>CM063516.1:32118856-32797606 GCA_032199755.1 Ambrosia artemisiifolia
TTGTATACCATACCATGAATATATGGATCACGATTCATCCGGATCAAAAGGACACATATGAAGACCAAGACCAAATCTCATATGACCCATTCATGATACTATACTGCTATTATTCAAGACGGTAATACTTCAGCCCCCATCACTATTTTTTCAAGTTTCGCCACTGTTTATCCAGTCACCCGCATGAAAGTAATGAATGATGAGGTCTACATTATGTACTCATGTTTACATCATACTCCCTCCGTCCCATTTTAAATGTCATTCTTTCCTTTTTTGTTGTCCCAAATTAAATGTCACTTTCCAAAAATAGAAATGTAATTTCCAGTTTTGCCCATAAAAGACAAAACACAATCACCACTTTTGAGGATGTTATTGTCATTTTACCACATACAAACAAAAGATTTCTTAAAAGGTGTGTTTTTGAACATGGAACATTTAAATTGGGACGGATGGAGTACTTAATTGATTGGAGAACTTTTAGACGATAACCCTATCTTGTGTCAATCCAATGCGCTCAGGCTCAAACCTTAGCGACCCATTAGGGTTTGGCCTATAAAAAAGACGTTATTCTCATTTGACAGTGTTTTTTTTCTTTTTTGGCTTCTCCTTGTTCATCTTGCGTTAACAATGTCATATCAATCTGATGACGTGGGTCCTAAAACGACAGCGTTTAACCCCCTCGTCGAAAAGATAAGCAAAATTAAGTTGATTAGGAGAGGGCCTGACTTGCTGGAGCTGATATAGGGCAGCGTACCTGCCATGGGGAAGCCTCAGGGCAAAAAGCAAATAGTAAAAACCTTGGAAATGACAAAAGGGGATTTTGGCTTATTATCATAGCAAGGGACAAAACACCACACAGCTCCATGCCTTGCATTGGAAATGATAAAAGCTGAAAGTATCCTAAAAGGGGAAAGTCTCACTGCAGGGAACCGATAGAGGGTCAAACACAACCAGGTATGGTAAGGAGGCTACCCTGAGGGAGCTCCTGGGCAGAATTTCGTTGCCTATATAAGGAGACCCTTGGGTAGACATTACACACACACACTTCTCACTTATTCTCTCTACTCTAATACTCTCTATTTCATTATTTCCCAACTCCAAAAGAATACATACTTATTCTCACGCCGGAGTCCAAACGCAGGAGGCTCCCTCCTGCGTTAAGGCTAACGGTGTCTGCTACCTTTGCGCAGGTCCTTCCAGGAGCTTGAAGACCCCTGATCCCACAACTAAATCTAAACCTGAAGCTAAAACTAAACTTAAAACCTAAGTCCCAACATAATACACCTTTAACCTATAATCCTAAACATCTCCTAACCTAATACCGGTCATTTTCCTTGTTGTAGCAACAAGTGGCGCCCACCGTGGGGTTGTCGCTACTTTGAACAAAGCTGTTGAGAGTTTCTACAGTCCCATTTGTTCCTAAGTAACCTCCTTTTGTGATGACTGGTGGAGATAACCGCCCAGGAGGGGGTCCTTCAGAAACTCCGGCCAATAGTTACACCTCAGGTGACGCTTCTGGCCATGAAACACCTGGAACGGACGGACAACAAGTCAAACTGTCTCTAGGAGACATGCTCAACTACCAAACGCCGCCGTCTTCAAGGGCCGTTAACTCGTCTCCTAGAGACGACGTGTTGTTCCCAGTTGAACGAATGGATATCACCCCGGAGGGAGTACGAAGAAACTTCTTGCAACTCCGAGACCTCCTGAATGGTTACGTACAAGAGGAAAGGTCCAGAGGAGTTAGGGTCAGGTTGTCGTACGACGAAGAACCTGTTGTCACCCTCTCACCTGGCCCTCCGCTGCTGGGAACCACTACTTCCCCAGCAACCCAACGTGCCAACACAAATCCTCACCCCTACCTGAACAGTCAGGGAGGCATTTACTCAGGAGGAGGAGGTCCTAGCAACTCTGTGCTCTCCCCGGGGACCTCGACACTACTCCCTTATGAAGAAGCTTTGAGGTCATTACCTCTGGCCAGCAGTGCTGTGGCTGCCTCCCTTGCGGGAGCAGGAAGTCTTGCTGGAGGATCTGTTATTCCTCCAGAGACGATGTATCCCAACTACTCACAGCCTCAATACTCGCCCTATGTACCCCCTTACTTCCCCGCATGGCCGGGAGGGTATCCTTGGCAATATCCTCCACCTATGAACCAAGTACCAGTAACCTCCCTTGCGGGAGGGTAGGGTCTGGGAATCTCTCAGCCCATGGTTCAAACCACTACGGCCGAAACAAGGGGCGAGGCTACACCTTCAGAGCCGCACCGACCAAAGTCGTTAGAATGCTTCGCTAAGCACATCGCTCATTTTGATTTCCCCAACAAGATCAAAATGCCAGCCAACGTGAAAACATACGATGGTACGGAGGACCCTGATGATCACTTGAACGTCTTCTCTGGAGCAGCTACCGTAGAAAAGTGGAACAATGCAGAGTGTTGCCACATGTTCATGCAAACCCTGGTGGGACCGGCTCGTCTGTGGTTCTGTGGGCTACCAGCTCGAAGCATTTCCTCATTTGATGATTTGAGGAAAATTTTTGTTTCAAACTTTAACCCCCTGAGGAAGTGCACCAAGGATGCTGTCATACTGCACCAGATCCAACAGGGGGAGCATCAAAACCTCCGCAGCTTCATTGAAAGGTACAAAAGGGAAGGTCTGCAGTATAGTGGTGCTACCGAGAAGATCCGAGTGTCAGGATTTATGGGGGCCATACGTCCCAAAAAGTTGTTAAGAAGGTTCCATGAAGACGTTCCCCAAACCATGGAGGAGGCATTTGAAAGGGCTGAAGCCTTCCTCCGGGGAGAAGAAGCGTTAACTCGGCAAGATACTAGGAAGAGGGATCGAGGGAGCTGGAGAGACAGTTCAACAAGCTCCCAAAGACCTCTCTTCCAACCTTACAATGAGAAACGATCAGGAAGATCCTTCGATAATCAAAGGAACGAAGAAAGGAGACGATCCCCAAGGCCAGGAAGGTACCAGGAGAAAGAAAGACAAGTCTTCACTGTTCTCACCAAGACCCCTCAGGAGATACTCTCCACAGAGGAAGTCAAGTACACTTTTCGACCTCCTAGACCTCTGTCCAAACCAGCTAACAAGAGGGATGCCAGCAAACATTGTGCCTTTCACAACGACACAGGGCATCATACGAATGATTGCTACCAGCTAAAGAAAAGGATAGAAGAGGCTGTCAAGTCAGGGGAGCTGGCTCACCAGATCAAAGACATCAAAGGGAGAAAGGATGAAGGACGGAAAGATAAGGAGGTCAACATGGTCAGTCTCGAAGGGTCCCAGCAGGCCAAAAAGGCTCGCACCGAGCCCTTGAACTGGTTTGTCTCCCCCCTGCTCCTGATGAACTGATCGTCACACCTGTGATAGTGGAGGCTGAACTGGATGGCTTCCCTATAGACAGGGTGTACATGGACTGTGGAGCCTCTTCAGAGGTGATGTATGAACGATGCTTCGAATCCCTAAGCCAAGAGATCAAGTCCAAGTTCAAGCCATCAGACGCCTCCCTGGTGGGTTTCTCAGGGGAACGAGTACATCCCCTAGGGAAGCTCACACTTAGCGTCTTTTTCAGGGATGGAGATTTATCAAGACCAGAAGAGTTAACTTTCTCTGTCATCAGGTACCCTTCAAGTTACAACGTCCTTATTGGAAGGATGGGGATTGCTACCTTCGGCGCTGTAGTATCAACAACACATGGTTTAATGAAGCTCCCCACTCCCAACGGAGTTGCAACCCTGAAGCCAACTGCGGAGGCTCTTCTGATAGCCTCTGTGGAAGAAACAAAAGATCCAAGGGGGCCGGAGACATCAAGCACTGGTCCCATCCGGGAGGTCAGCATAAATCCTGCCTATCAGGAGCAGACCATCAAAGTAAACAACCTGCTCCCTGATAAGATTATGTATGAACTAATCAACCTTTTGCAGGAAAATCGGGACATATTTGCTTGGTGCCCCGGGGACATGACTGGCGTCCCTAGAGATCTGGCTGAACACTCCCTTAACATAGCTCCCTCGTACAAGCCCGTAGTCCAAAAGAAAAGGAGCCTGGCCCCGGCTAGGAGCCAGGCTGCTTGTCAAGAGGTAGAGAAGCTGGTCGAAGCAGGTATTCTAAGGGAGGTCCAGTATCACTCTTGGGTGGCCAATCCGGTCATGGTTGCCAAACAAGACGGATCTTGGAGAATGTGTGTCGACTTCAAGGATCTCAATAAAGCCTGCCCTAAAGATTGCTATCCCTTACCTGAGATCGATTGGAAGGTAGACTCTCTCACCGGTTTCCAATACAAGTGCTTCTTAGATGCCTACAAGGGGTATCATCAAATCCAAATGAAGCAGGAAGATGAAGAGAAAACAGCCTTCCACACCGACAAGGGGATCTTTTGTTACAAGAAGATGCCCTTTGGTTTGAAGAATGCCGGAGCCACCTACCAACGGTTAGTGGACCAAGCTTTCTCGAAACAGATTGGGAAGAATATGGAAGCTTATGTGGATGACCTTGTCATCAAAAGCAAATCTGGGGAGGACATGATCCGAGACATCCAAGAGACGTTCGAAAACCTTCGGAGGATAAATATGAAGCTCAATCCCGTTAAATGCTCTTTTGCGTTCGAAGAGGGGAAGTTTCTTGGCCATATTGTGGGAAAACAAAGCATCAAGGCCAACCCAAGCAAGGTCCAAGCCGTCCTTGAAATGAAGTCGCCTGCCACAAAGAAGGAAGTGCAGAGCCTAAACGGTAAAATTGCTGCCCTAAAACGTTTCTTGCCTAAATCCGCGGAAAAGTCCTTACCTTTCTTTAAAACACTTAAAAATTGTGTCGATAAAAAGGATTTCCGTTGGACAGCTGAGGCAGAGGCTGCCTTCCTGGAACTCAAGAAACACATAGCTTCCCTGCCCGAAATGGCAGCCCCTGAGGAAGGGGAAGTAATAACAGTTTATTTGTCTGCAGGGATGGAGGCAGTAAGCTCAGTCCTCCTGGTTGATCGAGGCAAAGAGCAAGTTCCTGTCTATTTTGTCAGCAGGGCTCTCAAAGACGCTAAAGTCAACTACACTCCCATAGAGAAGCTAGTGTTAGTCCTTGTGCACACTGCCAAGAGGCTAAGGAGGTACTTCCAAGCTCACCCAGTGAAGGTCATCACAGATCAACCCATACGATCCATCTTGGAAAGACCAGAAGATTCAGGGAGATTGGCAAAATGGGCCATTGGCCTAGAGGAGCACAAGATAGAGTACCTACCAAGAAGAGCCTACAAAGGGCAGGTATTTGCTGACTTCCTCGCTGAGCTGCCCATCCTGCAGACCGAAGAGGAAATGAATGAGGTCGAAGAACAGCCTGACCTCAAGGGGAAATGGTGTCTTTTTACCGATGGAGCCTCAAGTGTAGAAGGTTCCGGGGCTGGTCTCGTCATCAAAGACCCCCACGGAACTGAATACACTTATGCCCTCCGTTTAGACTTCCCCTGCACCAACAACGTTGCTGAATATGAGGCCCTCCTGGCCGGGTTAAGATTGGCAAAAAGATTGAAGGTCCAAGAGCTAAAAGTCTTTGTTGATTCGAATCTGGTGGTCAAGCAAGTGAATGGGGGATACACAGCTAAAGAGCCCTCAATGATTAGGTACAAAGACAAGGTCAAAGAGTTCATCAAAGAGTTCAAAGTCTTCACCCTAGAGCAGGTGTCGAGGACCAAGAACAAGCAGGCGGATGCCCTCAGTAAGCTGGCCTCCTTGACATTTGCCCACCTAACCAAGAAGGTTCTAGTTGAGGTGCTGAAAGAACCCTCCATTGATGACAAAGAGGTACAAGATGTTGTCACCGAAACAGAATCCACATGGATGACACCCATTATGTCCTACTTGAAGGAAGGGAAGGTGCCTGAAAATGAACAAGAAGCTAAGCGGTTAACAATCAAGGCAAAGCAGTGTGTAATCGAAGATGACAAGCTTTACAAGAAGGGATATTTGGCACCCCTACTAAGGTGTGTTGGTCCCAATCAAAGCAACTACCTCATCAGGGAGGTACACGAAGGTATATGTGGCATGCATGCCAGACCTCGCTCCGTGGTGTCCAAGCTCATGAACTTGGGCTACTATTGGCCCACCATGCACAAGGATGCCTTCGAAACAATCAGAAGATGTGAAGCTTGTCAGTTGCAAACACCAGTGAAGACCAACCCCAAGCATGACCTTGTTCCCATCATCTCGGCATGGCCCTTTTACAAGTGGGGAATGGACATCGTGGGTCCCTTCCCACAAGCTCCTGGAAAGTTGAAATTTCTCCTTGTAGCCGTCGACTATTTCACCAAATGGCCAGAAGTTAGGCCATTGGCAACCATATCAGGGAAGCATGTTATAAGTTTCGTATGGGAACAAATAGTTTGCAGATATGGGCTGCCAGGAGAGATGGTGACAGACAATGGGAAGCAGTTTACCAACAAGCCCTTCAGCAGCTGGTGCTCCGAGCTAGGCATCAAGCAAGTCTTCAGCTCAGTAGCCTACCCCCAGTCCAATGGACAAGTGGAGCACATGAATAGAAGCATTGTTGAAGGTATTAAAGCAAGGCTAGGAAGATGTGGCAAGAAATGGGTTGATGAGCTCCTAAGCGTCCTCTGGGCTATCAGAACCATGGAGAAAACAAGTCACCAAAGGACACCCTATAGCCTAGTCTTCGGAAGCGAAGCTGTTATACCAGCTGAAATAGGGGTAAGCTCAGGAAGAAGTGCTCGCCAAGATGCTCGACGCAACCAAAAGGAGATCCTGCTCAGCTTGGACCTCCTCGAAGAGTCAAGGGACCAAGCCTTTATCAGGGAGGCAAGGTACAAAAAGAAACTCGAGGCTTACTATAACACAAGGGTAAAGAAAGAGGCCTTCAGGCCAGGAGACCTCGTGTTAAGGTGCAATGAAGCCAGCAGGCAGCAAGATGTAGGAAAGCTAGGTCCCCGATGGGAGGGTCCCTATGTCATCAAGGAGGCCCACAAGGGAGGATCCTATAAGCTAGCTGACCCTAATGGCAAGATGATTCCAAGGCATTAGAGTGACAAACGTTTGAAACGTTTTTATGTTTAATGGTTGTAACGCCTCTTTGTATTCCAAAAATCATGATCAATGAATGAATGAACTATGTTTCAAATTATTAACTTGTCGCTTATCTTATCAAAGGGTGAGCCCCTCCTAACAAGGCTCCATGGGATCCGACGCTATACCTACCCATGAAACGGGGATGAGCTCCCAGGCCACAACTGCTCAACAGGTAACAAGGCTAAGTAACCTTCCTGTATACAGGGTGAGTCCCTAATACAATCCACGACTCCATGGGACAAGTCCTTAGAAGGAATACCTAGACCCATGAAAGAGGGTGAGCTCTTCACACCAAGACAGCTCCCACATGTTCACAATACACAAAACGAACATAACACTAAGAAACCATTTAAAGAAAAGGTTGAAAAAGCTGATAGGGTAAGCATTGCATCGGTTCCTTAGCTAAGTATCCTAAGTTGGATGACTGCAGCATCCACCTTAAGGAGAAAAGTTAAAGACATTGCAAACACTATAAACGACAAGCAACAGAGTCAAGACAGCCAAACATTAAACATAATTTAGGCATCACCCCTGAAAGGGGGAGCATTCCATTAAAAAACCATAAAAGCCCAAAGGGCTAAGTACATCAGAAGTTCAACCACAAACGACACTTTAAAACAACCAAACAAAGATTAAACAAGGCTAGATCATGAGGTAGCTGAATCTTCGGCTTCAGTGGTGGCATCACCCTCACCGGTGGGAGCCGAGGTTTGGTTACCAACATCATCATAAAGGGAGTCAGTGTCGAGACCTGCAAATGGATCATCCTCGTTGGAAGGAGGGAGTGACTCAACCTCCAGAGCTTGAAGGGGGGAGGGAGTCTCAAATACCTGCTCCAAGTTAGGAGTCTTTGAAGAATCAGCAGGCTTTGCACGTTTAGAACTACCCTCCCCACCGTCAGCTCCATCCAACATGATCTTTAGAGGCCTTTTCGACACATAAGAGCTGAACACCTCATCGGCCACATCCTTCTTCAGACCCTCTGGCTCCAAATCTTGCAAGAAGGAGAAGGGCTGCTCAGAAGCCTTGGCAATGGCTGAGACATAAGGATAAGTGGCCAGCTCCATAGCTTTCATGGCGTTCACAAACTCCTCCCCTGATGAAGGCTTAAAGGACGGCAGCTCCTCAAGCACCTGACCCTCTTGAGCCGCTTTAAAACCGGCTTGAATCCCTCCATGGCGACCAAAGGATATGGCTTTTGCATAAATGTCTGCCAGAGGGGCATTAAATTCCTGAGAGTGCAGGAGGTTGGTAACAAAACGGGCAACACCCTTGGAGATTAGCCACTCCTTCTCCTCAGTCAAACGGTCCACCTGGACCCGTAGCTCCATTCCAACTTTTTCCACCGCCATCTGCTCCTGTTTGACTGCCTCCCTTGCCCGAGCTAAATCTGCCCTATCCTCCGCCACCTTAGCCTTCTCATCATTCAGACCCTTGAACATTTTATCAAACTTTTCCTTCTCCAAACTGAGTTGGGTCCTAGACACAGCCAACTCATGCACCAAATCCTTTTCCCGGGCAACAAACCTTGCCAATTCCTCCTTCGCCTTCACCAACTCCACCTCATGCTCATCATAGATTTTCTCCACTTGCTCTCTTCTTAACATCAACTCTCCCCACCTTGCCATACCATCGGGGAACAAAGATAGAAATTGACCGAAGTGATAATACATTTTCTTCATCACATCCTTATCCATCCACTCTTTGTGAAGCTGCCTCTCAGCATCAGGGACACAATGGTCGATGAGATCACGACAAACAGAGGCTTCTTTAGCACATCAGAAGCCTTAATATCCCAATCCGGCACAAACACCCCTTCACTACGCTCCTTCTGGGTAGGAGCATCAGAAACCTCCTTGACAACAGCCTTCGAACTCTCACCCCCTTCAACCAACAACGACTTCGGACTGGTACCCTTGATCACCACATCCTTCGGCTTCTTAAAAACAGTGTCATCCTTCTTGGGAGAAGACAAGGTAAGCTTACCCTTCCCTGGGTCAGGAGAATACCCCAAGGCAGAAGCTATAAGGGTAGAATCCTGGTCTTCATCTTCAAGGACCAAGGGAATGGCAGAAGAGCTCCCCTGACCTGAGGAAGCAGTCTGCAGTCGCTTACTGGAGCGACGGATAGTGACAGACTTCTTCCCCGAAGGTTCCACAGTAGCAACGGAGGAAGTAACCACACTCGTGTATTCACCCTGAAAACGGACATGCTCGGTCCTCACCACCACATTCTGGCCCTCAGCAACATTTTTAACTTTGAACTTCACATCAGTGATGTCATCCAGGGCCAGGAAGTCCAGAGTACTCATTTCTGCACAAAAAAGAAAAAGTGGTTAGATGACACAATTACAAGAAGGATGCCAAAGAGGAGCCAGGGAGACACATACCCTCCCCATCATGATAGATCACCGGGTCAGTCTCAGGATCATCCCAGTTAACACTTAGCCCCATCATCACCAGGAAATCCTCAGGAAAGGTTCGGAGACGGGTAGGAAAGCTACGAAGTTTCTCCAACAATTCCTGATCAAGAGTGTCAGGATCAGGTTCTTTCTCATTCAGAGGAGCATCCGAAGACCTCCGAGGAGCCTTAAAGGGTAGGAAATCAGCATTCAAGAAAAAGAACTTGTCTTTCCACGGAGAAACAAGTCCGATAACACTAGAAATAAGGGCTGGTTCACATTGGGTCTTCTCAATAGTGAACCAGTTGCCATTTTTGGCTAACCTAAAGAATCGCCGGTACATGGCCACTGAAGGCTCATAACCAAGGCAACGACACACTATCTCGAAGTGCAAAACCCTAGCAACTCCAGAGGGACATAATTGATCAAGGGAAAGCTGATGATACTCTAAAACATTTAGAAAAAACTTCGAAAAGGGATACCTAAGGTTCCCCTGGTCAAACTGACGTGTATACACGGCCAGCTTGCCAGTAGGAACAGAGGACACAGGGGTTTTCCCCTTCGGAACGGAAGGATCAAAGGATAAGGGGATACCGATCTCGGTACAGAACCGTTCGGCATCCGATTTGGACAGACGTGTGAACTGGGATGCAAGATCAGTTTTCAACATAATGAAGAAACAAGTGTGAGAAAGAAAGAGAATGCTTACCGAGATTTATAGGAAAAGGAAGGGTTCGCCGGTTAGGGAAGATCGTGGGAGAGAGAAGACGGTTTTCCAATTGTGGAAGTAAATGAAGGATAAAAGAAGGGATTATCCCCCTTATAAAGGATTTCAAATTTGAATTTATTAATCTTGGGCGGTTACCAAGGCAAACCGTCCCTCAGCTATCCCATAGGATGACGTCAGCCTGCTTCCTTGTCAAATCAGCAGTCATTAAGGGCAGCTGATGGGACAAGTGCCTACTCCCAAGGAAGCAATAATGGATAGTTATATTATTTGAAAATATGACCATCATGACAAATGCATGGCCAGGAACTCGCATGACATTTGATGAAGGAAAAGGCATGATACTAACGCTCCAGGAGGGGAGCTCGGGGTCTAACAAGTTACCCGGTACCAACATGAGTTTGCTATAGGGGAAAACGACAATTTACAAGTCACAAGCACTTCTAACTTCTTTACAAATGCTTATGACTGGGGGGCTGATGACGTGGGTCCTAAAACGACAGCGTTTAACCCCCTCGTCGAAAAGATAAGCAAAATTAAGTTGATTAGGAGAGGGCCTGACTTGCTGGAGCTGATATAGGGCAGCGTACCTGCCATGGGGAAGCCTCAGGGCAAAAAGCAAATAGTAAAAACCTTGGAAATGACAAAAGGGGATTTTGGCTTATTATCATAGCAAGGGACAAAACACCACACAGCTCCATGCCTTGCATTGGAAATGATAAAAGCTGAAAGTATCCTAAAAGGGGAAAGTCTCACTGCAGGGAACCGATAGAGGGTCAAACACAACCAGGTATGGTAAGGAGGCTACCCTGAGAGAGCTCCTGGGCAGAATTTCGTTGCCTATATAAGGAGACCCTTGGGTTGACATTACACACACACTTCTCACTTATTCTCTCTACTCTAATACTCTCTATTTCATTATTTCCCAACTCCAAAAGAATACATACTTATTCTCACGCCGGAGTCCAAACGCATGAGGCTCCCTCCTGCGTTAAGGCTAACGGTGTCTGCTACCTTTGCGCAGGTCCTTCCAGGAGCTTGAAGACCCCTGATCCCACAACTAAATCTAAACCTGAAGCTAAAACTAAACTTAAAACCTAAGTCCCAACATAATACACCTTTAACCTATAATCCTAAACATCTCCTAACCTAATACCGGTCATTTTCCTTGTTGTAGCAACACAATCATACATACTTAAACCACATTCATACAGTTGATATTCATTTTATCTTTAGTATACATTTATTCATTCTATCATTAATTGTAGTTATGTGGGTCTTCAACATGTGGCCTTATAATGATTTGTTTTTTATGTTGTCACAAGTCACAACCTAAGTCCTAGCCGGAGAAGAAAAGAAATGGCTTGACATCATTAACTAGGTAAAGATAACTTAGCTTCAGTTTGTCATATAATTTTTCTGTTTGTATGAAAATATGTCTCTAGTTCAATTCAATTTGTCATATAACTTACTTATTACGTACAACCCTAAAAAAAAGAAAGAAAAAGAACATTGTATCTCGTGTTAGTGCAATTCTAAGTCAAAAATATACATTTTTGTAAGTAAGATTTAAACTGTGTGAGTATTTGAATAATTAAAAAATAAAAAGAAAGCGTTGGATCTCTTTTTTAGTTATTTAAATATACTATTATAAATTAATAAATACGCATTGTAAATTTGACTTTGTAAGACTCCAACGTGTTATAAACATTTCTTCAACACCAATATGTTATATGCACACAAAAAATGTTTTATAATGCAGTGGTGGAACCTCAACGTTTATTGGGAGCTTGGTGGGAATTAAAATTGAGAATGGAATTGGTAAATATTAAGGGTGAACAAATTATTACAGAAATTAGGTGGTCAAACATAAGACTTTGTAAAAGCACAACGGCAAAACAATGTACATATTTTAGATTTTTTATATTTTATATGATATACATGTATTCAAAAGGGGCGGATTTAGTATAGGTTGAGGGAATGAGGGGTAGTCGATGCAACCCATCAACTTTTTTGGTAAAATACATTTATAGTGCATTTTCTTTTTTTTTTTTTTTTTCATTTTATGTATCGGCTACTTATTGATAAGTTCTTTATCGTACTACCTCTCAACTTATCTTTTAGATCCGCTAATAGTATGCAATATATAAATTTTTAGATGGACGCAAGTTAAAAAGCATGACATTTACGTTTACATCTTTTATAAAACCATCGGGTTGATTTGCTTAAGTATAAAATTTCAAATTTATTCCATCTGTTTTCTTTACCTTTCAAATTTTGAGCAATACCATCGTATAATACTAAAACTTTGGTTTTAAATTTAACGAAACTAAAAATCTGCGTGTTTACTGTGCATTTTTCTAGAAAGTGAGTACATAATATTAGACCATGTGTAGTGGGGGGCTTTATGGGGCTCCATGTATAAAGCCCCCCATCCTGATTGGTCCACGTGGCTGCTGAGTCAGCATGGAGAGAGAAACTGAAAAATGGGTGTAGTGGTGGGGCTTTATGTATAAAGCCCCTGAATCTGATTGGTCCACGTGGATTTTATTTTTTTTATTCTTTTAACTCAAAATAAATAAAATAAAAGGTAAATAAATATAAAAAAATTACAAATAATAATAAAAAACACACAATTAATATTAAAAAAAAGTTACAACTAAAATTTAAAAAAAAAATTACAACTAATATTAAAAAAAAAATACAACTAATATTAAAAAAAACGAAACACACTAGAGGTCATATTTTTTCAGGATTTGTTGCCTGTGAAGCATAGCGAGGCGTAGCGCGTCTCCTTCGAGGTCTTCGATCGGTTTCGACAAAAACTCAATGTCTTTTTCCCTCTGCCTCGCCTCTTGGAGCTCGACAAACTTTTTATTCTCCACCACTCTCTGCTGCATCGTCTCCAAACGTCTTTGGCCAAGGTCGCGAATATCTTGAAGTCTACGGTTCATTTCTTCGAAATCATCCTTCAAGCCACCGCCTGCTGCCGAAGACGACTCCCCCTTCCCACCCTTTGCTGATCTTCTACCGGGTGGTCTAGGCATATCATGCTGCTGCTCCTCCTCCTCCTCCTCATCCTCGTCCTCATCAACCAAATTAACATGATCACCTAAACTCACATAGCGAGCATCGGATGACGGTGTATCCGGATCTCGCGTCGAGGAGGAGGTTTTGCTTCGTTTTCCTCCTCCTCCTGATCCTCCTCCTCTCCTGATCCTCCTCCTACCACCCGACCCCATAGCCGGTACCTTAGCCCACTTAGGACTTTTTCTCAACATCTCCCAAATTTTCAAATACGGGAACGGTTGGCGGGTAGATCTCATCTCGTCCAACGCTCTCGTCAACACACCATCATCACCTTCCCCACTTCCCCTGTTGTCCATACAACGCTGGTAAACCTGAGCAAACGCGTGACATCTATTATTTATGTCCGACCACTTTCCCGATACGGAGTCGTTCTCTCGATACTCCCCTCTACCCATCGCACCAAAAAACAACGCTCGAATCCGAATCCAAAACTCAGGAAGATGTTGATAGTTGGCTACAAAAAAAAATTTATACGATTAGAAAAATATAACGAACAATATATATATAAAAAATAAATAATATATATAAAACATAAACAATATATATATAAAAAATAAATAATATATATGAAACACAAACAATATATATATATAAAAATTTACTTACAAACTAGTGGATCCTCCGATACGTCGAGCCAAGCTCTCGCTAAAGCATATTCCTCGTCTTGGGACCAACGTTCCATTTGTTTTTTTTGACGAGGTTGGGTAGGATCTTTCTTTTTATGCGAGCGTTTCCCGCGCCCGCTCCCACTCCCACGCCCGCGGCCCCCACGTTGAGAACCCTCGGGTTCGTCGGTCTCCACTTGAGTTTCTGGCACGAGCTCGGGTTCCTCTTGAGAACCCTGGCCAAAGTTTGGTGGAGGAAAAAATTGGCCCGGTTGTCCATAGTTTGGTGGAGGATAAAAGTGACCCTGGAGTAGTTGCGCGTATTGCATTGTGTTCGGGTCAAACTCCGCCCAATTGGGTGGCAGTGGAGTAGTAGTGTTTGGCCTCGAACCCGGGCGACCTGGGACCCCGAATGGTGAACCGTATGGAAACATGTTTGTGTTTTGGTAGATTTGTGTTGTAGTGTGTGTGTTTTTTAGTTTGTAGTGTTGTAGTGTGTGTGTTTTATAAAACCTTTGTTATATATATATATAAAACAAAAAAAAAAATTTACCGTTCAAAAAAATCAACAGGGGGCAACGGTCAATTTTTTGACCGTTTGATTTCACCTCGTGCCACGTGTCAATCGCTGATTGGCCCATCCATTTCAAACTCGGCGTTATGATCATGAAGCCCTTGCCCCTTTTTACCCCATAGCGCCGGTATGTTCCGGTGTTAAGGGGCGCTATGGTTTCCAAACTCGGGCAATAACGCCCCACTACACCCAGTCTTATTATTATTATTATTATTATTATTATTATTATTATTATTATTATTATTACTCCCTCCGTCCCACTTTAAATGTCCCACTTTCAAAAACACACATTTTAAGAAATTTTTTGTTTGTATGTGGTAAAATGACAATAATATCCTCAATAGTGGTGATTGTGTTTTGTCTTTTATGGGCAAAATTGGAAATTACATTTCCATTTTTGGAAAGGGACATTTAATTTGGGACAAACAAAAAAGGAAATGAGGACATTTAAAGTGGGACGGAGGGAGTATTATTATTATTATTATTATTAAAACATATGAAACTAAAATGACATAAAATTAAACTATCTTTAAACACAAAAAAGATGGTCACCAAGAATTATTAAAAAATTGTGATGAAACCATGGATTGAATTTTTACGATTTCAATAGTATTAGCCAAAAAAAGTGGTTAATTTAAAAAAAAAAACACACTTTTAAACTATCTTATGTGTTTGCATTCCACTATACAAACCCCTACCTAATTTGCAATTAAGTATTGTTGAACCTTTAACTCAAAATTCTATGACATATTAACCGCCGTTTGTTTTAAAAGTTTTATAAAACTTACTTTGACCATAAGTTCTTGTGTAGTGGGGTTTATGGGGGCGTTTTGACCACCCATAGTGCCGAGAACACCGTCCTCACCGACGCTATTGATACGTTTTGGGCTTGCTCATTATGAGGGTGGCGAGAGAGAAGCATGTTGGTTTGTGTGAAATGAACGTTCTCATTCTACCGTTATATGGCAACAGTCACTTTAATAAATAAATAAATAAAAAGTAAATCAATTATATTTGTTGAAGGGTGACTTTCATATGAGTGGTCCAATATCACAATGCCTAATCGGCAGCCCTAGCCAAGTTCTGCCTCAGACTACGTTGTCTTATCCGGGTACACGCTGGTGTATCAGACTTGGTTACAACGTTCCCTCGAAAACTATACCGCCTCCACACGAGTTTCCTCGCTGGAGTAACAGCCATGTGACAACCGTTGAAGGCGGATTTAGTCGAGCAAGGGAGCACAGAATACAAAACAGTACCAAGTTGCATTACAAGGATGTACTTAACGCGCTAAAGGCGGATTTGGTCGAGCAAGCATCTGATTGGTGTGGTGCTGGCATAGGAACAGCATGCTGATGTCATGCCGAGCAACACCGCCCCGTAGGCCGGCAACGGCATGACCATCACCCAAACGCCGGGCTTGCCGTCCCTCTTGATTGGTGTTTTGGTTTTTTTTCAAAGAGAGGGAAGTCTATCTTCCACACCCTTGGCCCATCGTCATGAAGTTGTCACTCCCCCACTGACGCATTTGCCTACGTGGATCCTACGTGGTGGCCCATCATCAACCCTCCACACCCACCAGCCTTAACCGCTGTTTGTTTCAAAAGTTTTATATAAGTCCATGTATAGTGGGGTTTATGGGGGCTTCATGGGGGTGTTTTGGCCACTCATAGCGCCGGGAACACCGCCCTCACCGACGCTATGGGGGCGAGAGAGAAGCATGTTGGTTTGTGTGAAATGAAAGTTCTCATTCGACCGTTATATGGGAACGGTCACTTTAATAAATAAAAAAAAGTAAATCAATTATATTTTTTTAAAGGGTGACTTTTATATGAGTGACCCAATGTCACAATTAATCGGCAGCCTTAGCCAAGGTCTGCCCCCAGACTACGTTGTCTTATCCGGGTCCGCACTGGTGTATCAGACTTGGTTACGATGTTCCCCCGAAAACTATACTGTCTTCACACGAGTTTCCTCGCTGGAGTAACAGCCAGGTGAAAACCGTTGAAGGCGGATTTGGTCGAGCAATAGAGCAGAGAATACAAAACAGTACATGTTGCGTTACAAGGATATACATAACACGCTGAAGGCGGATTTGATCGAGCAAGCATCCGATCGGTGTGGTGCCGGCATAGGAACGACATGATGTTGTCGTGCCGGGCAACACCGCCCCCTAGGGACGGAAATGGCATGACCATCACCATCACCCAAACGCCGGGCTTGTCGTCCCTCTTGATTAGTGTTTTGGTTTTTTCTTTCAAAGGGAGTGAGGTCCATCCTCCACATCCTTGGCCCATCGTCATGAAGATGCCACTCCCCCACTGACGCATTTGCCTACGTGGATCATACGTGGAGACCCATCATCAACCCTCCACACCCACTAGCCTTAACCGTTGTTTGTTTCAAAAGTTTTATAAAACTTACTTTGACCATAAGTCCTTGTGTGGTGGGGTTTATGGGGCTTCATGGGGGCGTTTTGGCCACCCATAGCGTCGGGAACACCGCCATCACCGACGCTATGGGGGCGTTTTGGGATTGCTCGTTATGAAGGTGGCGAGAGAGAAGCATGTTGGTTTGTGTGAAATGAACGTTCTCATTCGACCGTTATATAGAAACGGTCACTTTAATAAATAAATAAAAAAAGTAAATCAATTATATTTTTTTTGAAGGGTGACTTTCATATGAGTGACCCAATGTCACAATGCCTAATCGACAGCCCTAGCCAAGGTCTGCCCCAGACTACGTTGTCTTATCCGGGTCCGCGTTGGTGTATCAGACTTGGTTACGGCGTTTCCCTGAAAACTATACTGCCTCCACACGAGTTCCTCGCTGGGGTAACAGCCATGTGAAAACCGTTGAAGGCGGATTTGGTCGAGAAATAGAGCAGAGAATACAAAACAGTACCATGTTGCATTACAAGGATATACATAACGCGCTGAAGACGGATTTGGTCGAGCAAGCATGGGGGATTCGCCCGACTCAAAACGAAGAAGAAGAAGAAGATTATGAAGAAGCAGGCAACAACAATGATTTAAACGAGTAATATTTGTATTTTTTTTTCTTTTAGTATTGAGTTAATTGCAGTTTTCGTCCATGTGGCTTGCACCAACTAACAGGTTCAGCATGAATATAATACTCTGAGTCCCTGACTTTTGTCAGGCTAACACTTTACATCCCTCATTTTAACGTCCGTTGGTTCTTCTGTTAGTTGGTGATGGTGGTGGTAGTGGTGCCTGTGGTGGTGGTGGGTGTGTGGGTGGGCTGAGAAGATAGAGGGGCACAATTGTCATTTCACCCACAAACTAACAGAAAAACTAACGGAAGTTAAAATGAGGGATGTAAAGTGTTAGCCCGACAAAAGTCAAGGATTCAGAGTATTATACTCGTGCCAAACCTATTAACCGGTGCAAACCACAGGGACAAAAACTGCAATTAACTCTTTAGTATTTGTAATGTTTTTATCTCTTACTTATGGCTAAATCCTTCACTGTCACCTCTTTAAAACTAATTAGATCTCTCACAAAATGCACCCTCACATTAATATGTTTAGTGCTTTCTTGGAATACACTATTTCTAGCCAATTTCACAGCCCCTTAATTGTCACAACAATTAAAGAATCCACAACACCAATTCCTTGTTCAGCAACCAATCCTTTTAGCCATATTGCCTCCTTAACTGCTTTTGTGAAACCAATATATTTTGCCTCTGTTGTTGACATCTGACAAAACAATATGTTGCAAGTGTGTTTTCCAACTTACAACATTGCCAAAAACGTTAAAGACATAAGTTGTTATGAATCTTCCTCAATCAAGGTTTTTCGCATAATCACTATCAACAAAAGTTTGAATATCTTTAGAGTTACCAAAAATTAATCCCCAATCTTGTATGCCTTATAAGTATCTAAAATTCACTTAGTTCCTTTCCAATGACTTTGTCCTGGTGACGTGCTTGTTTATGTAGTAAAAGTATATCATTTCCCGGTGCCAAAAACCTTGATTTTCTACCACCAAAATATTGGTTTGAAGAAAAATAAAATACATGGCTTTACAAAATGTGATCAAATTTTGAATTTATAAGCAAACGATAATTACTTTAAAACTAAAACTAACACAAAGGCAGAGAAGCTGATTTGCGTAGCATATATTTTAATGTAAGTATCGAGTATCATATCTATAGACACACCTTCCCATACTCAACTTTTCATCACATAACTAGCCGGTTTTAGAAATCAAAATAAAAAGGAGGGGTTTAAGAAAAACATAATTTTTGGGTTTTGGAAAAGGTTTTCATAAAAAGATAAAATAGTATGTTAGAAAATTATGCAAGTCCCAGGTACTCTTAAATTAGTATACTAATATAGGTTTAGTAGTAGTATCAGAGACAATTATGAACTATTGAAATTAACATTAATCAGTTTAGTGTGCTCTTGGTTTGGTGCTCAACTGGGAAAATCGCCATGAGTCGTTAAATATTGAAGAAAATCGATAAATTCAAGTGAACTCTTGAAGAGTTTGGACTAATTCGGGTGGATTACTAATTCAAGGGGATTAAGCATGTTTTAGTGATATCATTTGGATTAGGTATGATTCAGTGGTTGCTTTGAATATGTGGATCCAAATTTTGATGATTTTGACGAAGAACATAGTTCGAACATGTGTTTGATAAAATTTCAAAATAGAAGGCCGGTGCTACATTTATTTGTTGTGCTAAGAAGTCTCTATGTTACATTGCTTGATGGCATAGACAACCTATGCTCTATAGTGTCTCAACGCAACACAGTCTCTAGGCTACATTCCATTCATAGTGTAGACAACATCTGCAGTATATTACATCTTAGCACAGTTATGACTTCTTAGGGTAGTTACATGTTGTTTCATTTCTGATGAAGATTTTTTATGAAAATGTAACACCCCAAAATCATCTGTTTCGCGTAATTACGCCATTAGGCGTGATTTGCAAAATAACCAAAATGAGACTCGGCTAATAAGAACTTGGGTTATGTCCTATTATAGGAATAACACTGGAAACTAGTTTTGTTAATTAAGTTTTAATAACCAAATACTTTGGGAAAACTTGAGGGGCTGTGGTTGACTACTAGTCAAACATAAAATGTTAAAATGGTAAATTGAGTGTGAACACACACTTGTGTGTGTGTGTATCGATCAAACGTCAGGGGGTTCACCTCCTTGATCTTCAAACCCCCAAAACACAATAACAAGGTCAAATCCAAGCCAAATCAAGGGGCATTTCAATGCTTTAGCAAGAAACGGCTCATCTAAGGCTTAATAGACATCAAGGTACCTTTTATTTGGTAGAAATTGATGTTAAATTCGATTTTGATCATGGTGAAAATCTAGGGTTTTGTCAAAAACGTGAGATTATAAGTTGTTGGAGGCTTCTCTATCTTTAGGGAGCCTCAATCATACCTAATTTGGTTACGGATCACATTCTACATGTATGTTTGATTCTAGTCATATGGTTATGTTAATATGTGAAAATTGGGGTTTAACCTCTAGGTTGAAATCCTCTATGTTTAATGATTTAGTTGACTCTTAGGAGTTGTTATAGTGAGGAATTTAGGCTAAAGAGCCTAAACAATATGATACGATGATGATTTATAAATGAGTGTGTTTTAGCTAAACTTAAACCCATGAAAATCACTTAAATTTGGTGGGTGCACACCAAGTGTTTGATGAAACACCTCAATAGTCTTGTTTGCAAATTGAGGTGATAACTTGATTTGGGTAATCATGGAATTACCCGCATATAAAATGTGAAACACATGTTTAAAAGATGGATCACACCATGCATGAAAAATATGGCCCAATGATAATTGGGAAAGTGATATGATGGTGTGAATAAACTCATGAGATGTGTTAGTTATTTAATATGATGACTAACTTAACTAATCTTATGAGTATAGTGAAGGTTGATCTTATCAAGCTAGGTGCAATCTTGGAAGGAATGGATCAACGAACAAAACGGGTCAAGCGGATATGAGCTTAAAGTGCAAGTAAATGAGAATGAATACAAGATAACTTTTACTTACACCAATGTACTATAACATAGCTTAATTGTTGTATACATTAGTCTTAAATTTTGAGTGTGTGATTGTTTTAGTCAAAAATTACCTAGTAGAAATAATTTTGTATTCCAAATAAGAAATTGTGAGGTAGAGTGCCAAGAGCGTAATTTTATTATCAAAACTAGTTATATTCTGAAAATGCTTGATCAGGATGCAAAAAGAAGTAGATATATGACAACTATGCTCGGGATGGCTTAGGTTTGCTTCGGGATGGACAGTTATATCCTCAGGATGGAATTGTTTGTAATGGACAAATAAAGCAATAAAACACAAAGAATAACACTTGATCTACGAGGAAAGCCCTTGATCAGTTGTAGATCGCCGGCATAAAACCTCGGGAGGAGACTAGGCCCCTGCCTTGTTTGTTAATATTAATTTGGTAAAAAAAGTACAACTTTGGACGAGCAAATGGACGAGTGTGCTAAGATTACAATGATTGTGAGTGTTTCTAAGTGTATGTGTGCAGCTATAGTGTAAGCAACGTGTCCTATACTCGTCCAATACTCCCATTTATATAGTATATGAGAATAAATAAAAAATCCCGTGAGATCCGCTAAATAGTTAAAGTCTTTGAAGTCTTCTGATGAGCGTTGTGGCAGTTTCACCTCTGGTTTACGTTGTCCCAGTTGTTTCCATATCTTTCGCCGATATTTAATGTGTATCGGTTACAACTTTGACTTCATCTTCAACTTTGGACTATGGCTTTACATGAGTTACACTTTGACTTCTTCAATTGAGGGTTATAATATAGACGTTGCTGAGTATGAATCCATATTATAACTTAGTTCTACCTGCAATTACAAATAAGAAAGATATTTTGTTAGTCCATTCTCAGGATGTGCACATGTTGAAATTCTGTTACATCCTGAAGTCAGTCGACTCCTATAGCATCCTGAGGATGCAATATCAGGGATGTGAGGTAAAATCATCTTGAGGATTTTCACCCACAACAGTGATAAAGATAAACCCCAAGGGGTAGAATCTATTAAGTGGGTCGCCTTATGTGCACTCAATACAAAACGTGGTTTATAACCTTAATCGAGACAATGAGTTATGCCCAAATGGTGAAATCCATTAAGTGAGTCGCTTTACATGAACTCATAACAAAACAAGGTTTATGACATATATGTGAAACAATGAGTTTTCCCTGAATGGTGAAATTCATCAAATGAGTCAACTAATAATGAGATGTGGAAATGATGTTTTAATTCAAACGAATCAATGAAATCATTCGAATGAAGTAATAAAGAATGTGTTAAATAGGTCAAGTGTGATGTCACTTGGACCATAGATAAAATGCTCGGATAACGTAGCATTATGAATTATGCGTCTAAATGGGTCAAATGGTGATGTCCTCACCATGTGAGTCCAATACTTGATGCTTGTATTCCAAGCATTAAGATTCATGAGGTTAAGCAGATCAAATCTAAAATATTATCATTTGAGTTCCGAGAAATTAATGTGTCTATTTAGAAAGCACGCACGTAAATGCACTAGTGCATGCACGCTTGATGCTAAGAATCATGGAGGGTAAGCATAAGGTATCGATATGGGTCAAGGCCACCCGGTAAGTCCGTAGCTAATTAAACGCTTTCTGGAGAAACAACATGGGTACTAAAACTACCCACATGAAGTGTGGGTGCAAATCAAGTAAGTTCCATAACTATGTCTAATGCGAGCTAATATGCTCAGAATTTACTAAACAAATGAAAACATGAGAAAAGGTGAAAATCTAATTCCGGAAGGACTTAAAGGTTTTTAAACAAGTCAATAAGTCAAAGTCAATGGGTTTGAATTAAAAGTGTCGCCATGGATGGCTAAATTTAACGATTTGGCTATAAGGGCCATTTTGGGAATTTAAGGCTGTACTAAGAGTTAAATCTAAGAACCGGATCATAATGAAACAAACCGGTTGATGTTTTTAATTAAACAATTGTTCAATGGGTTGACAATGTGATTTTTATGCCTTTTGAAAGGTCAAATAAGACTTTGTATAATCTATGGCCTAACGGGTCGATTTGGGTAAAACAACAAAAGCATTGAATAACCGAAAATGTGTATTTGATTTTCAGAAATGGTATCTTATAAGCATTATAATATGATGCCAATGAGTTCCCAAGTATCCCTCGGAATGGCGTTGAACATAAGTAAAAGCGCAACAAAAAATGGGGAAAAACAAGCAGAAATCACGAATTTTCAGCCAATGTCCAGCGTAAGCTACGCTGCCAGCGTAGGTTACGCCAGACCCTCTCGCAAAATTTTGCCCAGTGGCCAGCGTAGCTTACGCCAGGCCCTCTCAGGAAATTTTATTCAGTGAACAACGTAGCTTACGCTGGAAGCGTAGATTACGGCAGGATGTAATCCCAAAATATTTGTTTTGCCATCCAAGCTCGTTCGTTCCGTTTTGACGCGTATCAACGTGTTAAATATCTTAAAGGTTTTATTATCAACACAACTAACTATTATCTATGTAATGGTGCTAGGTATACCTTTGATGGAAGTCCCGGAACAAGGATCAAGTCACGAGGAGAGCCGAACACACTCGAAATTAAAAGCTTCCGCATTTGGTTCGCTTTTTTAAAAAGAAAAACCTTGTATAGGTTTTAGCAACCAAATAGTGAAAAGACAGGATTGCCCCTCACGTGAGGGGCACATGGGTAACTTAACTGACTTTTTTAACGGGAGTTGGTCTAAAGGACAGAGGGTGTAACAAATGTATAAAATAAAGGACATAGGGAGTTAAAAATTCAAAAAAAGGACAAAGGATGCAATTTCAGGTAAAACTAAAGGACAATCTGTGTAATTCTCTCTTTTCTTAAATATTGCATTTCTTTGTTTTTTACTTTTATGTTCATGCTTTAATTATATGATCCTTTGCTTTGTAGGGGGAAGATGTGTACTTCTCTCCATAGAGCATACAAAAACATAAGCCATTGGTAGCAAGCCTTCATATTTATATTTATAGGTAAATACTTCAATTTCAATTATGAAAGTTTTAATGAGACTTTGTAATGTGTGCTTAGTTGTTAAAAATAGTTTTTATTTAATTTTATTTTAATAATCCTTGTGTAAATCATATATTGAAGATTTTATCACGTTATATTAGAATTTCCAACCTTAAGACGCTCCCAGAGTATAATCTAGTTTAATTAATATTTCCTTCAATTTCAAATTTTAACTGGACAGATTTCATCTATGTTAGAAAGGTTAAATTTTGCAATGTAGATTTATGGATATTTAATATATGGGGAAATGGAATTAAATAATCTTAACTTTGTGGTATTAGAAGACAATAATCACAACTTGAAAGTTGTAAGACAATAGTCGCAACTTGTCTTCTATTTTACTCCATTAGACCAAAACTAACTGGTGTTAGTTTTTAACAGACCCAGTTAGTTTTCTGGCTAAAAATGTAACTTCTTAAAAGATCAAGGACCATTTCTGCCCATTAGTCAAACTTTTTAAACAAACCCATTTCCTTCTCCGGTGACTGGTGCTCTCCTTCGGCGACCACCTCTCCTTCTTCGGCGACAACCCCTCCTTCTCCGGTGATTCTTTATTATTCCGGTATCTCACCGGAAAAGGGTTTTGGCCGGAATTCTTCAATCCGGTTTTGCTCCTTCTCTTTTAACGGTTATACTTTTGTATTGATCTTATCCTAATCCCGGATGGCCAATAAACGTCCAATGATTCGTATATGGTCGTTTTAAATACAAGACAAGTTGGAATTGTTTTTTTAATAGCCAACGGTACATACCCATAACGAAGCCTCGCACCCTTCAGGTCCGGTCCCCGGGCCCCCCCAAGGTTCAGCCCCTCATTTGGGAATAACCCTACTCTGAGTGGGATTCGAACCTGTGACCTCCCAGGGCAGGAACCCCACAAACTCACAAAGTGAGTAAACCTTCTCACCTCCATTACAACCACTATGCTACAATATCATTGGCACAAGTTAAAACTGTTGCCTTACAACTTTTAAGTTGAAATTATTAACTTCTAATACCCCAAAATAAAATTATTTAATTTCATTTCCCCTTAGTATATTAATATTAATGACTTAGTACATCATCCCAATCTCTATTCATGCCATATCATTAAATTTTATGGGAAAAAAATCATAAACGATAAACCGTTATTGCTCCATCGCATTCCCTAAAATAATAGATGTACAACAACTCTACAAGACTTCGCGTATATGAATACTCACTATACATCCCACACCCTCCCAACGATTGCCTTCCTCCCAAACTGAAACCGAACTGAAACGGTACAACTAAAAACCGAGTAAAAAACGAAACCAAACCGACACCGGCTTAAGGAAAAAAAAAAACATTTTTGACCATGAACACAAATAAAACTTTTTTTTTGTATTAGAATCCATTTTTCTTCTTTAAAAAACCTATAACTTAATAAAAGTTAAATTTTATGTAATTTATATGTTTTTAGAAAGCGCGAACGTAAACCGGAATGAAACCAAAACTGGGATCGAAACCAAACCGAAAGCTGATAAAAAATCCAGTTCATGGCCAACCAAGCAGGTGCGGAACCGAATCGATTTCAAACAAAAACTTGTTTAACTTGAAACGGGTCAACACCCAAATCGGTTCGGGCTCCATCTTCCTTAACAAATGAGCACCCAATCCCCAATCTCAAAATGTTGGGTTTTGTTGTTAATTGACAATCGATGACTTTCGATATTCTAACTTGATTATTTTGAATCTTCAGTATGTATTTAATAACTTCTATATCATATAAGACTATTAATATACTAGTCACATCATTTTGGTGTTGCCAAAGTGCACCGGCATACAACATTTTGTAACTTTTATGCATTTTCAAAACACACACCTTTCCGGGCCTGTTCAAAACTTTTTAGGCCATTGAATAATAAACGCAGGCCTCTTTAGAAAAAAAATGTTCTAATCTTTAAATCATACGGAGTATATCATTTCTTTTAATATTCATGGATTTAACATTTTTATAAAAATATAATACTAAATAATTATAATAATAATTATTTTTTCCTACTTATGAGTGCGCCTAGATGTGGGAAGGGAACTGTTGTTGAGGAGACGGGTCCCAGCTCAGTCTCGGGGAACTGACCTTGCCCCTTTAGAAATTACCACTCCTGCAAGGATGGTTTGCCTGGGTACAAGGGTTATTCTAGATTTCTTATGCATTTTCAGCGAGACCATTTTAATGAGAAGGAAAGGAGGGAATTGTTAAAGAGACAGATTGCTTCGGACTTGGACCTCTACACGGATGTTGTAAATACCTTGCAGATGCTTGGGAAATGGCTATGTAGGGAATGTATGACCCTGCATGCCCTTACCCGTTATTGTCGTCACGAGGGTGTTGTACATAAGTGCACTTTAGGTGCAGGAAATGTCATTCATTATATTGTTGATCCCTCAGCCGTGTAGGCCACCTGCGGAGCCTGATGGTGTCTTGTCTACAGGGGTGGTGGTAGATGTCGCTTTCCTTGAGCGCATCCTCTCGCTCTCACTCTCCACTGTCAAGAGTATCCCGCCTGCGTGTCGTATGGCGTTTGCGCAGGCTTTGTCAGGGGGGCTGCATAAGGTGGCGGGCCCCTGGGTCTATTGAGGCATGGGTTAAGCTTCTGTTGTTTTCTCGTTGCACGTTACGGGCGGTCAAACCAGCCTGTAGGCAAGAACACAGGTCTAGGAACAGGAATCGCTTCAATGTTACTCCATTATGCAAGCCTTAGCGGTTTGGAAAGATGGGGCCGGCTTTGAGGAGCTCATCAAGAACCTCCTTGATCTACCTGCGGAGGGGCTTTCATGTAGGCCCAGTGAGCAGGATAATGATGGGGGTGGGGGAAACATTAAGCAATGCCTCCGAAAAGTGGCAGATGGGCACTACACAGTTGCGGTCAAGGTCCTGTGTTCATCAGGGGTCGCACCTCTTGAGGAGGCCACTTTGAAAGCCTTGATAGATAAACACCCTATTGTGGACCCTCCGACCAAGCCTTCCACCATGCCATCTGAGCCAGCTCTACAGGTTGACGTTGATTGTGTGCTGGCGTGTATTAAATCTTTCCCCAAAGGGACCTCTTGCGGGAGGGATGGTTTGCGGGCTCAACAAAGGGACCTCTTGCGGGAGGGATGGTTTGCGGGCTCAACATATCTTGGACGCTTTTTGTGGCCAAGGGTCCCCCACCGCGTATGGGTTGCTTAAGTCCATCACCGATGTTGTCAACATGTGGCTTAGGGGGCTTTGTCCCTCTGAACTGGCGGAGTTCGTTGCCTCTGCTCCACTAACCCCCTTGTTAAAACCCGAAAATGGAATTAGACATATCGCGGTTCGGACTATTTGGAGGATATTGGTGTCGAAAGTCGCTATGCATAAAGTGGGTAAGGAGATGGCTGCGTATCTAGAGGATTTCCAATTTGGTGTTGGATTCCCTAATGGGGCAGAAGCAGTGTTGCACAGTGCCAATAGGTTTGTGAACATGTTCCATTCTGATGGCTCCCTGGCTATGCTTACTGTTGATTTCTCCAATGCTTTTAACGTAGTCAACCGTACGGCACTTCTCAGGGAAGTTAATTGTCGATGCCCATTCATTTACCCGTGGGTGCAATTCTTGTATGTACGGCATGCCAGGTTATACGTGGGTGATACTCACATTGGTGCTAATACTGGGGTTCAGCAAGGGGACCCCCTCGGCCCCCTCTTTTTTGCATTGGTCCCTCATCCGCTTGTTCTCCGGGTGCAGGAAGCCTGCTCCCTCCCCTTTCATGCTTGGTATCTAAGATGATGGCACTATTATTGGTAAAACAGAAGACGTAGCAAGAGCACTCGATATTATTCGATCTGAAGGGCCGTCTCTGGGGCTTATGCTTAATGTGCGAAAAACTGAGATTTTTTGGTCGACGTGCAATGGTTCAGCAACAACGCCCGGTTTATTCCCTAATGATATAGGTAGGCCCGACCGATGGGTTAAACTCCTTGGGGGAGCTGTTAGCCGGGATGCAGGTTATATACGCTCTTTGGCAACATAAAGGGCTTTGCGTGCGGTTGAACTCATGGAACACCTGCTGAAATTAAGAGACCCTCAAAGTGAGCTTCTCTTACTGCGCTCATACATGGGGGTTGCTAAATTAGTGTTCGGGCTCCAGACATGTCAGCCAGAGTATGTCCAAGAGGCGATGTCCATTTTTGATGCAAGCCTTCGGGAGGCGGTTGAAAGCATTGTTGTCTGTGGAGGAGCACATTTTGGGGACCTCCAGTGGAGGCTGTCATCCTTGCCTATGCGGCATGGGGGCTTGGGGATTTTCACTACAGGGGATGTGTCAACATACGCCTTTGTAGCGTCAAGGGCCCAGTCATGAGGATTGCAAGACCACATCTTGCGAAGCGCTGGGGTCGTGGGGATGGATCCTGACTACTCTCTTAGCTTCGTAATATGCAAACAACTCTTCCGGATCTTGATCTAGGCAGTTTTACTGATAAGGAGACCGCCCCCAAGAAATCTCAACAAACCTTGGCGAATGCTCTTTATGGTAAACTCGTACTAGATATGGAGGAGCGGTTTGATATGACTCCGCGTCAAAAGGCAGTTTTTTTTTTGCTCAAGGGGGCCCATGCCTAGGATTTTCTGACCGTTGTGCCCATTGAAGGTCTTGGGCAACGGATGTCAGCTGTTGAATCATCCTCAAATATCGGCTCATGGTACCTCTTTTCGCTCCAGACGAACCATGCCCCATTTGCAAAAAAAGCTTGCTTGGATAGATTCGGCGAGCATGCCCTTCATTGTAAGGAATTACCAGGATTCAAGTATCGTCATGACTGGGTTAGGGATGTTTTATGGGACGTGCTTAGACGCGCTGGAATCTCGTCCAAGAAAGAAGCTCATGTTAACTTTCTGACTGATCCGCGAGAGGGGAGATCTACCTTACGTCCTGCGGATATCCTTGTGTTTGGTTGGGTGGGGGGCAAGCATGCATGTGTGGACCTCACTGGGGTCTCCCCGTTGGTCGGGTTGAGAGATAATGGCTTCGTTCCAGGACAAGCGGTTTTGAGGGCGGAAGCTAAGAAGGTGGCTAAGCACGAGGCAGCTTGTCTAGAGAATCAGCACGTGTTTCTTCCGTTTGACTTCGACACATTTGGGTCCTTAGCCCCTGAGGCGGTTCGTTTCTTGGAGTGGGTTCAGAATGTGGTTCACAACGACTCGCAGAGTCCAAGGAATCAAGGGTTTGTTTTTAGTAGGGTAGGTTTTGCAATTCAAAACGGGATAGCGGCGCAGCTTGTTGCCCGCTTACCCATTATCCAGATGTGAATTTGAACTTTTTTCTATGAATATTCCAATCAATGGGTTGGTAAGAAAAAAAAACTAAAACGGTTTCAAATAGGGTTAAAAAGTAGTTGTGGTTCCAAACCGGGTTTCTTATACATGAGTGATATCCAATTAAGTCAATTGACAATGTTTGCATACAATTAAACGATGGCTAACTATTTGGAAATAATTTGTATTTAATGTATTAAATTGCAATTATATCATTTCCTTGTATTTGTTATTGACTCTCCTTAACTACAGGAGAGATTATTGTAATTTGTTAGTATAAATATAAACCTCCTAAACCTCAATCACTATGAGGTTGATTTCTAAATCCTTTACATGGTATCACCCTACCATTAATCCTCCCTTCTTCTTTCTTTCCTGTGACCTTATCTCTCTTCTCCACATAATATTTCCTTCACCTAATATTTTTTTTATTTTGGCCGACCACATTTTCCTTCAAACCTCACCTACCTTTTAAACTAAAATCCATCCTCCTCCACATTATATTTTTCCACCGTCATTCCTTTTCCTTCTAAACCCAACTTACTGCATACAACCTTTTTCACCCAAAACCCATCTTCAATGGCTTCCAATTCCCTTACCAATACCAACTCTGTCCCTAACCTATCCCCAATTAAACTATCAGCCGATAACTACCTGGTGTGGCGCAACCATATGAACCTTCTTGTCGGCCTTCATCACCTCTCGCACCATATCGACGGCTCCTCTTCTCAGCCGACGAAAACTATCACATATGAGGACAAAGTGATTTCTAACCCACAATATACTTCCTGGGTTCATAATGACCATAAGGCTTCTCTTCTTCTTCTCTCTGACTGGACCAAAAAAGCTGCGGCAGAGGTTCTCCGCTTATCCAGTGCGAGACAGATCTGTTGTGGAACGAGTTCAGTCCCTTCGGGATTCTCTTAGGCAACTCACCAAAGGTACGTCCTCTGTTACGGTTTTCGCACGTCATTTTAAACTTATTCTAGTGAACAAGTTGCCGCCATCGGGCATCCAGTCGCTGAAATTGATAAAACCGGTTCCTCTGTTTCGTGATCTCGTTGCTCAGGCCGAGAGTCACGAATTATTTCTTCAGTCCATTCATAGCACTACCACACCTACGGCTACGTTTCATGCTCAATAGCGGCGTGAATCTTCAACGCCTAGCAGGGGTCGTGGCTCCTCTCGTGGTAATTCTTCCCGATGAGCTTATGGTAGGGGCCGTGGAAACACGCGTCACCCTCCTCATTGTCAGCTATGCCGTACAAACGGCCATTATGCCTCTGCCTGTCCAAACCTACACACCTTTGCTAGTCAAGCACCACCTTCAGATGAGTCCTAGCCAAGGCCTTCCATGCTAAGTGCCATGTTATAGATGATTCTCCAGACTGGACAGGGAATTCAGGCGCCTCTGATCATATGGCCCCAGACAAGGAATACCTTCATCACTCGGCCCCATACAAAGGTAATGCTAAGGTTATTTTTGGTAATGGAAAGCACCTTCCAATCACTCACACGGGAACCTATAAACTGTGTAATAATATTCATCTCCGTAATGTACTTGTTGTCCCAAATCTCACTAAAAAGTTATGCGGTTTTAACTGCCTTTATCAAACTTGTTCAAAATCAATGCTCAAGAAAAATAAAAACATTTCAGAGTGATGGTGGCACCGAATTTGTAAACCAGACAGTTCAAATTTTTTTTGAAGACAATGGAACTTTTCATAGGTATTCTTGTCCATACACGCCTCAACAAAATGGGCGTGCAGAAAGGAAACACCGTCATATTGTTGAAATAGGTCTTGCCATGTTGTTTAATGCTCATGTTCCAGCTTAATATTGGGTAGACGCCTTTACTTCGGCTACCTACATTATTAATCGTGTGACATCACCTCTACTCGAAAACAAATCCCTGTTTGAGCTTTTATTCGGACAGGTGCCTAATTGTTCTAATTTTCGGGTCTATGGATGCCAAGTATTTCCTTATCTACGAGATTATGCTAAGCATAAGCTTGAACCACGGAGCCTACCATGTATTTTTATTGGGTACAGTCCTTCTCATAAGGGTTTTCAATGCTTGGATCCATCTACCAATCGGATTTTTATCTCTCTTCATGCTCGCTTCAATGAGTCTTCCTATCAATTTAAAGACACTAATGCCAATTTGGATTCTCAAAACTTGGTGCTTACAACCTTCTGTGAAGAACTACCTTTCTCCTAAAATAAAAATACTTTACCCAAATCACCTGCATCCAATCCTAGCCCATCTACAAACACTAGCCCAAATACATCTTGCCCACTTTGCGACCCACCACCAAACCCACCAACCGACCCACCACCAAACCCACCAACCAACCCAGTAAACCCACCAAACCTCGACCCAACGTAACCCCACTCCCAACCTTACTCGCCTACCTCTCAGCCAAACAACTCCACTTCCACCATACCTATTCAACCAGCAAACGAACCCACCACCTCTACCACTATACCTGACATTTCCATCTCGAATTTGCATCCCATGACAACACGAGCAAAGGTCGGAGTTTTTAAGCCCAAGTATCAAGCAGACTTTGCTGCTTTAAAATCGTATGCCTTACATGTTGCTTTATCCTCAGTCAGGGAACCAAGAGGTTTCAAATCGGCATCCAAAGATCCGAAATGGATGGCAGCCATGGTTGACAAAATTGGGGCTTTAAAACAAAATAATACCTGGACACTAGTTCCGCATCCTAAATCCATGAATGTTGTCGGCTGCAAATGGGTGTTTCGGGTTAAGTACCACGCTGATGGAACTATTGAGCGCTACAAAGCACGCTTAGTAGCTCAAGGCTTTACTCAAATTCCATGTTTGGATTGCTCTCATACGTTTAGTTCCGTCGTTAAAGCATCTACTGTCCGCATTGTGTTATCTCTTGCAGTTCTAAACAACTGGAAATTGCATCAACTAGATCTTAAGAATGCATTTCTAAATGGAAATTTGAATGAAACAGTCTTCATGGAGCAACCACCTGGTTTCGTAAGCACTCAATTTCCAAACCATGTTTGCAAGCTATCCAAGGCCTTTTACGGACTTAAGCAGGCTCCTCGTGCTTGGTTTCAACGATTGAGCACATTTCTTTTATCATATGGGTTCACTTGCAGTCGTGCAGATACATCTCTCTTTGTCCTTCGAAGAGACTCTCATATCATGTATCTACTAGTCTATGTGGACGATCTTATTCTTACAGGCAATAATGAAAACATCATTCGCACCTTTATTTCTCTTCTACACCGCGAGTTTGCCATTAAAGATCTTGGGGATCTAAATTATTTCTTGGGTTTAGAGGTCTTCAACACCACTACGGGTCTCTTCCTTACACAGGCTAAGTATGCTAATTCTTCTTCGGGCAAATATGTATGACTCTAAACCTGTTGGCACTCCTCTTTCTCCCTATGAGTCCTTGACCGCACTGGTGTGCCTCATTCGGATCCCACTTTATATCGCTCCCTAGTCGGTGCTTTACAATACTTGACTATTACCCGACCTGACTTATCTTATTTAGTGAATCAACTCTCTCAGTTTCTTCATAGTCCCACTATTGATCATTTTCGAGCCGTGAAGCGATTATTACGCTATATCAAAGGCACACTATCCTTTGGGCTTACTTACAGTCGTTCCAACAAATCATCCATCATTGGCTACTCTGATGCTAACTGGGCACGTTGTCTTGATACGCGACGCTCCATGTATGGCTATTCCGTTTTTTTGGAGGAAATCTTGTATCCTGGAGTGCTAAGAAGTAGCCTACTGTCTCCAGATCCAGTTGTGAGTCGGAGTATCGTGCCATGGCAAACACCACTGCTGAACTAGTCTGGCTAACAAATCTCTTAAGAGAATTGCATGCTTTACCACCAGATCGTCCTACCTTGTTATGTGATAATAAGAGTGCGTTGTTTATGACTCAAGATCCCATTTCGCACAAACGTGCTAAACACATTGACTTGGATTATCATTTTATGCGTGAGTTAGTCAACTCTGGAAAACTTTATACCAAGTTTGTTCCAACCAATCTTCAGGTGGCTTACATTTTCACCAAGAGTCTTCCGCGCGCACACTTTGATGTATTTCGAAACATGCTTCGTCTTGGACCGCCACCATTTCGATTGAAGGGGGTATTAGGAAATAATTTGTATTTAATGTAGTAAACTGCAATTATATCATTTCCTTGTATTTGTTATTGACTCTCCTTAATTACAGGAGAGATTATTATAATTTGTTAGTATAAATATAAACCTCCTAAACCTCAATCAATATGAGGTTGATTTCGAATTCCTATACACTAACAATATGGGTTTGGTAACCGGCCCATGATGTGTGGACTGTGTGGACCTATGGGCTGTGCTTGCCAAAAAATAGCAACAACAAATAAATTGTGGACCTGTAAAGTTACTCATCCTATAATCTACATTTGGATTTAGGTGTACAAACCGGTTTTTTTTTCGGTTTCGGTTTCGGTTCCAAACCGGTTTGCTACAGTACCGGTTCCTGGCGTAACCGGTTTCGGTTCCAAACCGGTTCGGTTTTGGACCGGTTTCACCGGTTTTTAAGACCGGTTTCGGTTCGGTTTCGGTTTCGGTTAGTTTCGGTTTCGGTTCTTAATCGGTTTTTTCGCGCACGAATAGAAAAATAAAAATTAGGCCGATACGGAAAAAAAAACATAAAAATGCGACTTTTATTATTTTTATTTTTTTCGGAATAAGAAACTAGGAAAATGAAATACATAAAAACATAATTTGGAATACTACAATCATTTTTTTTTCGTTAAGCTTCGTCCGAACTACTTTGGCGCATGGAAGCATCGTATGCGAGTTCTTCGTCCGAGAGGGGTTCACTTATTCCTTCTTCGACCTCTTCTTCATGTATTCTTTGTTCAAGTTCGGTTTGGTCTTCAAGAGATGTTATATGTTGTATTCGCCATTCGTCAAAATACACAAGTCGAAAGACCCCTCGTGACCAAATAGTTCGGGGTTTCGTGACGTCTCAAGCATACGAACAACGGTTTGGGTGCTTGAGGAACCGGTTTGGGATGGGTTTGATGAAGCCATTGAATGATGTAACAAAGAAGCTAGGCGAAAAAAAAATAGGCGAACACAATTGCGTTTTTTTGGTTTTCGGGTTGAGTTTTTTGCGTTTTTTTGCGTTTTTGAGTGTTGTGACTAACCTAAAACATCTAAAACCTATTTATACAAACTTGGGGTGGCAAAATGGTGATTTTTAAGCTTGATAACGGTCAAAAAACGGCTAGAAAATGTCCAACGGTCGAAAAAAAAACGTTCCAGCCTTCAAACGGTAATAAACCGGTTTTAAAACCGGTTTTTTTGTCATCGAACCCGAACCGGTTTGTGTTCTAACCGGTTTTAACCGGTTTTTGTTCCCAAAACCCCTCATCGATGCAGAACCAACGGTTTTTTTCAAGAACCGGACCGGTTTAAAAAAAAAACCGGTTTTTTTGATAACCGGTTCGGTCCGGTTTACCGGTTTCAGTTCGAAAACCGGTTTTTTTGTACAGAGGTATAAGAGTTCAAAGAAAATTTTAGTTAGACAATGTAGTTATGTATGGCTGGGGCTAAATCATTCACATGGCATAAAATTCACAGAAATCTGTTTAGCCTAAACGTGTTCTAGTCAGTTCAACTTAAACTCACGGACTTAGGGTATGTTTGACAAGTAGCTTTTAAGAGCTTTTAAGAGATTCAAGTTTCAAGATTTTAAGATAAAGTTCCTATCTAATAAAAAGCCTTGTTTGGTTGAAGGAGCTGGAAGCTTTTAGGTTAGGAGAAAAAACACTATAGTGAAAAGCTACTAGTTAGAAAAAACTCCTACTAGCTACAAGATTTTAATGAGTAAATGACACAAATATTCATTCTATTTTAAAAATAAAATAAAACCTTCCTTACAAACTTTTAATTATGCCCATTTTGGTCATTTTATACATTTTATTAAAAGCTCCAACTATTCTGCCAAACACCAAAATATATTTAAAAAGTTCTAGCTACCAGCTTGCAGTTTGCAGCTACCAGCTAGTTTTGCCAAACATATAATAGGTTAATTCTGGATCAACACGTACGGTTGAAATGTTTATTATATAAATTTTCGAAATATGATTTAGGTAGTAACTTAAACCGATTAGAAATCATATGTCAGAATTTTAAAAGCTAAAAAAGGAATGAACGCTATTATAACATATTTTATATAAATGTAATTTTTTTTTCAAAGGGTTTTTCTAGTTTCACTATGGGAAGTCACCGGAATCCTATTCCGGAGAAGTTTCAAGGCCGTATTACGAAGTTCTTTGTTTCAAACTTGCCGGACAATTGCAGTGGTAATGATCTAGCAGTTCACACTCGTTCTTTGGGGGACATCTGTGATCTATACATTGCAAGAAAAAGAGATAGATTTGGTAATAGGTTTATTTCGTTCTTGGATGTGAAGGACTCGGTGGAGATGGTAAGGAATCTCTGTAAGGTAAGAATAGGGGACTATGGACTGAAAGCGAAATGTGGCTAGATTCGCACTTGAGGCCAGCCACCGCCGGGGCCTGAGTTTAGCATGAAGCATGGTAGAAAGGACAATGGTGGCACAGAAAGTTCTAAGCCTCTCCCAAAGTCATTCGTTCAAAATGGCAAGTCGTTTCAAGAGATGTTGACGGGAAGGAGTAGAATAAAAGAAGTCACGATTGAAGATGATTTGATTGCTTATCAACAGTCACATGGAAAGGCGTTGATCATGCGCATGATTGATCTTGATGCTCTCAAAAAATATTAACATCATTCTCAATGACATAGATGCAGGAGATTATAGAGTGCAATACTTGGGGGGTCTTTCAGTTATGGTTATGTTTATTAATCGCGAAGAAGCTGAGAAAGTTTTGGAAGCAGCTAAGGAGGTGATAGGTAGATTTTCTGGTATTTGGATTTGGGAAGGACAAGTGTTTGCTTTTGAACGCTTGGTTTGGCTAAAGTTACGTGGTATACCTCTGAACTTTCTACACGATTCCATCATTGAGAAGGTGGGTCAACAGTTTGGGAGAATTGTCCATAAGCCGCCGAGATCGGAATTCGATTCGGATCTGTCGCATGATTACATCGGTGTGTTAGTGGGAGAAGGTAAGAAGATTGCTGAGGAAGTAGTGGTCATCTAGAGAGGCCGGAGGTTTAGGGTCTGGGTTGAAGAATATGCTAGAGAATGGGGTCCTGAATTGTTGGAAGCTGACAAGGAGGATCACTCTGTAACACCCCAACCGATGGCGGAAACATCGGGATGTCACGTATGGATGATTGTTCAGTAGCTCATGGTGAATAATAAGTTTCAATAATTGATTAAATAAATTACATACACTTGTTCTACAAAGTTGTGTACATCAAATGGGAAATACTAAATAAACGTCTTCAAGCATGAACTCTAATCTCCAAGTATTGCTACAACCTGAAACATGTTAAGTTTGAAAATATTTTGGGTCAACAAAAGTTGGTGAGAATTACATAGGTTTTGAATATTGAATAAAAACTTGTACAATTCGGTGTGTCACGTTAAGTCTAGTCCATATATGAGAACACAACTACTTTCAGGTAAAGAGAGTGCATAATCAAACCTTGATTGACGAGAATAGCGCGATCGAGGCCATACACCTATGGTCCATTCGATTATGTTATATGCGATAACAATCACCCACGCTACCTATGTAGGAGGTACATGTATCTGGGTGGGGTTGTCAGTCCAATAGATCTATCATTGTATATCGTTGGCTTGTACGGAGTTAATGATTATGCGAGAATGCGATGATTACCATAGAAATGCTCGAAACATAATGCAACATAGAATAACACAAGGACACTTGCGATTGAATTGTAAATTGATGTTGTAACATGTTTCATCCCAAAAATTGTAAAATAGTAAAAAATGGGCTATGTAAACTCACCTTCGTTAATCGAGTAAAATGCTAGCGTTGCGGGTGTAAGCGAGGCGAATCCCAAAGACTCAACCTAAGGTTTCAAGTATTCGAATTAAGTGTTTGAGCTTAAGGGAGTCTAGGGTTCCTAATCTAAGGCATCTAAGATGTTAAGTCTAGATTTTGGGGTTTTTAAGTTATGTAACCAAATGTGACGTGTCGAGTTGAAATACATTTTGTTCGTAAGTATCGCGAGGTGAAAATCTATGGAAAACTTTGTGTGTACGACTTAGTTTATTATTGCAAAAATATTTACTAAGTCATATATTATAAGTAATGATATTGGAAATAACTTTGTTAAATCTTAAACTATAATTATTTACATTTGTTTTATTAAATATAAACAATTATATTGATTAATAAAAGAAATGACAAAATGATAAGTAAACCTTGGGTTTGTAAGGGTGATATTTTCTAAGTTTATAAAATAATAAATTTAACTTAGAAAATATTTGTAATTTATATATAAAAGTATTAATTTAATTTGTATTAACAAAATGACATAAATTTGGAAATAAATGGGGAATAATTGTAAAAATTTAGTTTTCTGTGAAAACTTCATATTTTCACCACAAAGGTCTGAAAATAACTTTTATAAAAGTTTTGGTAAATAAAATCTATTGAATATAGATTTTATTGTTTCAAACTAATTTAATGAATAAAATGAGTTAAATTATAAAAATAATTTTATAAATGAAATCTTCTATAAAAACTTATTCCTCTAACTTAAAAAGTCTTGAAATAATTTTTGTGAAACTTTTTGATGAAAATCTATTTATTATAGATTTTATATGTTTAAAAGCTAGTTTATTAACCAAAAATGTAATATTGTATGAAAACATTTTATAACAGATTAAAACTGATGTGGAAATGTTTATAATATGTTAAAATATTTTTCCACCAATTTTCATAATTAAATGAATTAATTACGAATTTATATGAATTAAATATGATAAATAACACTTAAATTCAGGATAAATACTAAACACTTTCAAAAAATAAAAGTTTCTATAAAAACTTAGTCTACAGACTTGAAATGTCTCACAATAAATTTTATAGAATTTTTCTGATAAAACTCTATTTAATATGAATATTATTTGTTTAAATCTATTTTAACGAAAGAAAATGAGATAACCTGTGAAATCATATCAAAACAGAGGGAAAATGGCATTATAATTATTCTAACATAATGGGATATATTCCTGGAAATTTTCATGCTTAAACTCATTATATCCGATTTTATCTAAATTAAACATGATTAAATCATATTAAAAATGATTAAAAATACTAAACGATATCTAAAAATTCCGAAACTTTTTCTAAAACTCCTTGTCTATCATATGAACAAGTCTACCAAGTTTCATAATTTTTAGATTAGTAACATGCGAGTTATGGCATTTTAAAGTTCTTAAAACTTTTAATTCAAAAATCCCCAAATAATCAAGAACACCCTAAACCCTAGATTTTCAATTGGAACCCTTAGAGGCTATGTTTGATACAACAAATAGAGGGCTTTTAAACTACTGATATAAATGAAAGATTATGCAAAAGGAATTGGAAAAACTCACGGTTTTGGTTGTCCAAATTAGCGAAAGAAAACCGAGTTAAAACCCAAAGAATAAGCTTCCAATTCATCAAAATTGCGAGATGTTAATCGGGGATTCTGGTGCAGACTTGATAGAACAGATAATATGAATGTGTGTGTGTGTTTAATTGAGATGAAACTTCCATTTGAGGTGCGAATTGGTATGGTCAAGTGTTGGTGGGTTTTATAATGATTTTGACCAATTTGGTCATTAATTGGTGTAATTAATCGCATGTGGGACGAGTTTGGACACAAGTGATGACCAGGGGACACTAGGGTGGGTCTATGAACGCGTTAAAACGCATTGGGGGCGCGAATTTGGGGCAGAGCTCGAGGATTCGCGAGTCAAACAATTTAAACTTGCAGACCACTCCGCCGCATCCGCGGAGAGAATAACAATCCCTCCCGCGGTCTGCGGGGGAGATTATTATTATTACTTTTTTTTAAGGCTGGAAAAATAAAATATGATGATTTTTATAAAAATCATAAGAATAAGAGTGTTCATGACTTTTATTTTTCTAAGAAATATATATAGAAATTTTAAATAATAAATGAGGGACTAGATGTGTACATTTATAAAAGAGGAAGGTGACGGATGTCACACACTCGTCGGAGAAAACGGATGTTGATCAGGAAGATGTTCAAGATTCAGGGGACGATATGGATGATGAAGTCTTGGTTACTCCACAGGAGGCGTGTAAGAGTGATGAAGAACTCGTCGGAGATATTGATGGTGAAGAACTCGTCGGAGATGCTCCTCCGATTTTGGCGAATTCAGTTTTGGAAACTACGGGTAATCCGGAAACAATTATTGTTGAGGTTAATGAGGCAGTTATGATGGCCAATAATTTAGGAAACGAATTAGAAGTTTCCTTTATTCCTGGACCAGCTTTTAATTTTGAGGAGGGGTTGACTTCTAATAATGATCATGAGGATTTGGCATTTAATATTAATAAGAGAAAAAAGAAGAATTGTAATAATTTGGTTGTGGGCTTAAAAGTGGGTGAGTACTCCAGTAGTATAGAGAAGTCCAAGGTGGTGAAGAAGCCCAGAGGCGATTTGGGCTTGGGTGAGGAGGGACAGATGGATAGCCCAGATGAGGAGTTTGAGAGGCCCGTGACACCATTTGATAACTTCGACTTCCCTGAAGGGCAGAGGGCTAATTATACAGGGGAATCCTTTACAGAACAATTCTCAACTCCTTCTCAAGAGCACGAGGCAGCTGCTGGAGTTAATGTTGATGTTAATAGATGCGAAAATATGCCTCTTCCTGAGTTACAAGACAAAAACAATGAAGTGGAAAAAACGGTGCAATTGGCAAATAAGCTGGGGGTCGATCTTCAAAATCATAGAGATTTGGTTCAAGAGGTGATTCAAAGCGAAGGGTTACAGGTTGGTTTTAAATGAATGTTTTATCGATTAATATTCGGGGCTTGAGGGCAGGGGGCAAGGCCGGTTGGTGTAGGAAATTACGTAAATTACATGGGGTTGAGTTTATGGGGTTACAGGAATCTAAAGTTTCAGGGGTTGGGTTGGGTGAAATCTCTGCTTTTTGGGGTGATGGAGGGTTGGAGTTTGATGCCGTTGATTCATCGGGGTTGTCGGGAGGATTGATTAATGTGTGGAATCCTAAGGTTATTCAGAAGTTGAATTGTATGCAAAACAAAATTTTCTTGTTGACGACCGGGATGCTTGTCTCGGATGGAACGGTTTTGAACCTGATTAATGTTTATGCGCCTCAGAGGGCTGGGGCGAAAAAAGATTGTGGGAAGACTTATCAAGGGTTGTTAGAGGATGTAGTGGTTTGGTGGTGTTAATGGGGGATTTTAATGCAGTTCGAAATCCGGAGGAGCGGCGAAATTCAGCATTCAATTTTGGGGTGGCTGCTGATTGTAACGATTTTATTGATGGTTTGGGGCTTCATGAATATTATATGCGTGGTTTTAAATTCACTTTCTTTTCAGGTAAAGGCGTCGATCATAAAATGAGCAAAATTGACCGCTTTTTAGTGTGCAATCAATTCTTTAACAGATGGCCTTCAGCTTGTCTAAGAGCCTTAAGCAGGGATTTTTCATATCATTGTCCTTTGCTTTTAACGTTGGTAGATACAAATTATGGCCCAAAACCGTTTCGATGGTTCAATTCTTGGTTGGAAAGGGAGGAGTGTGAGCAGGTTGTGGTCAAGGCGTTAACCAATTGTAATTTTACAGGGTGTCCTGATCAGATTATTATAGCTCGGTTGCGAAGTGCTAGGGATACTCTTAAAGGTTGGTGGAAAAATACGATTAAAAAAGAAGGAGAAGACGTAGCCGTGATGAAAGAAGAGATGGAAAGACTTGAGATCGCTATGGAAGTGAGAGAGCTTGAGGAAGATGAAGTGTGGGTTTGGGAGGAGTGTAAAAAATGTATGGATTATGCGAATCTGTGTAGTAATAGAGATTTGAAGCAGAAATCGAGGGTTCGATGGGCAGTCGAAGGAGATGAAAATTCAGCTTTTTTTCACGGGGTTATCAATGGTAGGAAGGCTTCCAGCGCTATTCCGGGGTTAATGATCGCGGGGGAATTGGTGGATAAGCCTTCTTTGGTTAAAAAGGAGGTTCTTAAGCACTTTAGGAACCATTTTAAGGAGACGTTAATAAGAAGACCGAGCCTCCAATGTAGTAATCTGAAAAGGGTTGAAGTTAGTAGGGAGGAAGAATTAATCGCTCGTTTTTCTAAGGAAGAGATAAAAGAGGGTGTGTTTGATTGTGGGTCGGATAGAGCGCCGGGTCCAGACGGCTTCAACTTCAAATTTGTCAAACATTTTTGGAGTTATCTTGAAGATGATTTTATAAACTTGTTTAACTGGTTCCACGAGTTTGGTTACATCAATAAAGGTTGCGCCTCTTCATTCATTACACTTATTCCTAAAAACAAAACTCCCACGGGTCTCAAAGATTATAGGCCAATCACTCTGGTAGGAGTTGTTAGTAAGGTTATCTCGAAGGTTTTAGCTCTCCGGATCAAGAAGGTGCTGGGGTCGGTGATTTATAATACGCAATCGGCTTTTTTAAAAGGTAGATTTATTTTAGACGGTCCTTTGGTGATCAACGAGACTATGGGGTGGTTAAAAAGAATGGTAAAAAAGCTTTCTTGTTGAAGTAAGACTTTGAGAAAGCTTATGATAATGTCAATTGGGGTTTTTTGTTATCGGCTCTTGATCAAATGGGTTTACCGGGAAAATGGTGTTTGTGGGTGAAAGGGGTTCTTGAATCGGCTCGTGCGGCGGTCTTGGTCAATGGGTCGCCTACTTTTGAATTCCAAAGTCAAAAAGGGGTTCGTCAAGGTGACCCATTGTCTCCTTTTCTTTTCCTTGTAGTGATGGAAGTGCTTCATTGTTTCCTCGAAAAAGCCGTAGAGGAAGGGGTAATTAAAGGAGTTCGATTTGGTAATGGGAATTTGAGCCTTTCTCATTTATTCTACGCCGACGATGCTCTTCTAATTGGGGAATGGTCTAAAGAAAATTTGGTTTCAGTGGCGAGAGTGTTACGGGTTTTTCATTTATGTTCGGGGTTAAAGATCAATATTCAAAAGTCTTTTTTGTATGGGATAGGCGTGGGAGATATGGAAATGTTGGGTATGGCGGAGGTGATCGGATGTGGGGTTGGTAATATGTCGTTTGATTATTTGGGGATTCGAGTGAGAGCTAATATGAATAGGATTTGTCATTGGGCTCCGGTGGTTGATACGGTTAAAAAGAGACTTTCGTATTGGAAAGCCAAAACGTTATCTATGGGAGGTCGTCTTACCCTTATTAAATCGGTTTTGTCGAAACTTCCCATTTATTATTTATCTTTATATAAAGCTCCGGTTACGGTTATAGAGACGTTAGAAAAGTTAATGTGACGCTTTCTTTGGTCGGGTTCTAGTGATACTAAGAAAATGCATTGGGTGTCTTGGGAGGTAATTACTTCGCCTAAGAAGCATGGGGGTTTGGGGGTGATTAGGTTGGCGGATATGAATTTGGCTTTGCTTACAAAATGGGCTTGGAGATATAAGACGAAAATTGATGCGATTTGGAGAAAGTTTATTGATGGGATACATAGTGGTAGGGGTCTTTGGAAGTTGCTTCCTGTTAGAAGATCTTTGCCAGGGTGTTGGAAAACGATACTGAACTTATTGGAAAAAACGAAAGTCAATAACAACCATATCCATCAAACACTGAAAGGGGTTCTCGGTAATGGTAATCACATTCGTTTTTGGTTTGATTGTTGGATTGGGGATACTATTCTTATGGAAAGGTGGCCAAATTTGTATAAGCTTGAAAAATACAAGTCTTGTATGGTTAGCGATCGATTGGATAGTAGTATGGCTGGATATAGCTTTGTTTCTGGCTGGAGAAGGAGTCCGAGTACCGTGGTTGAATTATCGGAATTACAAGATTTGGATCGTCTATTTCTGGGCCAGCAGCTTACGGATCAGAACGATAAATGGACCTGGACCACTGCTCCTGAAGTATGTTTACTGTAAAAGAGTTCAGAAATTGGGTTCAAATGGGGATTGCTGGACCGGCCCATATATTAGTTAAATGGGAGAGTTGGGTTCCTATAAAAGTGTTCTTGGTTGCTTGGAGAATGGCTAAGGATAGGATGCCTACTTGTTGGGTCTGCTGACCTGGAGAAGAACAGATGATTGAAAAGCCAAAATATTCTATCTTTTGATCCTTGAATAAAAACAGTTGTTATAAAGAAGCTTTCCCCAAAAGACTGTTGACCCTAACAACTGCTGCATCAAAAAATTGATAAAGATAACTGCTGCTGCTGAAAGGTCTGCTGAACAAAAGTCTGATGAACAAAGGTCTGATGAAGAAACAACTGCTGATCAAGTACTGAAGAACAAAGGTCTGTTGAACCAACAGCACTTTGGTTCAACAGATGATAGAGACCATCAGAGCTTTACTTAACAGTGTTTTGTATTATCAGAGTTTTCAATGTAACAGTAGTTATAGTTAGCAGATGTTAGAAGTTGTTAGTCAGTTAGAGGTCGCTGTCTTAGGTGACGTCAGCACTGATCATCAGAGGTTTAGTGTTAGTCTATAAATAGAACAGTGGATGTACTGTTCTATTTATCACTCGTCATTCTCTTAAGACAAACATTCTCTGAGTGATCAGGCTGAGGGGGAGTTTACTTGTACGATTGTAATCTTTCAATTAATGAAAGCATTCGATTAAAAACAATTATTCTCCATGTTTTGATTTATAGTTTATTCCGCTGCACTTTCCATTTATATTTCATTCCATTTGTTTCATACTTATTCAAACAATCAAAACAAACAGAACTCAGATCCTAACAATTGGTATCAGAGCTTGGTCAATTAAATTCGATCTAACCAATCAATTTAATATAAACAGATCAGCTCACAATTATTGATATCGTTTGTTTGTCGGATTTAAAACAGAGTAATAGTTTATTTTCGTTTCAACAGTTAGTAAACAGACTTTGTTTTTGAAAAATCAAGAGAATGACTTCACTCAATCAAGATCCACACAACACTGGCACTAGCAACAAGCCTCCGATGCTTGTCAGGTCAGAATACAACATCTGGCAGCGTCGGGTGGCTCATGTGTTAGCACAACAGAACACAGGGTGCTGGAAATCGGTAGTATTTGGACCACATGTTCCAATGGTACCGAGTGCCGAGGATCCAAAGATCCAAGTACCAAAGAGTGTTGAGAACTACTCAGAGCAAGATTTTCAAAAAATCGAGCTAGATGCCAAGGCTTTCAGCATAGTAGCCATGGCACTGCCGAATGATATCTATGCCGGACTCTTGCACTGCAATAGTGCTAAAGAACTGTGGGATGCTCTTAAAGAGCAGTTCGGGGGAACTGAAGATGTGATTGAAAACAACCGTGAAATACTTAACCAACAATATGAAACGTTTAGTCACATAAAAGGGGAGTCGTTAACACAACAGTTTGAAAGGTTTAATTGTCTGATTAGTGAACTAAAATTGGTTGGTCTAACTTTTCCTAATTCAACACTGAATCATAGGTTTCTTAGATCACTTCAGGATAAATGGGACACTATAGGTATAGTCATGAGAAACTCTATCAGATTCAAAGACCTGACCCTGACCCAGCTTCATGGTAAGCTCCTGACTTATGAAAAGGAGCTTAACCAGAAAAAGAAGCTCCAGGACTCTGGAAAAGTGTCAGATGACTATGTATTTGGGAATACTACACTTTTGGTCCAAGAGGAGGGTTCTGAAAGTAGTAAGGATCAGAGTTATGATCATTACATTGACATAACCACTGGTTTTAACAATGATTCTTACTCATCACCCAACTATGCTTTTGCAGCTAGTGGTGATATCCAGGCTTCTGATAATTCATCTTTTGTGTACAATGACCTTCAATATATTGACCCTTTGGACTTAGAAGAAATGGACATCTTGCATCAGGTTGCCCTGCTCTGTATTAGAAGCAATAACTTCTATAAGAAAACTGGCAGGAGGTACCCAGGTTTACATGGTGGGTCAAAGGTGGGGTTTGATAAATCAAAGATAAAGTGTTACAAGTGTCATAGAATGGGTCACTTTTCTAGGGAATGTAGGAGTCAAAATGGCACACCTATGATCACCTATCCAAACCAAAGGCCTCAGACCAACACTTATCAAACCATCCCTGTACCAAATGTGCAAAACACTGCTCACTTTGCACAAACCCAAACCACTGTTCCTGTGCACTATGTTCAAACCACTGTTCCTCAGTATCACTATGTCCAAACACCTGTTACTCAGGCACAAGTGCCAATGACTGCTGCTCCACCCTCTGCTCCAGCAGAGACCAGTCAACCAGGTCAACAGAGTTTCTTTTCTCAAGGCTTTGTTGATTGGAGCAGTCTACCAGATGAGGTAACAGATGACAACATTGCTTTAGTTGCCAATTCTGAAAATAATTTTTGTTTTATGGCACTAGAAACAATTGTTGAAGAGACTGATTCTGAGGGTGTGGTGTCTTTGTCTGAAAATGTGACTAATGGTGTTGTTGATGAAGTTGTTTCAGTTGAAGAATCTGAAGTGGAGGTTGTGAATCTCTCAGACCCCTGGGGTAGTGATGATTGTGATTGCCAGTGTAACTGTGCCTTGATGGCTGCTGCTAAGGTATCTCCTCAAATCTTAACTGACTTATGCTCAGACAAATGTATTGTGGCATTTGCTAAGATAAAAGAGGTGAATGAAAACTTTAGAAAGAAAATTTTGGAAGATGAAATTCAGTTTGAAAAACTCACTAAAGAGTTAAAATAAAAAATAACTGAAAAAGAATCTGAAATCAGCAGTTTAAAACATGAAGCAAGCATAACCAGAGACCAGCTTCAGACTATGATAACCAAATATCATAGTTGTAAAAAGGAGCTTGAGTCCACCCAAGTTGAATGTCAGAAATGGGTGGAATCATCAAAAGGTTTTGAGATGATTGTCAACCAACAATCTAAAAGTCATGTGAAATTTGGGTTTGGTTTTCAAGAAACCACTGCTCAGAGTTCACAAACCACTGATAAAAAGGAACCACAGTTGGTTGAAGTTATCCCCACAAATTCAAAAGGTCAAGAAATCAAGGTTACTGAACCAAATGGCAAGAAAATCATTCTTGAAAAGTTGGAAGGTACACCCTCATTTGATGAAATTGAGAAATATCAATTCAAACCAACCTGGTCAGATGCGTGTGAAGTCCTTGAAAATTTTAAACCAATGACCTTCAAAACCCCTGATGGTAAAATGGCACCACAGGCAAAAGTTATCCCTTTGAGAGATCTTCCAACAGATGATCAAACATCTGTTGAAAAGAAGAAAGAAAAAGGGAAAGCCAAAAACAACTTGTTTTGTGATTTTTGTGAAAAGAAGAACCATGTCACCAAAAACTGTTTTCTTCTTAAAGCATATGACATAAACAAAGCAACAAGTTTAAATGATTCTAAAACAAATGAATGTTCAATCTATAAGAAAAAGAATCACAAAACAAAAGAGTGCCTGTATCTCAAAAATTTTGATGAAAAGATAAAAGAGTACAAGGCTAAAACTCTTGAAAGTCAAGTGGTGAGTACTTCAAAAGGAAAACCCAATCAGACTTTTGAACCAGTCCAAACAGCTGTTACCAAAAGTCTGAACAAAAACTCTGCTCCCAGAGATGTTCAGGTAACAGATGTTCCACCAGCCCACAGACTACCAAGAGGATATGGACAACCCACTTGTCATCGTCTGTCACATGTTTATGAAGAGCCCAAAAGGCCTTCAAACCAAAAGTGAACAGACATCCTCATGGCTTTCAGCATCTGTCAGGAAATGATCAAACATCTGTTGGACCAAGTGCTGACATTCAAGCACTGGCAAATGGTCAATTACAGCTGTTGAACCTCGTCCAAAAGCTAGTTCAAACCACTGATCATTCTTCTCAACTTAAGGCTGAGACATCTAAGAACCCATCTAAAGCCAATTTGGCTTTGGACACTCACCAAAACTAAAATCCTTACTGATGTGCAGGGAGCTTCTGCTTGCTTAGATAGTTTATGGTATGTAGATAGTGGAGGCTCCAGGCACATGACAGGATGTAGAGCCCTTCTTCTGGACTTTCTTGCACATGGAGGGGGTGATATATCCTTTGGTAATGATTCTAAAGGTAAAGTGTTGGGCGCTGGAACTGTCAAAGCAGGGAGGCTTAAGTTTGAAAATGTTAATCTGATAGACAATCTAAAATTTAATCTACTTAGTGTGTCTCAAATGAGTGACAAAGGATATGGGTCATTCTTCACTAAGCAAACATGTAAGATTGTTGGCCCAGAGGCTGTTGAAAAGATTAACACCATCATTGCATAGAGCAAAGCACAACTTGTTGCTCATAGAAGTGGCAATGTGTATGTAGTTGATATGTTGAAGGATAACCCTATGGCAAATGTCTGTGTTGGGATCGTTCGTGAGCTCAGAGGGACAATTATCATGTTTTAAGAGTATGCAGCGGAAATAATCTTGACAATTGACACCTTGTGACTAACCTTTTTGTGACTCAGACTCCCCCTCGGATTAAGCTATCACAACATGAATTAATAACAGAACAAACATAAGTGAGATAAGAGATTTAACTTAAATATTTGTATGTTATTAGGCAAATGTTCAAATGTATGAATACATGTGGCCAAGTGCAAGTCTAAAGGTTAGTGGTAGTCAGGTATTTATAGAATACATACCTGACTATTTCCACCCACTCTTAGATGTACTAAATACATTAACAAATACCTAGTGGAAAACAAAATACTAATATACTAACTACTGCTGCTTTATACAGACAACAACTGTTAAAGTTAACTTCTGAGAATCTGAAACTTCTGATGCTTTGGTAAAACTTCTGATGAGTAAATCGTCAGAAGTTGTTCTTCAGTACTTTGCAACTTCTGATGACCATTGCTAACTTCTGATGAGTAATTACATCAGTAGTTAGTTCTTCAGTACTTCTGAACTTGTTCTTCGGAAGTTGTCTGATTTGTCCTTGAACAGGTTCATCAGTAGTTGGTCGTCAGTAGTTTCTTCATCAGTAGTTTCCTTCCTTCTTCAGTAGTTGTCTTTTGTACTTCAGGACTTTGTCTTCAGAGATTTGTCTGGTTCGTCTTCAGAACTTGTCCATCAGTAGTTCTCTTTTGTCTTCGGAAGTTGCCTGTTTATTCATCAGTAGTTATTATAATTAGTTATTATTATTATGTGAATGATCAACTAAGGTTTTGTGGTTCATTAATCCTCTCTGACCCAACAATCTCCCCCTGGATTGATGAAGCCAAAACCTTAGCTGATAGCTTAGAAGCTTTATTGATTCACTTATTCAAGATCCAGCCTGTTCTTGATGTTATGTCGGATTTCTCTGAATTTGTCCTGGGCTTGGATCTTGTTAGGGCAATTTGACATTTCCAAATTAATCGTGTAGAGATCATGAAGATCTCTATCAGACATATTCAGCATATCCATTGCCCTTCTGAACACCTGCCTTGCACCATCTTCTCTCTCAATAGCCATCTGTAAGCTTGGAGTGCAGTGCCATCTTTTTATTTTGGCATTGGAGGTTGACACAGATGGGGTGACAAAGGTTGTAGGTGCTGGGTTCTCATATACCACCATAGCAGTGGGTGTTGAGACCCTGGGAAGTGGCTGTGAAGGCTCTTGACCTTCAGCAGTAGACTTTGTAGCTTCATCAGCAGTTGCAGCCTTTGATTGATCATGCTGGGTAGTTTCAGCTGTTTGATGAGCTTTGGCTTTGGAGTCTCTTCCCTGTGGCTTTCCTTCCATACACATGTCAGCCTTGGTTTTGAAATCCTTGCTTTGGAGGGTGAAGCCTGTGTAGACACTTGCTTTGAAGCTGGAGTTTTTGATTTTGTAACTTCTGATGAAGACTGACCTACTGGATGTGTCTTCTTTTGCTCAAGTTTGTTGTAGGCATCCAGTAGTTCATCTTCACTCCACTTCAACAGCTGCACTTTGCTACCAATCTTTGCAGCTACAAGTTGATTGACAAGCTGAGCTTTCTTCTCAGCATCTTTCTTATTCTTCAGTAATAAGTTCAGCCTGTCAACCCTTTGTTGTAAGTCTTTTAAGGGCAGGTTCTTGATGTTGGCCTTCTTGGTCTTTGAATGTTTTAACAAGTAAGTTATGGCCTGATATCGTTCATATTCAACCTGTTGCTCTGCAGCTTCTGCCAACTCCTGCAGATACCCTTGAAAGGCTTTGACTCTCTCATCATCACCTGTGATCCCTTCTTCATTTACCCTTTCCCAAGCCATCTGTTCATGAAGTTCATTCCTCTCCACAGGAATCTCTTTCTCCTTTGCTTCATGTGATGCTTATTCATCCTTTTCCTTCTGTTCTGGTGTATCCCTTTGCTTGATGAGCTGAGAGATAGGCATTTGGTCCAGATCTGAAGGATCAGGAGTGGGTTTGGAAAAGGCAGGGGTTGTCTTCTGAATTTCGGTAACTACTGATGGTTGAGTATCAGCAGTTTTGTCTTCAGTTGTTGGGTCTTCAGAAGTTTCATCAGTTGTTCCCCTTGTCTTCCTTTTCCTGTATTGAAGTTTGACCTCCCTTGTTGATGTTTCTGTTTCAGTAATGGGAAGGTCAGTGGGCAGGTTTGATGTTTGTACAGCACCCTTCTTACCAGTTATTGTTTTCTCATGAGTTCTCTTCTGTTCAGCTTCCCTTGCCTTTTTGGAAGCTTCTAAGTCAATCTTTTCAGACACTTTCTCCCCCTTTTTGGCTTCATCAGCCTCTTGAAACCAGGGAGCAGGAGGAGCTACACCTGTAAGGTGTTGGATTTGTCTTCTTAGGTCCTCCTGTCGTCTTGAGATCTCTGAGACTTTGTCAGTTAAGGCATTGTTCAGCATGGTAAGTTGGGTGTTGTATTTTTGTTCCATCTGGACTGTGAAGTCTTTAAGATGTGCATTAATGAGTTGATGGAACATTTGGTAGAGAGGGCCCTGGGGGTTGCATAAGTGGTCTATGTTTATGCTCCCAGGTCCTGAATTGGTGGCTTGTATAGAAGGTGATGTGTATGGGTGATCCCTAGCCAAGTTAGCCGGGGATGCCACTCTTGGGGATGTTTGGGTTGAGTGGTCTTTATCCTGAGCCTTATTGGTGAGCAACTCCTTGAGTTTGCAGACCTCAGACTCATGACCTTCTATTTTGGCCGTCAATTCTGTGATTTTTGACTCATCAACCAACTTAATGGCATCATCTGAATCCCTGTCTTCAGTTGAGACAGTTTTACCATGACCTGGTACCAGTTCCAGATGGTAATGGGCCCCTTTTTCTTGGTACTGGGGTCTTCCTGCTGTTATGTCCAAGGATTCAGAACCCATGGCAGCAGTTGCCATAAGTGAAGTCTTAGCAATGTTACTATTGTCCTCCAATCCACCACTGGGTGGTAAAGGAGTAGTGGCAGCTTCACTTACACCTTGAACCTCTGATACTGGACTCAGGGGTCTAGGTTCATCCTCATCTCTTTGGTTAGAGAAGGGCATGTCCTCATCCATGTCAAATAAGTCAGTAAAGCTAGGGTCATGTGAAGAAACCTCAATGGTAATCTGAGGCATGACACTTGCGGATGGAACATCTGAGCCCAACTCATTGAGAGCTATGGCATTGGTTACTGTGGAGATTGTGGTATTAATATTATCAGTAATTGGGCTTTCAAGCTGTGTACTCCTAGGCATTGGAGTAATAGTAGTGAAATCAAGTGAAGTCACAACTACTGATGATGGTTCCCTTGAAATAAGCTCTATAACTTGTTGAGAGGTTACAGGCAGTTGAGGCTGGGAATGAGATGTGGCAACCAACTGTGAGGATGTCCCAGTTGTTGCTTTAACAAGTTCAGATTGAACATTGACATCCACAGGCATCTCATCTTCCTGTGGTGTCTTATTAGGTTTTGTTGAGGGTTTGGGTTTGAGTGAAGACTTCTTTTTGGATTTATCTTTGGGGGTAGAAGTCTTTTTGGGTTTTGATGATGTGGGTTCCTTGAGGACTGGGTTTGTTTCCTCTTGGTCATCATCTGCCAGATGTGCTGGCGTGTTATGTCTTGAAAATGTTTGAACCTCTATCTTTTTAGAGACAGAGGCTACCCCAAGTAATGCATCATTACCAATGGTTGTAATGAGGCATTGCATAACAAACCTGGGGTATATTAAAAACTTAAACTTTTCTTTAGAGTGGTTTATTACAAGTTCATTGAAAAGATAAGTTGATGCCCTGAAAGGTTGTTTTGCAACTATAGAATGAAAAATTTGTTGCAAGTCAGAGGGCATCTGATCCCATCCAGCAGTCTTAGGACTCAAGCACATTAACAAGTAATGAAACAGGAGCTTGTACTGGGGATCAAAGTATTTCTTGTAAATGGTAGCATGAGAAAGATTACCTTGATACTCACATGTTGTAAGTGTGGCATGGACAACACCAGTTGATATGGAAGTTGGAGCATTGTTGTCATCCAGTTTAAGAGCTTGAGACAACACCTCTGGTGTGATTGCCAACACTTTACCATTTACTTTTGATTTAAGGGCAACTACTTCGCCATTAACCATTGAGGCTTTAGCATTTGCCCAGAACTGCCTGAGGGCGTCCACGTGGATAGGTGGATCGATGATGAAGGCAGTGTGATACCTAGATTTAACTATGGTATCGATGATATCATGGTAATTCTCCCAGTTCTTATCCTTTTCAAGATAAGCGATTTGATTGTGGGAGGGTTTCAATTGAAGAGCCATTTTAGTCAATTAGGTTTGAAAACTGGTTGTTAATCGCCGTCGAAGGTTTGAAAGAGGGAAATGTGATTTGAATTGTAATGAATGTGAAGAATCGGGGTTTCAGAAGTTATAACTTCTGATGAAAGGACTGTTATGCCCTTTTTCTTAACTACTGATGAATACTTTTTGTTCGTCAGTAGTTGTCCCTGTTCTTCTTCAGTAGTTTTAAACTACTGATGTACAATCACCTCACACTCCCACTACTTAATCACTGATTCACCACGTCAGCAACTATGTCCTCGGATGTTATATAAGCGCTCAGAAGTTTCTAAGTTAGTGTGTTTTTACTTATTTTCTTACTCCATTTTCCTTGTATTTCCTCTACCCTCTTATCTGGATGGCGAAGTTTGAAAATCTTCTATTGTAATAACATCTGAAGTTCAACAACCAAGGATTTTTGATCCAAGGAAGATCTCTAGCAATAAACAACCTTTTTGAAAATGGTTCTTTAATTGAAAATACCAAGATATAAACTACTGAGATTTTAAAATAGATATTTCATTTAAATCAGTAGTTGTAGTTAATTTACAAGCTTTAGGAATTATATATTCAACATTGAACCATAGATAAGCTCTTAGATCTAGATTTTAATGTATTTAGCCTGCTTGAATTAACTTATATTAACTTAGCTGTTTATATAATACTTATTTAATTAAGTATATATATGGTCAGCAAAGTTACCCACATTTTGCAACATCTTTTATGAAAAATCTACTTAGGAGATAGTTCACTTAAAATGTATGTGGTCTTCAGGCCTGACTTTGTTTGAAACAGATTTATGAAAATAGGTTTCCAACAAAGTTATACTACCTGGTATGTTGTGGCCATCATATCTTTGTTGTTTTGATATAGTTGATTGATTTACAACTTATCATAATAACTAAGATGATATCACTGAGTATAAATCACAATAGAGTCACAGTCAATCGAGTATCAATAATAATGAGCTGGTCTGTTATGTCAAATTGATTGTTAGATCATATTTGACTGGCCAAGCTCTGATACCAATTGTTGGGATCGTTCGTGAGCTCAGAGGGACAATTATCATGTTTTAAGAGTATGCAGCGGAAATAATCTTGACAATTGACACCTTGTGACTAACCTTTTTGTGACTCAGACTCCCCCTCGGATTAAGCTATCACAACATGAATTAATAACAGAACAAACATAAGTGAGATAAGAGATTTAACTTAAATATTTGTTTGTTATTAGGCAAATGTTCAAATGTATGAATACATGTGGCCAAGTGCAAGTCTAAAGGTTAGTGGTAGTCAGGTATTTATAGAATACATACCTGACTATTTCCACCCACTCTTAGATGTACTAAATACATTAACAAATACCTAGTGGAAAACAAAATACTAATATACTAACTACTGCTGCTTTATACAGACAACAACTGTTAAAGTTAACTTCTGAGAATCTGAAACTTCTGATGCTTTGGTAAAACTTCTGATGAGTAAATCGTCAGAAGTTGTTCTTCAGTACTTTGCAACTTCTGATGACCATTGCTAACTTCTGATGAGTAATTACATCAGTAGTTAGTTCTTCAGTACTTCTGAACTTGTTCTTCGGAAGTTGTCTGATTTGTCCTTGAACAGGTTCATCAGTAGTTGGTCGTCAGTAGTTTCTTCATCAGTAGTTTCCTTCCTTCTTCAGTAGTTGTCTTTTGTACTTCAGGACTTTGTCTTCAGAGATTTGTCTGGTTCGTCTTCAGAACTTGTCCATCAGTAGTTCTCTTTTGTCTTCGGAAGTTGCCTGTTTATTCATCAGTAGTTAATATAATTAGTTATTATTATTATGTGAATGATCAACTAAGGTTTTGTGGTTCATTAATCCTCTCTGACCCAACAGTCTGTCTGTTCTCTGCTGCCCTACCAAAGAGACAGAATTGTGGCATAGGAGACTTGGTCACACCAACCTTCAAACTATCAACTCTCTCTCCAAACAAAACCTTGTCAGAGGTTTGCAATCAAAAGAATTCAAATGTGATGAGCATTGTGTTTCCTGTCTAAAAGGAAAACAACATAAAAGCTCTTACAAATCAATTGATGAGTCCAAAACTAGTCAGTGTTTACAATTGTTGCACATGGACTTGTTTGGCCCAGTTAAAATCATGAGTCTAAGAAGAAAGAGATTTTGTCTTGTCATAGTTGATGATTTTTCTAGGTTTACATGGACTTACTTTTTACATTCTTAAGATGAGACTGTAGGTATTTTGAAGGACTTTGTCACCAAAGTTGAAAAACAATATGACCTGCCAGTAAAAGTCTTTAGAAGTGACAATGGAACAGAGTTTAAGAATAAGGAGTTGGATGATTTCTGTGTGTCAAAAGGGATTGTAAGGCAGTACAGTATCCCAAGAACACCAGAGCAAAATGGGGTGGTTGAGAGAAAGAACAGAACTCTCATTGAAGCTGCAAGAACAATGCTAGCAGATTCTGGTTTGCCACTGTCCTTTTGGGCAGAAGCTGTAAACACTGCTTGCTATGTTCAAAACAGAGTTTTAATCAACCCTAGACATCAAAAGACTGCTTATGAAATTTTGTTCAAAATCAAACCACTGATATCATTTTTCAAAGTCTTTGGCTGCCCATGTTTCATTTTAAATCTTAAAGACTCCATTTCAAAATTTGCAGCCAAAGTAGATTGTGGATATTTTCTGGGGTATTCTTCTACTGCTAAGGCCTACAAAGTGTTTAACACAAGGACCAAAACAATAGAAGAAACTCTGAATGTGAAGTTCAATGAACTTTCATCTTTAAAAATCCCAGCAAACCCTGCTGAGTTATTTGATATGGATAAATTCAAATTTGAAGATATTACTGTCAAAACTAACAGTGCAGGTACTCCACAGTCTCCACAACAAGACTACAGAATGGATGTTGTGATTCCAGATCACTACCAAGTCTATCCTGTATCAGAGGAAGCAGTAGTTCAAAACAACTGTCAAAACTCTGTCACAGCTGAGTCAGCCACTGTTGGCCAGTCTTATCCCCAAACCACTTATTCACCCATTCTATCCACTGCTCAATCATCTGTTGACAAAAGTCAAACATCTGTTGACAAAAGTCAGTCGAATTTTACACCACTTGGACCCATTCCTCCACCTCCATTCCAAACATCTGTTGACACTACAAAAGTGCAAACAGATGTTATGTCAACAAAGTCTCCAAACCTCTGTCCTTCACCTCAAAATGCCATCATACCATATCAGGGAGATCTAATCTACCTAAGAGCTCATCCACCAGATCAAATCATTGGCAACATCAGAGAAGGTGTGCTCACAAGGAGCCAATCTTCAAATATCTGTCTTTTTGCAGGTTTTCTATCCCTCACACAACCTGTCAAGTACCAAGAGGCACTGAAAGACAACAGTTGGGTGGAAGCCATGCAAGAAGAGCTCCTTCAGTTCAAAAGACAACAAGTATGGGAACTTGTACCACTGCCCAAGGATGTTTGTCCAATCGGCACAAAGTGGGTCTTCAAAAACAAAACTGATGAAAGGGGTATAGTTGTCAAGAACAAGGCCAGGTTAGTGGTTCAAGGCTTCAGACAAGAAGAAGGAATAGACTATGATGAAACCTTTGCCCCTGTAGCAAGGTTAGAAGCTATCACACTGTTCCTAGCCTTTGCTGTCAACCACAACATCAAGGTGTATCATATGGACATCAAATGTGCCTTCCTATATGGCAAAATTCAGGAGGAAGTCTATGTATGTCAACCACCTGGTTTTGAAGACACATTCCATCCTGATCATGTCTACAAGCTTAATAAAGCTTTGTATGGATTGAAACAAGCACCAAGAGCCTGGTATGAAACTGTCTCCACTTTTCTCTTATCCATTGGTTTCACAAGAGGTAAAATTGATAAAACCTTATTTTTAAAATGGAAAGGAAAAGATTTAATGATTGTTCAAATCTATGTGGATGATATCATTTTTGGATCCACATGTAATAAAATGTGTGAGGAGTTTAGGGAACTCATGACAGCAGAGTTTGAAATGAGTGCTATGGGAGAACTTCAGTGCTTCCTTGGTCTCCAAGTGAAGCAGCTACAAAATGGCACATTCATTCATCAAAACAAATATGTGAAAAATTTGTTAACAAAATTTAAGATGAATGATTGTAAGCCATGTAGTACACCCATGAGCATAGTCAAGCCACTCACTGATGATGACAAAGATGAACTGGTTGATCAAACACACTACAGATGCATGATTGGGTCTTTATTGTACTTAACAGCATCCAGGCCAGACATTATGTTTGCAACCTGTGTTTGTGCAAGATCCCAAGCTTCACCTAGAAAGTCAAACCTTATTGCTGTGAAAAGGATATTCAGATACCTAAAAGGTGCTCCCACACTTGGTATCTGATATCCTGCTAATGGAAACATTGAGCTTTCGGGTTATTCAGACAGTGATTTTGCTGGCTGCCACACCACAAAGAACTCCACATCTGGAGGATGCCAGTTCCTAGGGAATGCCTTAGTCTCCTGGCAAAGCAAAAAGCAAGCAGCTGTTTCAACTTCAACAGCTGAGGCTGAGTATATTGCTGCTGCAAGCTGTACAGCCCAACTCATGTGGATTCAAAATCAACTACTGGATTTTGGGATAACTGCACTAAGGACTCCACTCATGTTGGATAGCCAAGCTGCTGAAAATATCATCAAAAATCCAGTCTCTCATTCCACCACCAAGCACATAGATATCAGACATCATTTTGTCAGAGATAGCTATGAAAAAGGTTTGATTACTCTGCACCATGTTCCAACAGAGGATCAGTTGGCAGATGTGTTGACAAAAGCTTTAGACACATCTACCATCACAAATCTGATTTCTCGAATTGGTATGTTAAACATGGATTAAAACAACAAAAATGTTTTCAATAAAAACATTAAAATGTTTTCAGAAAATCAAATTTGCTTAAAATACCACTGTTGGTTGAAAAATCTGTTTTAAACCACTGATCAGAAAAAACAACCACTGTTTCATTCAAACCACTGTTGGTTGAAAAATCTGTTTTAAACCACTAATCAGATAAAACAACCACTGTTTCATTCAAACCACTGTTGGTTGAAAAATCTGTTTTAAACCACTGATCAGATAAAACAACCACTGTTTCATTCAAACCACTGTTGGTTGAAAAATCTGTTTCAAACATCTGATCAGAAAAAACAACTGTTATTCCATCAGTCTTTTGGTTAAACAACAAAGGTTGGCAACAGATGTTTACCAAAACAGCTGTATGCCACCAGATGTTTAAACCATCAGATGTTTGCCACGTCTGCTCTCAAAAGCAGAGTTTTGCCACATCAGCGGTTTCACCAGAGGCTATAAAACCCTGTTTTTCCCCCAACAGCAGTTTTACTGTCTCATTGTATTCAAAATACTAAAACCGCCTTCGTCTTCCTCAAAACCCTTAATCAAAGTTCAGTACTTTCATACTCGAAATCCATTACAATGGATCTTCAAACAAAAGCCACCCACAATTTCCTTCCATATCTGGTTAAAACAGAGGATAACGTACCATTCCACCATTGACATCATTACCAATTCCAAATACAAAAACATCCTCACTGCTGATGCTCCAATCCATTTAGCAACACTCCAAGAATTTTGGGCTAATGTTGAAGTCTTGTTCCAAGACAAAAAGCCCACTTCCATGATTTCAAAAATTGGAGCCACCAGCATCGCCATTACACCTGAACTCATATCCACAACCTTCTCATTCAATGACCTGTCAGGTATGGAATCTTTTCCTAAAACAGAGCTTCACACAGAGTTTCAGGAAAGAGGGTATGATGCTCAGATGACTGGATCAACATTATACAAAAAGTTTTTTCCTCCAGTCATGAAATTTTTCTTCCATACTCTCCTTCTTTGTGCCTCGGCTAAGACCACATCCTTTAATGAAATCCCATTAAGGATTCAATACTTGGGGTATGCTATGTTGTCAGATTCTGACTTCAATCTTTCCCAGGGATTGTTTGTGGACTTGGTTTCAAATGTGAAAGCCATAAAATCTGGCTCAAACAATGCTTTTCTACTCTACCCAAGAATCTTAAGTGTAATTCTTCAAAAGATTTTACCAGAAAATGATTTCCAAAAGGGAGAGTCTTTTAAAATGAAAAGTCTAACTGATGAAACTTTCACAAGAATGTTGGGTTCTTCAACCCAAGAAAAGGTGTCAAAAGTGTCAAAGGTTTCTAAAACACAAACAAAGAGGTCAAAGACAACAACTGTTGTTCAAACCTCTGTTGTTGAGCCTACTGCTCCTGGTGATCATGGCACTTCATCCGGTGCTGTGAAACCCACACCAGCCACCAAAAGAAAACGTTCATCCTCAAAAACCACCTCCACACCCAAAAAGGGACTTCTGGAAGATGAGAAACCAGAAGCTAACCCTGTTGCATCACCAAAGCAACCTGAAACCACTGTTGTTACTTCCTCACAACAGTTGGAGATATCTCAACCCAAACAAACTCCTCAAGAATCCTCACAAAAGGATCTTGTTGTAAGCCAAAGGGAACCACATATTGAGGCATATGAGTCACTTGACCATATGTTTACAAGTCCATCTCCCAGGACTAACTCTCTTCTTACTCCACCAACATCACCACCACATGTTCCACAAACCATGCAACCTCTGTTTGAGGCAATTGACAAAACTCAGGATAATCCCAGTTCCTCTCCTTCACCTGTCACAGAGAGTATACCTCCACAAGTGACTGGGCCTGAGAAAAGTCAATCTGTCAACCCACAAATAGAAGAGGAGGTTACACTCCCAGAGTTCAATGTAACTCTTGGTGAGTTTTCAAGTGAAGCAACCACTACTGATGTAGAGACCATTGTCTCACAACAGGACAGTGGTTACATAGCTAAGTCTTCCTTGAAGGCAACAACTGATGAGGCCACCATTGTGTCCCCAAAATCAGTTGGAAGTCCCCAGAACCAAGACCAAGGGGCAGCTGGTTCTCATTCCATGGACTCACCTCCTAGGACTGAACCAGTTAAAACTACCACTGGTGGGAATTCAGATGATCCTATTAACTTAGGTGGTGGATTAAAACTACAAGAATTGACGGATAGAGTTCAAACCATTGAAACCTCTGTTGCTGACATCAAAACTGATGTCAAGTCAATATTGGAAACCTTGGCTAACTTTACAAAGAGTCAACCATCCACTGCTGATGTTGCTAATGAGCTATGGAAATATGTTTCCCCCATCATCATAGCTCACAGAAAATTAGCAGATCAGACACAAGAAACCTACATGAACTTGATCAGAAATATGGTGGATGCCAAATTTAATGACACAAAGGCTGATATCAAGGTGATCAAAGACCATCTGCTGAAGACTACTGGCTCTGCCCCTACCACAATTCTCAGAGATGAAGATGATGATGAATTCACTGCTGATAATGCCAAAAAGGGGGAGAGTGGCAGAGATAGGCTGCCAAAACTGAATCCATTTGGTGCACCACCCTCTCAAAAGGGTAAGCCAACTGCTGACAAACCAGAGTCTACCAAATCAGCACCACAACAACAACAACAACAACCAAGTGCTCAGACCCCTGCTACTGAACCAGCCAAAACCAGCAAGGCAAAAGAAGTTGATACCTCTGCCAATGAAAAGGCTGATAAGGCTGCTGAAGACAAACTTAAAAGGGCTGACACTTTGGAAGTTAAAGCAGAGAGGTTGATTCAGCTTAAAAAGGAACAACAACAAGAAGTAGAAGATGTGAGTTCCTAAAAAAGAAAGAAAATGCCAGCAAAACATACAAGGAAACCACCATCTAAACTATCTTCTGAAACCACTGCTGCTGAAACCCCTGTTACCACAACCACTGCCACCAAAACCCCTGTTACCACAACCACTGCCACCAAAACCACTGAAACCAAAACCACTGCCACCAAAACACCTGTTCCAACCAAACCAATCACCACACCATCAACTACCAAACCAACAACCAAACCAACCACTACACAACCACCAACCAAACCTACCACAACACAACCAAAAACTCAAACATCTGCTGGTTCTACAAAAGGACCAACAGAGGTTAACCCAACCACTGCTTCATCTTCACCTTCACCAAAGATCTTGTACAGCTGTAATACCCCAAACCTTAATGTAATAGTTATGAATGCGTGAAATATAAAGTTTATCTTTCATATATAGTTTAACGAGTAGGTAGTGAGTAGTATGGTTATTTGAAATATGAGATATCTAGATGAGTCCTGGCTAATATATGAGACCGTTTAGTAATAATAATAACGTATATTATATTTGAACCCTACTCCGTTTGTAATGAAACTTAGGTTGACGTATAGATAAAAATTAGCTCGTCTTAACAATATATTCGGAATTTAGTAAAACGTTATAGTTTATAAGTTGTACGAGAAAAACAAGATTAATACTAAACTAATAATAATAATAATAATAATAATAATAATAATAATAATAATAATAATAATAATAATAATAATAATAATAATAATAATAATAATAATAACAACTTAACAATGAAAATAGAAGTGAGCAGAATCTTCGTTACGAAGATTTCAATAATTATTTTTCTATAGATAGGTAGAATACATAGTTTAGTAAGTGACAGGTATACTCCACACGTTATATGTATGGCACTCTCATAACCTACATAATTTATACGTGTAGGAAAATTAGTAAAGATACATCCCAAAATACATAGCCATGCTAAACTACTATATTATGTTCATTCTAAAGTAAGATAATAAATAGCCTATATATAAGAAGTACGATCGACTATTCAAACGTACAAAAATTAGGAACAGCTCTAGTTAATATATATATATATATGAGGAGCCAGTAGCAGGACTCTACAGCAATTATAGATAGTATTCAGGTATAATCTCGGTTACTTCAGTTTATCTATTTTTATCAGTAGTAGTTTATTATTAGGGTATTAGGATTATTATTAGGGGTGAGTATTGGGTAGCCTAGCCCTAATTAGGCATGGACTGATCACCCATGCTTAATCAAGGTAGCGTTAACCAATATCCAACCGTAATAATAATTAGTTAGATGTACCATTACCTAACCTAGGATTATATAATTGTGTCAGGACCCTGAAATACTGCCTGGTTATTCTAGCAAGTGTTGAACAACTATTAAACAACGTTGAACAGGTGAGTTATCATGTTTATTTATAAAACTGTGATTGTATACTTGTCCTGTCTGAACTGGTAATAATATAAAAGTGCTGTAATGTGCAATTATCGGTGGGGGTATATTTGGATCCTTATATGCTTAATGGGATGTGTTGGAACTGGCTGAAAAGAGGATAGGGTTCCTTGTATGCATCACGACACTACCATACCTATGCGATGGCCGGGGGTGTTTGACAAGCCCATTTGCTGGTGGTTGTGAAAAGGTCATGAATGGCATAGGGTTGCCCTTGGCCCAAAATATCACAATCCACGTTGCATGCATGTCAAATGTGTTTTTGTGTACACTGTATAACATGAGCTCACCAGCATATAGCTGACGTCGTTTTAAGTATACATGTCACAGGTAATCAGTGAGCTAGTAGGATTAAAGAGAAGGCAAGAGAGACATGAAGACCTAGAAGTTGCTAGACTTGGACTATTGTAAATAAATAAGGCTTTGTACCTGAATGTTATAAGTTTTAATGAAAGTATGTTTTGCTTCCGCTGTAAGTTGTATCAATTGTGCATGATCACCCAGGTTACGGGTGGGGTGTTACAGTTGGTATCAGAGCCCGAGGTTTTAGCGAATTAGGTATTGTAGGAATGCCTAAGCTTTAACCAGTAGAGCTGTATAAGGTAAGTATCGGACTTAAGCTAGACAAATTATAGAGAGGAGCAAGTTATACGTAGGAAAGATACACACTGGATTCCTTAAGTATGGCAAAAATAAGTGGTTTATATTATGTCTTCTTATGCCAAAGTTGTACTATATGTATGTTGTGTAATATAATTGTTATGTTGTAAAAATGTTAAATACATACCAGTAACTTATATATAGTTACATTCCTATAGGAAGAGACAATGTCTGAACATAGAGGTGAACAAGGGTCTCAACATGAACAAAGTAGTAATAGGAGAGAAGAAGGTTCTCATAGGGCCCGAACTCCCTCCCACAGTGTTAGATCCCGATCTAGTGCGAGCATGCATTTAAATGCTGAAGATATTCGCGGTATAGCTATGGAAGTGGCTAAGATAATGGCGAATGCACAAACTGGTAATGTTAAACAATCGCAAGAACAACCCGAACAAAGCTCAGCTGCCTCCACACCAGTACGAACAAAGGAAAGAGTGAAAGCAAATAAAAGAACTGGTGAAAACTTACCTCCTAAAGAAAAAGCTGAAACCAAATCAAAGGAGTGCACTTATAAGCACTTCATGTCCTGCAAACCTCCAACGTTTGACGGAAAAAAGGGTGCAATTGAGGCACAAGACTGGCTTAATCAAATGGAGTCAAAACTAGATATTTATGATTGTGATGATTACAACAGGGTAAGGTTTGCCGTGCATATGTTTGAGGCTGAAGCGCTTCACTGGTGGAACATTGTGGTTCGAACAGAAGGCAAGGATAAAGTTAAGAATATGAGCTGGGAGGAATTTGTCCATATGTTTCTTTCCAAATTTTGTCCTCCTAGTGAAACTGAGCAATTGGAAGCGGAGTTCTTCCAATTAAAATTAGGAAATAAAACTTACAGGGAGTATGTTCCTCGCTTCAATGAGATATCTCGACTGGTTCCTCATTTGGCCATAACAGAGGAACAGTTGATTAATAGGTTTATCTGGGGCTTGCCCTCTGAAATGAGAGTGTTCATTAAATCCAAGTCTCCCAAGACATTTTCAGAGACAGTTGAAGCTGGCGCCATTATAGCTGGTGAGATGTTGCGACGACAAACCGAATCTCCTGCACCGAAGAGAAAGTGGGAAGAAAGAAAGGGGGACACCAATAATAATAATAATAACTCCAAGAAACCTAGAGAAATCCCTCCATGTAAGATTTGTCAAAAGAACCACCTTGGACCCTGTAGAGCACGACCATGCCCCAATTGTAAGAAAACAGGACATCTCTTCCAGGAATGTAGAGAGAAGAAGAAGTGTTTCGAATGTGGTGACCCTAATCACATGAAATATGATTGTCCTAAACTCAAGCAGAATGATAAACCAAAGCCAGATCAATCAAGAGGACGTGCATTTGTACTTACCACAGAAGAAGAAGCCAAGAACAATCCAGAAGTCATTACGGGTACGTATCTCGTAAATAATGTATATGCGCGTGTGCTGTTTGATACGGGTGCTAATAGAAGTTTAGTGTCAACTACCTTTAGACCTTATTTAAACCAGGTATCCCAAAGTTTAGGTCATACTTTTATAGTAGAAATGGCTGATGGAAGCCAGAAGGAAATAGTTGACGTTATTAGAAATTGCATAATAAGTTTAAACAATCATTCTATCCCTATAGACCTAATGCCTATGGAGCTTGGAGAATTCGATATAGTCATAGGAATGGACTGGTTAGCACCATATCGCGCGGAAATAATATGTGATAAAAAGATTATCCGACTCCGATTGCCGAATGGAAAACGACTGATAGTATCTGGAGACCGCAGTGATAAGGTTAAGAATCTCATCACTGTAGCACAAGCACATAAGTGTTTAAGAAAAAGGTGTGATGCCTTTCTAGCATATGTGGTAAGCACCACAGAGAAGCAAAATATTGAAGATGTGCCAGTGGTACGAGAATACCCCGAAGTATTCCCAGATGAACTACCAGGGCTACCACCCGAAAGACAAGTCGAGTTCCACATCGACTTAGTACCCGGAACAACGCCAATTGCTAAGTCCCCGTATAGATTAGCCCCAACAGAGATGCAAGAACTTAAGAAGCAACTTCAAGAGTTGCTTGACAAAGGGTTTATCCAACCTAGCTCATCGCCCTGGGGAGCGCCCATTCTGTTTGTGAAGAAGAAGGATGGGACGATGCGTATGTGCATTGACTATAGAGACTTGAATAAAGCCACAATAAAGAATAAGTACCCGTTACCTAGAATCGATGACTTGTTCGATCAGTTACAGGGAGCAAGTTATTTCTCTAAAATAGACTTGAGGTCTGGATACCACCAGGTGATAGTTTCACCAGAAGATGTACCTAAGACTGCTTTTAGGACTAGGTATGGTCATTATGAATTCTTGGTAATGCCATTTGGGCTTACCAATGCACCTGCAGTATTTATGGACCTTATGAACAGGGTCTGTAAACCCTTTCTTGATAAGTTTGTTATCGTCTTCATTGATGATATCTTGATATACTCTAGAAATGAGGTAGAGCACGAACAACACCTTAGAATAATCCTTGAATTGCTAAAGAAAGAGAAATTGTACGCAAAATTTTCGAAGTGTGAATTTTGGATACGTGAAGTCCAATTTCTTGGCCATATGATCAACGAGCCAGGAATACAAGTTGACCCTGCAAAGATTGAGGCCATTAAAAAGTGGGAAGTGCCAAAGAATCCCACTGAAATAAGAAGATTTCTAGGGTTAGCAGGATACTATAGAAGATTTATTCAGGACTTTTCCAAGATTGCAACACCACTAAGGGGGTGTTTGTTTTTTCTTGAAAAGTGCTTCTAGCCACTTATGTCTGCGCCGCGCAGACGCGGGCAGACATTTGAGGCGGGCAGACTGTTTGTTTTTTAGAAGACAAACCATTAAAAAACCTTTTCCAAACCTCTTCCCCACACAGACCTATACCCTTGTCTTCTAACCTCTTCTCACAAAACAAAATACCCACAACTCCTTCTTCTCCCCAAAAACCCTACAAGACCCGCCTCCATCCCTGCTCCTCCACCTCCGGCGGCCTCGGACGCCTCTCCGGCCGGCGGTTCCTCCTCTAGCCTCCTCCTTCCCTCCTCCTTCTCCTTCGGCGGTTCCTTCTCCATCGTGAATCGGTATTATTTTTTTTGCAGAATTGTTTTATTTATGTCTGCTTTTTTTAATAACAGGTTAGGCATTTGATTTTTGAGATAATTGTTAAAGATTTGTATAAAGACTTTTGAGATAATCTCCATGAATCGGTAATTTTTTTTTTCAGAATTGTTTTTTTTTAATAACAAGTTAGGCATTTGACTTTTGAGATAATTGTTAAAGATATGTATAAAGACTTTTGAGATAACTGTTATGTTTGTTATTTTTTTTCAGATTTGTATAGTATTTTTTTAGATTTGTATAATATTTCCGATTTGTATAATATTACTGTTATGTTTGTTATATTTTTTCAGTTTAATTTTTTTTAAAGAATTTTTTTTAAATCAGTTTCAGTTTTTTTATATCAGTTTTTTTTAAATCAGTTTTAAATAATTTTTTTTCAGATTTGTTGTTTGTTGTTATGTGTCGATTTGTTGTTAATTGTTGTTGACGATTGTTGTTGTAGTTCATAATGCTCTTATGTGTCGATTCATGTTGTAGCTGATTTGGGATTGTTGTAGTTGTTCTAATGTGTAATGTAGTTGATTTGGGATTGTTCTAATGTGTAATAAATTATTTGAAAAATTGTTATTGTTGTTATTGAAAAAAATGTTGTTGTTGTTATTTCAGTGTTGTAGAACTCTTATTTAAATTTAAATGTTGAAAAAATATTGATTGTTTTAAAAAAAGTCAGTTTTTTTTAATTTCAGTTTATTTCAGTAATCTACAGAAGTTAAAAAACAAACAGTCTTCCTCTTGCAGACTGCAGACCTTTGGTCCAGCTCTTCTCCTGCAGATGTGTGCAGATGTGGTTTGCAGACTGCAGACCTTTTGCTTTAGAAAAAACAAACAGCACCTAACTATGTTAACCCAGAAAGCATCCAAGTTTGATTGGGGGCTTAAACAAGAAAAAGCCTTTAACACGCTAAAACAAAAGTTGTGTAGCGCCCCAATACTATCCCTTCCAGAAGGAACAGACGATTTTGCGGTCTACTGTGATGCTTCTCATTATGGTATGGGATGTGTACTCATGCAAAGAGGCAAGGTGATTGCTTACGCATCTCGACAATTAAAGATTCACGAACGTAACTACACAACCCATGATTTAGAACTTGGTGCCGTAGTGTTTGCACTTAAGCTTTGGAGACATTATCTTTATGGTACCAAATGCACCATTTATACTGATCACAAAAGCCTAAAACACATATTCGAGTAGAAAGAACTCAATATGCGTCAAAGAAGGTGGATGGAGCTATTAAGTGATTACGACTGTGAGATCCAGTACCATCCAGGTAAGGCAAACGTAGTAGCAGACGCTCTAAGCAGAAAAGAGAAACCCCAACCAATTAGAATTCGTGCAACAAGGATAGAGGTTAAAACTAGTCTCTTAGATCAAGTTAAGAACGTACAACAAGAAGCCCTAAAGGAGAATCATATTAGAAAAGAAAGGATGGTTGGGAGACTAAAGTTATTGTCAGCTGGAAATGATAATATACTAAGGTTTAACAATAGGATTTGGGTTCCAAGTTTTGGAGGACTGCAAGACACGATACTAGAGGAAGCTCATAAGTCCAAATATTCTATTCATCCTGGCAGTGACAAGATGTACAAGGATCTTAGGAATGACTATTGGTGGCCAGGAATGAAGCGATCTATCGCCCGATATGTAGGAAGGTGTCTGACTTGCCTTAAAGTCAAAGCGGAACATCAGAAACCATCAGGTTGTCTGCAACAGCCGGAGATCCCATAATGGAAATGGGAGAAAATCACTATGGATTTTATTACAAAGCTCCCAAGATCGAGTCACGGTTATGATACTATTTGGGTAATAGTAGATAGATTGACCAAGTCTGCGCACTTTTTGCCGATTCATGGAGACTATAAGACGAGCAAGCTCGCTCAAATCTACATCAAAGAAATAGTATCACGGCACGGGGTACCTGTATCGATCATATCAGACAGAGATAGTCATTTCACATCTAGATTTTGGCACAGTTTCCAACAGGAACTGGGAACCAAGCTAAATCTAAGTACTGCCTATCACCCTCAGACAGATGGACAGAGTGAACGGACTATTCAGACATTAGAAGACATGCTTCGCGCATGTGTAATCGATTTTGGTGGAAGTTGGGACAATCATCTACCCCTCATCGAATTCGCTTACAACAATAGTTATCATGCTAGCATCAGGGCTGCCCCTTATGAAGCTTTGTATGGAAGGAAGTGTCGAACTCCTATTTGCTGGACAGAAGTGGGTGAAAGTCAGCTATCAGGACCAGAAATCATAGTGGAAACCACAGAGAAGATTCAACAAATCAAGGAAAGGATGAAAAGTGCCCAAGATAGACAGAAGAGCTATGCAGATCAGAGACGAAAACCTCTAGAATTTCAAATAGGGGATAAAGTAATGCTAAAAGTATCGCCCCTGAAAGGAGTGATCCGGTTTGGAAAGAAAGGAAAACTCAAACCACGATACATTGGACCGTTCGAGATAACGGCCAAAGTAGAACCGGTAGCATATAGACTAAAACTCCCTGAACAGCTCGCAGGAATACATGATGCGTTTCACGTATCAAACTTAAGAAAATGTCTAATAGATGAAGCTCAGCAAATTCCATTGGAAGACGTGCACATCAACGAAAAGCTCAACTTCATTGAAGAACCGATCCTGATCGAAGACAGAAAAATTAAAAAGTTGCGTAGAAAAGAAATTCCATTGGTTAAGGTCAAATGGAATGCTCGTCATGGACCCGATTGTACGTGGGAAGTAGAAAAGGAAATGAAAGAAAAATACCCACATCTTTTTATGTAACGACAAATTTCGCGGACGAAATTTCTGTAAGGAGGGGAGGATGTAATACCCCAAACCTTAATGTAATAGTTATGAATGCGTGAAATATAAAGTTTATCTTTCATATATAGTTTAACGAGTAGGTAGTGAGTAGTATGGTTATTTGAAATATGAGATATCTAGATGAGTCCTGGCTAATATATGAGACCGTTTAGTAATAATAATAACGTATATTATATTTGAACCCTACTCCGTTTGTAATGAAACTTAGGTTGACGTATAGATAAAAATTAGCTCGTCTTAACAATATATTCGGAATTTAGTAAAACGTTATAGTTTATAAGTTGTACGAGAAAAACAAGATTAATACTAAACTAATAATAATAATAATAATAATAATAATAATAATAATAATAATAATAATAATAATAATAATAATAATAATAATAATAATAACTTAACAATGAAAATAGAAGTGAGCAGAATCTTCGTTACGAAGATTTCAATAATTATTTTTCTATAGATAGGTAGAATACATAGTTTAGTAAGTGACAGGTATACTCCACGCGTTATATGTATGGCACTCTCATAACCTACATAATTTATACGTGTAGGAAAATTAGTAAAAGATACATCCCAAAATACATAGCCATGCTAAACTACTATATTATGTTCATTCTAAAGTAAGATAATAAATAGCCTATATATAAGAAGTACGATCGTCTATTCAAACGTACAAAAATTAGGAACAGCTCTAGTTAATATATATATATGAGGAGCCAGTAGCAGGACTCTACAGCAATTATAGATAGTATTCAGGTATAATCTCGGTTACTTCAGTTTATCTATTTTTATCAGTAGTAGTTTATTATTAGGGTATTAGGATTATTATTAGGGGTGAGTATTGGGTAGCCTAGCCCTAATTAGGCATGGACTGATCACCCATGCTTAATCAAGGTAGCGTTAACCAATATCCAACCGTAATAATAATTAGTTAGATGTACCATTACCTAACCTAGGATTATATAATTGTGTCAGGACCCTGAAATACTGCCTGGTTATTCTAGCAAGTGTTGAACAACTATTAAACAACGTTGAACAGGTGAGTTATCATGTTTATTTATAAAACTGTGATTGTATACTTGTCCTGTCTGAACTGGTAATAATATAAAAGTGCTGTAATGTGCAATTATCGGTGGGGGTATATTTGGATCCTTATATGCTTAATGGGATGTGTTGGAACTGGCTGAAAAGAGGATAGGGTTCCTTGTATGCATCACGACACTACCATACCTATGCGATGGCCGGGGGGTTTGACAAGCCCATTTGCTGGTGGTTGTGAAAAGGTCATGAATGGCATAGGGTTGCCCTTGGCCCAAAATATCACAATCCACGTTGCATGCATGTCAAATGTGTTTTTGTGTACACTGTATAACATGAGCTCACCAGCATATAGCTGACGTCGTTTTAAGTATACATGTCACAGGTAATTAGTGAGCTAGTAGGATTAAAGAGAAGGCAAGAGAGACATGAAGACCTAGAAGTTGCTAGACTTGGACTATTGTAAATAAATAAGGCTTTGTACCTGAATGTTATAAGTTTTAATGAAAGTATGTTTTGCTTCCGCTGTAAGTTGTATCAATTGTGCATGATCACCCGGGTTACGGGTGGGGTGTTACAACAGCAGAAAAAGGAAATCCACATTTGTTGTACAAGATGAAAACATTCACACCACACCACCTAACACCCCAATCACACAATCCACACCTGTCCCAGCCATTCCACTCTCATCATACTCACCACACACTTCACAATTCAGATCACACAGACCACCACCAACCATCACACCATTGGCTGAGAAGTATCCTCTTGAACTTGATTTACTCAAGGGGGAACTTCAATCCTTCTATAATACTGATCAGCCATCAGAAAGATCCTTCCCTTCTCTTAAAAATTTTCCTGTTCCTCTCAACATTGATACATATCTGAAGTACAAGAGTGAACAGGCAGATGTCCATTCAGCAGAGCTTAGCAAATTGAGAAGGATTGAGGATTTTGCTAAGACCCTGAGCAACTCCATGTCTTCCATGCCTCTCAGCAAAGATATAGAAAAGGAGGTTAGGGATTCTCTTCTAGAACAGATCTTGGCCACCATGCCTTACAAAGCCAACAAGAAACAATTTACAGGCTGGACCACACATGCTCTTAGAGAAGAATTAATCAGAATTGATAGCATAGCCAAGAATCCTCCATCAAAGGTCTCTGCCCCTGATTACAGCAAAGGGAGAGATCAAGCTAGAACTCTCAAGTTCAGAAGAATGAGATAAGAGATAGTAGCTGCCAAATATGGAGAGATGAGATCTGTGGCTAGATGGTCTGAAGTCAGATTGATTGAAACCTACAAAAAAACTAGAAGAGAATAGAAAGACAGACCCTACCCTACCAAGAAAACCTATCTATGATGATGAGCCAAAGAGACCTCTACAGGCCTTTACACTTGACAGCTTGCTGGAAACTTCTGATCTCTCTATTGCTGCAAGAAGACAATTCAAGAAGCAGAAGTAGATGACAGAAGAAGAACAAAAACAGTTTGCTGACACATTTGTAAAAGAGGGTCTCATAAACTAGATTCGATATTTCTCTGATCCTGTCACAGAGAGATTCAGAGAACTCATAGGAAGACCTCCATCTCCAAACTCATCAAAAATAAAAATGCATCTCAGCCATTCCTCTGATTCTAAAATTCTAAAATGGAAGTCAAACAAAGACACCCATGAATTGACATTGCTCAGATCAGATGGAAGTATTCAGAAGCTAAGTATGGATGATGCACATGGCCTGTGTACTGAAGATCTTCAAACACTGCTGAATTTAGAGCTGGAAAGAGATGCTGAAGACCTCTTCTCTTTGAGCTTTGAGTTACAACTCAAAGGCCAAATAAGAGAAAGTCTGATGAGGAATAAAGATCAAGAATAAAGCTGAGTTTTGGCATCATTTGTTCTAGGCGGAGATTGTTGGGTCTGCTGACCTGGAGAAGAACAAATGATTGAAAAGCCAAAATATTCTATCTTTTGATCCTTGAATAAAAACAGTTGTTATAAAGAAGCTTTCCCCAAAAGACTGTTGACCCTAACAACTGCTGCATCAAACAACTGATAAAGATAACTGCTGCTGCTGAAAGGTCTGCTGAACAAAAGTCTGATGAACAAAGGTCTGATGAAGAAACAACTACTGATCAAGTGCTGAAGAACAAAGGTCTGTTGAACCAACAGCACTTTGGTTCAACAGATGATAGAGACCATCAGAGCTTTACTTAACAGTGTTTTGTATTATCAGAGTTTTCAATGTAACAGTAGTTATAGTTAGCAGATGTTAGAAGTTGTTAGTCAGTTAGAGGTCGCTGTCTTAGGTGACGTCAGCACTGATCATCAGAGGTTTAGTGTTAGTCTATAAATAGAACAGTGGATGTACTGTTCTATTTATCACTCGTCATTCTCTTAAGACAAACATTCTCTGAGTGATCAGGCTGAGGGGGAGTTTACTTGTACGATTGTAATCTTTCAATTAATGAAAGCATTCGATTAAAAACAATTATTCTCCATGTTTTGATTTATAGTTTATTCCGCTGCACTTTCCATTTATATTTCATTCCATTTGTTTCATACTTATTCAAACAATCAAAACAAACAGAACTCAGATCCTAACACTACTCGTTTGGCTTTGATCCGGAGGAACGTCTTGATTCCAGACGTGGCTTGTCCTTTGTGTGATTTTGGTCAAGAAGATGTTAAACACTTGATGGTGGATTGCGGGTTCTCCTACGGTGTGTGGAGTGGTATTTGTAAATGGTGCAAAATTGATCCGGTTTATGCTTTTGTTTTCAAGGATTGGCTTTTATTATACAAGAATGTTCATGGAGGTAAATGGAGGAAAAAGATTGTTCGGTGTCGTGATGATTACCATTTGGGCGATTTGGAAGGCTAGGAACGAAAAAGTTTTCCAAAACAAAGATAAAAAGATTATGCAAGTTGTGGCGGAAGTGAAGTCCATGCCTTTCTTATGGATTAAAAATAGATCTAAGTTCAAGGATATTGTTTGGTTGGATTGGTCTAAAGACCCGTTGTACATGTGTAAATAGTTCTTGGCGGTCCTTGTTTTTTTAGGGTCTGCCCATTTTTAATGAAAGTTTCTGTTCAAAAAAAAAATATGTACTTTTTCAGTACTAATAACATGCAAAACCAAAAACATATACTTTCTCTGTCCCAATTTAAATGTTCTTCTTTTCTTTTTTGTTTGTTCCAAATTAAATGTCTCTTTTCAAAAATAGAAATGCAATTTCCAGTTTTGCCCATAAGACCCTCCGTAATGGGGCGTGGATTCGACCCAAAACGCCTGAAAACGTCGGGCACACCACTCCCCCGGGCGTTTTCGAGGCAAAAATTTCTTCAGGCGTGAATTATAAAACGCTCCATATTTTGCTCTTTTCAAGATTTGTGACCGTTTGAGAAGTAAAATGAAGAAAAAAACAGGATGAAAATGGTTCTTACAAAGCTATTCTGGCCGGCCGACGGCACCTGTGTAATTTTCCTGTGTTGAACTTAACATGAAGAGAAAGGTTTTACGACAATGATTTTAATATATTATATTAAAGATATATATAGTGGAGTGGTTGGCTTTTCACTGACTACTTTAAGCGTAGAAATAATTTTTTTAACTAGTTTAATTCTTTTATGTTATTTTATTGACCGGTGTATTCTTTATTTTATTTTATATGTATAATCTCGTTCATTCCTATAAACGATTTTTAGTTTTTCAATTTATATGAAGTCTTTCATAAGTTAATTTTTCATTTTAAAGTATATATAACTTGATTAATTTTTACTTTATAACGAAAATAAATGAATAAAAAATGTAAAAAAAATATTAAATCATTGAGTAATTAATGTAAGGGCTTGAACCATTACACATTTTTTTGGCTAAAAATGTTAATTCTGATGTGGCGTCCTTATGGCAGAAAACGCCTCTAAGGGGCTTGAACCACTACATATAGTATAAAAGACAAAACACAATCACCACTTTTGAGGATATTATTGTCATTTTACCACATACAAACAAAAGATTTCTTAAAATGTGTGTTCTTGAACATGGGACATTTAAATTGGGACGGAGGGAGTATAAGGGAGAGAGGGGCACCAATCTCAGCGTGTCGCGTCATTTCAGCCTCAAACTAGTCTAGACACTGTGAACGCCTACCCTAAAGTAGTCTAAATATTTTTTTATAAAACGGATGAGAGAGAGAGAGGTGTGGAGGGTACCAGCATCGGCTTGGGGTTGTCGAGTTTCGTAGCCGCATGGGACGGACCGGTGTAGCCTCCTTGGCTACCAAGCCGGACAGGCCTAGCCGCGACTGCCTCGTCCTCCCTAATAATTTAGAGTAGGCCGGTTATGTATATGTCATAACCGGTGTAGCCTCCTTGGCTACCAAGCCGGACAGGCCTAGCCGCGACTGCCTCGTCCTCCCTAATAATTTAGAGTAGGCCGGTTATGTATATGTCATATGTTGTTAAGTTTGTATCATATTTAGTTTGAATATGTTTTTTTATCCAACCCATTAATTGTGAAGACGACCCGTTTAATAAACTTAAGATTAAGCTAGCCTCATGGTTTGACATGATCAAATTGTGTCATGTATTTCAAATCAATCGAGACAACCAAACTGGGTTGATATAAAAAAATATGATTTTCTTTTATTAATAATCGACTTCCTTTTTTATGATTAAAGTATAAAAAGGGTCCCAACATATTAAGTGGTTCAACACCAACTATGTGTGCCACCCAGCAAATTAGGACCGTCAAACGTGGCTTACATGTACCTCGCTGTTTGGTTTCATCAATACTACACATTACAACCTAAAGTTTTGAACATATTCAAATTAGCCCCTCAACAATCCTAAGGGTATCCTACAAAACAGTTCTATTTCATATACGATCTTTTTATGCATACTTTTACATACTAATGGTGTGTTTACGTGTTATACTCCAACATGTTAAAAGAATGAATGAATAGGCTGTTCATCTACATCTAGTTTTTCTAATGAGGTAAAAAGACTTCTAACATATCAAATTCTACATGTAACAAATTACAATGGATAAAAGTGTAACATGCATCAAAGTATTGGTACTTTTGTGGAAATGGCATGGAGTTGGACTACACCTGAAACACCAAACTATAATGGGATAATGTTAATTTGCTTTATTTTCATCAACCTTTGTTTATGTAATCTTGATAACTTCGTATTTTAAGCTTAATGCAAAATCAATTTTACCCAAAGTTGTATAAATATTTATAATTAACTGTTGTAATAAAGTTATGTATAATTGTATACCCGTCACTCTTTCTCCCAAGTCAATATGGTATATTCATTGGAGCTGACAAAACATTTGTTCTGTTAAACGGGTCAAAAATGATACGACATGGTTAATACGACTAGTGAAGGCGAGCATGACCCATTTAACTATACGTGTCACTTTCTTTTACATTAACACAAACATATCTAATAAGTGAGTTACATAGCTCGCTCAACGAAAGAGAAACAATTCAACGAAAGATACGACACGGTTGTTTTTATAAATTAAAACATAATCAGATTATTAGCATGACACATTTTAAACTATTATTGATATGATTCCCAAAACATGGGTTAGAAAGTATAAGACAATTAACGTGATAAAGTGGAAGTTAAAAACAAAAACAAAAACAAAAAAAAAAACTATCTATATCTTGTTTTTTTTTTAATATTTAATTTTTGATTTAAAAAAACTACTTAGTAATGACCCATTAACGTGTCTAACATGATAAGTTAAACGTGTTTTGTGTCATGTCGCCATAAACGGGTTAGACCATTTTAATCTCCTTAACGTGTGGACCATTTATAAACCAAATCTCTTTACACTAAACACTAACCCATTTAGCTCAATGTCGAGTCATGTTGTGTTATTGAGGCTTCTCATAAACTGAAAGCCCTAATTTATATAGACATATACAAACACAATCTTAAAACCTAATTGTTACTGGAAGTAAAATCTTTACCATAAAACATTTAACATTCAATGTAAAAAAACATTATGAGTAAGATCACCGCGACGTAAACGAGGACTTTCACTCTCTATCTCTTATCATACGTCCGCAAAACAGAACAGGTGTCTCTCTTCTACATTAGCAACATATGTGACTATCGACACCGCATTGGAGATGCTCTAAGACCACCCGTAGTAGTGTGTTAAAAGGGCATGAATAGAGCAATTAGCGCTCGGTTTCGAGCCCAAAGACTGCCCTCACGGACGCTAATGTTCGCGAAAGTGGGGTAGCGTGAAAGATATGGCGCTGGCTTATTGCTTCCTTTGTCCAATCAAAATCCACCACCGTCTCTTTCCTCCAGCTACTTCCTTTTTATTTATTTTTTTTAATTCAATTTTAATATCTTTATATACACACACTCACACCACACCACTGCATCATTATGAAATTCAAATCATTTCAAGCCTCATGTAACACCCACATAACACTTATAAAAAAAATACCTAAAAGAGAGCTCTAAATTTAACCCCCATACACATAGCTTAATATTAAAATCTAAATACTTTGAAGAAAAAGGGGTGAGATAAATACTCATCTCTCTTACATCCATGAGTGTCCTACCTTCTCTTTCTTACACACTACTCCCACTTCCAATTTCCTTTTTTGTTTCTTCTTAATCCATATATAATAACTATATCCAAATGTATAATAACCTATATCTCCTCTCAGATTTTCTTATTTTGTCACTCCTGCTATGGCTTTCTCTTCTTGCCTTTGCCACCATCAACTGGCCCTCAAGGTATCCCCATTTACTTTGCATATTTGATTATTTCTCACTTAATATCATCATTTATTTGCTATTTTACCATCTGGGTATAAGTTATCTTGCTTTATTTGTATCAAATTTGGTTACTTTTACCCCCATTAAGTGTTCACTTCATCCTGTTTGTGTACTTGTGTTTGTGTGTGTTCTGTTGTTTGCACATGTTCATTTTTTTATTTTATTTATTTTTTTTTTTTTTTTTGCATATTAATGATTTACTTGCCATTTTACAATCTGGGTATGACTCTTTTTGGTTTATTTTTGCACATTTGACTATGTTTATATGATATTAATTTGTTTGTGTTCTTGCTATGTTATTAATTATCCCCAGCTGAATGGTTTATAATATGCATTGGAAATTTAGGGTATATTTATATGTTTCCAGTACAAGCATCAAAAGGGGTATGCACAATCTTGGACCACTCTGCTCTAAAACCGGAGCCAAACCGTTCAAACAGTGGCGAAGCTTGACCCAAAACTTCGGGGGGTTGGAAGTCACCAGGGGGTCAGAAATCACTAGTTTTGGGGGGTCGAAAACCAGTTTCAGGGGTCGAAACCATATAAACCAAAAAATTTCTATACGAATACCATATAATCAGAACTTCTGAGCGAAAATTCGAGGGGGTCGGCCGCCCCTTAAGAGCTGCGCCCATGCGTTCAAATGTATAAAAGTAATTGTTTTTTTGTTCGGTTTTGTGACCCGTTTTGATCCGAGACAGGTCTAAACTGAATCGGTTTGGTATCCAAGCGGTTTGTATAGGTCTGTTTCCGGTTATGTTTCAGTATGTGGTTTTGGTCCGGTTCGGTTATAAGATTAACGGGTTTAAGAGTACAATAGAATATAGATGTGATTAGCTTTGTTTTAGGTTTCGGGCCTGATATACGGGTTTTCCTTTGTTTTAGATGAATCTACTAACGAGTGATTCCAATCACTTGAAATCTGCATTCGCTCTAAAAGGCGTGAACACTGAGTTATGTGGCGTGCATGTTGGATGCAAGATGATGAGTGACTGGAGTTTTAAAGGAGGATCACGAGCCGTTCTTGTACCAAACCCGAGAAGCTTCAGTCTGCAGCGGAGGAGCTTATGGTTACACGCTTCATGTAATATTATAGTTTGAAAGGATGAATTTGATTGGATGTTTATTCGGTTCAGTGTGACTAAGTTACTATTGATGTAGGGTTCACGAGTCCACAGTTAGCGGGAGATGCTTTTACGTTAGGAACCGCTGCTGTTCTTCCGTTCTACACCCTCATGGTTGCAGCTCCAAAAGCTGAATTGGTAAGAGTTTGTATTGTTCGGGTTGAATTAAACGGGTCTTGTTCGGGTTGACTATTTAACACGTTTAATTAAACAGATTGACCCGTCAACCCGTTAATAGTAGGATAAAGAAAGTTACAAAAAAAAACATGTATTTTGCAAGATGTCAACCCCTTTAACTCTTTTAGATAAAGGGGTTACACAAGTCATGTTCGTGCAAGAATAAATTTACGAGTCATGTTCAGCCGTTCAAGTTCATCAAACCCACCGCTGGCTCGATACGATTGTGACCCTAGTTTCAACACAATTATCTTAATCAAGCAGAACTTTTCGGTTCTAATTTTCTATATGAAACCAAACTTTATTGCAACAAAACGACGGTATTCCAACAATAATGTATATGCTGTGCAGACTAAAAAGTGTATGAGAAGTAACATACCATACGTCGTGCTCGGGGTTTTATACTCGTACCTTCTTTACCGCTCATGGACACCGGATACAATCCGATTAATGTTTGCAAGCAAATACTGGCTGCCAGAGGTCCAATTTTACATCTATTTATTTTGTTACCGACCGAATATTAGTTCGTATTTATATATATATATATATATATATATATATATATATATATATATATATTTAACTTTACCCAACATTTGTTTATTCGCAGCTTCCCGGTATAGCTAAGATGTTTTCGAACGAGATGACTTTAGCGTCAGCTTGGATCCACTTATTAGCCGTTGATCTCTTTGCTGCAAGGTAGCTAGCTCACAACCATGAATCTTGGTTAACCATGGCTCGAACCTAACGCTAACCCGAAGTGTTTTGTAAACAGGCAGGTGTATCAAGACGGGTTGGAGAACGAGATCGAGACTCGGCATTCGGTGTCTCTGTGCCTCTTGTTCTGTCCAGTTGGAATACTCATTCATGTCATTACCAAAGCATTCATCAGCACATCTAGAGGCTCAAAAAATGAGATTCAATGATGTTTTTTTCCCCACTAAACATTTAGGCAAGTGTTCATGTGTAGACAGAATTTTTGTTCATATTTTAATTTAATTAGTTATGGATGTTTACATTTTTATCGAATGCGGTTTTAAACCCGAACTGAACCATAATGTTGAAGTCGGTTTGTAACCCTATACTTTGAAACTGGTGAAAGCTAATGCTTTCCCCAACCGGTTTTGACTGAAACAGACCCAGTGTTGATCCAAACCGGTTTGGGTCCAGAACCCAAATTGTGTGCCTCTATGTCGGAGGATGGTCATCGAGACTAAAACCGAAGGCCGGTTTTTATTAGGTTTTCTATGTTCACAGGTTAAATCAAGATGGAGCATCCCGAACCACCCTTTTAACACGATACACACATTGTTGTGACAAATATTTTTGTCTAAATTTATTAATTAACGGTATATCAGACGAACCTGGAAATTCTGCACCTCGTGTGCCCCGGTTTCCCACACCGCTGGCACTGAATCCTGCAGCACTGCCCGTTATGATGATAGTTACACTTGTTGCACTTAGGATAACTACCTTGATAAGAACCAGATTTCTGCCCAGACTGGGCTCCAGACAAAGGGGTAGAAGAATCAGACTTCTTCTGCTACTAAACATTAACAAGAATTGTATAAATCCGAAGAAATAGACCGAGTTACATTTTTTGTCTATGTGGTTTGGGGCAAATTATGGTCCCGATCCCTGTTTCTAAATATGTACGTTTTGGTTCCTAATGACATTTCTAGAAGGGTAACGCGTTGCACCTCCCTATAAACATTTCTATCTATTATCGAGAGTAACTATTTGTGAAATTTATTCAAATAAACCAACTAGCTCTGAGGGTGTGATTATGTAATTGATACGAACTTAATCGTTAACCAATTGATCCAAAGAAAATAGATAGGAAACTTGAAAGAAATATAGAGGGATATTAGAGTAACTTATAATTTTCATTCATAATTATTACATTAACATACTTGCCCTTTTATAGGCTTACAACCAAAAGAAATTAACAAGTTTAACTCACTACTAAACTTAAGCAAATAATGAATACCCACTACTAAACTTAAGCAAATAATGAATACTTAATTGGAAGAAGTGGTCAAACACCACTAATTAGGTATTATTCTTTGACTCCAACTTTACTTTATTGGAAGAAGTGGTCTAACACCACTAATTAGGTATTATTCTTTGACTCCATAAATAACTCATAGCTACTAAGATGTTTGAACATGGCATGCATGTGGTCTACTATATGGGTAGCACATGTCAGGCACATAACAGTAATTAAGTTTAATTTTGATAGAAACTAGAGGTCTTGACCTAACATAGTGGAATTGGGGTTTTTGTGTTACACTAATGTTAAATGACTAAAAACACTATTATATGTGTGACATTATAGAGTATAGAGTGTGGAAACTTGAAATGAATTAGTTTGTTGAATCGGGTTATTATGGGTTAATTGGGTCTATAATTTAAAGACCATTATGCAAAGACCACTATTTTTATAAATTTATGTGCTCATGGAGCTATATTTTCTATTAGGGATTACAATCCGAAACAGAATGAGGATAATGTATTGGCAATGTTTAATATTTATACAATGTGAATTGCACTTTGCAATATCATTGTCTTAGAAACATGCCTTATCGTGAAATTAGAAGTTCACCATGAGTTGGTGATCTTAGCGAGTATTACTTGACACGCGGGGAGCTCATGGCGAAGGGAGTATGGGTTTGAACAACGAAAGGGTGATTTGGAGAATAGTTTAGACACGAGTAGTACAACTTAACATGTCATGTGACCGAAGTTTGAGAAATTGAGTAGTATAATCATGAGAAATTGTTTTCAGCATAGTGAGATTGCTAGAAACTTGGTGTTTTGGCAAAATAAGTGTCTAATAGTGTTTTATAATAATGTGAAAGAAAATGCTCGAGTTATGCTGCAACCTTAAACCTATAAAAAGAGAACTCGTTGTAAGTGATGTTGTAAATCATGTCAATTAATCATTGTATATTTTTTTTCATATAGTTTAGACTAGACCTTTTGGGCTTCAACATATAATAAATGGGTTATTGTTAACACATGTAAATGAAAAAAATGGGACCCGTTTATGCAAAATGTTAAAATTTAATAGAGATATCGAGTATGATATATTTGGGAGTTACAATAATAATAATGATGAGCAATGGTCAATAGGAGGAACATGCACACAAACTTGTGATAGGTTATGGCAAATGTGATTCTTCAGGCCTCCCTAACAACATAACCAACACGGAATCTTACGATTTTGTATGTAAGTTGATCGAATTTGGCTATACATTTAGTTCATAATGTAAACCATAACATCGGTTGCTATTGAAGTTCCAACCAGGTACAATACATTCTGGATCTTTCTTGTTTGTTTCTGGTTTACTTGTTTCTTTTTTGCTTTTGGTTCGATGTGACTAAAAGGAGCGATAGCGCGATTTGTTGACTTTTCTGCGTAAGTTTAAAGTTTGTGTTTGATCGCTGTTTTCGAAGAGAGAAACACAGGGCTTGGTTGTTCATTATGTGGAGTATGGATGGGTTCTAATTTTTGTGTTATTTATTTTTTATTGGTAAATCTGTTAAAAGTTAAAGACCAAAACGCCCTTAGAAATAACTAACCAATTTAACCATGTTATGCCAAATGACCGTTTATGAAAGCAAACAATGCCATCATAGACCGGCTCTATAAAAGTTCGAAATTAGGGACCAAGTTCATAATGTCTTGAACCACAAGATCAACCGTGTAATTTAAAGATACTGCAGATGTGGGAATGTAACTCGTTTAATATTCTAACTTGACATGATCTCGTTATCAAAGGTCGTCTCAACGTTTGTTGTGTGTTACCTTTATCCTGACCAACCCCTGCCCTCATTGTCCTGATCGTGGCTTATTGGAAGGCTACTCATCACACCACATCACCTTCAAATGATCTGGCTTTGTTTTAACTTAGGCTAAAGGGACGGTTTGAATTCACACTTTCGACGTAAGCGTGCAACCACAGTTTTTATTCCTAAAATGGTTCATCGCTGCAATTTAGCAGAATCCCTTCCTAACATTGCCTGGCAACTATAGAACTTGATACCAAGACACACTGTGCATACTCGTCCGACATGACAACCCAAGATAGTTATGTTATCCCAGAGTGTAACTAATAAGTCATGGACCTAAAATCAAATGACTTAAATATGCTAGAATAGGGCTTAATACATTATTATTACATAAAATGAAAAGTTACTAGTATTTAACTATATAGAAAAGGTCTTGCAAACTCAAAGCCCAAATTGGAGAAAAAGGAAGCAAGAAAAGCTCATTGTCACATAGCAAATAAGTTCTACAACCAAATGTTACCAAAAACTGAGCATAATCTGAATATCTTGTGAAGTCGAATATTAAAATGCACCATAAAGTTGCAGCATTTCAAATCACAAACAAAATTGAAACAATTAAATAACAAGTTCCTCACTAGAGATCATTTAGGGCTCTGTGGTTGGATACTCGAACACGACATCTTTCCCACAAAGCTTCTTGTAAACCCCTCCGAAAGTCTCCAGCTTGTACTCGGTGTCGTTTCTTGCCTTTGGGTCCAAGAAAATCTAAAACATATGCATGACAAGATATATAAAAAAATGGGACTTTATAACATATAGATTGATGGCAAACATTTAGAAAAATTTTACCTTGATGACTTTGGATCCGTCAACTCTGTATCTGACCCTTTTCCCAACAATCTCAGCAGGATACACAATATCCTCCAGCATGGCATCATGCACGGCTGTCAGGGTACGGTTACGAGGCCTCTGAGCTGCTGAACCTTTCTTAGGTGGCGGCAACATCCTTCTGGTTGCGATCAAAACCACATCCTGCAAAGATTTTGCCCATTGTTTTATTTCTCCAAAAACAAATGATGCTTTAAATATATAACTAAAACGGGTTACATTCAACGCGACTTGTCTAGTTTGACCGGGTTGACCAGTTTAATTTGTTTAATCAAACCAATCAACCCACCAACTCGTTCAATAAACGGGTTGACCATCCAACCCGTTTTCACATCCCTCAAACCCCTTTAGCATATTTAGGTAAGGTCTATTACTCGTTTAGGTAAATGGGTCATGTTTAATTCCAATGATTCGACCCGCTAACAGGAAAGTTACCTTGCCACTGAACTTCTTCTCAAGCTCTCTCACAAGCTTAAGATGAATCTTGCGGAAAGCTTTCCTTAATCTGTAAGGAACATGAATCACAACCGCCTTCCGGTTTCCAGAGACATCAATTTGGCTAAAACAAAAACAAACCACTGTCACAATCACAATCACATATCAACCCCAAAACGATTAAAATGCAACGAGAACCACACTCACGTAGCACTGTTAATGTAAAGGTCCTTCAAGTCACTCTTAAGGTCCTGGTTTGCATTCTCCAAATCAAACAATGCCTACATAAACAACATTCAAAGTTAAAAAAACCATAAAAAGCTAAACCGTAAAATTTGATAATAAATTTGAGCTTCCGAAGAAACCAAATTCAAACTAGAAAACTACCTGAGCAACAGAGTCTTCAAATTCAGTAGGTTCAACATCCTTGTCCTTGTGAATCTTCTTCCTTGAAGTATACATCTTGCAGGCTCAAACTAATAAAAAAAAGAGAAACCAACATAACCAACACGCTTTTAACTCAAACAATGGTTTAAAAAAACATCTGAGGCGTGCGCCTCAAACGCTTCTTGAGGGGAGGCGCTAAGAAAATGTGTCTTGGGGCGGGCCTCATGCAGCCTGTACATACACCTCTACAGCCTGAGGCATTCAGAAAATGTGCGCCTCAAGGGGTTTAGGGCGTTAACAGATGTGTTTTTTATGTTTTAGTCTTATTGTGTCAATTATTTAATTTTTGACGTGCGTTTTTAATGTTTTAGACTTTTCTGTGTCAATTATTTTATTTTTTATAAGATACATAATCTTTATATTTATTTTTATTACGCCTCGGTTCGCCTCTAGGCTAAGTTTCAGTTCTTTTAAACTTAAACTCAAACCCTTTTGCCAATGAAAAACTACATATCAAGATTCAAAAATGCATCATACTATGCCATTCTAATATTCATAACCACAAAAACTCTTAAAACTACATAACAAATCTCACAAAAAATGGCATACTTTACAACAAATTATTCATAAACACCATTTAAACATAATATAAAAATCTATAAAAAAACACAAAAAAAAAAAACAAATTGCTACAGTTTCAAACTATCACACCATTTCAATCCAAAAAACATCTCAATAACAGAAAGTCAATAACAAGTACATATTAAATCTACTAAAAAACAAACTATTTTTACACTATACATAGGTTTATAAAAAAAAGAATCAATTTATGTATCAATATGTTAACAAGTTATAATATTAGAAGAAGAAGGTTAAGGGGGAAGGAAGAAGATGTACATACAATGGAGGGTTAGTTAGAGCAGCTGTGGATGATGCTTTGCTAGGGATCGGCTGAGAAGAAAGTATGTGAAAACCCTAGCTCTTATATTATATTGTTACTTCACAAAATATTATTATTTGGGCTGGGCTTTCAATGGGCTTTGTATGTTGTATCGGCCCAATATAAAGAATTTGGGCTTGGGGGTTTTATTTAAAAAATTATTATTTTTAACTTGGGTCGACAAAGGTATTTTGTATCATCGTTTTATTGTAGTTAAAAACTGAGTTCATATAAAAACGTATGGCTGGCAATTCAGACACGAACATGATAATCTGATACGAACCTATACGGTTTTAACAGGTTTCGTGTTGGTCTTAACAGGTTTTGTGTCTATAACAGGTCGACACGTTGAGACTTGTTTATTTTCATGTCGTGTTTACCTGTTTCGTGTTCGTGTCTTGTCGTGTTCATGTCTTAACAGGTCTTATCGTGTTCGTGTTTACTAGGTGTTCCTTATTGTGTTAACCTGTTATACACAGGTTCGTGTTCGTGTTTACAGGTTTTGTGTTCATGACGTAACAGGTTCGTGTAACCTGTTATGCCAGCCCTATATAAACGTGTAATGTAACATGATTAGAGGTGTGAATTGAATAAACGACGCATACCTCACACAAAATTTGTGGATTTGGGTTTAGCTTAAATGTAGCTTGTAATGTTAGGGGAGTTTTGGGCCGAGGTAAATGGATTGTGGTTGGATCAAACGATGGGTTCACGGGTTGGCTCGTTTAACCGCTTATATTGTTATTGATTTAGAAAACATGTTTGATGCAATAATTTAAACTCACTGGGTATTTATGCTGAAATTTAAAATATTTTTTTAATCAGTAACATTTTTTTCTTCATTAAAGACGTCTTCATATGCCGGTTGCATTTTTGTATTAACCCCCAAACTAGATCTTTTGATTGAACCAAACTGTATATAGTTATAGAGCATATGTTAATATCATTACAACTAGTATATAACGGTAAAACTGTTATTCTGTAAACATAACAAAACATATATGGATTTACATAAACTACTAGTGACCCATTTCATCCATCCTCATCATGTCAAGGGTTCATAAGGACCTTGTGATTCACTCCAGCTCTATACAACTGCAGCTCTGATTCAGTACTAACCCGAACCTCGGTCCCTGCAGGTGCAAACAATGCAGCTCCTTCCGACACTCGGTCTTCACATGATGATGTCAGCATCGTTCCTTCTCCTGAAATTACCACAAACACAGACGGTCCAGGAAGTGCAGGAAATACAACGGACGCTGCTTGGTCAAGCACGCATTGGTCAACCTCAAATTCCTCAAAAGGCGGTGTGTATCGTCTCACATATTGGTTTATTGGTACACCTTTCAAGATTTCAGGTAACCCCTGTAAGACCAAAACATAAATGATAAAATCTAGTTAAAAAAATGCAACATTTGACTGAAAACACTAAAGTTTGACTTTTTTGTCGAGTCTTGCGGTCACCTGTTTATATGTGAGCATTGAGCAGAGGGTTTTAACATCAATGTATTTTGGTGTGAGGCCAGCACGGACCACGTTATCTGAAGCTGCCATGCACTCAATGCACTCGCCACTTAAATACGCGTGTGGTTCATTTGCTGCTATGTATAAACCATCACCCGGTTCGAGTCTGACAAGATTAAGGAGCAGTGCAGCTAAAACCCCAACATCATTTGGGTACTGTTTTTCAAGCTTCAACACTAGTTCTTCTTTACTAGTTAACTGCCTTGTCTGAAATGGGTATAATTGTAACAGCCATTTTCAAAAATAATTTTCATGGGCTTTTCGTTTAATATGATAAGTGGTGAGAATATTGGTTATACCTCATTTTCGCGGGTTAGACGGTTGACTAATCTGGTTAGTGCTTTGGAAATCACCTCTTTGTCAACTGACATGAGTTTAGTGAATATCGACTGAAGATTCCGTTCTTCTTTGACCTCACCATTGTGTTTGTCGACATCTAAGAGTTGGTCTGCATTTGCATTGCCAACCACGTCAGCAATCTCGGGCACAGTTTCGAGCACAGCATCAAGTTCCTACAACAGATCACAAGCTTCTGAGTATGAAAAGGTGGCCCGTTGAGAAGCAAAGGTGCCACAGTAGGTGGGTCAGGTAGGTTGGGTAATGGGTCAAATTAGATTTGGTTCAACCTCACATGTTTTAGTCCATTTCTTGTAAACAGTTATTATTTGTGTCAAATGTGATTACAAAAACTACGCTTTACTAAAAATAATCTAAACTTCCAAAACTTTTGTCAATCTGTTTGACCCGTTCAATCCATTTGACCCGCTCTTATAAACAGCCTCCCTTTTAGCTAGTTTCTTTATTTGACCCATTAGGGATAAACCATAACCAAAATTCTAGTATTAGCAAATACATGTTACCTACCAATAATAAAAGATCAGAATATACAAATTCACATGTTTACCTCTGAACTAATGAACCCACATAACGCCTCAAACTCCGTTAATGCCAGAGCCATTTCGGGCTTGTGATTTGCATCTTTATACACGTTTGGTTGCGTCTTATGAAGGAACCCTGCCAATTCCTTATCTGGATGGGCTTGTATTGACAATGACTTGCCCACAGAAAGGACCTGATACACAAACATATGACCCAAATAAGATATCAAAATATCAAATCCGTTCAATAAAATATAATGAAAGCAATAATTACAAAAATTAGTTTTATGTCAAGTTTAGTTCACCAAACATTTCTAATAAGCTTACTTGTGAACTTAGTCTAAAAAAAGGCGCGGCTCATTTTAACTGGTCAAATTATTGCCTCTAGTTATAGGTTTTGTGATTGAGTCCTCTTTTGCTTATAAATAAAGCTTTTTTTTTTTTTTTTTTTTAGAATAACAAGGATTTTTTATTAAAACATAATCGTGAAAAATTACATCAAGATAGCGGGCAGGCGGCCAACAAGCTGCGCCGCCACCCCTTTCTGGATGGCAAACCCTAGCCTACTAAAAACGAACCCCTGCCCCCCCCGGAGTCGAGACACTGCTATGAATAACCTGTTGGACTCTGGACAGGAAACGAATGGCTTCCGGTGCCAAGGAGCCGAAGGTATCAAAAGCTTATTTATTTGTACATAGTCTCCTGTTTTTTTAGAACAAGCTTGTGAAACTAAAACTGATCATGACATCATATTGACCAAAATTGATCGTAAAATTAAACAAACAAGCCAAACATAGTATGATAGTAACCACAATTCTACACGTTTTCCGTATCTATCAACAAAGTAACCCGAAGCGATCATACACGCGTTGGCCTAGCGATATTATGTGATTAAGTAAGCACTCGGTTCTGATTTTATCCCCTTTTCGAGTTCGGTCGGTTCTCGGTCTTGGACCTAAGATAACCGAAAGCATCACATGTGAACCCAAATTTTAAACAAAACAATGGGCCCATGTGGATAATTCATCTATCAAGTTCTACACAATACAGTCTAGATTCCATACTAATAGCCATAGGATTAAAAGGTAATCCATGAATTAATTGTTTCAGTTGACTGTTGTTTTCTTCATCACAGGGAGCTTAACACACACACACACATCAAACATTATCAACACCAAAAGAAGACGATATCACATATTTGGAACCATATTGAATGAAGCATAATAACTTATCACAAGAAATCAGTTCATGACCAGATAATTTTATGATCCTTTCACAAACAAATTAAAATAATAATAATAAAAATCAAGCAATTACCTTAAGCAAGAACGGAAGATCAAGACCCCACTTATCAACAACAACATCACCCAAAACCTCAGGATTTTGTACAACCCAATCCTTCAAACTCACATTATTATTATTATTATTATTATCATCATGACCCATATCCACAACTGATGGTCCAGACACGTGGGTCCCAATCCAAAACTCAGCATAATGCTTCTTATCATCAATCGGAGCACCATTGTTTTTCTCCAACAGCTTTGCTACGCGTGAGTCGTGGCCGGTTCGGCCCCAGTCGTAGCTCTGTACGGCGCATTTTAGCTTCAGTAGCCCGGGTTCGTTATTATTATTATTATTGTTAATATTATTCATGTTTTGGAGTTAAAGAGATGAGAAATTGAATATGTTGATTGATGGTAGTTTAATAAGGGTGTGAATGTAATGTAATCGGTTTTTAAAGAGGAGTAGAGAGAGGGAAAAGTGTAGAGAGAGAGGGAGAATTGGGTGTCATTTTTGGAGTTTTAAGCTATCGGTTTTCTTGGGAATGACAAGAAGATTTGCATTGGAAGACTCATCTACAAGTATGGATGTATTTTTATAAATTGTCCTTTAGGTTTTCAAGTATGTACAATATACGCTACATGGTTTGGTTTGGTTTGGTTTCTCATTTGAATTGTGTGATGTTTTGTTTAAGTTTTTTTTAGAATAGTTTAAAATATATGGGATAAAAATAAGTTGCCGTTTACCATTTTCATAACAGATGTATAGTAAGCTCCGTTGAGTTTGTAATTTTCATATGTAATCTACCTTTCACATGATTATAACACATGTTTAGTGTTGTCCCTTCAGTAAAAGGACTACGGTTCAAATTTTGCATTCCCTGTTGTTTTTATATTTTTTTATGTATAGAAGTGTTGGATACAATTAGTTAAGACTAGTAGCTAGTTAGTCTTAATTAAATAGTTAATAATTCTTAAACATGTACAAACAATACTTTATTTCCAAACAAAGTCTTATAATTGTCGTAATCATTCGACCTTGCCCAATACAAATTAGAAAACCAAAAAATTATGAGCTAAGTAAAAAAAATTCCACTCGTTACAAACGAATCATATCTTCTGTTTAATCGTCTACTCACTCCATTTTCCTTTGTCACTAAATCAGCAACATACTTCATATAAATGTATTGTGTAATTCTCATAGTTCTCTATTTAAACTTGGTTTCATACCAAGACAAAACAAGTTACATTTAGATGGTGGGTAAGCGGGCAACAAGCTGTGCCGCTATCCCCTTTTGAATCGCAAAGCCTATCCTACTAAACACAAACCCTTGGTTCTTAGGGCTTTGCGAGTCACTGTGGACCACCTTCTGCACTCGTTCCAGAAACCGTACTGCTTCAGGGGCTAGAGATCCAAATGTGTCAAAAGCAAACGGTAGGAACACATGTTGGTTCTCTAAGCAGGCTGCTTCGTGCTTAGCAACCTTCTTAGCTTCTGCCCTCAAAACTGCTTGCCCTGGTGCAAAGCCGCTGTCTCGCAACCCTACCAAGGGGGAAACCCCTGTCAGGTCAACACAAGCATGTTTGCCCCCAGCCCACCCAAACACAAGCACATCCGCGGGACGCAAGGTAGATCTCCCCTCCCGCGGATCAGTCAGAAAATTGACCGGTGCTTCTTTCTTGGCTGAGACCCCCACCATTCGAAGCACGTCCCATAGAACATCTCTGACCAAATCGTGGCGGTACTTAAACCCCGGCAATTCCTTGCAGTGGAGCGCATGCTCGCCAAATTTATCCAGACATGCTTTTTTGCAAATGGGGCATGGTTCATCCGAGGGGAACTGAGGTATCATAAGCCGGTATTTGAGAATAGCCCTGTATTCGATCGCCGACATCCGCTGCCCAAGCCCTTCAATGGGCACAACAGTCAGAAAATCTTGAGCATGAGCCTCTTGAAGGCATGCAAACACTGCCTGTTGTCGCGGAGTCATATCAAACTGTCCCTCCATAGTCTGCATGTGTTTACCATAAAGAGCACTCGCCAAGGTTTGTTGAGGTTTCTTGGGGGCGGTCTACTTATCGGTATAACCGCCTAGATCAATTTCTGGAAGAACTGTTTTGATATTACTAAGGCGTATGTTGACACATCCCCTGCCGTGAAAATCCCTAAGCCCCCATACCGCATAGGCAAGGATGCTAGCCTCCATTGGAGGTCCCCAAAATGTGCCCCTCCACAGACAACAATGCTTTCAACCGCCTCCCGAAGGCCTGCATCAAAAATCGACACCGCCTCTTTGACATGCTCTGGCTGACATGTTCGGAGCCCGAACACTAATTTAGCAACCCCCATGCATGAGCGCAGTAAGAGAAGCTGTTAGGATCTGAGTATTAGATTGTTTTGATTAACTATGAAATATGAATGAGGTATAAATGGAAAGTGCAGCGGAATAAAGAATAATCAAAACATAGAGAATAATTGTTATCAATCGAATGCTTTCATTAAACTTGAAAGATTACAAAGGTACAATTATAACTCCCCCTCAGCCTGATCACTCAGAGTTTGTTTGTCTAGAGAGAATGACGAGTGACAAATAGAACAGTACAAGTACTGTTCTATTTATAGACAAGTACAAACCTCTGATGATCACTTAGCTGACGTCACCTAGAAAGCGACCCCTAACTGACTAACAAACTACAACATCTGTTAAACAATAAACTACTGTTACATTGAATCTACTGAAAGAAAAACTCTGTTAAGCTAAGACTCTGATGTCTTCTTATCATCTGTTGAACCAAAGTGCTGTTGGTTCAACAGACCTTTGTTCTTCAGATCTTTGATCAGCACTTGTTCTTTATCAGACTTTTGCTCTTCAGACTTTATCCATCAGACCTTTCATCTGCAGCAGTTGTCTTGTATCAGATGTTTAAGTATCAGCAGTTTGGGAATCAGCAGTTCTTTGGAGGAAGCTTTCTTGTAACCACTGTTATTTATTCTTGATCAACACTTAGTATATTTTGGCTTTCTATCATCTGTTCTTCTCCAGGTCAGCAGACCCAACAATCTCCCCCTAGAACAGATGATGCCAAAACTCTGCTTTATTCTTGATCTTTATTCCTCATCAGACTTTCTCTAATTTGCCCTTTTAGTTGCAATTCAAAGTGTAGAGAGAAGAGGTCTTCAGCATCTCTATCCAGTGTCAAATTTAGAAGTGTCTGGAGATCTTCAGCACTTAGGCCAGGTGCCTCATCCATACTCAGCTTCTGAATACTACCATCTGATCTGAGCAATGTCAATTCATGGGTCTCTTTATCAGACTTCCATTTTAGAATTTTAGAATCAGAGGAGTGACTGGGATGCATCTTTATTTTGGATGAGTTTGGTGATGGTGGCCTTGCAATGAGTTCTCTGAGCGTGTCTGACACAGGATCAGAAAAAGATCTGACTTGATTCAAGATCCCCTCTTTCACATAAGTATCAGTGAACTGTCTTGTTTCTTCTTCAGTCATTTCTTTTTGCTTCTTAAATTGTCTTCTAGCAGCAATGGTAAGATCTGAAGTTTCCAGTAAACTGTCTAATGTAAAGGCCTGAGAGGGTTTCTTGGGAGCATCATCATACACTGGTTTTCTTGGAAGATCAGGATTGGTCTTTCTTTCTTGTTCAAGCTTTTTGTATGTTTCAATTAGCCTGATTTCTGACCATCTGGCAACAGACTTCATCTCTCCATACTTAGCTGCTACAAGCTCTTGTCTCATTCTTCTGAATTTCAAGGCTCTAGCTTCATCTCTCCCCTTTTTGAAATCAGGAGCAGAGACCTTAGCAGGAGGATTCTTGGCCATGTTCTCTATTCTGATTAGTTCTTCCCTTAGAGCATGTGTGGTCCAGCCTGTAAATTGGTTCTTTGTTGCTTTATAAGGCTTGGATGCCAAGATCTGTTCCAGCAGTGAATCCCTTACTTCCATTTCCAAGTGTCTGCTGAGAGGCATGGTTGACATGGAGTTGCTCAAGGTCTTAGCAAAATCTTCAATCCTTCTGAGTTTGCTAAGCTCTGCTGAATGGATGCCCTGAGCAGTCCTGTCATCCTTCCCTTTGCACTTCTCTTTGATGACAGCATCAGCCTGTTCACCCTTGTATTTGATATATGTGTCTATGTTGGGTGGAACAGGGAAGCCTTTAAGAGATGGGAAGGATCTTTCTGATGGCTGATCAGTATTATAGAAGGATTGAAGTTCCCCCTTGATTAAATCCAACTCAAGGGGATACTTCTCAGCCAATGGGATGATGGTTGGTGGTGGTCTGTGTGATCTGAATTCAGCAGTGTGTGGTGAGTAAGATGTGAGTGGAATGGCATTGACTGGTGTGGATGAGATTGGAGTGTTAGGTGGTGTGTTGTGGATGTTTTCATCTTGTATAACAAAGGTGGATTTCCTTTTTCTGCTATACAGGATTTTGGGTGAAGGTGAGGATGTGGCAGTGGTTTGAGAAACATCTGTTGGTCCTTTTGTGGAACCAGCAGTTGTTTGGGTTTTGGGTTGTGTTGAAGTAGGTTTGGGAGTTGGTTGAGTGGTGATTGGTTTAGTGACTGGTTTGGGTTGTGCAGATGTTTTAGCAGTGGTTTTAGTTTCAGTTGTTTTAGGTGCAGTGGTTTGGGTAGCAGAGGTTGTGGTGGCAGTGGTTTTAGGAGCAGTGGTTGTGATAACAGGTGTTTGTTCAGCAGAGGTTTCAGCAGTTAATTTGGAAGGTGGTTTTCTAATGTGTTTGGCTGGCATTTTCTTTCTCTTTGAAGTGTTCACATCTTCCACTTCCTGCTGCTGTTCCTTTTTCAGCTGCACCAACCTCTCTACCTTTACTTCCAATGTATCAGCCCTTTTCATTTTGTCTTGAGCAGCCTTTTCAGCTCTTTCATTAGCTGAAGTGTCAACTTCTTTTGCCTTTGATGCTGGAGCTGGTTCAGAGACAGGGATCTGAACATTTGGTTGTTGTGTTTGTGGAGCTGATTTGGGTGACCCTGGTTTGTCAGCAGTTGGCTTCTTCCCTTTTTGTGAGGGTGGTTCACCAAATGGATTAAGTTTTGGTAGCCTATCTCTGCCACTCTCCCCCTTTTTGGCATCATCAGCAGTGAATTCATCATCATCTTCATCTCTGAGAATTGTGGTAGGGGCAGAGCCAGTGGTCTTCAGCAAGTGGTCTTTGATCACCTTGATGTCAGCCTTTGTATCATTGAATCTGGCATCAACCATGTTTCTGATCAAAGTCATGTAGGTTTCCTGTGTCTGATCTGCTAATTTTCGATGAGCTATGATGATGGGGGAAACAGATTTCCATAGCTCATTAGCAACATCAGCAGTTGATGGTTGACTTTTTGCAAAGTTATTCAATGTCTCCAATATTGACTTGACATCAGATTTGATGTCAGCAACAGAGGATTCAAGGTTTTGAACTTTAGCCGTCAATTCTTGAAGTTTTGACTCATCACCCAAATTAATAGGTTCATCTGAGTCCCTACCAGAGGTAGTTTTAGCTGGTTCAGTCCTAGGAGGTGAGTCCATAGAATAAGAACCTGCTGCCCCTTTTTCTTGGTTCTGGGGACTTCCAACTGTTTTAGGAGACACAATTGTGTCTTCATCAGTTGTTGCCTTCAAGGAAGTCTTAGCAATGTAACCACTGTCCTGCTGTGAAACAATGGTCTCAACAGCAGTAGTTGCTGCTTCTCTTGAAACCTCATCAGAAGTAACATTGACTTCTGGGAGTATAACCTCCTCATCTGTTTGTGGGATGGCTGATTGATTTTCCTCAGCCCCAGTCACTGGTAGTGGCATACTCTCAGTGATAGGTGAAGGAGAGGAACTGGGGTTATCCTGAGTTTTATCAATAGCCTCAAACAGGGGTTGCATTGTTTGTGGGACATATGGTGGTGATGTAGGTGGTGTAAGAAGCTGATTAGCCCTGGGAGATGGGCTTGTAAACATATGATCAAGTGACTCATATGCCTCAGTTTGAGGTTCCCTTTGGCTTACAACAAGTTCCTTTTGTGAGGAATCTTGAGGAGTTTGCTTGGGTTGAGATATCTCCAACTGTTGTGAGGAAGTAACAACAGTGGTTTCATGTTGCTTTGGTGATGCAACAGGGTTAGCTTCTGGTATCTCATCTTCCAGAAGTCCCTTTTTAGTTTTAGTGGTTGTTTTGGTGGATGGACGTTTTCTTTTGGTGGCTGGTGTGGGTTTCACAACACTGGATGAAGTGCCATGATCACCAGGAGCAGTGGGCTCACCAACAGAGGTTTCAACAACAGTTGTTGTCTTTGTCCTCTTTGGTTGTGTTTTGGAAACTTTTTGAACTTTTGGTGCTTTTTCTTGGGTTGAAGAACCCAGCATTCTTGTAAAAGTTTCATCAGTTAAACTTTTCATTTTAAATGACTCTCCCTTTTGAAAATCCTTTTCAGGTAAAAGCTTTTGTAGAATTACACTTAGAATTCTAGGGTAGAGCAGAAAAGCATTGTTTGAGCCAGATTTTATGGCTTTCACATTTGATACCAAGTCTGAAAACAATCCCTGAGATAGGTTGAAGTCAAAGTCTGACAACATAGCATATCCCAAGTATTGTATCCTCAATGGGATTTCATTGAAGGATGTAGTCTTGGCAGAGGCACAGAGGAGGAGGGTATGGAAGAAAAATTTCATGACTGGTGGGAAAAACTTTTTGTATAGTGTGGAACCAGTCATTTGAGCATCATACCCTCTCTCTTGAAACTCAGTGTGAAGCTCTGTTTTTGGAAAAGTATCCATACCTGACAAGTCGTTCAGGGAGAAGGTAGTGGAGATGATCTCAGGGGTTATGGCGATACTGGTGGCTCCAATTTTTGAAATGATGGACGTAGGCTTTTTGTCTTGGTATAAAACCTCAGCAGTTGCCCAGAATTCTTGGAGTGTTTCCAGGTATATGGGGGCATCAGTAATAAGAACATTTTTATATTTTGAGTTATTGATGATGTCAATGGTGGAATGGAATGGTGTGTTGTCTTCGGTTTTAACCAAATATGGAAGGAAATTGTGAGTGGCTTTTGTTTGAAGTTCCATTTTAATGGATTTTGATTATGAAAGCGATGAACTTTGATTGAGGGTTATGAGGAAGACGAGAGCGGTTTTTAGTATTTTGAATACAATGAGACAGTAAAACTGCTGTTGGGGGAAAGAACAGGGTTTTATAGGCTCTGTGAAACCGCTGATGTGGCAAAAACTCTGCTTTTGAGAGCAGACGTGGCAAACATCTGATGGTTGAAACATCTGGTGGCAGACAGCTGTTTTGTTAAACCTCTGTTGCCAACCTCTGTTGTTTAACCAAAAGACTGATGAAAACAGTTGTTTTATCTGATCAGATGTTTGAAACAGATTTTTCAACCAACAGTGGTTGTTTTACCTGATCAGATGTTTTGAAACAGATTTTTCAACTAACAGTGGTTTTAATAAAACAGTGGTTGTTTTATCTGAATCAGTGGTTTTAAGACAGATTTTTCAACCAAAGTGTTAAATTAGCAAAATTTGATTTTCTGAAAACATTTTAATGTTTTTATTGAAAACATTTTTGTTGTTTTTAATCCATGTTTAACATTCCAATTCGAGAGATCAGATTTGTGAAGGTAGATGTGTCTAAAGCTTTTGTCAGCACATCTGCCAACTGATCCTCTGTTGGAACATGGTGCAGAGAAATCGAACCTTTTTCATAGCTATCCCTGACAAAGTGATGTCTGATATCTATGTGCTTGGTGGTTGAGTGGGAGACTGGATTTTTGATGATATTTTCAGCAGCTTGACTATCCAACATGAGTGGAGTCCTCAGTGCAGTTATCCCAAAATCCAGTAATTGATTTTGAAGCCACATAAGTTGGGCTGTACAGCTTGCAGCAGCAATGTATTCAGCTTCAGCAGTGGATGTTGAAACAGCTGCTTGCTTTTTGCTTTGCCAAGAAACTAAGGCATTCCCTAGAAACTGGCACCCTCCTGATGTGGACTTCCTTGTGGTATGGCAGCCAGCAAAATCACTATCTGAATAACCTGAAAGCTCAATGTTTCCATTAGCAGGATACCAGATACCAAGTGTGGGAGCACCTTTTAGGTATCTGAAGATCCTTTTCACAGCAATAAGGTTAGACTTTCTAGGAGAAGCCTGAGATCTAGCACACACACAGGTTGCAAACATAATGTCTGGCCTGGATGCTGTTAAGTACAATAAAGACCCAATCATGCATCTATAGTGTGTCTGATCAACAAGTTCATCCTTTTCATCATCAGTGAGTGGCTTGACAGTGCTCATGGGTGTACTACATGGCTTACAATCATTCATCTCAAATTTTGTTAACAAGTTTTTCACATACTTGTTTTGATGAATGAAAGTGCCATTTTGCAGTTGCTTCACTTGGAGACCAAGAAAACACTGAAGTTCACCCATAGCACTCATTTCAAACTCTGCTGTCATGAGTTCCCTAAACTCCTCACACATTTTATTACATGTGGATCCAAAAATGATGTCATCCACATATATTTGAACAATCATTAAATCTTTTCCTTTCCATTTTAAAAACAAGGTTTTATCAATTTTACCTCTAGTGAAACCAATGGATAAAAGAAAAGTAGAGAGAGTTTCATACCAGGCTCTTGGTGCTTGTTTGAGTCCATACAATGCTTTGTTAAGCTTGTAGACATGATCAGGATGGAATGTGTCTTCAAAACCCGGTGGTTGACATACATAGACCTCCTCCTGAATTTTGCCATATAGGAAAGCACACTTGATGTCCATCTGAAACACCTTGATGTTGTGGTTGACAGCAAAGGCTAAGAAAAGTCTGATTGCTTCTAGCCTTGCTACAGGGGCAAAGGTTTCATCATAGTCAATACCCTCTTCTTGTCTGAAGCCTTGAACCACTAACCTGGCTTTGTTCTTGACAACTATACCCCTTTCATCAGTTTTGTTTTTGAAGACCCACTTTGTGCCAATTGGACAGACATCCTTAGGCAGTGGTACAAGTTCCCATACTTGTTGTCTTTTGAACTGAAGAAGTTCTTCTTGCATGGCTTCTACCCAACTGTTGTCTTTCAGTGCCTCTTGGTACTTGACAGGTTGTGTAAGGGATAGGAAGCCTGCAAAAAGACAGATGTTTGAAGATTGGCTCCTTGTGAGCACACCTTCTCTGATGTTGCCAATGATTTGGTCTGGTGGATGAGCTCTTAGGTAGATTAGATCTCCCTGATATGGTATGATGGCATTTTGTGGTGAAGGGCAGAGGTTTGGAGACTCTGTGGACATAACATCTGTTGGCACTTCTGAAGAGGCAACAGATGTTTGGAATGGAGATGGAGGAATGGGTCCAAGTGGTGTAGTATTGGACTGACTTTTGTCAACAGATGATTGACTCTTGTCAACAGATGATTTAACAGTGGATTGGCTGGGTGAATCAGTGGATTGAAGGTAAGACTGGCCAACAGTGGCTGACTCAGCTGTAACAGAGTTTTGACAGTTGTTTTGAACCACTGCGTCCTCTGATGCAGGATAGACTTTGTAGTGGTCTGGAACCACAACATCTATTCTGTAGTCTTGTTGTGAAGATTGTGGAGTACCTGCAGGGTTAGGTTTGACAGCAATATCTTCAAATTTGAATTTATCTAAATCAAACAACTCAGCAGGGTTTGCTGGGATTTTTAAAGAGGAAAGTTCATTGAACTTCACATTCAGAGTTTCTTCTATTGTTTTAGTCCTTGTGTTAAACACTTTATAGGCCTTTGCAACAGAAGAATACCCCAGAAAATATCCACAATCCACTTTGGCAGCAAATTTTGAAATGGAATCTTTAAGATTTAAAATGAAACATGGGCAGCCAAATACTTTAAAAAATGATATCAGTGGTTTGATTTTAAACAGAATTTCATAAGCAGTCTTTTGATGTCTAGGGTTGATTAAAACTCTGTTTTGAACATAACAAGCAGTGTTTACAGCTTCTGCCCAAAAGGACAGAGGTAAACCAGAATCTGCTAGCATTGTTCTTGCAGCCTCAATGAGAGTCCTGTTCTTCCTTTCAACCACCCCATTCTGCTCTGGTGTTCTTGGGATACTGTACTGCCTTACAATCCCTTTTGACACACAGAAATCATCTAACTCCTTATTTTTAAACTCTGTTCCATTGTCACTCCTAAAGACTTTTACTGGCAAGTCATATTGTTTTTCAACTTTGGTGACAAAGTCCTTCAAGATACCTGCAGTCTCATCCTTAGAATGTAGAAAGTAAGTCCATGTAAACCTAGAAAAATCATCAACTATGACAAGACAAAATCTTTTCCTTCTTAGACTCATGATTTTTACAGGGCCAAACAAGTCCATGTGTAACATTTGTAGACATTGACTAGTTTTGGACTCATCAATGGATTTGTAAGAGCTTTTATGTTGTTTACCTTTTAGACAGGAAACACAATGCTCATCACATTTGAATTCTTTTGATGGTAAACCTCTGACAAGGTTTTGTTTGGAGAGTGAGTTGATAGTTTGAAGGTTGGTGTGACCAAGTCTCCTATGCCACAATTCTGTCTCTTTGGTGGAGGCAGCTGAGAATAGACAGACATTTGCAGTAGGATTATCCTTCAACATATCAACCACATACACATTGCCACTTCTGTGAGCAACAAGTTGTGCTTTGCTCTCAGCAATGATGGTGTTAATCTTTTCTACAGCCTCTGGGCCAACAATCTTACAAGTTTGCTTAGTGAAGAATGACCCAAAGCCTTTGTCACTCATTTGTGATACACTAAGTAAATTAAATTTTAGATTGTCTATTAGATTAACATTTTCAAACTTAAGCCTCCCTGCTTTGACAGTACCAGAACCCAACACTTTACCTTTAGAATCATTACCAAAGGATATATCACCCCCTCCATGAGCAAGAAAGTCCAGAAGAAGGGCTCTACATCCAGTCATGTGCCTGGAGCCTCCACTATCTACATACCATAAATTGTCTAAACAAGCAGAAGCTCCCTGCACATCAGTAAGGATTTTAGTTTTGGTGAGTGTCCAAAGCCAAATTGGCTTTGGATGAGTCCTGAGCTGTCTCAGCCTTAAGTTGAGGAGAATGATCAGTGGTTTGGACTAGCTTTTGAACTAGATTCAACAGCTGCAGTTGACCATTTGCCAGTGCTTGTATGTCAACACTTGGTCCAGCAGATGTTTGATCATTTCCTATCAGTTGTTGAAAACCATGAGGGTGTCTGTTCACTTTTGGTTTTGAAGGCCTCTTGGGCTCTTCATAAACATGTGGCAGATGATGACAAGTGGGTTGTCCATATCCTCTTGGTAATCTGTTAACAGGTGGAGCATCTGTTACCTGAACTTCTCTGGGAGCAGAGTTTTTGTTCAGACTTTTGGTAACAGATGTTTGAACTGATTCAAAAGTCTGTTTGGGTTTTCCTTTTGAAGTACTTACCACTTGACTTTCCAGAGTTTTAGCCTTATACTCTTTTATCTTTTCATCAAAATTTTTGAGATATAGGCACTCTTTTGTTTTGTGATTCTTTTTCTTGCAGATTGAACATTCTTTAGATTTTGAATCATTTAAACTTGTTGTTTTGTTGATGTCATATGCTTTTAGAAGAAAACAGTTTTTGGTGACATGGTTCTTCTTTTCACAAAAATCACAAAACAAGTTGTTCTTAGCTTTCCCTTTTTCTTTCTTCTTTTCAACAGATGTTTCATCATCTGTTGGAAGACTTACTAGAGGGATTACTTTGGCCTGTGGTGCCATTTTACCATCAGAGGTTTTGAAGGTCATTGGTTTGAAATTTTCAAGGACTTCACACTCATCTGACCATGTTGGTTTGAATTGATATTTCTCAATTTCATCAAATGAGGGTGTACCTTCCAACTTTTCAAGAATGATTTTCTTGCCATTGGGTTCAGTAACCTTGATTTCTTGACCTTTTGAGTTTGTAGGGATGACCTCAACCAACTGTGGTTCCTTTTTGTCAGTGGTTTGTGAAACTTGATCAGTGGTTTTAAAACCAAACCCAAATTTCACATGACTTTTAGATTGTTGGTTGACAATCATTTCAAAACCCTTTGATGATTCCACCCATTTCTTACATTCAACTTGGGTGGACTCAAGCTCCTTCTTACAACTATGATATTTTGTTATCATAGTCTGAAGCTGGTCTTTGGTTATGCTTGCTTCATGTTTTAGACTGCTGATTTCAGACTCTTTTTCAGATATTTTTGATTTTAACTCTTTTGTTAATTTTTCAAAATGAATTTCAGAATCCAAAATTTTCTTTCTAAAGTTTTCATTCACCTCTTTTATCTTAGCAAATGCCACAATACATTTGTCTGAGCACAAGTCATTTAAGATTTGAGGAGATACCTTAGCAGCAGCCATCAAGGCACAGTTACACTGGCAATCACAGTCATCACTACCCCAGGGGTCTGATAGATTCACAACCTCCACTTCAGATTCTTCAGCTGAAACAATCTCACCAACAACACCATCAGTCACATTTTCAGACATAGACACCACTTCCTCAGAATCAGTCTCTTCAACAATTGTTTCTAGTGCCATAAAACAAAAATCCTTTTCAGTGTTGGCAACTAGAGCAATGTTATCATCTGTTATCTCATCTGGTAGACTGCTCCAATCAACAAAGCCTTGAGTAAAGAAACTCTGCTGACCTGGTTGACTGGTCTCTGCAGGAGCAGAGGGTGGAGTAACAGTCATTGGCACAGGGCCCTGAGCAACAGGTGTTTGGACATAGTGATACTGAGGAACAGTGGTTTGGACATAATGCACAGGAACAGTGGTTTGGGTCTGTGCAAAATGAGCAGTGTTTTGCACATTAGGTACAGTAGGGATGGTTTGATAAGTGTTGGTCTGTGGTCTTTGATTTGGATAGGTAATCATAGGAACTCCATTTTGACTCCTACACTCCCTAGCAAAATGACCCATTCTATGACACTTGTAACACTTTATCTTTGATTTATCCAACCCAACCTTTGACCCACCATGTAAACCTGGGTACCTCCTGCCAGTTTTCTTATAGAAGTTATTGGTTCTAATACTGAGCAAGGCAACCTGATGTAAGATGTCCATTTCTTCTAGGTCCAAAGGGTCAATGTATTGCAAGTCATTGTACACAAAAGATGAATTATCAGAAGCCTGGATATCACCACTGGCTGTGAAAGCACAGTTGTTTGGTGATGAGTAAGAATCATTATTGAAACCAGTTGTTATGTCAATGTAATGATCATAACTCTGATCCTTACTACTTCCAGAACCATCATCCTGACCCAACAGTGCAGTATTACCAAATACATAGTCATCTGACACTTTGCCAGAGTCCTGGAGCTTCCTTTTCTGGTTAAGCTCCCTTTCATAAGTCAGGAGCTTACCATGAAGCTGGGTCAGGGTTAGGTCTTTGAATCCGATAGAGTTTCTCATAACAATAGCTATAGTGTCCCATTTGTCCTGAAGTGATCTAAGAAACCTATGATTCAGTGTTGAATTAGGAAAAGTTAGACCAACCAGTTTAAGTTCACTAATTAGACAGTTAAACCTTTCAAACTGTTGTGTTAATGACTCCCCTTTTATGTGACTAAACGTTTCATATTGTTGGTTAAGTATTTCACGGTTGTTTTCAATCACATCATCAGTTCCCCCAAATTGCTCTTTAAGAGCATCCCACAGTTCTTTAGCACTATTGCAGTGCAAGAGACCGGCATAGATATCATTCGGCAGTGCCATGGCTACTATGCTGAAAGCCTTGGCATCTAGCTCGATTTTTTGAAAATCTTGCTCTGAGTAGTTCTCAACACTCTTTGGTACTTGGATCTTTGGATCCTCGGCACTCGGTACCATTGGAACATGTGGTCCAAATACTACCGATTTCCAGCACCCTGTGTTCTGTTGTGCTAACACATGAGCTACCCGACGCTGCCAGATGTTGTATTCTGACCTGACAAGCATCGGAGGCTTGTTGTGTGTGCCAGTGTTGTGTGGATCTTGATTAAGTGAAGTCATTCTCTTGGTTTTTCAAAAACAAAGTCTGTTTACTAACTGTTGAAACGAAAATAAACTATTACTCTGTTTTAACCCGACAAACAAACGATATCAATGATTATGAGCTGATCTGTGTATTAAATTGATTGATTAGATCAGATTTAATTGACCAAGCTCTGATACCAATTGTTAGGATCTGAGTATTAGATTGTTTTGATTAACTATGAAATATGAATGAGGTATAAATGGAAAGTGCAGCGGAATAAAGAATAATCAAAACATAGAGAATAATTGTTATCAATCGAATGCTTTCATTAAACTTGAAAGATTACAAAGGTACAATTATAACTCCCCCTCAGCCTGATCACTCAGAGTTTGTTTGTCTAGAGAGAATGACGAGTGACAAATAGAACAGTACAAGTACTGTTCTATTTATAGACAAGTACAAACCTCTGATGATCACTTAGCTGACGTCACCTAGAAAGCGACCCCTAACTGACTAACAAACTACAACATCTGTTAAACAATAAACTACTGTTACATTGAATCTACTGAAAGAAAAACTCTGTTAAGCTAAGACTCTGATGTCTTCTTATCATCTGTTGAACCAAAGTGCTGTTGGTTCAACAGACCTTTGTTCTTCAGATCTTTGATCAGCACTTGTTCTTTATCAGACTTTTGCTCTTCAGACTTTATCCATCAGACCTTTCATCTGCAGCAGTTGTCTTGTATCAGATGTTTAAGTATCAGCAGTTTGGGAATCAGCAGTTCTTTGGAGGAAGCTTTCTTGTAACCACTGTTATTTATTCTTGATCAACACTTAGTATATTTTGGCTTTCTATCATCTGTTCTTCTCCAGGTCAGCAGACCCAACAGAAGCTCACTTTGAGGGTCTCTTAATTTCGGCAGGTGTTCCATGAGTTCAACCGCGCGCAAAGGCCTTTTTGTGGCCAAAGAACGTATGTAACCTGCATCCCTGCTAACAGCTCCCCCAAGGAGTTTAACCCCTCGGTCGGGCCTACCTATCTCATTAGGAAATAAATCGGGCGTTGTTGCTGACCCATTGCACGTCAGCCAAAAAATCTCAGTTTTTCGCACATTAAGCATAAGCCCCCGAGACGGCCCTTCAGATCGAATAATATCAAGTGCCCTCGCTACGTCTTCAGTTTTACCTATAATAGTGCCATCATCTAGATACCAAGCATGGAAGGGGAGGGAGCAGGCTTCCTGCACCCGGAGAACAAGCGGATGAAGGACCAATGCAAAAGGGGGGCCGAGGGGGTCCCTTTGCTGAACCCCAGTAGTAGCGCCAATGTGAGTATCACCCACGTATAACCTGGCATGCTGGGCATACAAGAATTGCACCCACGGGTAAATGGATGGGCATCGACAATTAACTTCTCTGAGAAGTGTCGTACGGTCGACTACGTTAAAAGCATTGGAAAAATCAACAGTAAGCATAGCCAGGGAGCCATCAGAATAGAACATGTTCACAAACCTATTGGCACTGTGCAACACTGCTTCTGCCCCGTTAGGGACCCCAACCCCAAATTGGAAATCCCCTAGATACGCAGCCATCTCCTTACCCACTTTACGCATAGCGACTTTCGACACCAATCTCCTCCAAATAGTCCCAACCGCGATAGGTCTAATTCCATTGTCGGGCTTTAATAAGGGGGTTAGTGGAGCGGAGGCAACGAACTCCGCTAGTTCAGAAGGACAAAGCCCCCCAAGCCACAGGTTGACAACATCTGTGATGGACTTAAGCAACCCAGACGCAGTGGGGGACCCCTGGCCACAAAATGCGTCCAAGATATGTTGAGCCCGCAAACCATCCCTCCCACAAGAGGTCCCTTTCGGGAAGGATTTAATACACGCCAGTACACAATCAACGTCAACATGTAGATCTGGCTCAGATGGCATGGTGGAAGGCTTGGTCGGAGGGTCCACAATAGGGTGTTTATCTATCAAGGCTTTCAAAGTGGCCTCCCCAAGAGGCGCGACCCCTGACGAACAAAGGACCTTGACCGCAACTGTGTAGTGCCCATCTGCCACTTTTCGAAGGCATTGCATAATGTTGCCCCCGCCCCCATCAATATCCTGCTCACTTGGCCTACAAGAAAGCCCCTCCTCCGGTAGATCAAGGAGGTTCTTGACCAGCTCCTCAAAGCCGGCCCCATCTTTCCAAACCGCTAAGGCTCGCATAATGGAGTTACATTGAAGCGATTTTCTGTTCCCAGATCTGCGTTCTTGCCTACAGGCGGGTTTGACCGCCCGTAACGTGCAACGAGGCAACAACAAAAGCTTAACCCATGCCTCAATAGATCCTGGGGCATCCGCCACTTTATGCAACCCCCCTGACAGAGCCTGCGTATACGCCATACGACACGTAGGCGGGATACTCTTGACAGTGGAGAGGGGGAGCGCGAGGATGCGCTCAAGGAGAGCGACATTTGCCACCACCCCTGTAGACAAGACACTCTCAGGCTCCGCAGGCAGCCTACACGGCTGAGGGATCCCTACAATATAATGAGTGGCATTTCCTGCACCTAAGGTGCACTTATGTACACCATCCTTGTGACGACAATAACGGTTAAACTCGAAACTAACGTTTATATATTAAAAACGATTTATAATTTTTGAACTTGGTATGTATTAAAAATATATTGTGCTCAAAACAGAAGGGCTTATACAAACAACTATAAAAATATGAAGGGTGGTTACTACAGTTTAATAAAACCGCGTGGGTGACATGGATTGTGACGTGTGCAACCATAAATGTAGCGGTTGGTCGGTGGCTGGTGGTGGTGTGATGGTACATTCTAACGCCGTTAGCAGTTGTAGATGTAATTTAACGGTTTGGGCCCACTTGATAGTAACTGAATGCTTATTGGGCCTACTCTAGGCCCACTATATGTGGCACATTTTAGTTGTGGTTCTGTGATCGGATATGTGCTTGCGTGGCAATCTTTGATATTTTGACTTTTATAAAATATCTTGACGTTTGATTTGACAAAATCAAATTTTCAGTAAGGTCAAATTAATTAAATATTTTGTTTTTTATTAATTAACACGTTGTTTGTTAAAAGAGAAACAACTATAATTCATTAGTTATGATCTTGAAAAGATATTAAAATTAATGTTTTCATGAACTATCGAATCGGTGACTTTATTGGTTTACTGGTCAGACCGACAGTTTTCATTATAGATATTATAAAAATAAGTATGATAGAATGAGAAGAATTTAATCAATTTTTAGTTTGACGTCCCATTTTTCTAGTTCATCCACCCCGGTTCCGATTCGACCAATGGTTATCAGTCCAACTGGCCACTATCAAGACGGTTTTGATGCTCTCAGTGAGATTGTTCCCTCCACTTGGTCCGGATCGGTGGAAAAACATTGATTAAAATGCAAAAACAAAAATGCTTTTGGAATCAAATGTGAAAAGGAAATATTTTTCTTATCTTTCATTAATATTTTATGAAAGTCTTTTTTTATAGGCCCATGTATGCGAATCAAAGATAAAGTATAGCTTAAAATGCTATATATATTTAAAAAAAAAAGTAGGATTTGGCTCATTTAGAATGTTGTCAAATTCTTTTAAGGATAATACGTGAGTTCATAAGAAAGTATGGCTCTTCATGAGCCGAACCAAGCCGAGTCAGGTCAAGCTCGCGTGGCTTGGTTATAAACCGAGCCAGCTCAGCTCGGCTCGGATTTGAAACCGAGCTGAAAATCAAAGCTCGAGCTCGGCTTGGTTTTAAACCGACTTGGCTCGGCTCGGCTCGGCTAGGTTTGGCCCAAATTAAAAAAAAATGGCTTTCAAAATTTAATAATCTAAAATATTATTCAATAGTTAAAAACAACATATTTAAAATAAGTTCAACCTAATACATTACAAGCTAAAATATCTTTTCAAGCAAATACAAAATAAGTCTCAAATTTCAACGGAATAAAGTATAAGTTCATCAACGTACGAATAGATGTTTGATTAACTCCTAAATACTGATATCTTTGAAATCAAAAGCAATATTAAGTTTGATAATTCAATACTTCGACAATTATCATTATGCTATGGTTTATTTAAATAACATGATTAGCTGTAACTTCAATCCCAAGCACACAATCTTTATGTTACTATTATTAAATATTAAATATTAAATATGTAGCATGTTCCCTCTCTTTTTTAATATTTTTATACTATATTATATGTATATAAAATATATATATATATATATATTAAAAATTAGAATTATCCGAGCCAAACCGAGTCATATCGAGAGAGCTTTTTTCGAGCTAAATCCAATCAAGTTCCGAGCTACGAGCTTTTGGACAGCCCTATAAGAAAGTATTAAAACTTTTGATAATAATCAAGCATATCTGAATTTATTTGGTAAAGTTTGGACCTATATTAAAATATCAGATGTGAATTTATAATGTTTTTGTAAAGAAAAGATGGGTGTGTGTTCTCACGTGAGTTAAGAACAGATTTGTTTAATATTCGGTTTCAAATCACCTAAATAAAAAGGCTGATTGTTTGGACGCAGAAGATGCTTCGGTCAACATTGCACGTATTAATCTGAAAAGGATTGAAAGAATGGCCGATAGTAGGCTGCTGAATGAAGTTGAAAGAAATGAATGGAAAGAGGCGAAATTGGTAATTAAGAGATGGGAATGGGATAGGGCTAGGGATCTAAAGCAGAAATCGAAGCTGGAATGGATTGCAAATGGGGATGAAAACTCGGCTTATTTTCATGCGGTTATCAATAGTAGGTATGCAAGAAATAGGGTGTCCGTGTTGTATGTGGAGGGGAGTTGGGTAGAGGAACCACAGCTAATTAAGAAGAAGGCTGTGGAAATATTTAAAGCCAAGTTCGACGAACCATTTCCATCTAGGCCGAGGTTGTCGAGGGAGGGTTTCAATAAAATTTCGGAGGAGGATGTGGATCCGCTTGTTGCTCCTTTCACCAAAGAAGAGATATTCGAAGCTGTTTCGGAATGTGGCAATGATAAATCTCCGGGACCGGATGGGTTCTCTTTTGCTTTTATTAAGCGGTTCTGGCCCCATCTTGAATCTTATGTAATTAAGGTGATGGATGAGTTTTTTATTCATAGGTCCTTACATCCTTCCTGTAACTCGTCCTTTGTGGCTTTGATTCTGAAAGTCAATGACCCTGTGACTTTTTTTACGGATTTTCGGCCGGTTTCACTCATTGGGGTTATTGGGAAAATTATCTCAAAGGTGTTGGTGGCGAGATTAAAAAAGGTACTGCCAAAACTGATCTCCCCTGTTCAGTCTGCTTTTATACAAGAGCGTAATATCTTTGATGGCCCGCTTGTTGCTAATGAAGTGGTGGCTTGGGCTAAACGTTGTAAAAAGCAACTCCTTCTATTTAAGGCTGACTTCGCAAAGGCATATGACTGTGTCTCATGGAAGTTTTTATTGAATATTAAGGGCAACGGTGTTAATCAACGGGGCGCCAACTGAAGAATTCCAACTGAAAAGGGGGCTTAAACAAGGGGACCCGTTGTCTCCATTCCTGTTTACAATTGTTATGGAGGCACTTCATGTTATGATGACAAGGGCGGTGAACGCAGGGACGTTTTATGGGGTGAAATTGCCAAATGAAGGACCAACCATTTCCCACCTACTGTACGCGGATGACGCTTTATTCCTTGGTCAGTGTTCCGTGGAGAATATCCAGAATCTTAACCGTATCCTTAGATGTTTTTCCATTGCTTCAGGTTTGAACGTTAACCTTAACAAAAGTAATCTCTTTGGGATTAATGTGGGTATAACCGAGTTAGAAAGTATGGCTGAAGTGCTCAGTTGCAAGATTGGCTCGCTGCCATTTATATACTTGGGATTACCGGTGGGAAACAATATGAAAAGAATTAATAGCTGGAGATCTGTCATTGACAAGTTCCAATCAAAGTTGTCTTTTTGGAAAACAAAATTTTTATCTTTTGCGGGTAGGGCTGTGTTGGTGAAGGCGGTGTTGGGTGCAGTACCGAACTATTATTTGTCTATGTTTCAAGCACCGGCTGGCGTCATAAAGGTACTCAAAGGCCTGCGTAGAAGGTTCTTGTGGGGCGGCTCAGATTCAAACAACAGAATCAAATGGGTTGTCTGGGAAAATATTATCAAACCAAAGAAAAAAAGGGGGTTGAGAGTGGGCAGCATTGAAGAACTTAATATTGCTTTACTTGTCAAATGGTGGTGGAGGTATAAGTCGTCACCTATGCAATTTTGGCGAGAAGTGATAAAAGCAATCCATGGGGGTAGAGGTAGTTTCGGTTTTCTACCGGCCAAAAAGTCGTCTAGAGGTGCGTGGGCGAATATCGTAAACATTCGAAACGAGCTACTCAAAAGGGGCATTGAGTTAGAGACCAAGTTCAAGTGTTTCAGCGGAATCGGCAATACTATTAGATTTTGGGAAGATCGGTGGTGCTCGGATAATAGCCTGAAGGATGTGTTTCCTGCCTTGTACTCCATTTGCAAGGTGAAGCAGTTATATGTGAGTGATTGTTACAAAAAATTAAATGGGCTCATATGGTGGGACATCCTCTGGAGCCGGTTACTGTCCTCGAACAGTGAACAGGAAGCGGCTACACAACTTTGGCTACTATTAAATTCTTTCTGTATCAATTCCGACCCAGACCGCTAGTTCTGGTTGAAATCAGGGTCCAAGTCTGACTTTTCGGTTAAACTGGTTAGATGTGATCTGTTTAGTCACGTGGTGGGGTCAGTACAAGGAAACAAATTTGTTTGGAGCAAGATTGCAGCGACAAAAAGTTAATTGTTTCGTGTGGATGGTTCTAAAGAATGGCGTCCCGAAAGGCGAAGCGCTTTCTTATAGAGGTGTACAAGCGGGCGATGGGCTGTGCAGTAAATGCGGCCTTGAATTGGAAACGTCAGACCATATTTTTACACATTGTCTTTGGGCTAGAGCGACTTGGTGGGGTATTGCAGAATGGCTGAAGATTCCTTAGTTCAAAGATGAGAGGTCAATTGCGGCAGTCCTTGATTGCTGCTAGAAGATTGTTGGGGACACAAAAAAGAAACAGGCGGTTTACGCGGGTAGCAATGATTGCAATCTGGAAATTGTGGATCAAGAGGAATGACAAGATATTCAGGAATATATCAATGGCAACTCCGGCACTGGTAGAAGAAATAAAGCTCGAAACGTACTGGTAGATGATCAAAAGGGCGAAGTCTTTGGGTTTGGAAAAAGCGAAATGGTGGGATTTTTCTTGTTTTGATAACAGTTAAGAATATAGACGTGGCCGAGGGTGTGTAATAATAGGTGTTGATATTTTTTTTTGTAACGAGTCGGCCCAGGTAGCCTCTGGCTAAATGAGTCTGGGTGTCGATGGATTGTAATCTTTTTGGGTGAAATGAAAGTTCCGTTTGAATGTTAAAAAAAAAATAGAACCAAACCCATTTAAACCCGAACTAGGTTACATATTATGTTTTAACGTATTAAATTAAGTTAAACTGATGAAAAACATGAAACAAAAATAAATTTTGGCATTGTTAGTAATGTAGTATTACACATGGTTGTAAAAATCTTGCCTAGCCTCTGATTAATCGTTAGTCGTAGGTTCATCGAGTAAACATCAATTAATTGCTAGTCAGTGTCTAGCGATTCCAGCCAAATTTCGGCCAAACTCTGTAAATTTCGGTCAGATTCCGGCCAAAACGTGTAAATTTTGATGATTAATCCTATATGCTTTAACATATGAATCGAAGAAGGGGTTAAAATATTCTTACTTAAAAAAACTATATATAAAATGTCTTTTTATATGTAAAAAAACTGAAAATTACATATAAAATCTCAATCCGATTAACATGATTAATTCTTAATAATCCCGATTAATCACTACTCGGTACCTCACCGATCGACTAGCGATTCTTACAACAGTGAGCATGGATAGCCAGTTCCCCTCTCTTCATAATCAACAAAGCCAAACAATACACATGGACGGTACATGACCTTTACATTCATTTGCGAAAATTGCTTTGCGGGATCGGTAAAAGACATTTTGTAGCAACATGCATGAATAATAATCACACAAGTAGAGCATATATAAAAGCATCGAATAAATATATCTATCTATATAATAATTGAGGTCACTTGGGTTGAATCAAGGCCTTAGAGAGGGTTTGAGGTATCCATATTGAATATGGAGCTCCAAGTTAGTCCCTATAAATACTCTTTTCTATATTTTAATTGTGCACAATCTTCTATCACACTCTCAATTCCTCACTAACAAATCTTCCAACCAACATTCATCACTCTTCTTTTTATGCATTCTTGCTTCTAGGTATGTATCTTCTTCACTGAGATCGACGAAACTGCATCCATTATAATATGTTCCGATTCATAAACTTTTAAAATAGCCATATCATATGTTCCGATTTGAGTGAAACTTTTATGTTATCGCTAATCAATAAAATACATCCATATGATAAATTCGATTCAATATTCAGTTTATAAATCGTGGTTTATAAAAGTTATTTATAATCTGGAACCATTTCAGATTTGAATGTTTGGATGTTTTTTCATTTGAATACTAGAATACCATCCGAAGACAAAGATTCGTTTATGGCTTATCACAAGGGTGAGCAATTCTTCAAGGTCATGCATGACCCTTCGGCAAGAGTTTTGGTATTAATCTTATTTTCATCTTGATATGGATCTTTATTTACTTTACAAAACTGATTATTACTTATGTTAATGTTGTTTTTAATGTGTTAATCCAGACATTGCCGACAGTTACTAAGGTTCGTAGATTTATTTTTATGGAATCGTGATTAATTTTGGTCTTTGGATGTTTGTTTTCGGTTTATGGAATATTACCAAGTTTAGTCCGTAAAGGATGACTGTTTTGGATTCAGATGTTGGAAGGTGTTCTTGATGTTTGGTGTTGATCAAGTATGAATCGGTTATTCATGAAGAGCCGGGTTATGTTTGTCGGTTCGTTATTGAATGGGGTTATGTTGATGTTAGATTAGAAGAATGTTCTTGAGGGATGATAGATGCTCATAAGGATTATTGTTAAATGAAAGTTTTATCGGGTCCTAATTAGAGCTCCTTTGATGTGTTCAAGAATATTCATCATAGGGTTCTTCGCATGTTCTTGAGGATCAAGCGTATTTTAGATCTTCATTATGGGGATGAAAAGATGTTGGTGTTTTATCCATAATTATTCAACCGGTTTATGGTTTGGATCCGGGGATAGGACCAGATGGAATTATTTTCAAGATTGAGTTTGAAATTTTTTATTGACTTTCCATAATTATCTCCTAATTTTTATGGAAAGTTAGTAATTACATTTGAATGCATTTATGGTGGGTTGAAATATTGAGGATTTGATGGGATTGAGGGAAAGTTAGCTATTATAGGTATTGCCTGCAATTAATAAGATTTATTCATTTTTTAATTATATTTATTATGAGTTTTAATGACATTAATAATAATTAACCGAATTAATTTAAGAATATATTATTAATACTAATACTAATATTATGATTTTTAACTTTAATTTCATTTATTTTTTATTGACCGTATCAAATTACGAATACTAAAACTAATATTACGATTTTTAATTTTGATCCCATTTATATCTTATTGACCGAATTAAACTTTTCTATTACTATTTTTACGAATATATTATTAATTATTAATAATTATTAATACTAATACTAATATTACGATTTTAGTTTACTATTCGTAAAAATAGTATTGTTGACCGAATATATCATTAATACTAATTGAAATTAATAATAATTGACCGAATTAAATGTTATTTATTACGATTTTTTAATCTCAATTATTTATATTAATATTACTACGAACTTATGTTTAATCTATCTTTATTAATATTACTACGATTTTTTATGTTTGTACTTTAATTTATTTGAATTATTGATTACGATTTTGAGGTTATTTATTAAGATTTATAATCTCATTTATTTATATTACTATGTTTACGAATTATGATTAGTCTTGATTGCAATTAATAAGATTTATTATTTTTTATGTTATTTATTAAGATGTTTAATATTATTTACTGACATTAATAATAATTGACCACATTCAATGTTATTTATTAAAAATTTTAATATCATTTATTTATATATTACTTTTTTCGAATTTATGTTTAATAAGTTTAATAATTTTTATTGTATTTTTAGTATGTTACAATTAATATTATTTATTGACATTAATAATAATTGAACGAATTCAATGTTATTTATTAAAATTTTTAATCTCATTTATTTATATTACTTTTTTCGAATTTATGTTTAATAAGAATGAATCATTTTTAATGTATTTTTAGTATGTTACAATTAATGTTATTTATTGACATTAATAATAATTGACCGAATTAAATATTATTTATTACATTTTTAATCTCATTTATTTATATTAATATTACTACGAAATTATGTTTAATTTGTCTTAATGAAATTATGTTTAATATTATTTATATTACTATTCGTTCCAAATATTATTGCTCTTGTCTGCAATTAATAGGATTTATTCATTTTTTTAATGATATTTATTATGAGTTTAATGACATTAATAATAATTGACCGAACTTAATGTTACATATTACGATTTTTAAGCTCATTTATTTATTATTGACTGAATTGACCGAATTAATTTAAGAATATATTATTAATACTAATACTAATATTATGAATTTTAATTTAATTTTAATCTCATGTATTTCGAATTGACCGAATTAAATTACGAATATTATTGAGCGAATTAAAATTTTCTATTACTATTTTTAAGAATATATTACTAATTACTAATACTAACTAATACTAATATTATGATTTTAGTTTGCTTCGATCAGAAGATATTTCCATTGATGAGTATTGTTTCTTTAAATGGTTTTCAATCCAGCACAGGCTGTTTGTTATTAAGGTTCCACCACAAAAAGTCATTGATTTTCAAATTTAAATTACGATTTTTTATGTTTGTAATTTAATTTATTTGAATTATTGATTACGATTTTGAGGTTATTTATTAAGATTTATAATCTCATTTATTTATATTACTATGTTTACGAATTATGATTAGTCTTGATTGCAATTAATAAGATTTATTATTTTTTATGTTATTTATTAAGATGTTTAATATTATTTACTGACATTAATAATAATTGACCACATTCAATGTTATTTATTAAAATTTTTAATATCATTTATTTATATTACTTTTTTCGAATTTATGTTTAATAAGTTTAATAATTTTTATTGTATTTTTAGTATGTTACAATTAATATTATTTATTGACATTAATAAGAATTGAACGAATTCAATGTTATTTATTAAAATTTTTAATCTCATTTATTTATATTATTTTTTTCGAATTTATGTTTAATAAGAATGAATCATTTTTAATGTATTTTTAATATGTTACAATTAATGTTATTTATTGACATTAATAATAATTGACCGAATTAAATATTATTTATTACATTTTTTAATCTCATTTATTTATATTAATATTACTACGAAATTATGTTTAATTTGTCTTAATGAAATTATGTTTAATATTATTTATATTACTATTCGTTCCAAATATTATTGCTCTTGTCTGCAATTAATAGGATTTATTCATTTTTTAATGATATTTATTATGAGTTTAATGACATTAATAATAATTAACCGAATTAATTTAAGAATATATTATTAATACTAATACTAATATTATGATTTTTAATTTTAATTTCATTTATTTTTTATTGACCGTATCAAATTACGAATACTAAAACTAATATTACGATTTTTAATTTTGATCCCATTTATATCTTATTGACCGAATTAAACTTTTCTATTACTATTTTTACGAATATATTATTAATTATTAATAATTATTAATACTAATACTAATATTACGATTTTAGTTTACTATTCGTAAAAATAGTATTGTTGACCGAATATATCATTAATACTAATTGAAATTAATAATAATTGACCGAATTAAATGTTATTTATTACGATTTTTTAATCTCAATTATTTATATTAATATTACTACGAACTTATGTTTAATCTATCTTTATTAATATTACTACGATTTTTTATGTTTGTACTTTAATTTATTTGAATTATTGATTACGATTTTGAGGTTATTTATTAAGATTTATAATCTCATTTATTTATATTACTATGTTTACGAATTATGATTAGTCTTGATTGCAATTAATAAGATTTATTATTTTTTATGTTATTTATTAAGATGTTTAATATTATTTACTGACATTAATAATAATTGACCACATTCAATGTTATTTATTAAAATTTTTAATATCATTTATTTATATTACTTTTTTCGAATTTATGTTTAATAAGTTTAATAATTTTTATTGTATTTTTAGTATGTTACAATTAATATTATTTATTGACATTAATAATAATTGAACGAATTCAATGTTATTTATTAAAATTTTTAATCTCATATATTTATATTACTTTTTTCGAATTTATGTTTAATAAGAATGAATCATTTTTAATGTATTTTTAATATGTTACAATTAATGTTATTTATTGACATTAATAATAATTGACCGAATTAAATATTATTTATTACATTTTTTAATCTCATTTATTTATATTAATATTACTACGAAATTATGTTTAATTTGTCTTAATGAAATTATGTTTAATATTATTTATATTACTATTCGTTCCAAATATTATTGCTCTTGTCTGCAATTAATAGGATTTATTCATTTTTTAATGATATTTATTATGAGTTTAATGACATTAATAATAATTGACCGAACTTAATGTTACATATTTCGATTTTTAAGCTCATTTATTTATTATTGACTGAATTGACCGAATTAATTTAAGAATATATTATTAATACTAATACTAATATTATGAATTTTAATTTAATTTTAATCTCATGTATTTCGTATTGACCGAATTAAATTACGAATATTATTGAGCGAATTAAAATTTTCTATTACTATTTTTACGAATATATTACTAATTACTAATAATTACTAATACTAACTAATACTAATATTATGATTTTAGTTTGCTTCGATCAGAAGATATTTCCATTGATGAGTATTGTTTCTTTAAATGGTTTTCAATCCAGCACAGGCTGTTTGTTATTAAGGTTCCACCACAAAAAGTCATTGATTTTCAAATTTAAATTACGATTTTTTATGTTTGTAATTTAATTTATTTGAATTATTGATTACGATTTTGAGGTTATTTATTAAGATTTATAATCTCATTTATTTATATTACTACGTTTACGAATTATGATTAGTCTTGATTGCAATTAATAAGATTTATTATTTTTTATGTTATTTATTAAGATGTTTAATATTATTTATTGACATTAATAATAATTGACCACATTCAATGTTATTTATTAAAATTTTTAATCTCATTTATTTATATTACTTTTTTTGAATTTATGTTTAATAAGATTTAATCATTTTTAATGTATTTTTAGTATGTTACAATTAATATTATTTATTGACATTAATAATAATTGACCGAATTCAATGTTATTTATTAAAATTTTTAATCTCATTTATTTATATTACTTTTTTCGAATTTATGTTTAATAAGAATTAATCATTTTTAATGTATTTTTAGTATGTTACAATTAATGTTATTTATTGACATTAATAATAATTGATCGAATTAAATGTTATTTATTATATTTTCTAATCTCATTTATTTATATTAATATTACTACGAAATTATGTTTAATCTAACTTTATGAAATTCTGTTTAATATTATTTATATTACTATTCGTTCGAAATGTTATTGGTCTTGCCTGCAATTAATAGGATTTATTCATTTTTAATGAGATTTATTATGAGTTTAATGACATTAATAATAATTGATTGAATTTAATGTCATATATTACGATTTTTAAGCTCCTTTATTTATTATTGACCGAATTAATTTAAGAATATATTATTAATACTAATACTAATATTGTGAATTTTAATTTTAATTTTAATCTCATGTATTTCGTATTGACCGAATTAAATTACGAATATTATTGAGCGAATTAAAATTTTCTATTACTATTTTTACGAATATATTACTAATTACTAATAATTACTAATACTAACTAATACTAATATTATGATTTTAGTTTGCTTCGATCAGAAGATATTTCCATTGGCGAGTATTGTTTCTTTAAATGGTTTTCAATCCAGCACAGGCTGTTTGTTACTAAGGTTCCACCACAAAAAGTCATTGATTTTCAAATTTAAATTACGATTTTTTATGTTTGTAATTTAATTTATTTGAATCATTGATTACGATTTTGAGGTTATTTTTTAAGTTTTATAATCTCATTTATTTATATTACTATGTTTACGAATTATGATTAGTCTTGATTGCAATTAATAAGATTTATTATTTTTTATGTTATTTATTAAGATGTTTAATATTATTTGTTGACATTAATAATAATTGACCACATTCAATGTTATTTATTAAAATTTTTAATCTCATTTATTTATATTACTTTTTTTCGAATTTACGTTTAATAAGATTTAATCATTTTTAATGTATTTTTAGTATGTTATAATTAATATTATTTATTGACATTAATAATAATTGACGGAATTCAATGTTATTTATTAAAATTTTTAATCTCATTTATTTATATTACTTTTTTCGAATTTATGTTTAATAAGATTTAATCATTTTTAATGTATTTTTAGTATGTTACAATTAATGTTATTTATTGACATTGATAATAATTGATCGAATTAAATGTTATTTATTACATTTTTTAATCTCATTTATTTATATTAATATTACTACGAAATTATGTTTAATCTATCTTTATGAAATTATGTTTAATATTATTTATATTACTATTCGTTCGAAATATTATTGGTCTTGCCTGCAATTTATGAGTTATTTGACATTAATAATAATTGACCGAATTTAATGTTATATATTACGATTTTTAAGCTCATTTATTTATTATTGACCGAATTGACCGAATTAATTTAAGAATATATTATTAATACTAATACTAATATTATGAATTTTAATTTTAATTTTAATCTCATGTATTTCGTATTGACCGAATTAAATTACGAATATTATTGAGCGAATTAAAATTTTCTATTACTATTTTTACGAATATATTACTAATTACTAATACTAACTAATACTAACATTATGATTTTAGTTTGCTTCGATTAGAAGATATTTCCATTGGCGAGTATTGTTTCTTTAAATGGTTTTCAATCCAGCACAGGCTGTTTGTTACTAAGGTTCCACCATAAAAAGTCATTGATTTTCAAATTTAAATTACGATTTTTTATGTTTGTAATTTAATTTATTTGAATTATTGATTACGATTTTGAGGTTATTTATTAAGATTTATAATCTCATTTATTTATATTACTATGTTTACGAATTATGATTAGTCTTGATTGCAATTAATAAGATTTATTATTTTTTATGTTATTTATTAAGATGTTTACTATTATTTATTGACATTAATCATAATTGACCATATTCAATGTTATTTATTAAAATTTTTAATCTCATTTATTTATATTACTTTTTTCGAATTTATGTTTAATAAGATTTAATCATTTTTAATGTATTTTTAGTATGTTACAATTAATGTTATTTATTGACATTAATAATAATTGACCTAATTAAATGTTATTTATTACATTTTTTAATCTCATTTATTTATATTAATCTTACTACGAAATTATGTTTAATCTAACTTTATGAAATTATGTTTAATATTATTTATATTATTATTCGTTAGAATTATTATTGGTCTTGCCTGCAATTAATAGGATTTGTTCATTTTTGAATGATATTTATTATGAGTTTAATGACATTAATAATAATTGACCGAATTTAATGTTATATATTACGATTTTTAAGCTCATTTATTTATTATTGACCGAATTGGCCAAATTAATTTAAGAATGTATTATTATTACTAATACTAATATTATGAATTTTAATTTTAATTTTAATCTCATTTATTTCGTATTGACCGAATTAAATTACGAATATATTACTAATACTAAAGCTAATATTACGATTTTTAATTTTAATCTCATTTATATCTTATTGACCGAATTAACATTTTCCATTACTATTTTTTCGAATATATTACTAATTACTAATAATTACGATTTTAGTTTTACTATTCGTAAAAATAGTATTGTTGACCGAATATATTTCTAATACTAATTGACATTAATAATTGACCCAATTGAATGTTATTTATTACGAGTTTTTAATCTCATTTATTTATATTAATATTACTACGAATTTATGTTTAATCTATCTTTATGAATTATTATTGGTCTTGCCTGCAATTATTAATAGGATTTATTCATTTTTAATGTTATTTTTTATTCGTTTTAATGACATTAATAATAATTGACGAATTTAATGTTATATATTACGATTTTTAAGCTCATTTATTTATTATTGACCGAATTAAATTATGAATATATTACTAATACTAAAACTAATATTACTATTTTTAATTTTAATCCCATTTATATCTTATTGATCGAATTAAATTTTTCTATTATTGTTTTGACGAATATATTACTAATTACTAATAATTATTAATAATAACTAATACTAATACTAAAATTACGTGCAGAAATTGTTTCTCAAGTCGCTAGGTTTGTTATTTGCATATTCAACATTTTTGTTTACAATATTCTTATTTTATAATTAGTTACACATTCTAAATTTTCTATATATAATGCTTTTATAAAGGTTTATTGTGATTGGATGGCCTGTTTTGCTTCAATCAGAAGATACTTCCACTGGCAAATATTGTGTTTTCAAATAGTGTTCAATCCAGCACAAAATGTTTGTTACTAAGGCTGCACCACAAGATGTCATTGAATTTGAAATTTAAATTATGATTTTGATGTTATTTATAGTGAGTTTTAATGTTATTTATGATGATTTTAATGTCATTGATTTGAATGATTGATTATGATTTGGTTGTTATTTATTAAAATTTTTAATCTTATTTATTGATATTACTAATATTTCAAAATTCATTTTAATATTGTCGACCGACTTTAATTTTGATATTACAACTTTTTTTTAATCAATTGTCATGAAACGATATTCTTTTAAACATATACGACTTTCTTTCAAACATTTATTTAAATCTATTTAACAATGTTAAATCTATTTAACAGTTTATAATTTAAATATAATCCAAAGATAACAATGTACATTTATTTTCCTACACTTTTATTATTCTGTTAATAATAAATATAGTTTAAATATATTTAACAGTTTCCTAAAATATATAATGTATTCAAAATAATTTTCAATGCTATTACTAATATTACGACCTTTATTTTAATATTGTTGACCGAATCTGAGTAAAAACTTTTTACGTTTTTGTTAAATTGATGGACGTCAATTCTTTGACTATATGTCTTTGAGTTTGATTGTGCTAATTTTAAGTATTGTTGACCAATTCACGTCAATTACCAATCCTTCCATTTTTTATAATTCAAAGACTTTCCTTTAATCAATTGTCATGAAACGATATTCTTTTAAACATATACGACTTTCCTTTAAACATTTATTTAAATCTATTTAACAATTTATAATTTAAATATAATCCGAAGATAGGAGTGTACATTTATTTTCATACAATTTTATTATTCTTTTAATAATAAATATAATTTAAATCTATTTAACAATTTCCTAAAATATATAATGTATTGAAGATAATTTTCAATGCTATTACTAATACTACGACCTTAATTTTAATATTGTTGACCTAATCTGAGTAAAAACTTTTTACGTTTTTGTTAATTTGATGGAGGTCAATTCTTTGACTTTATGTCTTTGAGTTTGATTGTACTAATTTTAAGCGTTGTTGACCAATTCACGTCAGTTACCAATCCTTCCATTTTTTATAATTCAAATATATAAATAAATATTCCTACTCAATCACGTCAATCGAGGCACAGTATTTCCGATTTTGCAGAATTGTTTGAGACACAACAATACTATACAAACCTTAACAAATAATAAAATCATTTAATCGTCATACCAATTTTAACAACGAAATTAAATGATAATATAAATTTTCAAAATTTTACTTTCTGTTAAAGAATTATATTACTTCAATCACAACTAATAATGATTATTAAAGATGTCAATAATAATTTGTATATAATGGGTAATGCAATTTGGGACGCGGATGATTTTAATGTCATTTATTTGAATGATTGATTATGATTTTGATGTTATTTATTAAGATTTTTAATCTTATTTATTGATGTTACTAATATTACGAATTTCATTTTAACATTGATGACCGACTTTCATTTTGATATTACTACTTTCTGTTAATCAATTGTCACTAAACGATAATCATCATCTTGATTTCAATAAGTTTGCTAATTTTAAGATGTCAATAATAATTTGTATATAATGGGTAAGGCAATTTCAGACGCGGATTATTTTAATGTCATTGATTTGAATGATTGATTATGATTTTGATGTTATTTATTAAGATTTTTAATTGTTAAGTACTATATTTACACAGTTTAAATAATGACGTTTTTTTGGCGGCATTTTGTAACATGTCAAAAGTTTCCTAAAGTGTGTGTACAATGAGTCATTTTGGCTACATGTTCAAATGGGTCTGGGGTTGATCCTTTTGGTGTCTATTTTTTAATAAAATATAGGAAATTTATATTATAGCATGTGACATTAGACTCATTTTCTTATTAGTTGTTTTTTAGCTATGTAATCGGTTTGAACCATTAGAGAGATAACATGTAAAATTTAAGCAACCCATTCAAGTAAGTGGGTTAAGGATTGTTTCTTGATTTACTTATCACCGTATCCTTATCTTTACAACAATATCCATATCTTTACAACAACTATATTTTATGTAGAACACAAATATGGAATACAATGGTGGAGGTTTTCATAAATTATTGAAAATGAGCTGCACTCCGAGGATCGTGATGACAATGATAACAACTTCGAAGGTGAAAAATCAGCTATCAATGAGCAAGACTTGGAAGATTTTGATTGAAGTAATGAAAATAGACCATTGGTTGAAGTTCGTTAAGCCCCAACTAAATGATAAGTGTTCTATGCTTCAGCTTAGTTATGATTAGAATATAGATATTACCCAAATGATGTAATCTGTGATATTGGTTGAAATTCGTTAAGCCCCAACTAAATGATAAATGTTCTATGCTTAAGTTTAGTTATGATTAGAATATAGATATTACCCAAATAATGTAATGTGTGATATTGTGATAGTATGCTATGTAGTTTGCAGTCGTCAAATTAAATTTTACTTACTCAATATATCCATCATTTCGTTACATTAAACTGTTAGATGACATTTTGCATTTAACATCAAAATTCATACATATTGCATTATCAAACATTTAGTAACCAAAACAAATTGCATAATACAATTCTTATTTTCCTACTTTTTTTTCATTTTACTTTGGGGTGAACCGTGGGTCCCCACGGGACTCCAACCTAGTACCGAATAAAGCAGTATTATACAAAAAGATACAAAAAGAATAGAACCAAAAAGATCAGTCGTGACTTCAAATGCTAAAATATTGATTCGATTTATATTTAGGGGCTGTTCGGTAGCCTCTTAACCATTCAGGTCTGAATCATTCAGCATTCAGACTGTTTGTTTCAGCATCTGAATAGAATGATTAAGTGCTGAACCATTAAGCTAATAAGGGATGCTGAATGATTAAGCTCTTAATCATTCAGAGCCTATTAACCATTCAGACCATCTTAATAATTCAGTACTTAATCAACCAAACAGCCCCTTAGTATTACTAAAGTTGACACTGGTAATTGTTTTTATGGTTTTTAGTTGGTACTAAATAAATAATAAGACCTACCTCCGAGTAATAATAGCAAAACTAATGATTTTCACAGGATTGATCCTTCGCTAAACACTACGGCTGAGAGATGATGGTAACCTGAAAAAGAAAGTATTTGGAGAGTGAAGGTGACTGCTAAGATTTTTGTTCTGGTTTACAGACACAAAATATGGTGTTGGTTCACTACTATCGTAGCTTTTAGGGTTAGCCAAAAGTGTGTCAATTTAAGAATAAGAAATTCTCCTTAAATAGGATCTTACATGGGCCAACGTCACCGACCCCTAACCCGAAGCAGGCTAGACCCAGTTAGGGGGTACGTCCACTCCCTGACCCAATATTAGTATAAGACAATAATGTATTAACCAATAATAAAAGAGGAACGTATACCGCCTCAACCTGTGCCACGTAGCATGGCCTCATTAGTGGATGTTATGTAGTGGATAGGTGGTACTACGGGAGTGGCCACATGTCTGAGGGCTCTGATTGGCTGAATGGTGTGGACCGTTAGTGGAGATTCTTGGTGATGTGGCTTCTTCATTCTGATTGGTCGACCAGTGCTGGCACAATACTTGGTGTCCCCTCTGTGCCCAGCACGATCGTAGGACACTAATTGTCCAGCTGTGGCATGCTCTAATTCCAAATCATAGTTGTCAAAAGCGCGCCTAGGCTCGAGGCGCACCAAGTGCGCTGCGCCCTGTGAGGCGCACGCCTAGGCAATGAGGCGCACTATCAGGGCTGTTTTCAGGCTGATTTCCGGCCAAATTTAGGCTAAAAGTTGCATAAACCTCTAAAACATCCTAAATGAGTCATGAACAAGCCATAAACAACCCTAAAACATCCTAGAGTAGCCGTTAACAAGCTTAAAACATTTCTATAATCCCTAAAAAATGTATTTTATACTATGCGCCTAATTATAAAAAGCTCTCGTTTTTTACGCGCCTTGAGCCTAGGCTTCGGGCTCGGCCTATGCGCCTTGAGTGCGCCTAGGCGCTTTGACAACTATGTTCCAAATGATATCAGGCCGTTGGAATCTCCTTACTGGAGCATTCTAATTGACCGGAAGTACACCTCATTCTTGCACACGTCTATTGGCCCTGATTGGTTCGTACACAATCGTTCTTTTATGTACTGCTTGTCTCCTGGCCCTGCGCATGTATGAGGATTCGCGTCCTGCCTTGGGAGTTTTTGTCATAACCTAGTTGATTGTTTGTTGTGCGCAGTTGCAAGCTTGTGCAAGAGGCCATGTCTGGTGCACGAGGTATTGCTCGCACACCATCATGTGTCTTTTGCACGCTATTTAAGGCTTTAAGGGATATAGGTTGATCCTATCCGTGCGCGAATTTGGTACCCTGTCCCTTCAAGTACCACACAAACCGAACCGATATCGTTCGAACATCAGTGATTCAGTGTTAGTATTATCAAAGTCGGTATTGTTATTCGTTTTTATGTTTTTTTGGTACTATACAAACACCAGTACCAACCGAACAACATCGGTACCCGTGTCGATATTTATTTATATTGTTTCGGTCGATGTAAAATAATTGTTAATATAATTCTGGCTTATACTGGTGATGAACTGAATCGATACCAACCGAATATCGGTACTGGGATCGGTATTCATTTTTATGGTATTTGATTGATGTAAAACACATGGCGATATTATTTAGAAATATTACGATTTTCTAGGGGTGTAAATTTCTGACACGGCCGAAAAAACGACCCGAACCTAACACGAAATTAGCGGGTTTAGGTTTAGTCTAAACGAGTTTAGAACCTGGTCGGGTTGACCCGTTTAACCCAGCTATACTATATTTTATTTTTTTACAATATATTTTATGTTATAAATTAAATTGATTATGTATTTTATGCTATACCTATAACTTAAAATAGAAATTTGTGTAACATTTTATAATTAAAACGTAAATATTTTATATACGTTTGTGTTTTTTGTAGTAAAATTTTAATATATTAGTTTGCAAAAAAAAAATTAAAAACAAAAAAATTCGGGTTGAACGGGTCGTGTTCGGGTCAACCCGCAAAAATTCGGGTCAGTTTCAGGTTCGTATGTATGATACAATTTTCAGGTTTGGGTGAGGTTCGTATTAGACCCGCTAACCTGTGAACACGACCCATTTAGCACCCCTACAATTTTCTTTTTGTTACACAAATACGTCATGTGTTTAATTAAATCTAATACTATCGTAAATATTTTTATTTTACAATATACATTTTTGTTACACGCGGCATACTAGTTATTACAATAAATATATAAAAGTACTGATTATATTAACTTTGACAACTATTGTTTATTTTTTGATATATTAAAATAATTATTTTAATAAGAAGAATTCTACATTGTTATAACTCATCGATCATTAATTAGATTAAGACATTTGACGTCTTTTTATTTCTTTCGTAATTTTTATTTCAAGTTTTATATGGGTGTTGGTGTTGTTAGATGCAAACAAGCTAAGTGTGTAATTGAAATTTTGTAGATATATAAATAATAAATATTATAGAAGATTGGTTGGATACTAAATACTACGTTATTGTCTCGTGTGTTATAATAACTCCTTAAAAAAATATACACTTTAACTCATAATATACGTAGACCGTAGTAAACATTGCTATTCAAAGCATAACTTTCTAACGTGTGAGCAATGGCGGAGGGAGGGGAGGGACTAAGGGGTGTCCAGCCTCCCCCAATGGCCCAAATTTAATTAAGTTCTTATGGTTCACTAGATTATATCCCGGGAGCATTCCGGGTTGAGAAATCTAATGTGAAATATCAATTTTACACCTAAAATAGACTGATGCGTTTTACAGTTACATACAGGAAAGCTTCGGGTAGCACTTAACCTAAAACAATTAACAATGTATCTCCAATGTTAGTGCATAACCTTAAACAATGTATAACTCTAATATTAAAACCTAACCTAAAACAATGTACAACTCCAATGCTAACACATGTTGTAAATAAAATTTATATTTACTGGGTTGAACATAACTAATGACTTGCCTATACATGATTAATGAATAACCTGAACACTTTGTGTTTTTTTTCCTGTATAAACAAAACCACACAAAAAATAGTCGTTTTTTTCTCCGTTTTTTATATAGCACTATGGTACCCGTTGGAAAGATAATAAAACGCTCGTTAATTTGGTGTAATTTTTTTCTTTAAAAAACCTCGTGTATAAAAGATATTAACGTTTAAAAGTTATGGGAGGAAAATTAGAGATAAAAATCTAATTTTGTTTTTAAATTTTAAATTATAATTTTTTCCTAAAATAAAGTCCTTGCCACATGGGATGACACATGGCACACTCAATGAAGAGAATACCCTCTTTGAGTGTCATGTCATTACAATGGCTTTGGTTTATTATATGTATAGATATTCAATAAAATTGTATCAAGCCCCCCTTAAGGTCCACTTCACTCTCCACTATATCCTTCTTCTTTTTTTCTTTTCTTTTTTTGTATCAAGCCCCCCTTAAAACCCACTCCACTCTTCACTATATCTTTTTTTTTTTTGTATTAAGCCTCCTTTAAGGCTCACTCTACTCTCCACTAGTAATAATAGCTTATTATGTTGTTCGATTTTTTTTAATTAGCACTAGTTTAAATAATTTAAGTCCTCTTATCTTAAAATCATGGCTCCGCCTCTACGTTTACGTAAAATTATATTTAGCTTTGACAGTGTCGCAATATTGTAATTGTTAGATCAAGTGGTGGTGGAATAATTAATTTATTACTCAACCATAGAAACAAGATATGAATAGAAAAAAAGGAACAATAATACGTCATGACGCAATAAAGTCTTTAAAAGCTTCAACTCATACCATCCAGCCTTAGGGCATGTGTAGTGGTGGGGGTTATGTGGGGGTTGTGGTATTAAAATATTAAAAAGTAATAGAAGTGGGGTTATGGAAAAAGAGGGTGTAGTGGGAAGGGGGTTATGAGGGGGGTTATAAATGATTGGTAATGATTGGTTAATTATTGTTTTTTATTTAAATAAGAATATTAAATACTTAATAATATTTCATTAAATAAAAAAAAATTACAAATACTAAAACCAAAGATTACAAATACTAAAACAAAAAAAAAATACAAATACTAAAAAAAAAAAATACAAACCCTAAATAAAAGATAAAAATACTCAAAGGTTATATTTTTCCTCGATTTTTTTCTTTCGTTTCAAGCACATTTCCAACGCTTTGCCCTCTAGGTCGTCGTGCTTTGCCGTGTAAAAAGCAAAGTCGCGTTCAAACTGTCGATCCCTCATGATGTCAACCACCTCTCGGTTTTCTTGAATACGCTGAGCCCCGATGTCGCGTAAGTCTTGGAGCCGCTGGTTCATTTCAGCAAATGCAGGGATTAACTGGTTCACCCCCGACGAAGACTCTGCCCGTGTGGCTCGAGCAGCCCGTCGACCGGGCGGACGAGGTATCTCCTCCGCCCCCTCCTCCCCTGCAAAATAGGGATTTTCTTCTGGTGAGTTGAGGTCGACATAACGCGCGTCAGACGTTGGCGTTTCGGGATCAACCGAGTCAGAGGTCCTCGACTTTTTTGAACGCCTCGTATTTTGGGCCCTAGATGAAGAAGTTCCAACCGTTGGGCGGACGGTGTGCCATTTGGTGCAGTCTTTCAGCACGCGCCAACATTTCAAGTACGGGAAATTCCCGTACTCCTGATTGTATTCTTCCAAAGCCGCCGTCAAAATATTCTCGTCGCTTTGCCCACTTTTCCACCCGTGCCGGGTGCGCTGATAAATGCCTTGAAAGTTTGTGCATTTTTGGTTGATATCGGTCCACTTGCCCGATATCGAATCGTTCTCCCGGTAGCCCTCTCCTTTACAAGACAGATCAAAAAATATTGCCCGGACTCTTTTCCAAAAATCGGCTTTGCTTTGGTTGTTGGCTGACAAAACAAACCAAAAAAAATATAACATAACCAAAAAAATATAACAAACCAAAAAAATATAACAAACTAAAAAAAATATAACATAACCAAAAAATATAACAAACCAAAAAAATATAACAAACTAAAAAAATATAACAAACCAAAAAATATATATCTTACCGATTATAGGATCCTCAGACACGTCAACCCACGCTCGGGTTAACGAGTACAACTCGTGGTCGGTCCATGGTTGAACCTTTTTCTTGGCACGACCGACCGTCTCTTTTCTTTTGTGAGCCCGGCTTCCTTGTGCGATTGCCTTGCCTCGCACGGGCTCTTCCTCTGCGACCGGCTGTTGTGTCTCCGGAACCGACTCTTGCCAAGCATTTGAAGAGCCGAACATTTGGGATGTCTCAAACACTTGTGTTTGGCTAAACCCACCTCCCATGGGCATCCCAAAACTCCCTGCCATGTTAAAGTTACACATGTTCGGGTCCCAACCATAGGGTTGGTTTAACAGGTTCGTGAAACTTTGCGGGTTTGAACCCGAAACCGGAGCAATTGGTCGGGTGTTGTCGCCACTGGTTTGGGAACCAAAACCGAAACCTCTACCGAAAGGATTCATTTCTGTTTTGAAGTTTGATCTAGATCTATATGAGAGTGTTTGGATTGAAGTGTGTGTGTTTTAGATTTGTAAGTGTGTGTGTTGTGTAGAGTATGTATGTATGTATATAAAAGAAAAGGAAAAGTTAATTTTTTTTTTTTATTAAAGGGTCTGACCGTTCAACGGTCATGTACACACCATCCAACATCAAAACGCCGCTGTGGACAAAACCTGCACAAGCCAAAACGCCCTATAGCGCCTGGGGGGGGGGGGGGGGCGATGTTCCCCGGCGCTATAGGGCCAAAACGGCGTTATCCGGGTGCCACTACACACAACCTTATAGTCTAATCATTCAAGCTTATTATGAACGAATAAAATATTATTCAAGCTTGATAATTTTTTATTATCTAGATATTTGAATCAATAGAGTATCATGTTAGGTTATTAGTTTAAAAATGCAACATTCATTCATATCACAGCTCTTCATCAAATTTATCTCACTACCCTCACAGCAACATGGCTATCAGTGACACGGGTGGGGTAGTAGGTCCGTAGACCTTTTACGGGTATTTGACCACAGTTTTATAACAGTTTATGAATTTTATTATTAAACGTCATTTATTTTGTAAAAGAAAATTCTTAGCATGCGAAATATGTGTTAATATATATGTATTTGTTTTAGTGCTAAAATAACATAACTTATCTTCCAATTTCATGTGTGGTGAACGTACCAGAAATTTCAGAAATGTTGTTGACTTGAAAATCAAAGTTTTGACTTGTTCTATTAACTATTGCATAACGATCGACACACGGTTTGATTGTCTCGCTTTTGTTCTCGTTTATTAATGTCAACAGCTTCAGCTTAGACCATTATTTTTTATATTTTTAGGATTCCAAAATTTGATTTGTTCGCATTTGATACAGTTAATATACATTTCGACTATGGGCAGAGTATGTTGGTTTTGTCCTTATTTCTTTATTTTATTTAACTTTGGACCTCGACATATTTATTCGTGTTTTAGAACATACATGATATTAACATATAAATATTCCTGTTTTAAATTTGTTTCATATATCTTTATTAGTTTTATATTGATATAAAACTAGTAAATACTAATTTTTTTTTAAAATAAAATGATTCATATTTTATTTTGCCACTTCAAAAAAAAGCAGATATGGATTTGTGACCATTAGACATTCTTTAAATCACTAGGATTTATTTTTGTATTTATTTAAATGACATTATATAAATCATTTTAAAAATTTATTTCTTTATTAGTTTAATTTTAATTTGTCTTTTTTTTAAGTCATATATTGAGATGATAATAGATAAACGTATTGATTGAAATGACAACTTTATGTTATATACTAGGGTAGAACTTTGTGTACGTATTATACGGTGTGAATAAATGTAATTTTATATGCTGTATAATAATAAAGTTATATTTAAAAAAACTATCATTATATGGACTGAATAAATATGTGTCTTACATAGGATGAATAAATGTAATGTACACATACATAAGGGTTTTGCTTGAAATATGTTTGTTAATGTTTTATGATTGATATTTGGTGTTTCCACACGTTCCGGATCTGATTTGGAGGGTTAAACGCGCGAAAAATCCAAGGTGTGTTCTTCATTCCCAAACCTTTGTATGATTATGTTTTGTTCCCTAAAGGTCCAGACCTGATTTCTAAACTATTGTGTCTTTGAAAATCTATTAAAAACCGTTTTTAAAACAAACCCAAACCCTTATGCATGTTATATGTGTTGTATCTGTATAAAGGTAGGATTTTTATGATTAAAACATGGTTATTCTTGTGTTATGAATGTGGTTCTGACTTAAATGGGTTATGATAATGTTAACTTAGGAGTTTGGAGGTCCATGGTTGTGTATTGTTGATGTTTGGTGTTTTAACCTATTTGAATGGTTTTGAATGATTAAGGATGATATGATGTGTTTTGTTGGTTATATGATGTTAGGGTTTGCTTTAGGATGATTCTAGAACAGTAGGATATTATCGGACAATGTTGTTACGTGATGAAATCTAGATATTTGCTGTTTAGGGTAAGTTTTTGCATGTTGATGTGATGTTTACATGATAAGTATGATATTTTGGGAAAACGCTCGCATTCGGGACTGTTAGAATGATGATACTTAGGGGTTTTGCTTGAAATATGTTTGTTAATGTTTTATGATTGATATTTGGTGTTTCCACATGTTCCGGATCTGATTTGGAGGGTTAAACGCGTGAAAAATCAGAACAGACCTGCAGGGGGCGATTAGGGATCCTAATCGCCTATGCTGAAGGTGATTAGGAGCCCAATCGCCTATATGCATGTCTTATAGCCCCTAATCACTAGTTAAACCCTGAATTGCATGTCTTATAGCCACCCAATCGCCTATATGCATGTCTTATAGCCCCTAATCACTAGTTAAACCCTGAATTGCATGTCTTATAGCCACCCAATCGCCTATATGCATGTCTTATAGCCCCTAATCACTAGTTAAACCCTGAATTGCATGTCTTATAGCTCCTAATCACTAGTTGACTTTTCCTAATCACTAGTTGACTTTTCCAAATCGCATGTGCTGCTGTTGTAAGTATATTTTGACATTCCGAGACCCGATTTGACACCTAGGAACATGCTAGAAACCCCGTAACATGCCTAGTAACATGGTAACACGTGCGCGGACTTATTTATGCGTTATTTGAACTGTGTGCTAGATTTGGAGAACTCTTACACGTGTTAAGCGTTGTTTGCATATATTGAATGTTACCTGGTGAATGATTAACACGTGGGATGTCGGGTCACCAATGGGATGTCGAGTCTTGTCTCACATAGTCTGGTTGTCAGTCAAACGCATTTTCAAACGTATAATGGTCATGGACTGGACATTAGGGACTAATGAACCCAACGGGATAGTCTAACGTTACACACGCATCTTATGATAGGTCGCCACTAGTTGGGGCTATCATACACATAACGGTATACTCATAAACAGAAGACGCAACCTAAGGTGAGTTCACGGCCCCACACTTTACTGTTTTCGTTTTCGGGGGAGAAACATGCTCAAACTCTTTTATCACACGTTTTCATGTTATACTATGGCTCACATCTTATTACTATACGGTTCATCTATATTCCCTTAGAAACCACTAACATGGGTATATGGCGGGGAAATGTGGATAGCGCTATTGGGAACTGATAAACCCCACTCGACGGCTGGAGGCCGGGCGGGTGCATATTGTCTCTAAACACACAGGGCCTACCGGTGATGACGGTAGTCCGGAAATAAGGGTTACACAGTTACACAGTAACAACACAGTCAGCAATGGTTTCACCCGTAGTAGTAACTGTCACACCCCGGATTTTCGACACCCCGGGCGTGCGACCCGAATCGGTTGGTACCTGTTTTGGGTAAATACGCAGTGAAAAAACGTTTTTATTTATTTTTATATTTAAACAACTCATAAGTTGAATAAAATATTCTTTCATAACTGGGATTTAAATAGCCCTTGTTTATACAAAACGTTTCTTTTTCAAAAAGATAATCTACACATCAAATTCCTGTCTCCTGACAGTTTTAATAAATTCTCGCCACAAGGTTTTATCGTGCCTAGGGAGTCATAATCCCTTCAGCATCTACCCTTGCTAAATACAATCAGTCATGATTACCTGAAAACGTTTTGAAAATAATACGTCAGCGAAAAGCTGGTGAATAACATCTAACAGACACAAAACAATTTTAAGCATGAATAGTATTAAAGCCATTTAACCATATTTGTGTTAGTAGCCTACACATTCAGCAGGACTATGATCAACCCGCCATATCCTGAGTGTACAACCACTGCACACACTGGCATCTTTGCTAAGGTAGGTTTACTACTCGGGTTTCTGCCCAAGTTTTATGTCTTTCCTACTACAGAGACCGTGCCAGCCCTATTACGGCCTTTCATCCGTAATACGTGTATCAATTGATCAAGCAATACGTGTACCTATGGCCTGAATGCTTATCCATAGACTACCTTATGCATCAAACGTATTTAATACATCAACATGTTATTTTTCAAAGATATAAAACAATTTAAATTTTGTAAAAGAGTTAAATGTATTCACCTTTGATAACTCGTGCTTAGAGAAAGCTTAGAATCCTGGTTTAGGTGCAAAAGATTAAACTTATATACTTGCATTCTATCTTAATGTATACTTATAATATACCATGTATTGATGTTTAACAAAATGTAATTCTTAAGGTAAACTATTTCAACTCCATATGTCCTAATTCCCATATCCATCCACATAAATATAGATGACACATCTTTATTTGTTATCACATATATTGAGATCAATTATTGTCCCCAAATATGTTGTTACTAAAACATGTCATTCTCATTTTGTTTCCATACTATACATACTTATTTTTCAAACTTCATTTTATTGTCGTAATATCCCAACTAAAAGACCTAACACCCTATTTGTTATTTTATTGTCATGCCTATATAAAATTTCGAATAGCGTATAATATAAGTATTTCTTAAATACTTTTATCTCATTAATTTATCTCCTACATAATTTCTTTTAATGTATTAATTTATTGCTCAACATCCATATAAGTATTATCCACTAGCTAAATCAGGGTTTGAGCCCATAACCACTTGGTTGGGGAATACACCATTTTAGCACCAGGCTATCCCCTTGGTGACCTACTTGCTAAATTTAGAATTATTATTCTATTAAAACGTGCAAACTAATATCTATTATCATATACACGTAACTGAAATTTTACAACAAAATAATATGTATTAATAAGTGTAATTGTCATATTTCCTTTACATGAATATTCTAGCTACCTCCCATCACCCACCATAGTGCAAGAATCTATAAAACATCTTATTTGGACGTTCCTCCCGATCCCTTAAATTCCAGTTTAAGTTTGGACACTAACTACTAGCATCTAATTTTCTTAACTAATGCTCTAGTATCAAACAAAACATGAAGCCAGCATGACATGCGCTCCTATAACCAGACTAACACATGAAGCCAGCATGACATGCGCTCCTATAACCAGACTAACATGTCAAGGACAAATTCTTTAATACCCAAATTATTTCCCTGTCTATTATCTGCTGATTTAAGTACAATACGATGTTTGCGAGATCATAGTGGTGCCATTCATTAACCTTCATACTGGCTAGGTATGAAAGCAATCTATGATACACACCATGATACCCCCAACTACCATATGGTTCCTTTATCATACAGAGTTCGACATGCATATCAATTTTTTTTTTTTTTGACATTTTATAAACTTAAGTAATGCCAAATCCTATAATCGAAATTTTTATGAAACACATATTTATCAATCAAAACATGCTATTCCATTACACAGACACTTAGCTTATCCTTAAGGTCAAATCTTAATCTGGTTAAAGCCTAGATACTACAAGTATCTAATTCGCTAAAACCTGTGGCTCTGATACCAACCTGTCACACCCCGGATTTTCGACACCCCGGGCGTGCGACCCGAATCGGTTGGTACCTGTTTTGGGTAAATACGCAGCGAAAAAACGTTTTTATTTATTTTTATATTTAAACAACTCATAAGTTGAATAAAATATTCTTTCATAACTGGGATTTAAATAGCCCTTGTTTATACAAAACGTTTCTTTTTCAAAAAGATAATCTATACATCAAATTCCTGTCTCCTGACAGTTTTAATAAATTCTCGCCACAAGGTTTTATCGTGCCTAGGGAGTCATAATCCCTTCAGCATCTACCCTTGCTAAATACAATCAGTCATGATTACCTGAAAACGTTTTGAAAATAATACGTCAGCGAAAAGCTGGTGAATAACATCTAACAGACACAAAACAATTTTAAGCATGAATAGTATTAAAGCCATTTAACCATATTTGTGTTAGTAGCCTACACATTCAGCAGGACTATGATCAACCCGCCATATCCTGAGTGTACAACCACTGCACACACTGGCATCTTTGCTAAGGTAGGTTTACTACTCGGGTTTCTGCCCAAGTTTTATGTCTTTCCTACTACAGAGACCGTGCCAGCCCTAGTACGGCCTTTCATCCGTAATACGTGTATCAATTGATCAAGCAATACGTGTACCTATGGCCTGAATGCTTATCCATAGACTACCTTATGCATCAAACGTATTTAACACATCAACATGCTATTTTTCAAAGATATAAAACAATTTAAATTTTGTAAAAGAGTTAAATGTATTCACCTTTGATAACTCGTGCTTAGAGAAAGCTTAGAACTTCTACCCTCTTGGATCGTCGGATAACACAACGACCACGTATTATTAAATATCACAGTCCCTTGCTCTCCTGTCTAATTATTTTCTTTTCTCCGATGAATCCTTTATCAATTCCCCCTTTTTTTCCGCCTTGTAGCATCAGCCACTCACTTACACTAGACAAGTGTTTAACTTATTTATTTGTACACGGAGGTCGTCACAACCCACCGGTTCTTATTACTAAAAGCTAGGACCACAAATACTCTTTTTGTTATCTCCGAATACTCATCCTCTATTGCCTCTAAATATTCACCAAAATAGTATGGATGTCTATATGTTTAATTCTTGTCCTAATCTAAAATAACGGATGGCAGCACTATTTGGTGAAGTGTAAAACGTGGCAACTCAAAGTGTGTTGTGTTGTCCCAACTTGAAAGTCATCACAATTCACAAGACTCTTTAGTTAATATATTTTATCAATATTTAATTTAATATGTTAAAATATCAGTCATGAGATAATTAAAGAAATTATAATAGATTAATTTCTTAATATGTGATTTGTAAATATAAGAAAGATATAATAGTGGTCTGTATTTATTAACATACAAACACATGAATTCATTCAGTAATATATAATTTTGTTGGTGTTAACCGATTTTTTCATATATCTAAATTCCTAAACTGTAGTTGATGAGATGAAATGTACGTTTAATTATTTCAGTATCCAAACTATTAATATTATTGCATAAAAGAATTGTTTTTCTTTTATAAACCGAAGGCGATAATGTGACTAATTTGTATAAAGAATTTATTATAGATATAAAGTGTCTACAAATTAAATTTGGAATGTCATCTCTCATGTACATATAGTACTATAAATATTTTATCTATATATGTGCATTCATCATGTATATTAAATATAATAATATTATATATTATGCACTCACTGAATATATTTTATTCTAACAACCAAAACTAAGATTTATATTAGTGATAACAATCGTCTCAAGTGTTGGACTATGTCCATCCTAAACGATCGTCTCATTTATAAGTGCTTGTTTAACAATGTTTGTTATTCATCTAGAGCTTTAGACAGAGTTTTGATTATTTAACATCTTATATTTTTAATAGTCCTACTATTCATTATTTACTCGTTTTATAATACTCAATATACAATTTTGAATATTTACTTTATATTCTAAAAAAAACAGGATGTTACAGTAACATTTCATAATGCCTAGCTAGCGTTTACACAAGCATGGTAGTAACAGTAACGGTAACGGTTTTCAAGGATTGGACTAAACGTTTAAATAAAACCTAAAAAACTCACCAGCATTATATGTTGACTCTTTTAGCATGTTTTCTCAGGTCGCTAAGGTAGCAGCTGTCAGCTAGGCGCACGGAGTCGCACTGGAGTCGTACGCGCGTCTAGGATCATTTATGCATGTCTTATGATGTTAAACTCTTGAACTCATGTCTTTATTTACTCATGACTTTTGTAAACTTTGAATGCTTCCGCACTTTCAACAGTTGGTTTTAAATCTTATGCATGATTTTATTACGTATGATTTACATTTAGTTGTCGTTTATTGTGACCGTTGACTTGGATCCTGGTGTGTCGCACGCCTCGCGGTAGAACTCCGCAAGTGGAAATTTGAGGGTGTGACAGATTGGTATCAGAGCCAATGGTTATAGTGAACTAGGACTGCATGTAGAGGCTAGACTATAGCCGAGTCCCACACACTAGACGGTCACGTACATTTGAGTCGTGTCTTTTGATAAACATACTAACCTGGTCGGGGTGTCGGTATCCTTACCACACAGTGTCATATTATCCATCTCATACTTGGTCATTCCTAGTTTCATTTTATCTCCTCCTTCGGGTTTGCAGTCGAAGGAACTTGTTTGTTGATCTTTTGAGTGACTATCTCTTTCTAAGATGTGGGTACCGGATGACTGGAGGTTCGAGCTCGGGGCACGCCTAGAGGACCATGTAGAGCAATTTATTATTTCGGGTGCACACGAAATCATATGTTGAAATGCATGGAAGACCTGGCGGATCTCGGGTTGGGATTAATGGTCACGTTTGGACCCGATCCTAGACTCTTCATATTTTCTTGGTTTAGCGTTGGTGATGGGTCTGAGTGTTTGTTTCTTGTTTTCTCAGAAGATGTCTGGACGCACTGGAGGACGCACTGGGGGCCGCACTGGCGGTGGAAGAGGTGGTGGTAACATCACCATGACATATGATGAACTCAGTGAGATGATGCAGCAACAGTTGGGTGTTGCACTGGCTGCCTTCCAGGCTGCCCAGCAGACATAGAGTCACCATGACATAAGACACTAAAGACTCTAAAACTAGACTTTAACTAGAAACTTAAGAATTTGGTTTCATTGGATTTGGGATTTTTTATTAATTAAGGAAACTAAAGAAAACTAACGAACTAAGGCGAGGAAACTAGATAACTAGGAAGCTGGAAACACGAGATTAAAACCAAGCGGATGAAGAACCACCCAGGTAATGAATTCTAAGAACATGCAATGACCTCTAATCTAATAAATGACCTAAGTCCCAATTTCTAACCAGACAAACCTCTCATTAGAGATGGAAAAATCCTATAGTAATCAGGAAGCTAGGACTTTTATCAACGCCCTCAAGATCCTAAAAACCAAGCTATGAAGTTCAATCAAAACACGTGAATGAAGTGCTAAAAGAATCTATTCTCACTGGAGATACCGAATCACGCAGTTATTAGATACGTAAACTAACATTGTTAACAAACCTTTAATTGTGAAGCTAGCTCTAAGATGATAAACCAAACACCTTGGAATCACTAGAAGCGGATAAACAGATGAATTCGAGCTATCAGTCACCCAAGCTGTAAAACAACACCTAGATCGAAACCTAGCAAACTCGAATTATCTCTCGAATCATCAGGAAAGGATTCACACTTTATCTAACTAATTCTAGTTGATCGGTTAACTTATATTATCTCTAACGATTAGTTATAGATCGAAAAACTACCGATTAACGACCACAAATTGATTCTAAATAAGTCTAGGGGTGAATCTATTCTTACCAAGACTAATAAAATCAACAACCAAACAACCAACCACAATCAAAACAAGCACACGTAATCATATTCAACAATGCAAAGCTATTTTAAATCAAACACGATGTTTGGTCAAAAGTTACACAAAAAAAGTCAGATTCATAAAAATCTAGGCGGCTTAGAAAATTAGCGTATAAACATGTTTAGAAAAGCAAAACATAAACTAATAATCAGATTCATCATAAACAATCAGGTTTCAAAGGAACTATAATGAATAAACAATGTAAAGCTAACCCGATTGTGTCTTCAAACTTTTGTATCTCAATCCTGGCTTCAAACCTTCAAGCTCCAGCCAAAAATCGCCTAGAATCCTCCCCTTAGTCGCCTGGAATCATTTTTTTTAACTAGGGACGGTTGGATTGCTTGAATAGTCGATTTAGGTTAATTTGTTGACATTAGACATGTTTGCATGTCACGAAATGGAGTGCTCAAGTCCCCCGCGTGGCGCGAGGGACAAATTAGTCAAGTGAGATTTTCCCAGCACTCGCGCATCGCGGAACAAGTTGAACATACGTTCGTGTTGCGCGAACAACTACAAGTTTATCTTTTTAGTTTATTTTTTAAGTCTTTTTCCACGTGCATGATTTTTCCACGATTTAAGTTTGTTTTCCGCTCCTTTTACGCACGGGACCCGCAAAAACATAAATACCTAAGTAAAAGCTAAACCGACTAAAAATGGCTACTAAACTATACAAAACGATACAAGATACACATAATAAATAAGTGTGTTTTGCAACACATCAGTTTGTTAGTTGGTTGGAAAGTTATGCTCGGGAGGATTCCAACAAAGGACGTTCTCACAGCCCGGGTTGTCTGCATATTGAGTCCAATCTGCTGCAGGTGTGGGGTTTTGTGTGAAACATTGGAGTATATTCTTTTAAGTTGTTATGCAACGAGGTCGATATGGTGGGTCATTCTGGTTTAGTTGAAGCTACCCACTTCGGGAGTTAACATTTCTTTGCAGCAGTTCTTCTCGGGTGTCTCTAATATGAAATGGTGGAGAGAGTGGAAAATAATCACTGGGGAGGTGCTCTTGACTACCATATGGGAGCTATGGAAGGCAAGAAATGAGATAGGACACAATAGATTCATTCATCTAAATAAGAGGCGGAACTTATCAAGGAACACTCCTTTCCTTGGATTACCTATAGATCAAAATTTGTTAGTTTGTCATGGAATATGTGGCCTCTAAATAAAACTATGGAAATTATTAAGGAACACTCTTTTCTTTGAATTACATGTAGATCAAAATTTGATAACTTAATATGGAATAGGTGGTGTGACTTTAATGTTCGAGACACTGTTTTATAATCTTTTTCTTCGTGTTTTAAGTTTCTTACTGACTGTTTTATATTTCACTATTCAAGTTGCGTTTTAAAAAAATGTTACCTTAATAGATAGGATAATTTATATTTTATAAATCATATATATTGAAATAATAGATTGGCGAAAGCTATGAGTGACATGACAAGTTTATGTCAATTATTATATGGTAAGTGTCTAAAATTCAAAATAAAAAATCGAAGTACATAATCACGTATTATAATTCTATCAATTCATGATTCTATTTTAAATTTATCTGATTTCATCTTTGCTTGTTCTAACACTCATATTGGTATATATATTTTTATCTTAATATATCCTTTTATCTAATTCGTAAAAATTCATTACTACCTATTTATATTTTCTTAAGGCCATGGGGTATACTCTAACCATCTTTAACTCCATCTAGATGCCACATCCTTCACTTTGTCTCTTTTCACACTAGCTCACTTCAAGGAAATGATTTAATGCCCCTTAGCTCTACCTCATCATCTTAATTTTCTCTCTTTTGTTTCATGTTAACATGTTAACTTAGTGCTACTTTAATGCCCCTTAACACGAGAAGGGAGTGGTGTACAATGAAGGTTAAAATGTCACGTCACCGTTAACACCCTTCGTGTGAAGGTACACCCCATGGCCTAAGGCCATGTTTGGCTAAACTTCTCCTTATCACCTTATTTCCTTTTCCACCTCCTTATCTCCTTAATCCCAAAAGTCACCAAATCCTTACTTATAACTTATCTCCTTTTCAACCCACAAAAACTCCTTTTCAACCTATTACCCAAACATTATTTTCTCCTTATCTCCTTCTTGATTAAGGAGATAAGTTATAAGGATGTAAAATAAGGAATCCCAAACATGCCCTAAGTTAACCACTGTGTTAACTCATGTATTGTAATACACAAATTTCTATCCAGATATAAGTGTTTCAAGATTAATTGCTTTAGTTAATATATAATATTTTATACAAATTAAAACAAGAGTAAAAATCAAATACAAATAGTTTTTTGGTAAGAACTGTGAGAATCAAAGAGGGTAAAAAAAATTTATTTTTTTTTTTAGAATTTTTTTTCCCATGTGCTTAAACATTCTTTCTAGATGAATAATACAAAAAAAAATTAAAATTTTTTTTAGTGTAATTACGTCATTAAGGTAAATACATTAGTTTACACTAGAGTAATTATGTAATTACTCTACACGTAATTACTCTACACCAAATTTTTTTTTTTAGTTTTCAATACTATAATACATGTTTAACAATATGGGGAAAAAAAAAATTTGAAAAAAAAAATTAAAAAAAAAATAACCTCGTTTGATTCTCACAGTTATTACCAAAAAGACTATTTGTACCGGATCTTTCCCCTTAAAACAAATCTGTTAGGCCTAATTACACTTTAATTTTGGAAGTAGTCTTCTCGTCGAATATTATTAACTTTTACATGGTAAACTGAGTGCTTGATTTTGAAAAGTTGGTTGATGGTATTACTTTAGGTATTAAATATATTAAATAGCTTATGCATGTTAACACGCCTAAATTCTAATTTGTGGTAACGTGATCGAATTAGTCGCACAAAAATAATTCTAGAAATTTGTTGACGTAAGGTATAGATAAAGACTTTAATGATAAATTAAATGGGATCAATCACGATTCACGCCCCATACTAAGACCATCAGTAATGGTTAATGCTCTCTAAATAACATTTTTCGCCACACAAGCATCATAACGCATTTTCAAAAAATGCATTTTCAGTCATTACTTTCCATATGTTTTCTCCTATTTGGGCATTATGATATAACTGTTCATTTCTCTTCATGCGCCTATACGCCCAGAGGGATGTTGTTAGCGTTATCAAGCTCATTCATGCCCCTATAATGCCCATTACACATGGTCTAAATAATTAACCAGAACTTTAATCATTTGTCAAACCTACAATAACTAGTATTGTACTTGTCCAATGAGACAAGTTCCTAAAATTTACATGGTTGGTTAATCACCATTAAAAAACAATTGTAAGCTGGTTTTCTATTTTGTTGGCTATACTTTTATATAATTTCTTTTAGTAAATTAAGACACTGATTTTTTTTATCGACATAGTATTTAGTTTTACTAATTTCTTTTAGTAAATTAAGACACTGATTTTTTTTATCGACATAGTATTTAGTTTTACTAAAAGAATAGAGCACATTGGATCCAAGTTTGTTTACCAAAAAAAATATAATTTTTTGCGATGGCTTCAATGGATTACTTAAAAGCCCAACAATGGCATGATGCTAAAAGGCCTATTGGATCCATCGGTATATAATTCTTTTTGAATATTCCTACAATTATTTTTTTCTAATATTTCATAGAAAAGTACCCAATGACCAATGGTCCGTGTTGTTACGAAAAACAATCACCCCAATATTGACCAACAACGCCTCTAGCGACTCTTATTTTTCCACAAGAATGAGATCTTGTCGAATACATGTCAACCGTTTGGCTATGACGTTGTGTTTAACATATAAAACCTTGTAGTCTTTTGAAGAATCCACATTGAAAGCAACATCATAATCTTACAGGTTGGCAAGTTCCTCTTGGTGCCGGTGAGTAGATTCCAAAGTAACATTTGACGAGTGTTTTTTAGGCACACACATAGCATCCCATCCAAACTTGGCTGCATGCCGTCATGACATTGACGTCTGACAAGGACCCCCCTTCAGACCTCGGCATCATATAAAAGAAATATCCGTCACATGAATCAAGCCGATAATGCAAAGTTACACATTTCATCACATAATTGGACTTTTTGGCATAACTAATTTGCTAAGACTTACAAATCCATGATGCAAGCATTAACATATTGTGATAATCACATAATACCACTCTGTCAAGAAACATGGATCAATACCAAAAAATACTCTTCAATTAATACCAACCCAGAATATTACACCTAAAGTGTTTACTATTACAAAAGAAAAATCTCACTACAATAACACTCACACTCAGCAGATTATCACCAGATAGTCTGAACTCTAACCCTACCAGATCTATAGACAAGCTTGGTTGATTCGAGATGAACAAACCAAGATCAACAATCTAAACCCTAGGATATGTGAGGAAGAAGAGAGATACAAAAATAATACTGAAAACCTAACGATCGAAACTATCACAGGAGAAGATATGAGATTATTTATACAACTCTTTAACAACCTCTCAAAGAAACACACCTAGAATAAATCTCAGCTGTAGATTAAGAACTCACACGGATTGTGAGAATAAATGTCTGAGATTGAATCTCTTATAACAACCTCTGAATGTGGGCGTCTTCTTTAATTAAGTCTTGGGCCTAAAGTGATTCCTGGGCCAACAGCTACACTCTAGCAGTCCAAGTCCACAGCAGCTCAAGTCCAATCAGCCCACAAGAAATAATATGCAAAAAATAAAACAAATAAAAACAAACTAATATTAGACGATAAAATTGTAAATGGGTCAATATGATACCTTACCATTTTTAACACCCCTCAATTTTATCATCCAAATGGGTCAAACATATGAAGAAGTGAACAGATTACCTCATGTTGACCAACAAGCAAACCTTTAGTCATAATATCTGCAACTTGTTCTTTTGAAATAATATATTTAGCTTTAATGATCCCCTTAGAGATTTGATTTCTTAAGAAAAATAAGTCTAGATCAAAGTGCTTAGTTCTATCATAGAACACAAGATTTCCAGCAATTAACAAAGCTGCAGTGTTATCACAAAACATTTGTACAGGCAATTTTACATTCACACCAAATTCACCCAACATGTTTTTTAACCACATTATTTCACAATAAGCAGCACACAAAGCTCTATATTCAACCTCGGCTGAAGATCTAGAGATTGTTGCTTGTTTCTTGTTTTTCCAAGAAACTAAGGAACCTCCGAGAAAGACACAAAATCCAGTAACGGATTTTCTGGATTCAAGGCATTTAGCTCAGTCTGAATCCGAATAAGCAACTAGATCAAAACTTGTATGTTTCCTGATCAAAATGCCCTTGCCAGGTGCCTTTTTAAGATACCTTAATAACTTAAAAGCAATTTTCAAATGACCATCTAAAGGCTTATGCATATGTTTCCTTTCTACAATTCCATTTTGTTGGGGTGTGTATGTACAAGAAGTTTGATGCAAAATACCCTTTTCGTTAAAGAAATTAATAACTTTGGTATTAACAAATTCAGATCCATTATCACTTCTGAAACACTTAACATTTTTATTGAATTAGGTTTTAATCAAATTTACAAACTCATGAATGTTATCAAAAACTTCAGTTTTCTGTTTCATAAGACACACCCAAACAGCCCTTGAATAATCATCAACTATAGTAAGGAAATTTTTATCTCCTTCCCTACTAGGAACCTTGTAAGGTCCCCATACATCTATATGAACAAGTTCACCTATAGATGTAGTTTTATGATTACTCAAGGGAAATGGTTCCCTATCCTGTTTAGCTCTGTGACATACCTCACAAGGGCTATTGTCATTACTAGAACCTATGTTAAGTTTTTCTTTAAGTACATTAATCACATGTTCAGAAGGATGACCTAATCTATCATGCCACAAACTTTTCAAGTTATTGTCATTACACACCTTATTACACACAAAAGAATGTCCACATAAGTACAAACCATCGACTTGGCTACCAGTCACCAGACTTTCTTGGTTATTAAGTCCTGAACATAGCATTTATACTCATCAAATATCACATGAACTTTATTATCCTTAGCAAGTTTATGAATGGAAATCAAATTGATACTATAATCTTGAACAACAAATACATCTAATAACATGACCTTATTTCCATGTTTAACATTCCCAATTTTAGTTACTAGTGCATCAGTACCATTAGGATGTTTAACTCTAATGTTTAACTCAGACACATCAATAAACTCAGTTAAATCTTTCTCATCTTTAATCATGTGTTGATTTGCCCCAGAATCAAATATCCAACCCTTGATTTGTATTTGCCCATTCTTACTTGAAAAAACAGAACACAACTTTACAGTAAACACTAGCACAGAAAGGACTAATCAAACTACTTGACACATTGCAGCTTTGTGGACCATCTTTAGATTTATCACTCAACAAACTAAGTAGCCTGCTAACCTGATCACTAGTTAAAGAACTTAGACTATTTTCAGAATTTTCAGCCACAGAAACATTAACCTTTTTCCCTTGTCTACCCCTTGACCTCATCCATGATGGATAACCAATAATCTCAAAACAACTCTCAACAGTGTGACCAACTTTGTTACATTGTGTACATTTAAGGTTTTGTTTAGAAACTTTATTTGCTTTATTAAACTCTAAATTCTGATTAGATTTAGAAAACAATGCCATGCTTTGAGTTTTCCTATTACCATTACTAGCATTTCTATGGGATTCTTCGCTAGAAATGATACTGAATGCTTCTTTAACAGAAGGTAGAGTTTCTTTTATTAACAAACCAGTTCTAACACTTTGGTACACACTGTCAAGACCCATCAAAAAATGCATTAGCTTAATCATATTACTAAAATTATTGAACTCAATTGCAGCTTCACAAGTACAAGCAGGTGACTAAAGAATTTGATCAAGTTGTTTTCACATAATATTCAATTTATGATAGTATTTAGATACAGGACAACCATTTTGAATGAATGAATTGATTTTTTGATACAAATCAAACACTATTGATCCATCAACCTTGCCATAAGTTTCTTTTAATTCTGCCCAGACACTACTTGCTAGTTTAAAAAAACATGACCCATGTATAAATCTTCACTAATAGAGTTTAGTATCCATGTTAGTACTATTGAATTACATCTGTCCCATTGCCTCCCCAAAACATCATTATCAGCTGACCTAATACATGACTTGTCAATAAAACCCCACTTGTTTTTCACTTGCAATGCGAGTTGCATAGCATTAGCCCACACATTATAGTTTTCACACCCTTTTAATTTTATTGAAACAATAGTAAGATTACTTGAATCTGAAGGGTGTAGGTATAATGGATCACTAGCGTCCAACTTGCTTACAAGAGTCTCACTTGGACCCGGGTCAGGGTTACCCCCTCTCGCAGCTCCACCAGTTTGACCCTCAACCATGATTATTCACAGAAACACTTAGCAAATATTCACATAAGACACACAACAAATTTTAGATCACAACTCAAACAACATAAGACAAAATATCAACAACAGTCACAAAGGCAAGCAATAATCACACACAACACCAAGTAAATAGAAAGACAAAACTGACACGGCGAAACCACAACAGTGATCAAGATCGTTGGTTCATCACTCAAGGTGCCAACGCATGTCTTATTGTGGGAGCCTTCTTAGACCTAGACAGACACAACAATCAAGTACTGAGCCAATACCGGTCCCCCTAACCCGGTCAACGCTCCTAGACACAACAAACTCAACAGAAAGTAAAGACAAAAGAACAGGAACGATCTCACCAGTTGCAAGCTCCTTAGCAAATCAAGATCCATAACCTTCACTTAGGGTTACGAGATCAAGAACAAGAAAACCAAGCTCCAGCACTCTTGAGACTCCTGAATCACAGAACCCCTTATATAGGGTTTCAGTTTCCAGCCAACACAATACGAGAATAATAAACCAGGAAGAAGAATAATAGATCCAGACCAGAGAGGGTGAACACGCAGCGAATACAACTCAAACCCTAGACGAATGATCTAGAACCAGAGCACCTTATAGCTCTGATACCATGTCAAGAAACATGGATTAATACCAAAAATACTCTTCAATTAATACCAACCCAGAATATTATACCCAAAGTGTTTACTATTACAAAAGAAAAATCTCACTACAATAACACTCACACTTAGCAGATTATCACCAGATAATCTGAACTCTAACCCTACTAGATCTATAGACAAGCTTGGTTGATTCGAGATGAACAAACCAAGATCAACAATCTAAACCCTAGGATATGTGAGGAAGAAGAGAGATACAAAGATAATACTGAAAACCTAATGATCGAAACTATCACAGGAGAAGATATGAGAGTATTTATACAACTCTCTAACAACCTCTCAAAGAAACACAGCTAGAATAAATCTCAGCCGTAGATTAAGAACTCACACGGATTGTGAGAATAAATGGCTGAGATTGAATCTCTTATAACAACCTCTGAATGTGGGCTTCTTCTTTAAATTGTTTATTATTGGGCCCAATATTTAAGTGTTAAATGGGTTTTTTATATTAAAAATACACACACACACACACACACACACACATATATATATATATATATGAATTTTATAAAAAAAACTGTGCCCCCGATAAAAATGGGCCAAAGCCGGATGGCCTCCCCGGCTTGGCCAAAGCCGCCCATGCATATTATTTACAGCCGGTACACGATCGACCATGTTACATGCACTTTTTATGAAGCTTTCTTTTGAAATCATCTTTTTCTCCTTTTTCACACTTATTTTTATGAGGTTTTTATACTTGTTTTTATAACAACGATCCAAGATCCATCTATGCACACATACCATTCTATCGAAAGATTCGATTAATCATCATATAAACAACACACTTATCACAACGATCCAAGATCTATGTATGCACTCATACCCCAAAGTTTTTAAAGTCGGACTACACGTCGAACTGGACCCTCCACTGGGTCCTCGGTCCGACCGACCAGACGAACAGGCAAAAAAATCATAAAAAATCCAACAAAATAATAAAATTTCCGGTTTAAACCCCCTTAAACGATTAAACCCGGTCCGACCTCCGGGTCGCCGATCCAACCACCTGTTCATTGCATGTCCGGTTCAACCCATGGCCCGGGTTGGCCAAGACACCGGTTCCCGGTTCGAGTCTGAAAACACTGTTCATACCATTCTATCAGTAGATTCAATTTTTTAATCATCATTTAGTTGCTGTTCTCTTAACCTTTGAAATAGTATTATTCAATAAAAATAGATCATACGGTAACAAATAGAGGAAAGTTTTTGTACAAACAGTTCTTATCCTACAAATAGCACTTAATGTGAGAAGTGAAGGAGGATATTTTTTTAATTTATTTTTTGAATTTATTTGAATATTGTTAAACATGTATTTTAGTACTAAAATCTAATTTTTTTAATGAAAAGTAATTAAGTAATTGTAGAGTAATTACGTAATTACTCTAGTGTAAACTACGGTAATTACTCTAATGATGTAATTATGCTATTTTAAAAAAAAAATTATGTTAAATAACCAAGGACCTTATTTTATAAAATTTCATAATATACCTTCTTCCCAATCGTAAACCCTAACCAGTTAAACCTCTACTGGTTAACAATAAACAATGGCGGACGCTGTTTGCAGAGTCTTACGAGACGGAGCCCTAGAAGGCGAACACGCTACGTCTCTCACCATTAACGACTCCATTAACTCACCGTTTGGTCCCACTGTCTTCGATTATCTTTTCACTCAGCTTTCGTCTTTCATTTCCTCTTCAAAATCTCAGTCTCGGTAAATTTTTATTTATTTATTTATTTTTAGTTCCTAATTTGTATGATTTTAATTTGTTCGATTCTCATTAGTAATGTGATGACATGATTATGGCTTTTAATTAATTAATAATTACATATTGAATAATGTTTATTGGTTGTTAATTTAGGGATGTTTGATGAAATGTGTATCGTGTTTTAAATTGTGTTCAAGTAGTTTGATCATTCATGTAAAACTCCGATTGAACTTAATCCAACGGCGTTCGAACCTGCTCGTCAAACCCTAAATGTATATTTAGGATTTATAGTTTAGGGTTTAGGGTTAAGGTTCGACGAGCCGGTTCCATGGCCAGCGAAATGAGTTCATGTATACCTATATACATGCTTTCTTAAATCTATGGTTTTGGGTTTCAGAGGTATTGTGCTAGTGACGTTTTCGAGGAGTCCTTCGTTCACAGCTGAATTGCTTAAAAACAGAGGGTTTGATATCACCAAATCGCATGAATGGTGAGAATGTCATTGATTTGGATATAAACAGATCATGGTTGGATCTTGTTGATTAGATGGTGTTATTGATATAAACAGATCATGGTTGGATCTTCTGTGACAGGTTGAGAGTTTTGGATTGTTATACTGATCCACTGGGTTGGAAAGAACGACTTATGGATCGTGGAGTTATTGAAACTCCAGTAACAGAAGCTTCAGTTAATGTTAGTGTCTGCAAAGATGTTAGAAACTTGGATGATTTATTCTCTCAGATTCTTGCATTAGGGAAAGGTAGGTAAAATGTAGTCGTGTGTTCTTGAGCAAGCAATGGCCTTTTATATTTCAAATACGATGTACATGCGTTTATGTGATTTTATTTTTGTTTACAGGACTTGTTGGAGATGGGAAAAATCGGTTCTCAGTTGCCATAGACTCGGTAATCCACCATTTTTCCTAGTAACCGACACTATATTATTGCATTTCGAGTGTATATGCTATATCATATTGCACCAGTAATCTTGGTTTGCAAAAGCGCGAGGTGCTCCGAGGCGTTTAGGTCCTAAAAAGTCGAAGAGCGCTCATCATGTGCTGGGCATTGCTCTATGCCTCTATGTACAACCGTATAAGCTTTATTTACCAACGAGAAGTTGCATTTATCTCACCACTTTTTACATATCAACCGTTTTATCAAGTAAAGCTTTCATAATTTCTTCCTCCTGTTGGTTGGTCCACATATCAGCCTCCTACTCTAATTTTGACCGAGGACTACATGAGGCACCTCCTCAACCCTTGAGGTGTTTTCTGGCTTGCCTCGTCCACCTCGCGCCTCAAGTGTGCCTTTTATAGCCAACTTAAAAATGCCTTTTTTAAAAAATAGTAGGTACTAGGTCAACAACTTAAACTGTGTTGTATACCTGTATGTATGCTTGATTGCCTATGGTTTATTGGTGGTTCAATATCAATTTTTTTTTGTTAATTTTGTTCAGTTAACCGAGATGATAAGACACACGTCCCTGTCTTCAGTTGCTTGCCTTTTAAGCAATCTCCGGAGCTATGGTATGTTTTTGTCATCTAATTTGTGTTCTTTAGTTATTTGAGCAAACTTATGTTCATACCATTACATTTGGATCACTTTCAGCTCAAGTATCTAGTATCTTTTGGCTACTGCATTCTGATCTCCGTGACATGAAAGCTATTGCTGCTTTTGAGTACATGTCTTCAATGGTGGCCAATGTAAAACCACTTACTTCAGAGAACACTGATAAGTTTTATTTGCTTGAACAAAGTTACAAAAGAGGCCAATTTCATGCATCTCTTAAGCGAAGAAATGGTCGTGTTAGAATTATGGTACGCTCCTCATTATCTCTTAACCCACACGCGCGCGCGCACAAGCACTTGATTACTAAAAGACTGCCTTTTTGCAGCGTGAAGAGTTCTCCATTGAGAACTCACTGATCAAGTTCACTTCAATGGAAACCGGGGCGAATGCGGTTGCACAGAGCCTTGTCCCTAAAGTTAGTTTCTGTCACTATATATAATTTGTTCTGTTAAAAAAAATAAAGTAATTCAGTATCATTTATATCATATGTTATGGCAGGTGCAATTTAATTTGCAGTTGTCAGATAAAGAAAGGAGCGATCGAGCAAAAGTTGTACTTCCATTCGAGCACCAGGGTACAAGTCTATATGATGTTTCCAAAGCTGCTTCAAATTCATTGTATTTTGTTTTTATCGGTTGTGATTTTAAACTTTGTTCGATTGTTTCAGAAACTGAGAAATCAGTTCAGATATATGATGGCCGCAAATCGGACCAACACGAAATAAATGGTGCGCCTTTCGATAACTTTAAGAAAAATGAGGATTCTGGTAGAGGAGAGATCATATATTTTCGTGATTCAGATGATGAGATGCCTGATTCTGATGAGGACCCAGATGATGATTTAGATATATAACTATATACATCGCTGTTACATTTGAATGTTAAAGTTATCTGTGTCTTTTTAACATTTTTATTTGATCTTAGGGCTGACAAACAAAATCATAGTTAGTGTTTGTAGGCATTTTTGTATACATCAAAATTTGTACTTGTATATGCGCCACATTAAATACCATCAGCGCGTTTTAAGGCATTTTATTAAAGACTAGAGGGGCTCAGCATGGTTGAGAGCAATACATGTCATTAGACATTCTTCACTCAAATTTAAAAAAAAAACGCCTTAAATGTTATGCGAGGTAGCTGAATATCAGTTAACATGAGTCAAATTTTCTGGTCACTTTGTAAAAACTAGAAATGATTTAAATTGGCATATCCACAAAAAAATGATACAAAATAAAAAATTTAGCTACACTGGAATTGTATAATTTGTATGCAAAGAAAGCAATAATATATATGTATGTAACCCAACCAAGGGTCAAAAGAATGAGACTAAAAGTTAGTGCAGTAAAAGATCAGATCACATCAAGGAAGCCACATGAATGAAAGTCTAAAGCCCACGAATCTGCAGATGATAAAAAAAAGGATCAGATTCCTAGTCGAATATTAAAGCTTGAAGTGTTTAAACCTCAAGTCTAGAGGGATGGCAATTCTTGCCACAACACTTGTTTAAAATATGAGTTGTTATATCTCATCCATTTAATACACACGTTCAGGTTAACCTGTAATTAAACAAATCATGTATGTGTTGACATGTTTAACCCATTTAATCAAACCGGTCGAGCTATCAGCCTGTTTAAAGTTGGATAAAAAAAATATGTTACAAGGGCAAACCGTTAATTAACTATTTACAACTTGAGTACAGCCCAGCAACCTGTTTGACTTGTTCTTCGTGATACACGAGACGTGTTCTTCATGCACGATTTTAAGTGTTTCTATGTTGGGGTTGATTTGAATAAGTTATACTGGATATGGGCTGTACTCGTGTTCATAAATTCAACCCGCCAACCCAAAAATGTTGCTACCCCTACTCTAGTCCAGACCGACGAATAGGCAACACACTTAAGAGTCTAGTCATTTACTAACAAAGTTTTTCGACTCGTTGCTGAAATCATTATTATTTTAACTAATAATTTATCATAGAATAAGAAGAATACCTCATGACAAGATTACAAGTCCCAGGTAAACTGAAGCACTTAAAAAAGTGAATGATATCATTCCCCTGCAACAAAGTGGCAAACATTGAAACTTAAATTAGATAACTCACAGATTAAAATATTAGCTTTTGTAGGCAGATACCAACCATATGACTCCCCATGCAACACCATTACATGGGCAAGGACAAATTTCAGCAAACTTTTCAGCATCACTAGAGTTAACTCGCCGGGAGATTAAATCATCATAAATATCTGCCAAAAGATTTTGATATATATATCATACATAATTATGTATAATTTATTAATTTATATGATTATAGATTGTTACCATAAACCGAAAACAAGCTGTTCATGACACCTGCAAACGGGAAACGGAAATTTATAAGCAAACTGTTGTTTACTTGACACAGATGAATCTGAAAGATAGAAAGAGATAATACCGATGAAAAGAATGACATAACGAAGGATACGGACTGTGGTTTTTTCTTGCAGTATCCAAACAACAGCAATGAATATGATGAACCCTAGTGAAAAATATGACAATTATTTAGCAAAATCCATCACTTTTTGTATTAAAATCATCAATAAGGATAATAAGTTATCAAGATATGTAGTTACAGACCAATGCAGAGTCCTCGTAGAGTCCACTGTGTCAACAGAACAGATAATATGAGATTGTAGATATGCCACCATATTAAGGATTTCAAATTCAAAATAATAATTAAATTAGTTGTGATATAATTACATTTTTGGCAATGAAGAGAACAACAAGCAAGGCGGCTGCTAAACATCCAGCAGCAATCTTTGCAGTTAGAAGGTTGGTAGATGCCAGGATCAAAAGCATGCCCCAGAATGATGAACCAAGATCTGGATGTTATGAATATTATGAATGTTAGGACTACGATTTAATGAAGATACTCAATTTCTTATAAGAAGTTTACATACATCCAGCAGGCAATATCAACCAATATATTCCACCGCGTGTCTGTGTCACCCCACCCTCATTGGCATGAACCTCCATGCCCATGACCTACACACCAGAGTCCAAGAATTGTCAATACAAAAAAGGATCTAGAATAGAACACCAGATATAAACTAGTAACAAATGCATTGTTGACATAATTGCTGTTAAACTTAAATCAGACTTTCTGACACTAAATGAGAAATTAACAAGCGACTTGAGTGCATTATGTATGCAGTATGCGCGATTGCGCGAACAAGATGAAGATCTTTAGGTCTTACCTCTCCACATGTGAGTTTACAAGCGATTGCATGGCTAGCTTCATGAAGAAAGACAGTGATGAGCTTGAACGGTGTAAGCAAAAATGTCCTCCATAACTGTAAAATCCATAAAATAGAGTAAACTATACTTAAGTTAAAGACAGTAAAGTCTTCATGCTGAATAAGAAACCATACAACGATCCACATAATGAATCGGCGCAAACTACTTAATAATATTAGTATAGATATCCTCAGTATCATGAAAAACTTGTCTTCAAGAAGATCTAGCACTCACATAATTACTCAATTTATTTATGAAGATTGTGTGTAATAAGTAGTAACTGTAATTTGTGATTGTTAACTTGAACCTACATTTTATGTCAGCTATGTCAATGTGAGAAACTCTCCCTTGCTCATTGATGATGTAAATCCCGAACTGGGCCTCATGAGTAATGCCTAGTCTAGGCTTAGGAAGATTTGGTTCATTAAGCCGGGCCCACATCCAACACCTTATAAAGGAAATGCTAACCATTTGATGAACGGGTTCTATCCACCCTGCTTACTCTGGTCAGCAGTTCTCTTTCCCTCTAATATACTCCCTTTTCTTTAATACATATTTGTCATGCATACATTTCACAGTCATATATGCTATGTAGTCAAAGGCGTCCCTGGAACCCAGGCGAGGCAAGGCGCCTCTAAAACGGCTTGCGGCCGTCAAGGCACTCCAGCCAGATTCCGGAGAAATTCTACAAATTCCGGCCTGAACAACTAAAACTAGTTTTAAACATTAAATATGGACTGGAACCATCCTAAACTAGGCAACATGTCTATAACCCTAAAAGTTGTGTGCCTTGCTTATAAAAGCACTCCCTTTTTAAGCGCCTTGCACCTAGGCCTGAGGCTCACCCTGCCTAGCATATACTGGGTTTTAAAAAGTGCGCCTAGGCGCAAGGCGCAGCGTAGTGCGCCTACCCAATTTCCCAAAAGCGCGCGCCTCAGGCGCTTTTTTGGCAAAATTTCGGTCGCTTTTGACCCCGAGGCGCGCGCCTCACGTACACCATGTATTTTTATGCATAAAAATGTTGTACCTTGCTGTTTTTGGCTTGTACATATAGGTAAATTCATATAAAAACCTTATTTATAGCTATATTTTAGGTAAATGAAGCTAAAAATTCATGGGATATATAAAAAAATTTATATAATTAGTGTGCGCTTCGGGTATGAAAATCCCACGCTTTTTGCGCTTTGCGTGATGCGCTTAGACCCCGTCGCTTTTATGCGAGCCGCGCTTTTTTAAACCAAGAGCATATATAACAGTAACTTGATTGTTAGAGGGTGGTCCCCAAGGATACAACCTTAGGGCTACTCCCAACACGTTATCTCCATACCGCATCTTCATCCTAGGCTCGTGAAAGACTGAAAGCAGTCTGCGAGACTCCAACACCCAACCCACCGGATTCATAACAACACTCATATCAATTCCAACATATTCATGTTCAATATGTCTACTCACACCTTGGTTTTAAAATGCGTGCATCAGAAGCACTTAATGCGTGATGCACTGATGAGAACGTATCAATTGTTGCAATGCGATACGATTACATAATGCGCTCTTAATCGCATAGTGTGCTCTAACGCATGCATTTTTTTTTTTTTGAAATTGACCACTAAAGAGTGAAATTGTTCAATGAGCTTATGTATTGTGCTTATTAAGCTTGTATAGTGAGTTGATGCAATTGTTAAGTGAGTTCCTGCATAGATTACTTATACCTTTTGCATAGACTACTTGTACACATAAGAGCTAAGGGGCTGTTTAGTAGCCTCTGAATAGTCATTAAGAGGCTACATCTGAATGGTTCATAGTCTCTTAATGGTTAAGATGTAATCCTAAGTATGAATGGTTAAGAGGTAACATCTTAATGGTTGCCTCTTAACCATTCAGAGGTTATGGACCATTAAGAGGTAGCCTCTGAATGGTCATTAAGAGGCAACCAAATAGCCCCTAAGAGTTAAAAGGCTTATTTTGGTTATAAAGAACTTCTTTTGTGGTACTAGAGCTTGTTTCTTATATATAATCACTAAATTTTTAGGGTTTATAATTAAAAACCGGTTCATACTGGTCGGTACAACTGGTTGAACCGCCCGGTATTGCCAAGTGAACTGTTTCTAGGTCCAACCCGATGGTACAAAACCAGGTTTTTAAAACATTGTTTACAAGTTAACAAGTTCAAATGTCATCTATAAATAACTTTCAAACTAACAAACACCTCGAATACGTGATGCATGCGCATCATGCATCGCGCATCCGACTTTTGGGATCAAAACACATCAGAGCCTATCGCGCATTTAAAACCAAGACTCAATACAAATTAGAAGAACTACTACTATATGCAAAACTAAATGCTTCAAACCCTACTCATTGCCTAAGTCCTAACAACTTTTTTTTAACGACCAACAAATACTAGATAAGCCCGGCCACCTGGGCAAACCCATTGGCGAAAGGCCACCCACGGCCTTGCGAACATAGACAAGCTGATGAACAGGCCCACCCGAAGGCCCACTGTGGTAAACCTCTGTCCCGTGCCCCACCTGGAACAAATTGCACCAAGTGGGACTCGAACCCATGACTGTCTCTTCCCAACCAATTGGATCTAGAACTCATTGCCTAACAACTAGCTTGTATTGAGTAGATAAAAAAACTCCCTTTTACGGATGAGCTCGGTACCATACCGTACCGAACCGGTCCTGATACCGAATTTACCGATGCCGTTTTTTGCCAAAACCTGGTACTGATACCGATACCAAAAATATACGGTAGGGTATCGATATCTTAAGGTAAAATACTACTGAAAATACCGCTACCGAAAATTGACAAAACTTGATACCGAATTGGTACCGTAAACGGACCGGTATCGGTATTTTCAACATTTTATACCATTTTATACCGAAATGCTAATCAGTCATCCCTACTCCCTTTCACCAATTACTACCACACCTAACCCAAAACCAAACCACCCCATTAAAATTCTTAACAATTAGAGGGTGTTTGGGATTGAGTTTGGAAATGCAAAAGTGCTTTTGGTCAAAAGTGCTTATTGGCTTATGACTTTTTGAAAAGGAGTTTTAAAAAAAGTGTTTGGATTAGCTTTTGGGATGGGAAACGTCAAAAAGTCAATAGATTGTTATTTTTTTAAGTGTTTCGCTTAACTTATTGTGAATATTGGTTGTATGGGTGATAAATTTGTAATTTTTTTCTAAAAGTCGAAAGCCAAAAGCCAAAAGTCAGGATTTGTGACTTTTTGAAAACAGCTTTTTAACCTATATCAAAAAGCCAAAACCAAAAGTGCTTTTGTGGTATTTTGTGGTAGACAAACAGCTTATTGACTTATTGGCTTTTTGAAAAAGCCAATAAGTCAATAAGCTGATTTGTAACTCAATCCCAAACACCCTCTTAATTCAAAACAATTAATTCTCATCACACAAATTCAAGTCAAAACAATAATTCTCACACTCATATCATATGAACCAGTTTAGGTTTATCTATACATAAAAAAAAAAAAGAAAAAAAAAACAATCAGAGCAATAAACAACAAAAAGTTTCAATAGAGAGAAGCAAACCGCTAGAATAACGAGAGAATAGATTCCAACAGTAGCAAGAAAGAACTTCTGATCGTGATCGCAACAATTCTTGAGCTCCCAATTGGGTGAGGGTGTCGTCATCTGCGACTGTTTCAGTTACTTTCTCTCTCTAGGATTCAAAGAGATTTCAGTTGATTTCTAGAGAGAGAGGATAATATATATATATGTTATGAATATATGACCGGAGATGATGGGGGTTTTGGTTTGAGTTGAGTTGGTGGCCAACTGGCAGCAAAATTATTGAAACGTTCGAAAGACTCCGTCTTCAGTTGAAATTTCAAAATCATCATCGTATTCTGTTGATCAATAATGGGATGACACGTCAGCAACGTTTTTAGTTTTCTTTTATTATGGTTTCTTTTAAGAAAGTGGTGTATTCTGCTCGGTTCAAATCCTACGATGAGCAAGTTTAATGTGATTTAAGCCGTTCAAGAAAAAAAAAAAAGAAATGGAAGTTGATTGAATTATTTCTTATTTACCTTTTTGTTTTTAGAGTAAATAGTCATTTTCGTCCCTGAGGTTTGGTCCAGTTTGCCACTTTAGTACAAAAGTTTTTTTTTTTTGCAATTCCTTACATGTGGTTTGGATTTTTTTGCCAAAATCGTCCTTTTCACTAACTCAGTTAAAAAATATCGTTAGTGTCAGGGGTAGTGTTGTCTTTTACCCACTTTAATGAAGGACAATATTGTCATTTGATAACCTATGATAATTTTAAATAAATAAAAAAAAACCCAGTCATCTTCGTTTTCCCCTATTTAAAGGTTTAAAACCCTAAAACACAACACAACTTCAATCGAACCATCAAAACTTCAAATCGTCCCTGAAAGCATGGTGATGTTCTCGTGTGGTTTGATTGACTGGCTCAGCTTCTAAACTTCCACCTCAGATGGTCCCTCCTTAGGCTTCCTCGTCTTCTTCTGAATTGCCTGGCTAGCCTCTAAAACCTCCTCTGCAGACTTCTTTCTCTTTTTCTTGGGTCTACCAGCCTGGACATGATATTTAGGAGGAAGCAATGTACTTGGACAGTTTGAAGTTGGCCACATATCCATGCCATTGATAGGGTCTACTGTGTTTGCATACACCTTCTTCCATGTTTCTATAGAGTAAGCTTTATCCACCCATCTTTCAGGAATACCATCACCTTGACCATGCAGGGCCCTGTTCTAAATACATACTACTGCATGCCTACAAGGCATGCCAGTAAGCTCCCATTTGTTGCAGGAACAAGTCCTCTCATCTAGGTTAACAGTCCTTTGGTCTTGATGGTCATTGTAATGTGTGCTCACTTGATACTTTGTACCTCCATTCCAAATGACTGTATATTGTGAAGCCTCATCCTTGATTGTTGCAAATGCAATTTCTGCTGCAGGTGTTAATGGACCATTACTTCTAGCAATCAGCTTATGAACCATAACAATTCTTTTCATTAAGTATTCCCTAATAAATTCAAGGCAGGTTATCACAGGTTTGTCCCTCCCTTGAATTAACTGTCTGTTGAAAACCTCAAAAAAGATTGTTCAATAACACATCACACCTTGCTCTACCTGAAATTGATTAACATATAACTATATTTAACATATTTAACCTAAATAGATACATGTATGCAATAACAGAAATACATCATACCTGAGAAAAAGGCCCTAGACCAATGTTTAGGTGGTATCTCATTCAACCAATCATACAAAGCTTGATCTTTCTCCTTAACTGCCTTTATTGCCTTCTCAAAAGCTTGTGGTGTTGTTGCAGCAGCACATCCCCATAACAACTTCTTGTACACATCACCTCTCCACCTGGGCTTCATGTTTTCATGTATATGTCTTAAGCAAAACCTATGCTCAGCCAGTGGAAACACCTTACTGATAGCAGGAATGATACCCTGAATTTGAAAACAGTTAGGCATATGTAAATCAAACAATTAAGAACAAGTTATGTGTAAAGAAGATGGTACCTTCTGTCTATCACTTATAAAAGTGAAGTAGCTGTTAGAATCCAAATCCAAATCAATACCCAATAATTCTAAAAACCATGTCCATGTAGCAGTTGTCTCAGCCTCAACCAGTGCATATGCAACTGGGTAAATTCCATTGTTAGGTGTAACAACCGGCAAAAATAAGGTAATTCCGTACTAATTAATTAACGTAATTAACGTAATTAAATATAATTATGTGTTGATTATTTAATTGAGGCCTTAGAATAATAGCAATTCCCAAATAAAGCATAGGAATGCATATGTTTAATGACAAACATGACGGAATCATGTGCGAATAAACCTATCCGGTATGGACACTGGCGATTACCCGGTAAAAATTAAATAAGCGAAACGAATCCCGGACAGCCGGAGTATAAAATAAAACGTAATTTCACGAAATATAATGAGTTTTGGAACTCCAAAGCCATACGTGAAAGCTTATTATACAAATCTCCCGGTAACGAATAAAGCGCGCGTACCGCACCCGATATGCGCCTAACTAATAATTTCACCCGACAAAAGCCCGAATAATTTATCAACGCTTAACCCGGACCATAAATTAAGGTTATTAAAAGTATTTTTAATGTCCGGAGAACACGCGATAAAAGCTCGAAAAATACCCGGACGAGACCCGAACAAGATTAACTTAAACATAACTAATAATGGGTATAAATTAGCAAAGTGGGTCCCACAAGACACCCCTTGGGGGCCGGCCTAGGGCCATACAAATGGAAGAATACTTGTGTTAACTAAAGAAAATCATTAGAAGGATTTTAATCATGGGATTGCATGGCTTGTTATTGGGCATGAGAGATGAACCAATCTCCTTTCCCCTTTCTTTCAAAAAATCGGCCAACACCCCAAATAATATCCCACAAGATTTTTGTTAATCAATTATAATCTCATTCACCCAATCCTAGTGAGGCTAGAGGATATTAGAAGATTTGGAAGTTTTATATAAACATAAACACACCCACACTTGAACAAAAAAAAAAGAAATCTTCTTCTTTTCTTCCTCATTGCCGTGAGCTCCCCCACCCCCATTAACACTTCTATTTCAATTTTTACACTAGCAAATTACCTCTAAATCATCATCCATTCAAAACCCCTATGTGTGTTCAAGAGCTTGGAGCTTAACCCTTTGGAAAAACACACTAAACCCCATCCAATCCAAGGTTGTCATCTTCCCTAGCCTTGAGCTAGTTGTAAGTATTCACCTTGTTTTGCTTTTAAATGTTCATATATTGTGTTCTTTTGAGCAAGTTGTACATTGATGGGTTAATATGGTTTTGAAATATAAAAGTTTATTATATATCATACAAGAACAAAATGGATGAATAATAATATGGATGAACTTTAGAGTTGATGTTGGTGATAAAATATCTCATGAAATGTGAAAATAATGACATGCATGTAAAGAGGATGATGATCAAAACATTATTTTTGAAAAAGGTTTAAAAGTGATGAAAAATGGTTTTGATCATCATAAGATGACTAGCTAATGTCAAAAATGTAGGAAAATATGTTGGATGAACTTGCATGTAAAAATTTCATGATTAAGTCTACTCACTTAGATGAGTGAAAAGTTAGTATTTTGGATGAAAATATGAAACAAGCATGTTAATAGCATCTAGGATGGATTATAAGATTATTAGAAGTGGAATGAAGTGAAAATAACCAAGCATAAAGAAAATGATTTTTCAAAGTCTACTAAGTTGGAGGAAAAATGCTAACTTTAAAAGATTGGATGAAAAATGCAACAAGTATAAGTTGAAAGACTAATATTGTAACTTTGCAAGTTGATGGGCTAAAATAAGTATTTTAGAAACTTTGATCAAAAATGCATTAACTAAAAGTTTAGTGTCAAAGACATAAATAATAGCTTCTCCAAGTATAGTTTTTGTAAACTTGAACAAACTACTTAAATGCATTTTAAAAATGTATTTTTATAAAAGTAAGAGTTTTATAAAAATAAGTGGTCAAGTTAACGTAAGAATTTTACTAAAATAAAGGTTTTGTAAAACAATTAGACAAAAGTAAAAACTTGGGAAAAACTTGTACAAAAATGGATACCTTTATATAAATGGGAATATAAAAGTATCGGAAACATTTTTGGGATACAAGTAACAAGTTGTACTAAAAATATAAAAATATATTTTTTTCAAGTAATATACGTTCGGAATTGGAAGTATGAATAATATACCATAGAACGGATATTAGAAGAAAATGTGGAAAAGGTTAACTAATGGACTTAGTAACGTAAACTAACGATGATGTATAAACGGACAAACTAGAGAAAAATGCCATAGCGGCAAAACGTGAAAATATATATATTTTAGGAAGTAAAATATATATAACATGGGTGAAACTTATGCAACACTTTCCTAAGTGTTGGAACAAATATTCGTGGGAGAAAAACTAATGAATTAAAACGTTAGACAACGTATGGACTTAACAAAGAAAACGCACACATTGATATATAGATACACACTTGTCTCGACGAAATTTTAGTACATCTATTTAAATGGGAAAATAGATACGCGAGAAGGAAAACCGAGACAAGTAGGTGAAGTATATCTACGAACGTGTAGGTCCCAACAAATCCTAGTATATTTATTTAAATGGGAAAATAAATGTACGGCATGGTGAGTTGAGTCGGGCGTTAAAATATAGAATCGAACGACAAGAACTTAGCATGTTTATTTAAATGGGAAAATAAATATGTGGCAAAGTGAGTCGGGTCGGGAGATAAGAATACATTGTATTGAACGATACGATCCTAAGTATAATTATTTAAATGGGAAAATAATTATACGTTAGGTAGAGTTGTGTCGAGAATAATAGTGTACACGTTACAAGTAATATTAACAAGATTAATATATAAAGAAAAGGGTAACCCATCGCCAATGGACCTAGGATGCGCGTCTAATTAAACGGGAATTGGGATAACACATGGTCGGGGAGTTGGGTGTACAACTTGCCAAGGCACTCGCACTATAGGTGTAGTGACTTATACGCCTAGAAACATTTGTAGGTGCGAGACCACCAAATTTGCTATTTACTTCTTTGAGCCGAGCACAGTTTCAGGTGAGTTTCACGGCCCCATCTTTAAACTATTTTAACGTTTTCGGGGGAAAGATATGTTAGGGAAATGTTTGACGGGTTGGTACTTGAGTTATGATCGCCACTCGGGGTTGAGACCTCACTACTATAATCATTAATTCAGGAAAGTGAAACCGAAGGAATATTTGAATAGTACTATTGGTGCCTGACAAGGCCCACCCCTAATCGATAGCGTCGATTATGCATCGGCGTATGCCTGGGGTGCACGTATTCTGAAATTAAGTCGTAAGAATACCGAGTAACGACTTGGAGCGGGGCATTATTATTTGTCTTGGTTTGATTATAGGCTCAAGTAGAATTGTAGGAACTTGCAACTCCTATAAATTGTCATAACATGGAAATTCCCAAAAGATAATGTTTTGATAACTAAAACCTGTGAACTCACCAATATTTATATATTGACGATTTTAAACATATCTTTCAGGTAATTGATGAATGATGGACAACATGGCAAGCCGGGTCGGGGGAATCTCTTAACGGGACGTCGGGTGTTATGAAGAGGCTTCATCTCTTTATCCCAAGGAATCGGGATATACATGAGAAGCCTCCTTATTTGAATTAAAAACAATTTTACGTTTATGTATGAATAATTTGATATGATTTTTCGACGTCTTAATAAATGACCCGTTTCTTTAATTACTTGTGATTTGCATTAATCTTGGTTTTATCCATTTGAACCGTCGCGCCACGTGTTTCCGCCGTAGTCGTGGTGTGACAGAAAGTGGTATCAGAGCCAAGGTTATAGCGAATTAGTTGTTAAAAATCTAAACTATAACCGGATTTGGTTCAAAAAGGTAAGGCTTTCAAAATATAAATGCAAAATGCAATTAAGTATATTTTCAAAGAACATTGGGTATGAAGAGATTCCGACCGAACTAGCCATGGGTATTGATACATGTTACTTTAGTATTAGAAGTAGGAAGATTACTGAAAACGTACTCCCTAACCTTCTAATAAAGAATATATAAATAATAGTACGGTTCTTTTGCCAGGGATGTCAAACGCTGAGGGTGGCGCACCGAGTTTCGATAGCAGCATCCAGATCTTGTCACCCCCACCGATCGAGGTGGTAGTGCTTGACCTAGAGAGTGATGACATGGAGGTAGACGCTGCCATTGGAGGCATGGAGGACGAGACTGACCCCAGTGAGGACCCGAACTGGGCCCCCGCTGGAGACGACGTGGTCGCAGCGACAGACCTACCGATGGAGGAGGCACCGCAGGCCGACTTGCCACTAGTACCGATACCGACCGCACCACTGCCGGTACGCCCTATCCGAGCCGTCAGGGATTTCCCTGTAGGCTGCGCAGGTCCGTCGAGACCAGCTCCCGCCGGATCAGAGACCGTGGAGTCTCCATACCGATGGCGTACCCGCGCTGAGCGTGAGCCACTACCCGCCCCTCACATTCCCGTTCCCCCAGGCATGATGCTTGTGCCTATCTCCCGAGGACGGAACGGGTGGATATCGGACGACTCTGACGATGAGTCAGTGGCGTCTGTGGACCACATAGCCCTGCCCATACCCCCAGCTGCTCAGGAGGAGCCCATTACTCCAGTGATAGAGCACGCCCCCTCTGCCCCGACAGCCTTACTCGCCCTACCAGAGCCCGTACCACAGGAGGGGCCAGCCTCCGCAGGGCACATACTTGAGGGTAGCTCAGCCCGTAGCTCTGAGTTACACCGAGCCGGTATGACGGCATACGCTACTGCGAGCCCACCTACCCCCACCGTCGTGGCATCCACCCCGGAGTGGACCACTGTGACACAGCCTCTCATGGTCTCGATGGCCGAACTCATATCACCCACCCCAGCCACCATGACATTACCCATTACCACCTTCCCCATGATGCCACCCCTCACTGAGCTACTGACAGTACCCCCACCTGCACCATTCACCATGGGTGCAGAGACTCCCTTCATGATGACACCACCTGCACCATACCCTTTGGGTGCAGGAGACCCATACCAGATACCACCCCACTTTACCACTGGACCACCGGGCTTTGCCCAACCCTTTCCACCTCTACCGATACCAGACATAGTCGGCCCATCCCAGCCGACTTACCCTGACATACCCGGGCCGTCACAGCCCCATGTGATGACCCCACTGTCCGGACCAGCATGGTCCACTGTGATCTCCTTAGAGAGGGATTTCCAGACCCTCACAGACACAGTGCAGCGCACTGTGAACCAGATGGAGCAGCAGACACGACTGATGTGGGCCAGGATCATTGACTCCAGAGACGCACTAGCATATTACGCTGAGGAGTTATTACGCATGGACGCACATTGTGGGATTACAGGCGATGCGCATTTCGCTCATCGCCAGTTCTTGTACGATCGCATCATGGCGATCAGCATGTCCATCAGCATGTATGCCCCCCAGTACCAGTACCCGCCACCACCACCACAATAGAGACATCTCAGAGACACCCGAAGAACCATCTGAAGACATGGTAGTAGTAGTAGTATGATAGCATAGCACGAGTTATAGCACTCGTCTGCATTTTTTTGCCTAGCCGTGCGGGTTATGCCGGTATATGACATTATGTTTCTATGGTATTTCAAGTAACGATGTATGAGGGATGTATCCCCTATTTTGTTATTACAAACAATCATTGTACTCGTGGTAATTGAAATTAATGAGAATTTTGTTATGGTGAAATGTGTTGTTATGATTATCAACGATTATTATTACTTACCTTGTATATATTGTGATTTGTGATGGTATGGTGATGTTGTGTTGACTATTGTGTATATGTTTGAGTTGTTGTTTGTGCTATATGTATGACGATGTTGTATGCATGATCGTCAAATTAACCTTTGATAATTGTTATTGAAGAAAAATGGCACCAGCCACTCGTAGCAACAGCGGAAACGGAGGACTACCCGCAACACCCGAGGAGCTTGAGGCACTAGTCTCGGAGCGCGTAGCTCAAGCCCTCGCAGCGGAAAACGCCGCCCGCACTGAGCGATCGCGGGATAGGTCCGGGAGCGACCGACGCGAAACCTCCCCCAATGGTAAAAGGGTTATAAATAAATACAATGGGAGATTTTCATGAAACTCCTAATTCATAATAACATGCTACCTTATTATTGCAGAAATGGCCTCGCGAGAGCGTGGCTGCTCATTCAAAGCTTTTCTGGACTGCAAGCCATTCAACTTCGGTGGCACTGAGGGATCTGTCGGACTGATTAAATGGTTCGAGAAAACTGAGGCGGTAATCCGCATCAGTAGCTGTACTCCACGTCAAGCGGTTATGTATGCCACTAACCTGTTCCTGGACCAGGCACTAACTTGGTGGAACGACCAAGTACAATCACTAGGAGACGATACTGCCTACTCCTTGTCCTGGTTGGAGTTAAAAGAACGCATGATCGCCGAGTACTGCCCCGCAAGCGAAGTGCAAAAGCTAGAGACTGAATTCTGGAACCACGCTATGATTGGATCGGACGTAACTGGGTACACATCCAGGTTCCATGATCTATCTCGACTGGTACCTCGTCTGATTACTCCGGAGAGCAAGAAGGTGGAACGATACCTATTCGGGCTGGCGCCACAAATTCGCGGCATGGTCACTGCTTCCAAACCCACGACCATGCGCGAGGCTATCGACCTCGCTATGAGCCTCACTGAAGATGCCATCCGAGTGGGCACTCTAATCCGGAAAGTGTCAGGACTGAAGCTTACTGAGTCTAGCAGTGTAGAGGGTAAGAATGTGGGTGCAAGTTCAACGATTGGGTTTAGTGATCAGGGAAATAAGCCAAGGTTCGGGAAACGTAAGCGCAATGACGGGAAAAAGGATGGGTCATCGGGTGGAACGAACAAGAAGGGAAAAGGGTATGTAGCCACAGGACGTGGAAATGGCGGAAAGCCGGGTTATCAGGGGAAGAATGGGATAATTTGTGGAAAGTGCCAGCGCACAGGACACAAAACAGAAGAGTGCAGGTCAGGTGCACAGAAGAATGGAGGAGCGAGGCCCTGTTTCTCGTGTGGATCGCTCGACCATTGGAAGAGGGATTGCCCCAAGCTCAACAACCAAGCCCGTGGGCGGGCATTTGTGATTGGTGCCGGTGATGCACGACAGGACCCTAATGTGGTCACTGGTACGTTCCCTCTTAATGGTCATTATGCTTCTGTATTATTTGATACTGGCGCCGATTTTAGCTTCGTATCTGTCGAGTTTAAAAGATTACTTGGGCTAAAAACTAGTAAACTAGACACACCATATTCTATAGAACTGGCTAATGGTAAAACTATAGAAACACGAGAAGTAGCGAAAGATTGTAAATTGGATCTCTGTGGTCACGAATTTGATATTGATCTCTTGCCGGTAGTACTGGGTAGTTTTGACATAGTCGTTGGCATGGACTGGTTGTCTGCACAACGTGCTATCGTTGTCTGCAACGATAAAATAATTCAAGTTCCCCTCGCAAGCGGTGAAACTCTATCGATTCAAGGGGAAAGGCGTGGGACGCCATTACGAATTATTACCAGCATGAAGGCCCGAAAGTGTTTGAGAAAAGGCCTTATTGCATTCTTGGCGCACGTGGTAGATAAGGAGGCCGACGAGCGAAAGTTAGAAGACATTCCGATAGCTAGAGATTTTCCAGACGTGTTCCCAGAAGATTTGCCGGGGTTGCCACCACCTCGACAAGTCGAGTTCCGCATCGACCTTATTCCTGGAGCTGCACCCGTAGTGCGATCGCCATATCGCTTAGCTCCATCCGAGATGCAGGAACTATCCGGTCAACTGCAAGAGTTGTTAGACAAAGGCTTCATAAGACCAAGCTTCTCACCCTGGGGAGCTCCTGTCTTATTCGTAAAGAAGAAGGACGGCACTTTTCGAATGTGCATTGACTATCGGGAACTAAACAAGTTGACCATCAAGAATCGCTATCCTCTTCCCAGGATCGACGATTTATTCGATCAACTTCAAGGGTCCAGCTTCTACTCCAAGATCGATCTAAGATCCGGCTATCACCAGTTGCGTATCCAGGAAGAAGATGTACCGAAAACGGCATTCAGAACTCGTTATGGACATTACGAATTCTTGGTAATGCCATTTGGATTGACCAACGCACCGGCAGTTTTCATGGACTTGATGAATCGTGTGTGTAAGCCATACTTGGACAAATTTGTCATTGTCTTTATTGATGACATTTTGATCTATTCGCGTACTAAAGAAGACCATGAGAATCACCTTCGGTTAATCCTAGAGGTACTGCGCAAAGAGAAGCTCTATGCAAAGTTTTCAAAGTGTGACTTTTGGATTCGAGAAGTTCACTTCCTAGGCCACGTGGTAAATGAAAAGGGAATACATGTCGATCCCGCCAAGATCGAGGCTATTAAGAATTGGGAAGCCCCTAGAACTCCTACTGAAGTGCGACAATTTCTTGGCCTTGCGGGTTACTACAGAAGGTTCATCAAGAACTTTTCGAAGATAGCACAGTCTTTGACCATGCTAACCCAAAAGGACAGGAAGTTCGAATGGACGGAAAAGCAAGAAGAGGCATTCCAACTACTAAAGGACAAGTTATGTGGCGCTCCGATACTATCACTCCCCGATGGTACGGAAGACTTCGTGGTTTACTGTGACGCCTCTCACCAAGGATTGGGTTGCGTACTGATGCAACGAGAGAAAGTGATAGCATATGCTTCCAGACAACTGAAAATCCACGAGAAGAACTACACTACTCACGATTTGGAATTGGGTGCCGTAGTGTTCGCACTCAAGATATGGAGGCATTATTTGTATGGAACCAAGTGCACAGTTTTCACGGATCATAAGAGTTTGCGACACATTTTCGACCAGAAGGAACTGAACATGCGACAACGGCGATGGGTTGAATTATTAAACGATTACGATTGTGAGATAAAGTACCATCCCGGTAAGGCAAACGTTGTGGCCGACGCCTTAAGTCGCAAGGAACGGATTAAGCCGTTGCGTGTCCGAGCTTTAGGTCTAACTATTCAGACGAATCTGACTGACCGAATTCGCGAAGCTCAGATTAACGCTCTTAAACCCGAGAATGTCAAAGGTGAAAGACTACGGAAAATGGTTGACTCACTAGAACCAAAGGCGGACCAAACCTTGTATTTCATGAATAGGATTTGGGTTCCAGTGTATGGTGGTTTACGAGAACTAGTATTGGCTGAAGCTCACAGTTCACGATATTCGGTTCACCCTGGTGCAGACAAGATGTTCCACGATTTGAAAGGATTTTATTGGTGGCCAAACTTCAAGAGAGATATAGCAGCTTATGTTGCGCGGTGTTTGACTTGTGCAAAGGTCAAAGCCGAGCATCAGAGACCATCCGGTTTACTCCAGCAACCGGAAATACCGGAATGGAAGTGGGAACGGATTACCATGGATTTCATTTCCGAGTTACCCAGGACGACGAGCGGCCATAATAAGATTTGGGTAATTGTTGATCGATTGACAAAGTCCGCACACTTCCTTCCGATCCGCGAAACGGATGGACTAGAAAAGTTGACCCGTTTGTATATCAAGGAAATAGTATCCAAGCATGGTGTGCCTACATCTATTATCTCCGATCGAGATGGTCGCTTCACCTCAAGATTTTGGGGAAGTCTGAACGATGCCCTTGGTACTCGCCTCGACATGAGTACCGCATATCATCCCCAAACCGACGGGCAGAGTGAACGAACCATCCAGACTTTAGAAGATATGTTACGAGCATGTGCAATCGATTTCAGCGGTAGTTGGGATACACACTTACCACTGGTGGAATTCTCATATAACAACAGTTACCATACGAGCATTCAAGCTGCACCTTTTGAAGCTCTATATGGACGTAAGTGTAGATCTCCACTATGTTGGGCTGAAGTCGGAGAAAAGCAACTAACCGGGCCCGAAATTGTTCAAGAAACAACGGACAAGATCTTCTTGATAAAGGAACGCCTCAAAGCTATGCTGATATGAGGCGAAAGCCTTTGGTATTTCAAGTCGGAGACCGGGTCCTACTAAAAGTGTCACCTTGGAAAGGTGTCGCGCGTTTTGGGAAGCGCGGAAAGTTGAACCCACGGTATGTTGGACCGTTCGAAATCTTGTCCAGAGTAGGCCCCGTAGCATACAAGCTCAAGTTACCTCAAGAAATGAACGGTGTGCATGACACGTTCCACGTGTCAAATTTGAAGAAGTGCCTATCCGACGAAACTCTCATCATCCCTGCAGACGAAATCCACGTCGATGATAAGTTACATTTTGTCGAAGAACCAATCGAAGTGACTGATTGGAAGGTCCAAAAACTAAGGCGCAGTAAGATCAGGTTGGTCAAAGTGCGCTGGAACGCCAAGCGTGGACCGGAGTTCACGTGGGAGAGGCTGGACCAGATGAAGCAAAAATATCCCGCCCTATTCGAGAAGACCCCTATACCGGAGGACTCGAAGTGAATTCCGGGACGGAATTCTCTTAACGGGGGGAGAATGTAACAACCGGCAAAAATAAGGTAATTCCGTACTAATTAATTAACGTAATTAACGTAATTAAATATAATTATGTGTTGATTATTTAATTGAGGCCTTAGAATAATAGCAATTCCCAAATAAAGCATAGGAATGCATATGTTTAATGACAAACATGACGGAATCATGTGCGAATAAACCTATCCGGTATGGACACTGGCGATTACCCGGTAAAAATTAAATAAGCGAAACGAATCCCGGACAGCCGGAGTATAAAATAAAACGTAATTTCACGAAATATAATGAGTTTTGGAACTCCAAAGCCATACGTGAAAGCTTATTATACAAATCTCCCGGTAACGAATAAAGCGCGCGTACCGCACCCGATATGCGCCTAACTAATAATTTCACCCGACAAAAGCCCGAATAATTTATCAACGCTTAACCCGGACCATAAATTAAGGTTATTAAAAGTATTTTTAATGTCCGGAGAACACGCGATAAAAGCTCGAAAAATACCCGGACGAGACCCGAACAAGATTAACTTAAACATAACTAATAATGGGTATAAATTAGCAAAGTGGGTCCCACAAGACACCCCTTGGGGGCCGGCCTAGGGCCATACAAATGGAAGAATACTTGTGTTAACTAAAGAAAATCATTAGAAGGATTTTAATCATGGGATTGCATGGCTTGTTATTGGGCATGAGAGATGAACCAATCTCCTTTCCCCTTTCTTTCAAAAAATCGGCCAACACCCCAAATAATATCCCACAAGATTTTTGTTAATCAATTATAATCTCATTCACCCAATCCTAGTGAGGCTAGAGGATATTAGAAGATTTGGAAGTTTTATATAAACATAAACACACCCACACTTGAACAAAAAAAAAAAGAAATCTTCTTCTTTTCTTCCTCATTGCCGTGAGCTCCCCCACCCCCATTAACACTTCTATTTCAATTTTTACACTAGCAAATTACCTCTAAATCATCATCCATTCAAAACCCCTATGTGTGTTCAAGAGCTTGGAGCTTAACCCTTTGGAAAAACACACTAAACCCCATCCAATCCAAGGTTGTCATCTTCCCTAGCCTTGAGCTAGTTGTAAGTATTCACCTTGTTTTGCTTTTAAATGTTCATATATTGTGTTCTTTTGAGCAAGTTGTACATTGATGGGTTAATATGGTTTTGAAATATAAAAGTTTATTATATATCATACAAGAACAAAATGGATGAATAATAATATGGATGAACTTTAGAGTTGATGTTGGTGATAAAATATCTCATGAAATGTGAAAATAATGACATGCATGTAAAGAGGATGATGATCAAAACATTATTTTTGAAAAAGGTTTAAAAGTGATGAAAAATGGTTTTGATCATCATAAGATGACTAGCTAATGTCAAAAATGTAGGAAAATATGTTGGATGAACTTGCATGTAAAAATTTCATGATTAAGTCTACTCACTTAGATGAGTGAAAAGTTAGTATTTTGGATGAAAATATGAAACAAGCATGTTAATAGCATCTAGGATGGATTATAAGATTATTAGAAGTGGAATGAAGTGAAAATAACCAAGCATAAAGAAAATGATTTTTCAAAGTCTACTAAGTTGGAGGAAAAATGCTAACTTTAAAAGATTGGATGAAAAATGCAACAAGTATAAGTTGAAAGACTAATATTGTAACTTTGCAAGTTGATGGGCTAAAATAAGTATTTTAGAAACTTTGATCAAAAATGCATTAACTAAAAGTTTAGTGTCAAAGACATAAATAATAGCTTCTCCAAGTATAGTTTTTGTAAACTTGAACAAACTACTTAAATGCATTTTAAAAATGTATTTTTATAAAAGTAAGAGTTTTATAAAAATAAGTGGTCAAGTTAACGTAAGAATTTTACTAAAATAAAGGTTTTGTAAAACAATTAGACAAAAGTAAAAACTTGGGAAAAACTTGTACAAAAATGGATACCTTTATATAAATGGGAATATAAAAGTATCGGAAACATTTTTGGGATACAAGTAACAAGTTGTACTAAAAATATAAAAATATATTTTTTTCAAGTAATATACGTTCGGAATTGGAAGTATGAATAATATACCATAGAACGGATATTAGAAGAAAATGTGGAAAAGGTTAACTAATGGACTTAGTAACGTAAACTAACGATGATGTATAAACGGACAAACTAGAGAAAAATGCCATAGCGGCAAAACGTGAAAATATATATATTTTAGGAAGTAAAATATATATAACATGGGTGAAACTTATGCAACACTTTCCTAAGTGTTGGAACAAATATTCGTGGGAGAAAAACTAATGAATTAAAACGTTAGACAACGTATGGACTTAACAAAGAAAACGCACACATTGATATATAGATACACACTTGTCTCGACGAAATTTTAGTACATCTATTTAAATGGGAAAATAGATACGCGAGAAGGAAAACCGAGACAAGTAGGTGAAGTATATCTACGAACGTGTAGGTCCCAACAAATCCTAGTATATTTATTTAAATGGGAAAATAAATGTACGGCATGGTGAGTTGAGTCGGGCGTTAAAATATAGAATCGAACGACAAGAACTTAGCATGTTTATTTAAATGGGAAAATAAATATGTGGCAAAGTGAGTCGGGTCGGGAGATAAGAATACATTGTATTGAACGATACGATCCTAAGTATAATTATTTAAATGGGAAAATAATTATACGTTAGGTAGAGTTGTGTCGAGAATAATAGTGTACACGTTACAAGTAATATTAACAAGATTAATATATAAAGAAAAGGGTAACCCATCGCCAATGGACCTAGGATGCGCGTCTAATTAAACGGGAATTGGGATAACACATGGTCGGGGAGTTGGGTGTACAACTTGCCAAGGCACTCGCACTATAGGTGTAGTGACTTATACGCCTAGAAACATTTGTAGGTGCGAGACCACCAAATTTGCTATTTACTTCTTTGAGCCGAGCACAGTTTCAGGTGAGTTTCACGGCCCCATCTTTAAACTATTTTAACGTTTTCGGGGGAAAGATATGTTAGGGAAATGTTTGACGGGTTGGTACTTGAGTTATGATCGCCACTCGGGGTTGAGACCTCACTACTATAATCATTAATTCAGGAAAGTGAAACCGAAGGAATATTTGAATAGTACTATTGGTGCCTGACAAGGCCCACCCCTAATCGATAGCGTCGATTATGCATCGGCGTATGCCTGGGGTGCACGTATTCTGAAATTAAGTCGTAAGAATACCGAGTAACGACTTGGAGCGGGGCATTATTATTTGTCTTGGTTTGATTATAGGCTCAAGTAGAATTGTAGGAACTTGCAACTCCTATAAATTGTCATAACATGGAAATTCCCAAAAGATAATGTTTTGATAACTAAAACCTGTGAACTCACCAATATTTATATATTGACGATTTTAAACATATCTTTCAGGTAATTGATGAATGATGGACAACATGGCAAGCCGGGTCGGGGGAATCTCTTAACGGGACGTCGGGTGTTATGAAGAGGCTTCATCTCTTTATCCCAAGGAATCGGGATATACATGAGAAGCCTCCTTATTTGAATTAAAAACAATTTTACGTTTATGTATGAATAATTTGATATGATTTTTCGACGTCTTAATAAATGACCCGTTTCTTTAATTACTTGTGATTTGCATTAATCTTGGCTTTATCCATTTGAACCGTCGCGCCACGTGTTTCCGCCGTAGTCGTGGTGTGACATTAGGATCCATTCCTACAGATGTTAAGATCTGACCAGGAAATGGCCCTTTCAAAAAACATCCATCAAGTCCCAGTATTGGTCTCCCTCCTGCCTTAAATCCAGCTTTCAATGCACCTAGACAAATGTACATCCTCCTAAACTGTCTTGTTGAACTGCTAGGATTACAGCATGCCCTCACTTGTCCCACTGTCACCTTTACTCTTGGTGGGCCCACTATCCTTTTTAGATCTTGAATACCTCTTCTTCTTCGGTTCACTTGCACCCACATTTGTCATTTTGTCATTACCATCCCAACTACTAATACTTATGTTCCCACCTAAACAAATAACCCTGAACCTTGATTTGTCATTTTTTGTAATGAAAAGTTGCCTCCTTGATTGAACTGCACGACTCTTGACCAATTCTTTAATTTCATCTCTATCAGAAAATGTTTGACTAACATCGAATGGATCCTCATCAGTTTTTTTACCTTTGACTTTTTTCTTATTTTTCCTAATCATCCTACAAGCTCTCCTCAAAGTGGTATCATCATCAATATCACTAAGACTATCAAACCCATCCAAGTCAACCTGTTCCTCCATACCTTCCACATCTTCATTCTCATTCTCATTCAAATTCTTTTCATTATCACTAATGTCAAAGTCAACTGCTGCTCTAAACTCATCCATATCAACATCATAATCCTGAACAATGATATCTTCATCTACCAAGAAATCAGAATCAGAATCTTCTTCATCAACCTTCTTTTTACCTTTCTTTTTACCTATACTACCCTCATCATCAACCTTCTTTCTACTTTTATCCTTACCTTTACTACCCTCATCATCAGACTCAGAATGTTCATCATCAGTAATAGGCTGTTCATAATTAGCATCATCACTTTCACTACCATTTTCCCTATCAGTAACATGACTAGATTTATCACTGCCATTTTCCCTACACTAACTACCACTTCATAAAGCAAATCAACAAAATCAACCTCATGTACATGTTCACTTTCATCTTTTTTAACATCATATTTTTCAGCATGTTGAACATAAACTTCAATAACTTTATTAGTTTTAGCATACTTGATTAAGCTCAAAACATCATTGTCAATACCTAAAGGTCTTAAACCAAAATCTAATGCTTCACCAGGTATCTTGAAATGGTATACAACTACGTCCTCGTCTGAATAACCCAATGTTACCAGCATATCATTCAATATTATGACAGAAAAGCGATCAGGGTCAATCTTGCCAATATAATCACACTTACCCTCATAAGTCACATCTGGAAATTCATTAAAGTCACCACCATGAGAAATCTTTAAACTGAATAAATCAGGTCGATTAGCTGAAAATAAACAATGAACACCACATTATTAACCTGATCATCGATATAAATAGGCACATTATAAAAATTTAACATTTTAGAGGTTTTGTCGAACATACCATATTTCAGTTGTGGGTCGAAGTCAGAATCACGTTCTCGTACACACCATTCCCAAGATTCGTCATCCATTGTTTGTTAATCAGTGTTTGAGAGGGTTGCTTAGGGTTGTTTGAATGGATGATAATCAGACGAGAGAGAGGGCTTAGGGTTTTAAAGAGTATTATTACTTTATTTTTTTAATTCGTTTTTTTTATTTTTTAGTCATTCAGTAATTTGACTAAAATACCCCTCAGTTAACGACATTTTTTAACTGAGTTAGTGAAAAGGACGATTTTGGCAAAAAAATCCAAACCACAGGTAAGGAATTGCAAAAAAAAAATAAAATTTTGTACTGGAGTGGCAAACTGGACCAAACCTCAGGGGCGAAAATGGCTATTAACTCTTGTTTTTATAATATTTATGATTTCATATGGTTCTTAAATTTGGTTCAACTAATGGACCGGTAAGTAGATCGGTTTGATGTTTGATCTGCAAACATTCCTTGGATTTGTAAGAATTTGTTTTCTTACACGTTGAAGTTAATTTTGTGTCTTTTTTAACTTTTTTTCCCGTTGTTTAGGTTTTTTTTTGTGCGTATAAAATTTTTCCAAGATGTAGGATCAATTGAATGTGTAAGAGATTGGAGTGTTGGAAATGTTCATAACGGGTTGCATTAGTAGAGAGGTTGAGGGTTGAATCGGTTCATATTCGAAAGATGGTGATCAAGAAAATTGAGGAAAAGAAAACGAATGATTTGGTTTTAATTAGTAGAGATATTAAACTTTAGCAATGTTTTAAAAACCGGTTTATACCGGCTGGTTGAACCGGTTATACCGCTTACCGGTGTCTAGCCCGGTACGAATCAATCTGGTATTTTAGGAAAACGGTAAAGGATTTGAACCGCCGGTAAATTCCGGTATACCGGTTTATACCGCTATACCGGTACCGGCACAAGGTTAAACTTTTGACTTTATCGGCCCATAGTGATGATATGAATAACATGTGTGGTGAGAAAGAGCATGAACCGGTTTCTTAGACACAAAGTTATTTGTTATATATGTTAATTATCTAATGTAATTTTAGTATATTTTGATTATTGGTAACTAAAACTTCTTATCAAAGATTGTAGAAAATAAAAATGGTTATACTTTTGTTAACGAGTGACGATGATTATGAATTTTATCATTTAAGCAATCATAAATTTAATGCATTAAACAATCTAATGCATGAACCTAGTATACCCTTTCATATAAAAAAACTTTGTTGAAAAATTGGGTACTTTTAGATTATTATTTTATTATGAAATCATGTATTATTGGATGACTTTTTGAATTGAAGTTGTATTTTATATAATTATAAGTTTAGCTATTCAATTCGGTTGAACCGCTTCTGAGTCCAATCTGGTATGGTTAAAAAACCTGTTTTTAAAACATTGAAATTTAGAATATTTAATTTCTTATTTTGAAAGTTTGTATTTTGTTAGGTAGCTTTTCCTTTTAAGTCATTGATAAATAAACAATTTAGGGTCAATGTATTATATGTTTTTTTTTCCCTAATAATATTGAAAGAGTGGAAAGTGGTTGACTCCTGAATCACGTGTGTTCTTAACTTCTTAGAGGGTGTCTGGGGTTGAGTTTTCAAAAACCAATCCCAAACACCCCCTTATTCGTGTTTATATCCGGTTGTTGTTTGTATGTTTATCAAGATCCAGGCCAACTTAGAGCAGGAATTGATGATTTTAAACCTTTTTTTTATGCAGAAACTAGCTTGAATTCTCTAGATTTATGTATTATGCCATTTACATTTTTATTATAAGCAAATAACTCTTATAAGCAAATAACTCTTAAATACAGGCTATCCTTAAATACAGGCTCATGGTTCCCATGTTCCCAGTTGACGAGTCGTGTCCAGTTTGCAAAAAAATATGTTTAGATAAGTTTGGGGAACATGCCCTTCACTGTAAGGAGCTGCCCGGATTTAAATACAGACATGATCTGGTTAGGAATGTTTTATGGGACGTCTTGCGAAGGGCAGGGATTTCGGCTAGGAAAGAAGCCCCGGTTAACTTTTTGACGGACCCCCTAGAAGGACGGTCTACCTTAAAGCCAGCAGATGTCCTCGTGTTCGGGTGGGCACAAGGCAAGCATGCGTGCGTTGATCTCACAGGGGTGTCTCCGTTGGTGGGACTTCGAGATTCGGGTTTTGTGGCAGGGCAAGCAGCCTTGAGAGCAGAATCCCAGAAAGTTGTCAAACATGAAGCTGCATGTCTAGAGAACCAACACGTTTTTGTGCCATTTGCTTTTGACACATTTGGAGGGTTAGCCCCCGAGGCAATCCGGTTCTTAAAAAGAGTTCAAAAGGTGGTGCAGAGCAACTCTCCAGCGACAAATGACCTAAGTTTTATTTTTAATAGAGTAACCTTTTCTTTAGTTACCAAAGGGCCTTTGGCCTAGTGGTATCAAGGTGTTAAAATAAGGCTTTGCCTTTTCAAGTGGTGAGGGGTTCAAATCCCATGGGTGACAAAAAATTAGCTGTCCAAAAAAAACCTTTTCTTTAATTTTTAAATAACTTTAATTTACTAATATTAATTGATTTGCATGTAAGTAAATGAAAGGCAAAGAAATGATGCATTATTAGGCCTTTGGGACCAAATAAATAATAAGATTTACAATTAGAGTATTTAGGAACACTTTGTTTTTTTTTTCTTGAGTCTTTTGGGCTTTATCTTTCTCTTATGTTTGTATGAAAGGATTTAAAGAAATAGTGATGTTTACCAAAGAGAATAGGGACTAATATTTATTATGATGTTAAAACATCTTTGTTTACACAAAATGTCTTGGCGTTGTCCATTTCCTACTTTTGTTGATTATCATCTAATTTGTCCAAACTTTAAACAACTCACATTGACCTGATTTTATTTGAAAATTTTCTATACGGAGAAGATTTATTCAAGATCTTATTTGACTTATCTTTATAGATCTTGGTTTTATAAAAGCTCTTTATTTATTTACAAACGAAACGACACTGAAGGGTCTTCAACTAAAACTTCCCAAGTATTGAAAAACGACTAAAGATTTATAAAGCAGACTTAAGGATAACACCCCACCTTACCGGATTTGTAAACAAAGGAAACTCTCGAAAGACTTCCTAGCCGCGTGCAACCTACCTTCTTCAGACAGTAACGTAAGTACTATAAATATACGATTTCAGTATATAATTTTACATGAGTTTAAAAATTATATGCTAATTTGAATATAAGGATTTCACATTTCAAATAATTTAAAGTATATCAGGTTAAAACAGTATATCTATTATACTTATAAAAAATTTAATGTATTAATATATTTGGTTTTGACGTATGTTAACAAGTATATAATCAGTTTGGTGCGATCAGATGATTATATTAAAACCATACGCGTTCTAATCCCATAAGCATTGGCGAAGCATAATGAGGGCCAGGGGGCCGGCCCTCCTGTTTTTTAGCTCAGTGATAAAAGTTTGCCATTTTCGTATGTAATTTTTATATGAATTGAGTCCGGCCCCACCGATTTGATCTTGCGGCCCTCACCAATAGGGAAAAATTTATGTCTCGTGATTTTTGGCCCCACTACTATTTTTTTCAAGCTTCGTCACTGCCATAAGCATCCTCATATCCTCATATCCGAATGGAATGCTTTAGTATAAGAATGTAATTGATTCAACCTCATCAATTGATTGAGGAGAGGGTTGTTTATATAATAAAACAATTACAACAAATCCTCCTATAATTAAGGGGATTTATAAATATAAAAGATACATAAAATATTTTACAATATTAGCTAATACCCCCCTTCAATTGAAAAGGTGGCGGTCCAAGACGTAACATGGTACGGAACTTCTCAAACTGAGGGCGCGGAAGACTTTTAGTGAAAATATCCGCCACTTGAAGATTGGTCGGAACAAACTTGGTATAAAGTTTCCCTGAATTAACAAGCTCCCGTATAAAGTGATAATCCAGATCAATGTGCTTTGCACGCTTGTGGGATACCGGATTCTGAGTCAAAAATAAAGCACTTTTGTTGTCACAAAGCAAAGTGGGACGATCTGGAGGCAGGGCATGCAGCTCACGCAGGAGGTGAGTGATCCAGACAAGTTCAGCAGCAGTGTTGGCCATCGCTCGATATTCAGATTCACAGCTGGAGCGAGAGATAGTCGGTTGCTTCTTAGCACTCCAAGAGACGAGATTACCACCAAGGAATATAGATTAGCCGTAAGTAGAGCGCCTGGTATCCAAACAACGAGCCCAATCCGCATCAGAATATCCAATGATAGAGGAAGTGTGGGGCCGACTATATGTAAGACCAAAGGAAATGATGCCTTTGACATAACGTAGAATGCGTTTAACGGCCTGAAAATGGTCAACTGTAGGAGAATGAAGAAACTGAGATACCTGATTGACAGCATAGGACAAGTCCGGACGAGTGATGGTTAAATACTGCAAAGCACCAACAAGCGACCTGTAAGTCGTGGGATCAGAGTGAGGCGTGCCTTGAACCGTAAATGACTCATGAGGAGCCAAGGGAGTGCTAACGGGTTTGGCATCAAACAAATCAGCTCGTTTGAGAATATCTTGCGCATACTTTGATTGAGTAAGAAACAACCCAGTGTCAGTGTAAGCGACCTCAAGACCTAAGAAGTAGTTTAAATCACCCAAATCTTTAATAGCAAACTCATGATTGAGACGAGTGACAAATTGATGAATCTCACCTTCATTACTACCTGTGAGAATAAGATCATCAACATAGACGAGTAAATACATGAGGCAGGAATTCGTCTTGTAGATGAATAAAGAAGTGTCAGCCCTACTGCAGACAAAACCATAAGACACCAAGAAACTGCTCAAGCGATGAAACCATGCACGGGGTGCTTGTTTAAGACCATATAAGGCCTTGCGAAGCTGACACACATGATTTGGGAACCTAGAATCAGCAAAACCAGGAGGTTGCTCCATGAAGACGGTTTCATTAAGATTACCATTGAGAAAGGCATTTTTAACGTCCAATTGATGTAGCTTCCAACGGTTTAGGACGGCCAAAGAAGGAACAATACGAACAGTGGAAGCCTTAACAACAGGACTAAAAGTATGAGAATAATCAAGTCCAGGAATCTGGGTGAAACCCTGAGCCACTAAGCGAGCCTTGTAGCGTTCAATTGAGCCGTCAGAATGATATTTGATGCGATAAACCCATTTAGATCCCACAACATTAGTATTAGATGGACGTGGCACAAGAGTCCATGTATTATTTTGATGTAGAGCACCCAATTCATCATGCATCGCCGCCATCCATTTTGGATCTTTGGCGGCAGATTTGAAGCCACGAGGCTCAGTAGCTGAGAAAAGAGCCGTATGAAGAGCATGCGAGGAAAGAGAAGCAAAATCCGCTCGATGCTTTGGCTTAAAAATACCCGCCTTTGATCGTGTTTGCATGGGATGTGAAGATGTAGCCGAGGCAGCTGGTGGGGAAGGCGGATCCATATGAGCAGATGAAGTGGGCTCAGGCACGGGCTCATTAACGGGCGCAGGAACAGGCTCAGGCCCAACATTAGGAGGAGTAGCCGATGAGTCAACATGATCGGAGATATTATGATATTCAAGGACCAATTGAATCTGATCTCTCCAAACAAGGTAATTCGATGATGAAAGCTTCAAGGGCATCATGTGTGAGAAGGAGTTCATGGTGAAGGGAGTTTCAGGAGTGGAGGGGGAGGCTGCCATGAGAGCAGTAAGAGCCGAAGGCAGGATCGAAAAAGAAAGGTGAAGGGGGCGGCAGAAATTAGGGTTAGGGAGAAGAAGAGGAGGGATTAATGGCTGATACCGTATAAGAATGTAATTGATTCAACCTCATCAATTGATTGAGGAGAGGGTTGTTTATATAATAAAACAATTACAACAAATCCTCCTATAATTAAGGGGATTTATAAATATAAAAGATACATAAAATATTTTACAATATTAGCTAATATTTAGGTTTTGAGTTCTCGTAGTATCCCCTTTTCGAAAAACTTGGCTTTTGTTAAAAATGAAATTGACAAAAATAAATCCAAGAACTTTTAGTAAAAACTGATCATCTTTAATCTTGTAAATCTACAAACGATTAAACACAAATATGACCAGTGAAATTTTTTTTTATCTGATTAATGTTACTATGTACGTAGAGACATGTATGTATAGGTAGAAAGAGATGGAACTTAATTGTCCCATGAGAGTGACAACAAATGACACAAAAGGAGGTGGACCAGTTCTTTCACATGCCATTTCATAAAAGACTACAAATAGAAGAAAAAAAAATAACTTTGAATGGTTATTTAAATGAAACCAACCGCGTACACAAGGCAAGCAATGAGCATATACATACATCAAAGTAACGCCATAAAATCCAATGTAATAAGGTAACATTTGTCTTATTTTTCGTTTAAACAAAAGATATGGTTTTTATCTTCGCTACAAATTCTTTTTGGCTTCTTAGTAAGGGGGACAGAGTGCCTACCGATTTGGTCACGGGTACCCCGCTACCAGTGTTGGTAGTGAATCCGTGAACCAAATTCGGAGTATATTTAACGCACAATAACACTTATTTCTCTCACACTGTCAAATCACTATATATATTTTTAATATTATTATTACAAAATAAAGCTAAAGGAGGTTCACCAATGGAGAAGAAGGAGGTTCAGCAATGAAGACTGAAAATAAAAATTAGGGTTTGTGGTTGAATGAAGAAGATGATGGCTGAAGAAAGTGCTTGAGAGAGAGGGGGGGGGGAGTGGAAAAAGTATTATTATTATTATTATTATTATTATTATTATTATTATTATTATTATTATTATTATTGATTGTTGGGTAAAGAATCAGTGGAGTAATGCCTCTAAAAAACGGTTTCAGTGAAGTGATGTGGCAGTGCAGGATTGGCTAAAATCAGTGAAGTGAAACAAAAAACGAGGTAGCACCCCCCCCCCCCCCCCCCTAATATTGTTGAAAAGTTTGTTCCATAAATCGAATTTTATGAATGGACAGATTATATATAGATGTGTTAAGTTATCCTACAAGTGGTAAAATAAATAGAAAATTTGAGAAGAATACATAATACACAATGGATCATAAAATATAATACATTCCGAAGAAAAAAGAAACAATTAATCGCAAAAAAAAAACCACAATGGCAAATAAATAAAGACATAACAATATAACAAAAAAATTAAAATCTACAAGTTAAAAATCCAAAAGCGAAAACCTAAAATCAAATATTGTAGAGTTTGATGAGACGGTTTCAATGTCGATAGAATTTATAAAATCGGAATTTGTTTGATACCCTTCATACAACTTCATATTTTAGGAGACTATATATTTAAACATTTCTCTTTCCAAACACAATCCCCACGACCACGTAATGAATGAAAAAGTCGATTGTGAGTTAAGTTTGTTTTGGTGCAGTGAAAATAACGTGCTACCAACATTTTCAAACATTGTTGCTCGAAATTTTGATTGTGTTCCTAGTGAAGTCGGCCTGCTTGCGAATCAGGCACCGATTTTAGGTTTGAAACATTGAGCTTGGTGGTCTATTGGCCAGTGACGGATCTAGAAAAAAAGTTGAGGGGTAATGCAAGTTAATTTTTTTTTTTCAGGAGTAGCTGACACATAAAACGAAGAAGGAAAAAAAAATTGCACTAAAAATGCAATTCGCTAAGAAAATTGAGGGGTAGCGCGAGCTACCCCTTCTAGTATGCCAAGTCCGCCTCTGCTACTAGTCGGTTAGGCTTCCTCTAGTTTCCCTATCAAGGATGCCATTTTTTCGTTACGCGACCAACCCCTTTTGAAAAAAATTAAAAGCTATTTTTTGTGGTCCCATTTGAAAATGAAAGTTCCATGTCCATCCGAATGAGAAACCAATAATTATTCCTCAACAAATTTTTCCTTAATTGGGTTGTGATAAACTGGTCGTATTTGCATGTTGGCAGGTTGAACCCGACTATAGGTGCACAAAATCGGTTTTTGGGCCAAACTGAATCGGTTTTAAACTAGTTCGGATCGAGTCAAAGAAGGCCAAAATTGGATTGGCCTAAATTGGTTTTGATTAGGAACTATTTTTTTAAAGAAAAATAAATTGGTTAGGTTGTAACGGGTTCAACGGATATTATCACAAACTGGCAGATCAGATACCGTGTTTAAGGAGCAGAATCAGACTAGAAACGGGTTTCGATGTGCATCTCTAAACTTAGTGCAAAGTCAAAATTGTATACAAACCCAAATATTAGATAAAATAAAAAATTATGGTACACATTAAATTATATATATAATTAGCAAATAGAGTTTGTGAGTATACTTGCACTATTGCAAATTGTGCAACTTCTTTAAGCTTCATGTTTTGGAGGGTACAACCCATTTTAGCGTGTCGGTGACCTACTTAGCAGGTAACCAGTTTCTTTCTTTTATTTTGTGTGTCATGTCTTCCTTCATCATTCATCAGTTCATCTGGAAGTTTCATCTCCAATGGTTTTTATCCTCTTCTTCAGTGGTTCTACAGTCACATATTAACAGTCTCTTCTTCTGAGTTGTTCCTTTCTCTGTCGATCGTAACTCAGTGATCCGTCTCCTCCCTCCTTTCCCTCTGATTGCCTGACTGTGGTGGTGCTTGCCTCTGATTGGATTTTATTGGTGGTAACGGCGCTGCATCTGCGACACGAAAGAAGATGAGCCGACACCTGCCGGTTAGTCTAAAGCCGGTGAGCCGCAGGGTTTTAGGGTCGGTGGGGGCTTAGGGTTCCGGCGAATCCCCCTACTCTTCATCGTTGGTTGAGGCAAGATCAATTTTTTTGGCTCATTTAATTCTGATTCTATACTTTGTTTCCATCTCACCATGTTACAGGGAAAAGCCTTTAAGAATGCAAAATAAGGATGTCTAGCCTAGAACACTTCACAATAATATTTTTATAATGGAATTATTTATTCTAACAAACACGACTTTTGTCAATGTTTACAAGTGCTTAATTATTTTTTTGTTTATGGAAATTTCAGGATCTTATTCAGGTCGACAACACAACGACAGTGTAAGTGTTTAATTATTTTGTGGTGTTGAAATGGAATTGAGTTGCAAACACTCATTTAAAAACCATGATGACACAGCTGCTTCAATGTTGCGGTCTTGGGGTGTTGCTTCGAATGATGATCAATCAGCTGCTGCACAAGGTCATGAGATAGTACAGTCATGTATATTCTCTTAGGAGGTTGTATTGTTGTAATATGAAGTCATGTTACCGGATGCCTACTACTCCTACCCCTTCTTCATCTGGTTTACAGATGTCTAAATACGGTGTTAAATCGTTGAATAGGGTATGTTTTTTTTTTAACTTTTTAATATTGTTTTGTTGTTTGGTGTTTGAATCTTTTGACTGTTTGATTGAATGTTTGTGATTAGGTTTAGATATTAAGTTATAATAAAACTTTAAGCAGTATGGCTTATGGGAAATCTATGATTTGGTGTTCACATTTGGAGAGAGTGATTATCGGAAAGATTGATTATATGCTCAAGTTCTAAGGTACATGCTCACTTGCATTGGTTACTTTATGATATATACGACAAGTGGGGTGGGGTGTAATTTGTTGGGTTGAAATGGTTTACCTTTTAGTATGGGTCAAAACGGACCAGCCAGGTTAGGTTGTATTGACCCTCCAAACTCGAATCTGATTCAACATAATTAGACTTATAGCTCATTAATTGGGAATTTTTTAAGAAGTTGTCTTACGCAGTTTTTCTAACAATAGTTTATAACTCTAGAAATCACCACAACAACAGTTGTGAAACAGATAAAAATACTGAAGAAATGTATGTTTAGGTTGTCGTTTAGTGGTAATGACCGCTGACTCTCTTTTCTTTATGAGCCAAGACACCCCTTTTGGTCTATTCAAGTCTAACGCTTCCTTCTGTCACCATTCGAAACACATGTCACAATGGACTAACCATTGGCCACATAACACTGACCTTTTGTAATACAAACTCTTTAGGTACTTGATACAACACACACAGTGTATGTCGCTAAGACCCGCTGCGTAGCGCGGGGGTCAATAACTAGTTTATCTAAACACACGACATTTGTATTTACGGCCGGTTAAAATAGACACGGCCCATATCTCGTCACTAGTATTTTTAATCAATAAGATTTAGTTCAAGTCCGGGTAGTAGCAGTAGCATACGTCTTGTATTTTTAAGGAAAACAACTCCATATCATTTCACCCGAATATAAACAAAACTTTGACACTAGCAAAAGACTAATTGAAGATCCAAAAGCTAGTGCTTACCTTGTGGAAAGGTAGAAGATGACTAACTTGATAAGACCTTGGAAATTGTACCTGCAAAACTAGCAAACCGTTAGGCTCGTCACAGGGGGCAGGGAGGGCCTCTCTGTAACCACCCCCGGATTGAGGATAAGTATTTGTTTAGTGTGAGAGAGAGAGAGATGTACAGAGTGTGTGTGAACGTATGTCACCTGTACTTTTGAGGGGGTATTTATACTAGTCAGAATAGTTGTACTTTCGTCCCTTCTAGATGTACCAACCCTCGAAGCTTTTGACCTCCGGTTTAGTTTGGTGTACTTGTTGATTTGGACCATTAAGAAATTAATTAGCCGCGACAACCTATAAGGAGTCGCGTCTTATTAGGTGTGGTTCGGAGGTAATGTTCTATACCTCTTCATGTCCCCTCAAGTCCATAAGTTGGTTTACAACTTAGTGGAGTTGGACGGTCCTCATCACTGCCTTCCAGCTGTCTTAATGGCCGAGACACGTGGATGCGACCTTTGCCATGTATTCTGGATGGGATGGAACGTGGCGCTCGAGGTATTTTTAGCCGTAGGATCAACTTTGCCAACTGTTTTTAAAACGTTGGGATTTCGACACTTGTCATGGTTTTTTGGATTTTCTCTCACAGTATAAAAGAGGGTTTTTTCCATTTTTTCTTTTTCATTTTCACTTTCCCCAAAATCTTTTTCACTTCCTTTTTCACTGCTGTTATTGTCCATCCCGTACGATCCTCTGTTTCATCCCATTATTACAGGTTCGTTCCTTCTACTCCATCTTTCCAAGTTTTAGTTCTTTTATTTTTATTAAAAATGGTGAAAGATGATATGGATGTCAGTTTTACTAAACTGACACAAGCCAAGTTCGAGCAATTTTTAGCAGAGCATAGAATTCCTTTGGACTTAAATCTAAAGCTCCCAACTCCTGATCGTCCCATTCATCCCTTCTCCACCGATCAGTTTGCATTTTACACCCGTGTGTGTAATTTTGCAAACTACCGAGTCCCTTTGACCAAGTTTTTGTTTAAGGTACTTCAATTTCATAGGGTTCATTTTTCCCAAAAGAATCCCTTTGGTTTGGGAAGGGTTTGTCATTATGAGTTAAAGTGCCGGGCTTTGAAGTCAAAACCGGACCTTAATGTATTTCAAGTATTTTATAAGTTGAGCCAGGCTGGGGATTGGTATACTTTCGAAAAGCGAAGAAAAATGCCAGAGTGTCATGGAAAGGATACTTCTAGTCTGAAGAACTGGAAGACGTAGTTCTTCTGGTTGGACGATAGATGTCTTCTGGTGGAAATGTTGTCTGTGTGGAGGGATAGCTTTGATTCTGCTGAGTGGGAGCTTTCGGCTAATTTTGTCTTTGATAAAGTGTTGAATAAGAAACTTGTTGCTAACAAGTCCAACATAAAGAAGTATCCGGAGCATATACTGTTGTTGGGGGGTGTTACCAGGATTTGGGATGAACCTGATAGACGGCCTGTGATTATGTATAATGATAGGGGTGAGGATCGTTCTGATGACCTTTTGTCTGATGATTTTGTTCCAAATGATTAACTTGTTTTTTATTTTGTGTATGCAGAAATGTCACTACTTGCGGCTCTGAAGTTTGAAGAGTATGATGATTCGGATCTTTCTTTGACCAGCGAACCTCTTGGGAATAACAAGCCCATACTTCAGCAAGTGGAGAAACTTCAGTTTCCCACCCGAACTATTAATGCTGAAGGTGGTGACCAAGGAGGGGATGGAGACGAAGGTGGCAGTGGTAAAGCAGTTGAAGCTCAGGGTTTGGAAGGTGGAGAGACTGTTGGTAAGGTTTTGGTAGGTGCTAACCTGGTGCAACCTTTGAGCTCGTCTAGTATTCAACCTTCTGCTGAGGAGTTAGCTGAGGATGCTTCTCTGGACCTCAACTTAAAAGCTCGGAAGAGGAAGTCCGATCCATCAAAGTAAGAGAAGAAAAAGAATCCTAAAAAAGGTCAAGTTTGGTAAGTCTAATGCTTCTGTGGTGCTGGAGGAACAAAGTCATGGAAGATCTGGATATGCACCTAACCGGTGGCCAATCTTCTCGGGATAGTGGACCGGTTTATATGACTGTTGACAAGGGTACTTTGGGAGGTGGTGAGAGGGGGAGTGATGTTTTTGCGGATATTGAAAATAGTCCGGAACGGGTTGATGTGACATTCAAGTCGAAGGAGTTAATGAAACGTAAAACTGGTAAGTCAGTAGGTCGTATCTCAATTTTTCAAACGAATGGGGAGAATGAATGTGGTGCGTCTTATTCTCCCAGTTGGTTTGAAACTGAGACGCTGATCCTTTTGATGTCGCGGTCAAAGACTTTAAGAAGTTGACTGTGCTGGATGACTCGGAGCAGGGGTTGGTGAAGTAATTGGTGTCTCCCGTTCCTCCACATAGGTTCGGTGATTGTTTTACTTTTTTTGTGAAGCTTTTTAAGAATGGTTGTATGTTGTACCACCCGTTCCTCCACATAGGTTTGGTGTTTCTCTTTGTTAGGTGAAGCTTTTTTAAGAACTTTATTGTTGGTTGGTTGCATTAATAAGCACCTTTTTTTGGAAATAGTATCTGAAGTTCGTTTTAGAAGACGAACGTATATTTGTAAATCTTGGGTATGAATGAAAATATGTTTTGATTTGCTTGTTAATATTATGCACAACTTTATGATTCTGACTTGTTTTTTACTTATTTTTTGCGAAGTATAAACATGTCCTGCTAATACTGAGGGTTGTTTTATAATCCCTCGTTCCTTTGATCATCGAGACTTATCGTGCGTCCACGATTCTTATGCCTCGGTATGGATTATGTTTTAAGTGTTTCAGGATTATTTGTCCTTAACAGATTATAACATTCGAAGTAGAACATTCATTTATGTTTGAATTAAAAGGGGCTACGTAGTTTGTTTTCCGGGGTATCTTTTAAGCTCGATATGTTTGAATTAACAGATTATACTCCCATGTCATAATTCTTATCCTCTTTTTAATGCCGGAGTATTATTGTTTCGTGCACCGAAGCTTGCATGTTGTTGCTCAACATACGTATAAATATATAACTTTTAGATAATGTACAGAAGTGACTTTTTAAAGATAAACTCATGTTTTATTAAAATGAGGCATGCTGCGTCTCATTAAGGAAAGATAACATGCGAGACATCCACATCCCGCGGTACAAACAAACGAAAAAATGTGGGGTATTCACATCCCACTTTTACAATGCAAATTATAAAAACTAACTTAAAAAGTGTTTGATCTTTAAATGTAACATTTTTTGAGATGTATCCCGTTCCGAGTCCGGGGGACTGCGTCTCTTTCCAAAGTGGCGAGTTTGTAAGCTCCCTTTTCTCCCACCGAAGTGACAACGTAAGGTCCCTCCCATTTGGGACTCATCTTGCCTAGTTTTTCCGAACCTCTTGCTTCATTACTTCTCATCACATATTCACCAACTTTGAACATTTTCTCTCGGACCCTAGCGTTGTAGTACTTTTCCAAGGTCCGTTTGTATTTGGCTTCCTTGATGGGTGCAGTTTCTTGACGTTCTTCCAAAAGATCGAGATTGCAACGAAGCTCCTTCTCATTGTCATATTGGCTAAACATTCGATAGGTTGGCATCCCAATTTCGACCGGAATCATGGCCTCCGTCCCGTACATGAGATTGAAGAGTGTTTCACCGGTGCTTGTTTTGTTCATAGTACGGTGGGCCCAAAGAACGTTTGGCAGCTCGTCAACCCATCCGCTTCTCTTCTTTCCCAAGCGTTTCTTAATGCCTTCAACTATGCTCCTGTTTATTCTTTCAACTTGCCCATTTTCCTGTGGATGGGCGACAGAGGCAAAGACTTGTTCTATATGGAGATCGACACACCACTTCTTGAATGGGTTGTGAGCAAACTACTTTCCATTGTCACTGACAATTGTCAAGGGTAAGCCGAACCTGCAAACTATGTTTTCCCATACGAACTTTTTGACTTCAGCTCCGGATATTTTCGCCAAAGGTTTGGCATCTACCCATTTGGTGAAATAATCCACCGCTACCAACAAGATCTTACCTTGCCCAGAATATTTAGGAAACGAACCAACAATATCTATTCCCCACTTTTTGAAGGGCCATGCTGCGGATACCGGGAATAACTTATTTTTGGCTCGAAGGCTCACTGGTGCATGTCGTTGGCAGTTGTCATAATTTTGTAGTTTCTCGACTGCGTCTTGATGCATCCCGGGCCAAAAATACTCGGCGTTCATGACTTTAGTGACTTCCATTCTTGGTCCAGCGTGTATTCCGCAGATTCCCCAATGAATCTCTTCGATAACATATTTGGCTTGTACTGGATCTAAGTACCAAAGTAAGGGCCCAAGGAAGGTTTTTCGATACAGGATACCATCTAATACTTGATATTGAAGAGACTTGACCTTGATCTTTCGTGCCTGCGATTTGAATGCAGGCAGTGTGTCCTTCATGATGTAGTTCAGTATCAGAGTCATCCAAGAATCTGGAGTTCCGTTTATCATGCATACTTCAGCTTCTGACGTGGATGGTTTGTTGAGAACTTCGAGCTTCACCTCCTGGGATATATGGTCCGGTGTGTTAGCAGCAAGCTTACTCAAGGCATCAGCTTGTTTGTTTTTGGATTCTGGTACATGCTTTACTTCACATTTTTCAAACTCTGTTATCAAGCTTTTTGCCTGTTGAAAAGGAAAAATATGTTAGGAGGCACGTCTCAAGATAGGAGTTGAATGACTGGAGGGAGGTTTAGGTTCGAACCTTTTGTAGGTATTGAACCATATTAGCCTCTTTTGCTTCATTCTCCCCACTGATTGGTCGTGCTACCAACAATGAGTCAACATGTGCCACCACCTGTTGGGACGCATGGCATTTTGTTTTTAGATTATTATCTTTGTAAAGTATCTAAGGAGATGATTGTTATGATTTACAAAGTCTTATACCTTTCGGGCTTCAACCTTTTTTGCTAGTCGGAGTCCAACCAAAAAGGCTTCATATTCAGCTTCATTATTGGAGCTTTTAAAATTAAGTCAAATTGAATACACAAGTTCTTGGCCATCGGAGTTTTTAAAGACGACACCAGCCCCGGATCCTTCAGAGCCCGAGGCTCCATCGGTGAAGATGCTCCATTCATTCGGTTCTGGGGGCATAATTACTTCAGCTTGTTTCATAGCTAGTTCTGTGAGAAAATCAGCCACCACCTGTCCATTGACCGGACCTCTTGTTTTGTCTGTTATATCGAAAGCTCCGAGTTCGATTGCCTATTTGGCCAATCTGCTCGAAACTTCTGGTTTTCTCAACACACTAAGTATTGGCTGATCCATTTGAACTTCGATTTCAAAGGATTGAAAGTACCTTCTTCGTCTTCTGGAGGCATGTACCAACGACAATGCCAATTTCTCTAATGGTGGGTACTGTGTCTCATAATCGCGTAAGGCGCGGCTGACATAAAAGATTGGAACTTGTGCTTTCAATCATGTCACCATGAGAATCGAGCTTATGGATCCTACAGAGGCCGAAAGATATATGGTGAGAGTCTCCCCTGGTTCTGGTGCGGTTAAAGTTGGCAGCTCTTCTAAACACTTCTTCGAGTCATTGAAGGCTATGTCAACCTCGGTGGTCCAATGGAACTCTTTCATGCTTAGATACTTTTTGAGGACGGTCATGAACGTCAAGGTTCGTTCTGCGGCTTTTGACAGGAATATGTGGATTGCGACCAACCGTCCATTGAGGGTTTGCACCTCTTTAAGATTGGACGGAGGTTGCATATTAAGCACTGCTTCGACTTTTTCTGGATTCGGTCGTATTCCATCTTTGGACATCACAAAACCAAGAAACTTTCCTTCTTCTAAGCTAAAGGACCATTTTTTCGGATTGAGCTTCATGTTTATTTCTTGGAGCTTGTCAAATGTTTCGGCGATGTCTTTTAGCAGAGCTTCTTCAGTACAACTTTTCATAACCACATCGTCAACATATACCTCCAAATTTCTGCCAATTTGGTTTTTGAAAGCTCTATCCATCACTCTTTGGTATATTGCCCCTGCGTTTTTTAATCCAAGTGACATTTTCTTGTAACAATACAACCCTTGATTTGTTACGAAGGTAGTTTTATCTTCGTCGGCTTCAGCCATTTGAATTTGGTGGTACCCTTTGTATGCATCTAAGAAGCACATGAGCTTGAAATTAGCTACGACGTCAACCTTTAAATCAATCTCAGATAAGGGGTAACAATCCTTGGGACATGCATCATTTAAATCCTTGAAATCAATGCACATTCTCCAGGATCCGTCGTGTTTCCGAACCATAATAGGATTTGATACCCACGTGTGGTATTCTACGTCTCTGATGATGTCGGCGTCTAATAAAACTCGTACGTCATGGGCTATAACTTTTACTCTGTCCGGAGCCATGCTCCTCTTCTTTTGTGCTATTGGCTTCATGTCAGGACGAATGTTGAGTCTGTGTTCAGCCAAAGATCTGAGTACCCATGTCATATCTGACTGTTGCCAGGCGAATACATCTAAGGATGTGGACAACAACCTCCATAAGGGCCTTTTGACATCGTCCGGTAGCTGAGCACTAATGGTAATCTTCTGTTCTGGAAATCCGGGGTAGATGGACCAGTCTTCTATTATTTTGGCTTCGAAGTCTATTGTGATAGGCAGAGGTTGTCCGATGGATTTTCGGACTTCTGCCACACATAGCTCAGACTCGGTGTGTAATCTAGCAACACCTTTTTCGGTGGGGAATTTTATTGCTCCACGAATTGTGGAGGTGAGCATGCTGAAGGCTTTCATTCATGGTCTATCTAGGATGATATTGTGGACCGAAGGTGCTCCGACCACCAGGAAGGTAAGGACGACTGTTCGTTGAGTGTCCTCGGTACCCAATGTAACCGGTAAAGACAATTGACCTAATGGATGTATGACTTCCCCGGAAGCTTATCAACGGCATTTGGACTTGAAGGAGCTTATCTTTTGTGGCTGGGGCTAGTTGCTGATAACATTGGTAGTACATTATTTCGGATGCACTACCATTATCTATGTAAACTCGTCGCATCTTGTGGCCTGCGACTACCCCGGAGATGATAATTGGTGATTCTTTAGCTTCTCTTGGATCTATGGGTGGGAAAAACATTAACTGTTCCATCCATGGTGTAGTGTGATCATGACTTCTTTTGATACCGTGCCCTGGGGTAGTTTGGATCATGTGAATCCCTGCCTGATTATTGGGAATTGGGACTGCAGCTGGCTTACCTTCCTTTAAGTCACGTAACAAGTGTGATAACTTCCCTGCTTTGCATTCCTTTTCTATTTCTTGCTTTAGTGACCAACAATCATCGGTATTATGGCCTTTAGCTTGATGGTAGTCACAACATTTTTTAGTGTTTCTATCTGAAGTGGGTTTCTGCTTCGGAGGGGTTGGGAAACGTATTTGTTCGGTACTCAGAATTTCACTCGGAGTTTACTGAGATTCAAGTAACTTGTAGCGCGAGAGTGACTACCTGAGGACCGGCTGAAGCTGCCTTTGTCATTTCTGTCATTTCTAGAGTACGGCTGTGGTCGATGCTTTGACCAGGAGCTATTTCTTTCAGGTTGTGTCGGAGCGTTTTTCTTCCAGGAGCTACTCCGAGAACCTCCTTTATACTTGTTATCTCCAGTCTGGCCACATGCACTTTTACCCCGGCGAAGGCTCGTGCCGTTCCATAAGTGCTTCCATTGTTTTGGGAGGTCTTCATGTAACTTCTCCACCAATTGATTGTTCAGTACTCCATGACAAAATCCAGATATCCTCAATTGATCAACAGCTCCGGATATTTGCATACTTTCTTTGTTGAATTTGTCAATGATATTTTACCAATGATTCTCCATCTTTTTTTCGGATGTTATGGATCTCAGTGATGTTTTTGGTGCATCGCCTTTGTTGGGAGAATTTTTGTTAAAAAATTCACCGTAAGTCTTTCCAATTGGATATTTCCCCTGCTGGCAAACCGTCGAACCACACTCTTGCTGCCCCGGTTAATGTTTGGGCGAACATATGACACCATGCTGGCATGGGCCATAGTTCTATTTCCGCGGCTCCGCCGAAATAAAAAACGTGATCGTCCGGATCTGAGGTTCCATCATACTTCTTTACAGTTGCGGGCATCTTTAGTTTGGCTGGGAGTGGGGCGCTGGCTATTCGTGGAGTGAACTTCGAGTATGAAGTCATATAAGTTGGTCGGTAGGGAGCTGTTAGCTCATCATCTATGTTATTGGAGCTTGACGGTTGCTTGGCTGGTATCACTGGTCCAGCAGACATTGGACCAGTAGGTGTGAGTCCAGTTGGCAACGGTTCGGAGTACCCAAAAGGCTTGAGATATCCATAAGGCGTTTAGAACGGTATCGAAGTAACCACAGTGTAGTACGTTGGAAAGCTAGCTGGTGTTGACACCGCTGTTGTGGAGGTATATCCCTCGGAGGGAAATAAATTTATCTAAAGGCTGCGGAGTCTTTCTTCTTTGTACTGCTGTTCTTTCAATCTCAACAGGAAGTCACAGTTTCGTTGGAGGAAAGTTTCATCAAAGCCTACAGATATGGTTTGCATACCAGTAGTGGCTGTTACCATTCCTGTAGTAAGGACAACCATTGTTGGATCTACCAAGACTTTGGAAAACCCGGCTGTGTCTTTCATAGATATGACAACGTCGTCATCTTCTTTGTTTGTGATATCCACAATATTCAAATTTTCATTAGCCATTCCAGATCTATGCGGAGAGAGTAGACCTAAAATCGGATGGCGCCAATTGAAGATCCAAACGCTAGTGCTTACCTTGTGGAAAGGTAGAAGATGACTAACTTGATAAGACCTTAGAAATTGTACCTGGAAAACTAGGAAACCGGTAGGCTCGTCACAGGGGGGCAGGGAGGGCCTCTCTGTAACCACCCATCCGGCGTATTTGTTTAATGAGAGAAAGAGTTTAGAGAGAGAGAGAGAGAGAGAGAGAGAGAGGTTCGGAGTGTGTGTGAACGTAGGTCACCTGTACTTTTGAGGGGGTATTTATACTAGTCAGAATAGTTGTATTTTCGTCCGTCCTAGATGTACCAACCCTCGGAGCTTTTGACCTCCGGTTTAGTTCGGTGTACTTGTTGATTTGGACCATTAAGTCATTAATGAGCCGCGACAACCTATAAGAACTCGCGTCTTATTAGGTGTGGTTCAGAGGTAACGTTTCTATACCTCTTCACTAACCCAAAGCATGTTAGATCACCTAAACACTAATCCATCATGATTTTCAAATTACATGAAAATTAAAAGACAACCAATTCTCCCAACTAATATCGTTTCGATTGGCTTTATGCTTGACCCAAAAGAAACTCGTTTCTTGCACCTTTCCTAAAATCCCATCATTATTATCATTTAGAGCCTTGCAGATCATCCAACTAGTAGCTAGCTAGTATGACAATTCTCATCATTTTCCCTTTTTTTGGCATCCATATTCAAAGCCCTATGTGCCTGTAATAGGTCTCTAACATTGAAGGCAAACAATTGGAGAATATTGCACCACAAACTTACCTTTGCCACAACATTTCCGCCATGTAACAAACTGTGAATAGATGATCCGAATCTTCATTGTAATCCCCACATAATCTACAATTTATATGCCCACGATGTACGTTTGTTTTTCGTAAACCCTCCAACTTTGGTAAACAATTTCTTTCGCTCTCCACCTGAGAATATTAACCTTTTTTTGTATCCACTTCTCTTACTCAAAAGGATAAAAAGGTAATGTATACTTATTTAATTTCTCCCGCCAAGAAGCTATCGTGAATTTCGAATCCAAGCTAACGGCCCATTTCCACTTATCTCACACTTCTCATTTATTTTACCATTTTTAGGATAACTTAACTCTTAAAACAAATTGATAACTTTTAAATTAATTCTCCCCATAATTTTTAAAAGCTTATATATTTTTTTTTCATACGTTAATATTATAAAAACACCATAAAACATTTTCTTCTCTTTTTCTATAATTTTTTAAATTTAAAAAATTACATGTTGCATTATTTATGAGTAAATTAGTTTATTGTTAAATAAAAGACTAAACTATCATTTTTGTTAATGTGGTTTGGCCATTTTTGATGGTTTCATCCAAAAATATTTTTTCTTGCATCTAGATTCTCATGGTTTGAAAATCTTTCCGATTTCATCCAAAAAATTAACTCCATCCAAGATTTCGATGTTTCAGATCTGCTGGTATTATTGCTGTTTTTCCAGCGACACTTCAATGCAATTCAAATATGCTAAGTTGGGGTTTGACTAGTTAGTGGTGACGATTCGTCGATTTCTCTATATGTCTTGTTTTTACATATGATCAACGGATTGCAGTTGTTTAGATCTACACAAAAGTTATTAAACTTCAAAAGCAAGGAAGCTTCACTAGAAAATACACTTGGCCCCAAGTTTGCAGCTACGGTAGTAGAATCATAGTTCTTAAAAATCATTGCATTTTGCGCCTAGGCCCATTTTTCAGGTGAAGCAAGGAATTGCGCTTTATTTCATTCTTCAGGTGATGATTTAGGTATAGATTTCGGCAAGATTTTAAAATTCCGGATAGTTTCTAACCAAATTCTATAAATTATGACTAGATTCTTGCCAAATTTCTATTTTTATCTAAAGAAACCTAATTATATACGCCAATACATGAATATTTTAAAACTTTTTATATTAGTTAAATGATGTTAAATGTATAATAGCATTTTTTATTTTATTTGAAGAATTGTATTGGTTTTTTTATACATCGTATATCTCTACTTTTTTTTTCTTTGTTCGTTTTTTTATCTCAGGCCATCGCTTTTTTGGGCCTTTCGCCTAGACTTTTAGCGACGCCTATTGTGACACCCGGCAAACTCCGGTAACTAACTTTTTGAAAACTTAGTAAGTCTACCTTAGCGAGTCGCGCATATATTACACATAACAGGGTCAGTCGAGTAGAGTCGTACATCATTGGGGTTTTAACACACGCAAGTCTCGAGTCCCGGGAATTGGTGAACGAGTGTGAACGTGGTTATTTTTCATGTATTATGTGTTTATAATCATTGTATGACTTGTCGGTATGTGAAAACATGTTAACATATGTTAAAACGGGGTTTAACGCGCAAAATACCAAGGACCAGCTCCTGCAGGCGATTAGGGAGGCCTAATCGCCTACAGGAGGGCGATTAGGGTTTCATATGGGGCGATTGGGGCTTGCTAAAGGGCGATTAGGGCTAATCGCCTGATAGTGAAGGCGATTAGCAGCCCTAATCGCCTGATAAAGCTGCACAATCGCCTATACTGCACCTGACGACTAGAAACGCCTATAAATACCACCCTTGACCTCCAAAACACCATTAGTGCAACCCTAGCCGTCCCATAACCCATACCAACATACAAACACCCTCTGGAACTCGTTTTTACATCAAAACAACCATTTCCAAGCTTATCCCATCATTTCCTCTTAAATCCAAGGTGTGTTCTTCAAACCCAAACCTTTAAATGATTATATTTTACTCCCTAAACGTCCAGACCTGACTTATAAATGTTTTTGTCTTTGAAAATCCATTCAAAACCGTTTTTAAACAAACCCAAACCTTTATGTGTGTTATATGTGTTATATGTGTTTAAAGGTAGAATTTTTAGGATTGAAACATGATTGTTCTTGTGTTATTAAAGTGTTTATGGCTGTTATGACTTAGTATGATGATGTTCTAGGAGTTTGGATGGTTTTGGTTAAGTATTGTTGATGTTTGATGTTTTGACCCATTTGAAGGATTTTGAATGATTAAGGATGCTATGAGGTGTGTTGTTGATTGTATGATGTTAGGGTTTGCTTTAGGATGATGCTAGAGCAGTAGGATACTATCGGACAACGTGGTTATGTGATGAAATCTGGATATTTGCTATTTAGGGCAAGTTCTTGCATGTTGATGTGATGTTTACATGTTAAGTTTACTATTTTGGGAAAACGCTCGCATTCGGGACTGTTAGAATGATGAAAACTTAGGGGTTTTGCTTGAAATATGTTTGTTAATGTGTTAGGATTGTTATTGGGTGTTTACACATGTTTCGGATCTGATTTGGAGGGTTAAACGCGCGAAAAACCGGAACAGCTCTGCTGAGGGCGATTGGGGACCCTAATCGCCTATGCTATAGGCGATTGGGAGCCCAATCGTCTGATAAGGAGGCCTAATCGCATGTATAGTAGGCGATTGGGGGCCTAATCGTCTTCATTTCATGCGATTGTGATCCTAATCACTAGTTAAGCCCTGAATTGCATGTCTTATGACCCTAATCGCCTGATAAACACCAGAATAGGCCTAATCGCCTATGTTAAGGGGCGATTAGCCTCCACAATCGCCTGTTGACCATCCCCAATCACATGTTGACTTTTCCTAATTGCATGCTAAGTTCCTAATCGCCTGTACTGCTGTCATAAGTGTATTTTGACATTCCGATACCCGATTTGACACCTAGGAACATGATAGGAACCCCGTGACATGCCTAGTAACATAGTAACACGTGTATGGACTTGTTTGTGCATTATTTGACCTATGTGTTAGACTCGTTGAACTTTAACACATGTTAAGTAGTAAGTTGCATGTTTTGTGTATGTTTGTGTATGAGACGAACACGTGGAGTCTCGGGTCACCAATGGTATGTCGAGTCTTGTACCTTTGGTCAGTTTAACAGTCAACGTGTTTTCAAACGAACCTGGTTATGGTCTGGACACTTGGGGACTATTTGACCTGCGGGTCAATGGTTCGGGTACTCATTTGCATTCGATGATAGGTTGCCGATACTAGGGTTGTCGTTTGCATTGTGTGTGGTTTATTAGGAAGAACGCAATCTAAGGTGAGTTCACGGCCCCACTTTTTACTGGTTTTGCTTTCGGGGGAGAAAACATGCTGGGTACTGGTATTCATAAAACGTGTGTCAACTTACGTTCTCGTATTCATAAAACGTGTGTCAAATTACGTTCTCGTATCCATAAAAGGTGTGTCAACTTACATTTTTGTATTCATAAAAGGTGTGTCAACTTGCGTTCTCGTATTCATAAAAGGTGTGTCAACTTACGTTTTCGTATCCATAAAAGGTGTGTCAACTTACTTTTTCGTATTCATAAAAGGTGTGTCAACTTACGTTCTCGTATTCATAAAAGGTGTGTCAACTTACGTTCTCGTATTCATAAAAGGTGTGTCAACTTACGTTTTCGTATTCATAAAACCTATGATTTGCTAAGTACTCGGATTGGTAAAGCTTACAAGGTAGTCGTTGGTTACTATATGGTGTTACGTATTGGTATTCTTGAATTCTTTATGCATTGGGGTATTCTTTTGGGTTGCTATACGATTTGTTAAAGTCCCGGGGAAAACCATGAATGTGAGGTGGTTGCACAACGGGGGAAATATGGATAGATCTATTTGGGCGTGACCGGCCCCACTCGTCGACTGGAGGTCGGACGGGTGCATGTTGTCTCTTAGAGTATTCTTGTATTCTTGTATTCGGGCAAGTAGTATTCTTGTATTCATGTATTCGTGTCCAGTAATGGTTTTCCAATCGTAGTAGCGACAGGTATTCATTTTGGATGGCATTCTTTGAGTAGTATTCTTTTGGTCAGTTTACGTATGGTTTGGTCTACTTCGGAATATTCTTTGAACTAACTAAGTTTCTTTTCACAAAAACCTGTGAACTCACCAGCATTTTATGTTGACGTTTTTAGCATGTTTTTCTCAGGTCGATAAGGTAGCAGCATCGGACTTAGGCGCACGGAGTCTCACTTGGCGTCTAGGATTCTAGTTTCATGTTTTCAGTAATTTCAGACTTCAGTCACGTTGTTTAAGTTGTAATCAAGATTTTAAAAAGCTTCCGCTGTTGGTTTATGTTATGAAACTAAATGTTTTTATTTTACGTATTTTATCATATAGTGTTGCTTATTGTGACCGTTGACTTGGATCCTGGTGTGTCACACGCCTCGCGGTAGAACTCCGCAGGTGGAAATTTGAGGGTGTGACAGATTGGTATCAGAGCTAATGGTTATAGTGAACTAGGACTACATGTAGAGTCTAGACTATAGCCGAGTCTCACACACTAGACGGTTAAATACTTTTGAGTCGTGTCTTTTGGTAAACATACTAACCTTGTCGGGGTGTCGGTATCCTTATCACACAGTATTGTACTATCGATCTCATTCTTGGTTATTCTTAGTCTCATTTTATCTCCTCCTTCGGCTGGCAGTCGAAGGAACTCGTTGTGGATCTTTTGAGTTGGTTATCTCTTTCTAAGATGTGGGTGTCGGGTGACTTGAGGTTCGAGCTCGGGGCACGCCTTGAGGACCATGTAGAGCAATTTATCATTTCGGGTGCACACGAAATCATAAGTTGAAATGCATGGAAGACTTGGTGGATCCCGGGTTGGGATTAATGGTCACGTTTGGACCCAATCCTGGACTTTTCGTATTCTCTTGGTTATGCGTTGGTGATAGATCCGAGTGTTTTGTTCCTATTCTGGTTTCAGCAGAAGATGTCTGGAGTTCGTGGAGGACGTAGAGGTGGCCGTACTGGTGGACGTGATGGTGGCGGTGGTCGTGGAGGTGTGAACCTAACTCAGGAAGATCTGAACAACTTGCTGCAGGCTGCCTTTCAGGCAGGACACAATGCCCATGGCGGTAGGTTGATCCAATCAGCTTTGTCTCGCTGTGAGCATGGTATCTTTCTCTTTGTGGTTTTCTTACGTGTTTCGTTTCAGGTGGTGTTGTTAATCCACCCCCAGTCATGTGCACGTACAAGATGTTCCGGGACTGTAAGCCCCATGATTTCTCTGGCACTGAGGGGGCTGTAGGCTTGCTCAAGTGGCTGGAGAAGGTGGAGTCGGTGTTCTTGATGTGTAACTGTCTTCCTGAGGATCGAGTCAAGTATGCTGCCGCGCTCTTCCAGGATGTTGCTTTGACCTGGTGGAACTCTACTACTCGGAATATGGGTCTGGGGGAGGCTTATGCCATGCCGTGGGAAAATTTCGTTCAGCTGTTGAAGAGGGAGTACTGTCCCAGGGAAGAGATTCAGAAGTTGGAACATGAGGTTTGGAACCTCAAGATGGTTGGGTCCGAAATTGAAGAGTACACTGTGAGGCGTAATGAGTTGGCAGTGCTGTGTCCTGACTTGCACGCACTAGAGTATAGGAGGATTGAGCACTACGTTTCAGGGCTAGTACCAGAGATAGCAGGGTTGGTGGCTGCGGGCAATCTTCCCACTTATGCAGAGGTGGTTCGATCGGCTCACAGGATGACTAATCTGAAGGTGAATGAGGGTATCTTGCCTGCCCGAGGTTCGACTGTCAAAGCTCCTGAAAGTAACAAGCGCAAGTGGGGTAGTGTTGGGAAGGGTTCTGTGCCAGCTCCATCTCAGCAGGGTAAGAGATTTGATGTTGGGGGTTCTTCTTCTTCGGGCTCTAAACAGGATAGTTATGCTGGGAAGCTCCCGAAGTGTAATCAATGTGGATTTCATCATGTGGGCGATTGCGATAAGTCCCGCTGCCACCGGTGTCAACGATTTGGCCATCATGCTAAGGATTGCAGGGTCGTTTTACAGCCACAACCAATTCAGGCCGCTGCCCCTATCCCTGCTCTTCAGGGGACTCCGGGAAGGCAAGGTTGCTACAATTGTGGTGAAGCAGGGCATTTCAAGCGAAATTGCCTAAAGCTGAATCAGGGGGAGGCAAGTACAGCAAGGGATGGGGGAAACAACAAAGGCGGTGGTGTAGCTGCTCGTGCTTATGTTATTGGGGCTAGAGAGAACCAGGAGGATCCTGATACTGTTACCGGTGCGTTTTCTCTCTTATCTTTCGTTACTCTTTGGTTTTACCTTTATCCACATCGTTGTGCATTTTGTACCCTTGAGTGTTTTCTGTTTGGTGTTGGTCATCGCTTCGTATTCAGTGGGTCGATGAGGGTCCTTTGGGGATGCTACTTGGACGCTACCGGTGGGTTAGTTATACCGATCATAGTAGTCTCCAGTAGGCCTTCGATCGGGGGGGGGGGGGGGAGGGGTCTCTAGTCTTGTATTCACATTTGGGGAAGTGGTTTCCCGGTTGTTACTGTCGTGTTTTGATTCATGACCTTCACTCGTTGTCTTTTGGGGAAACGTTACTTGGGCACACACAGAGGTCGGCACTCATCACCGTTGAAGCCGAAAGAATCTCGGGACGAGATTCCTTTCAACGGGGGGATGATGTGACGACCCGGAAAATTTTTCTTCTTAATTGTTCTCTCTCTTTGACTTCGGGAAATTTTCGGGACGAAAATTCTTTCAACGGGGGGATGATGTGACACCCGGCAAACTCCGGTAACTAACTTTTTGAAAACTTAGTAAGTCTGCCTTAGCGAGTCGCGCATACATTACACATAACAGGGTCAGTCGAGTCGTACATCATTGGGGTTTTAACACACGCAAGTCTCGAGTCCCGGGAATTGGTGAACGAGTGTGAACGTGGTTATTTTCATGTATTATGTGTTTATAATCATTGTATGACTTGTCGGTATGTGAAAACATGTTAACATATGTTAAAACGGGGTTTAACGCGCAAAATACCAAGGACCAGCTCCTGCAGGCGATTAGGGAGGCCTAATCGCCTACAAGAGGGCGATTAGGGTTTCATATGGGGCGATTGGGGCTTGCTAAAGGGCAATTAGGGCTAATCGCCTGATAGTGAAGGCGATTAGCAGCCCTAATCGCCTGATAAGGCTGCACAATCGCTTATACTGCACCTGACGACTAGAAACGCCTATAAATACCACCCTTGACCTCCAAAACACCATTAGTGCAACCCTAGCCGTCCCATAACCCATACCAACATACAAACACCCTCTTGAACTCGTTTTTACATCAAAACAACCATTTCCAAGCTTATCCCATCATTTCCTCTTAAATCCAAGGTGTGTTCTTCAAACCCAAACCTTTAAATGATTATATTTTACTCCCTAAACGTCCAGACCTGACTTATAAATGTTTTTGTCTTTGAAAATCCATTCAAAACCGTTTTTAAACAAACCCAAACCTTTATGTGTGTTATATGTGTTATATGTGTTTAAAGGTAGAATTTTTAGGATTGAAACATGATTGTTCTTGTGTTATTAAAGTGTTTATGGCTGTTATGACTTAGTATGATGATGTTCTAGGAGTTTGGATGGTTTTGGTTAAGTATTGTTGATGTTTGATGTTTTGACCCATTTGAAGGATTTTGAATGATTAAGGATGCTATGAGGTGTGTTGTTGATTGTATGATGTTAGGGTTTGCTTTAGGATGATGCTAGAGCAGTAGATACTATCGGACAACGTGGTTATGTGATGAAATCTGGATATTTGCTATTTAGGGCAAGTTCTTGCATGTTGATGTGATGTTTACATGTTAAGTTTACTATTTTGGGAAAACGCTCGCATTCGGGACTGTTAGAATGATGAAAACTTAGGGGTTTTGCTTGAAATATGTTTGTTAATGTGTTAGGATTGTTATTGGGTGTTTACACATGTTTCGGATCTGATTTGGAGGGTTAAACGCGCGAAAAACCGGAACAGCTCTGCTGAGGGCGATTGGGGACCCTAATCACCTATGCTATAGGCGATTGGGAGCCCAATCGTCTGATAAGGAGGCCTAATCGCATGTATAGTAGGCGATTGGGGGCCTAATTGCCTTCATTTCATGCGATTGTGATCCTAATCACTAGTTAAGCCCTGAATTGCATGTCTTATGACCCTAATCGCCTGATAAACACCAGAATAGGCCTAATAGCCTATGTTAAGGGGCGATTAGCCTCCACAATCGCTTGTTGACCATCCCAAATCACATGTTGACTTTTCCTAATTGCATGCTAAGTTCCTAATCGCGTGTACTGCTGTCATAAGTGTATTTTGACATTCCGAAACCCGATTTGACACCTAGGAACATGATAGGAACCCCGTGACATGCCTAGTAACATAGTAACACGTGTATGGACTTGTTTGTGCGTTATTTGACCTATGTGTTAGACTCGTTGAACTTTAACACATGTTAAGTAGTAAGTTGCATGTTTTGTGTATGTTTGTGTATGAGACGAACACGTGGAGTCTCGGGTCACCAATGGGATGTCGAGTCTTGTACCTTTGGTCAGTTTAACAGTCAACATGTTTTCAAACGAACCTGGTTATGGTCTGGACACTTGGGGACTATTTGACCTGCGGGTCAATGGTTCGGGTACTCATATGCAATCGATGATAGATTTCCGATACTAGGGCTGTCGATTGCATTGTCTATGGTTTATTAGGAAGAACACAATCTAAGGTGAGTTCACGACCCCACTTTTTACTGGTTTTGCTTTCGGGGGAGAAAACATGCTGGGTACTAGTATTCATAAAACGTGTGTCAACTTACGTTCTCGTATTCATAAAACGTGTGTCAAATTACGTTCTCGTATCCATAAAAGGTGTCTCAACTTACATTTTCGTATTCATAAAAGGTGTGTCAACTTACGTTCTCGTATTCATAAAAGGTGTGTCAACTTACGTTTTCGTATCCATAAAAGGTGTGTCAACTTACATTTTCGTATTCATAAAAGGTGTGTCAACTTACGTTCTCGTATTCATAAAAGGTGTGTCAACTTACGTTCTCGTATTCATAAAAGGTGTGTCAACTTACGTTTTCATATTCATAAAACCTATGATTTGCTAAGTACTCGGATTGGTAAAGCTTACAAGGTAGTCGTTGGTTACTATATGGTGTTACGTATTGGTATTCTTGAATTCTTTATGCATTGGGGTATTCTTTTGGGTTGCTATACGATTTGTTAAAGTCCCGGGGAAAACCATGAATGTGCGGTGGTTGCACAACGGGGGAAATATGGATAGATCTATTTGGGCGTGACCGGCCCCACTCGTCGACTGGAGGTCGGACGGGTGTATGTTGTCTCTTAGAGTATTCTTGTATTCTTGTATTCGGGCAGGTAGTATTCTTGTATTCATGTATTCGTGTCCAGTAATGGTTTTCCAATCGTAGTAGCGACAGGTATTCATTTTGGATGGCATTCTTTGAGTAGTATTCTTTTGGTCAGTTTACGTATGGTTTGGTCTACTTCGGAATATTCTTTGAACTAACTAAGTTGCTTTTCACAAAAACCTGTGAACTCACCAGCATTTTATGTTGACGTGTTTAGCATGTTTTTCTCAGGTCGATAAGGTAGCAGCATCGGACTTAGGCGCACGGAGTCTCACTTGTCGTCTAGGATTCTAGTTTCATGTTTTCAGTAATTTCAGACTTCAGTCACGTTGTTTAAGTTGTAATCAAGATTTTAAAAAGCTTCCGCTGTTGGTTTATGTTATGAAACTAAATGTTTTTATTTTACGTATTTTATCATATAGTGTTGTTTATTGTGACCGTTGACTTGGATCCTGGTGTGTCACACGCCTCGCGGTAGAACTCCGCAGGTGGAAATTTGAGGGTGTGACAGATTGGTATCAGAGCCAATGGTTATAGTGAACTAGGACTGCATGTAGAGTCTAGACTATAGCCGAGTCTCACACACTGTCAGGTCTGCATTTGGTCCACGTCATCATGACACCTCAGCTGCCACATCAGCATGCCACCTAAGCAACCACGTCATCTTGAAGTAACTCAGTTAGTTCAGAGTTAACGGAGGTTCATTTTTGACACCCACATGTTCACTTTGGATTATCCTGATCGAACGTCAAAGTTCGGATTATTATTGGCCAATGGCCCAAACTTTGGATTATTTAAATCCAATACCCCTATAAAATTAAAAGCTAAAAATGGCATGCCATTTGGCATTAAGAGATTTAAAAAAAATTAAAAATAAAATTAAAAATAAAATTGGATTTTCTCTCTCCCGTTTCCTCCCATAATTTTCAAACGTTAATATCTTTTATATACGGGATTTTTTAAAGAAAAATTTTAGACCAAATTAACGAGCGTTTTATTATCTTTCCAACGAGTACCATAGTGCTATATAATAAACGGAGAAAAAAACGACTATTTTTTGTAGGGTTTTGTTCATACAGGAAAAAACACAAAGTGTTCAGGTAATTCATTAATCATGTATAGGCAAGTCATTAATTATGTCAAAACCAGTAAATATAGATTCTATTTTCAACAGGTGTTAGCATTGGAGTTGTATATTGTTTTAGGTTAGGTATTAATATTAGAGTTATACATTGTTTTAGGTTAAATGTTAACATTAGAGTTATACATTGTTTAAGGTTAAACGTTAACATTGGAGATACATTTTTAATTGTTTTAGAGTATGTGCTACCCGGAGCTTCCTGCATGTAACTGTAAAGCGCATTAGTCTATTTCATATGTAACTTGATATGTCAACCCTGGGACGCTTTCGAGATACAATCTACTGTATATATTAAATTAAATGGTGGCTGCCATCGAAACTCGCAGTCCAAAGAAGACTACTTGAGATGGTGGTTTGAGGTGGGGGGTGGTATTTAAATTAGTTTTCTTATTTTAGTTTTAGAAAATGGAAAATTGGAAATAAATAATCCCAAATATTGACTATTGGCCAATAACAGTCCCAACTACGAAAATCATCAATATTGGTCCCAACTTTCGACATATTGGAAACCAATGGACCCAAACTAACGGAGGCTAACTCCGTTAGTGTGATGCTGACGTGGCAAGATGATCCTACGTGGCATGCCACGTGGCAAAATGATCCTACGTGGCATCCTACGTAGCATGCCACGTGGCAAAATGATCATACGTGGCATCCAACGTGGTATGCCACGTCAGCATCACACTAACGGAGGCTAACTCCGTTAGTTTGGGTCCGTTGGTTTCCAATATGTCAAAAGTTAGGACCAATATTGGTGATTTTCGTAGTTGGGACTGTTATTGGCCAATAGTTAATAGTTGGGATTATTTATTTCCATTTTTCCTTAGAAAATGTTACTCAATTAAATGCGACAAAATGAATGGGATTAACGGAATGAATGAAAACCGCAAGATTTTAAAACCATAGGGAATCAGATGCAAGAAAAATACCTTTTGAATGAAAGACGGCAAAAATACCCAAACCACATTTTCTACTCCTCAGTATCCCTTTCAATCTATTATAAAAGACAAAGGATAATTTCAATTTTTTCTAATTAGTGATCCTATTATATAAATGCAAATCATAAGTCGGAAAATAGCATTGATCATCATCATTATCATACTCAGTTAATTCCATCAATAGCAAAAGTTAAGGTAGGAACTGAGCAGGGTAAGATCTAGACATCATTACCTCTACCCCGTGGGAATAAAGAGGCTACTTCCAGTAAGACACGCGACTCGATAGTGATTTGGTATCAAACCTTGGACATAATGATGCATGATTAATCGTCCGTCATTTTTAACGTTTTTTTCACGAAATTAGTAAAATAACAGTAAATTTAGTGCAACTTTACTTTTACCCCCCGAGGGCCACACATATTACATTATATGCGCATGACCGTAAGAGGAAGTTTTGAAATATAACATTGATGTGGATGGAAATATACATGTGATTTGTTTCCGTAGCAAACACCCTCGGGCCTTAGACTGGTCCTCACAAGTCCAAATCACAAACCCCTTCAATCCTTACCTTACCATCAGTTATAAATATCCAAATATTTATTACCAAATAAACAAAGTAATGGAAACCAGTATCTATTTTTATATACTAACAACAAATATTTAGTAAAAATTTGTCAACTTTTTTATCAATTAACAACATATATTTAATAAAAATAAGTAGAGATATTTGAAATTAACAAGTATATTGTTTTTTAGATAATATATTAAAAGACATTGTACTAACGTGTTCGTAAAGCAGTCGGTATATGCATTCAGTGGAAGAATGGGGTCAAATGGTCACATGAACCTCACTTAAAAGATAATATCATCTCTCTTCTTTCTTCTTTTCTATCTCTCTTTCAACTAAGCATCTTAGACTTAAAAGAGGCCTTCCTCACCTACTGATGATTCTCATGTTCCCTGTTGACGAACCGTGTCCGATCTGTAAAAAAATACGCTTGGACAAGTTTGGAGAACACGCCATACATTGTAAGGAGTTGCCAGACTTTAAATACAGACATGACCTGGTTAGAGATGTTATATGGGATGTGTTACGAAGGGCAGGGATTTCAGCCAAAAAAAGAGGCTCCCGTGAATTTCTTAACGGACCTACTTGACGGGCGGTCCACCTTGAGGCCAGCGGACGTTCTTGTGTTCGGATGGGCGCAAGGCACGCATGCGTGCATTGACCTTACTGGGGTATCCCCATTGGTGGGACTCAGGGATTCGGGGTTTGTGCCTGGGCAGACAGTTTTGAAAGCCGAGAGCAAAAAAAATGGATAAACATGAAGCGACTTGTCTAGAGAACCAGCATGTGTTTGTGCCCTTCGCTTTTGATACATTTGGAGCGCTGGCCCCGCAAGCAATCAAGCTCCTTGATCGCGTGAAGAAAGTTGTGCAAAGTAATTATCCAGCTGCTAAGGGTCAATGTTTTATTTTCAATAGAGTAGGTTTTGCAATACAAAAAGGGATAGCGGCGCAACTTGTGGCTCGTTTACCTACGTATCACTTGTAATTGACTGTCTTTGGTTTGATATAAATTTGTTAACTAAGTTGAGGGAAATTACTAAAATGAGCATTTGACCAATATTTACCACAATAGACAAAAGGACAAAAGCGTCGTCTAAACCAATTTAGCCAACAAAAATTTATAGGCTAAATCGCAGGTTAAATGGGCTTAGCCGACGCTTTTATCTATTTTGATAATTTCTTGATCCCGTTAATGATCATTTTTGTAATTTTCTCTGAAGTTGATCTATTGATCATTCGAAATAACATATTTGAGCTAACACAATAACTTTCTAATTATTTTCTTTGTCTTTTTAACAAATAATTTTATTTTTCTCTTATATCCTTTTGTTTATAACATCTTATGTAAATAAAAATCTGTTTTTGTAGTCTATTTATTTATTTATTTATTTATCTATATTTCAATCTTAAATTTATAAAAACTGAGCTCAGACAAATTTTATATACCAAATAGCCTTTGTTCTAACTATATCAAAATGTGTAAAATAATGTATCTCTATGTTAGGTCGATGATTCAAGTAACACCATGGACAATGGTATTAACTGTAAAACTAGAAACAAATTGGAATCTTAGATTATTGTTAAAAACAAATAGACTTTACATAGTTTTTGCACACTAACTTACAAAACCAACCCTCATCTTCCACAAATATACAAAACCCCACCCTTCCTCCAATTTAACAAACTCCTTTTAATATATAAGAAGTTAATAACTCACTATTTTCTACAACTCCTCCAAAACAATGGCGATCAACCTCTCCGCTGAAACTACTTCATGCAACAACACCATAACCATAAGCCCTAGAATCTCCTTCTCTCACACTCTCTCCCAATCCGATACCGTCCCGGTCGAACAACTTATTCGATCAATCTCCCCCTCCCCCTCTTCCCCCGACTTCAACTTTTGCATCCACCATGACCCTGATCACCACCAAGCCTCCATGGCCGACGAACTCTTTTTCGATGGTAAACTTATTCCCTCACACCTCAAACCACCACCTTTACAACAATCACAACAATCAAAACAATCAAAACAATCGAAACAATCAAAACAAACCCAACAAACGAAACAATTACAAGAATTGCAACAAGAGAGTCAACAAACTCACCAAACGAAGTCTTTTTGGGGATTCAAACGTAGTAGCAGCTGTGGAAATGGATATGCACGTAGTTTGTGTCCAATTCCTTTGTTATCTAGGAGTAATTCAACTGGATCATCTACTAGCACTAACATGAACACGAACATGAACACAAAGCGGTCCTTGTCTTCGAAAGAAGGATGTACTTCTAAACAGTGTTCTAATAATCAGAAGCCTCCGTTGAGGAAGACGAGTTATAGTTATGGAAGCAATGTAAACACGGGTAATGGAGTTCGGGTTAACCCGGTGCTGAATTTAGGGTTTGGATCGTTGTTTTCGAGTGGTAAGAAGAAATGAGTTCAATCGGATGTCCGAATTAGGGTTTGATGAGAGTTTGATGAATTATAACTATTTTTTTTTTTAATTTGCCTATCTGATTCATGAAGGTTTTATGTGGAGTTTGAAGGTTTGAGGATTGTGATTAGTGATATGATTAGTAGTTAATTAGTTTTGGATTGGGTATTAAAGAATAATAACTTGATGAAAAAGACAGCAAATTTGTGGGGCTAAAATTAGGGTTACTTTATTTTGGAGGGTATGATCACATGCATATGGGATTTTTTGTGATTTTAAAAAGGTAATATTTGCTTTCATGGGGTTGTTATGTTTAGTTGTCATTTTGGATGTATATGTTTCTCATTATATCACACGGAATGATATGGAGTGGTTTGGTTTCGGTTTGATTAATTTGGTTCGGTTTGATTTGATTCGGTTTGGTTTTTTTTATCTCCTTTTGGTAAAGTTTTGGCTTGATTTGTGTTTTGAGAGGTGATTTATTATGTGGTGTATTACGTTTTATGTGACCTGTTTGTTTATTGATCTCAGTTTATATTATATGTAATGTAATGATTGGAGTAAGTGTATATGGTTAACAAGTTTGACTTATCTTGAGGTGATAAGTTTTAGATGGTTTGATGATAGAATATAAACTTTCATTGCAAACAAAGTTGTAATTGATGTACTGTTTTCATTATTAGAATATGTGTATTGGTTTAGTCAGTGAGTGATTATTGTCATGTTACAGTCATGTATGTAGTGACGTTTTCATTAACTACACATTCACAAAGGTCATGTGGTTTAATTAAAAAAGATAGGTAATGTGCCACCATATAATTTAGCTTAAGAGTGTAAGGAGTGGGGCGGGAAACCTTTCACGGGGGGAACACTGCCCGGTAGGGCGTGGAAGGGGGCGGGAAGGGTTTGGGTGGGGAGTAGACCAAGGGCGTGGGGGGAGGAGGCTGGCCACGTGGAGGCTTCTGATTGGCCGATTTTTTTTAACTTAAAAACAATATAATATTATTCATTTCACTCCTCTTTCACTCCCCACAATTTTCCCCCTCACACGGGTCCCACAAGTGACACATGACGCTTCACCTCCTTCGCCCCCCCCCCCCCCCCCCCCCAACCCCCACTCCTTATAGTCTAAAAATAAATTTATAACTTTCTCTCTCACACACTCTCTTTTTTCTTAAATGACGAATTTTTTAGTTTTTTTAAGATTTGAATGAAAGACTTTTTGGTGTATACGTCCCAAATTTGATGACATGAAAGGGGCTAGTGAAACTAAAATGGTAATAGCATCGCTTTTACTAACAAAAAAAACACTTTTAATAGTATGTTATTATTTTATGAACTTAATTTTACGGTAATAAGATGTAAAAATATACCAATATTTAAGAAACTAACAAATTGCCAATTTTAGGTGAACACCAAAAATGGAAACTTGTAGAGTGTTATTATATTCGTTCGGATAATATTCTTAAAACCCTTCACTCTTTTGTCGTCTTAAAAGGCTAAACGCCCAAATATTTTAGTCGTGCCAACCTGCCAATTATCCTTTTTCCTTTTATTTTTATAATATATACACATATATACATACATAAAGGCGTCCCTAAAAATTTGCATACCCTATCCGAGCCATTAAATATATGCCTCTTGGCCTTATAAGCTTTAAAAAATTAAATATTTAAACTAAATTTTATGTACGATAAATGATAAGTATAACAATAAACGTAAAAATTAGCAAAATAAAAGTATTAGAATGAGTGAATTTACATAGTGTAATAGACTAGTATCTAACTGACTGAAGGGATAGGGTACCTAACCCTAGCGCGGATAAGCAACCCTATCCCATAAAAATGAATCTCATAAGTAGCCCGCGGAGCTCTAATCCGCGGAAGCCAGCTCTAGAGGAGTAACAACCTCCTTCATCGCGCGCAGCTTAACCAGCGCACATTGCCAATCTTATGCGCAGGGTTACATCAGCAGGGTGACGTCACTATCACAAAGGAATCTTCGAGCGTTAGTGCACGTGTCAAGAATTAAGAAGATTTGATCCGATCTGAGCAGGTCCTGTGCCAACTAGATGACGACACGTGTCAGGAGTGGTCCAACGACTACTAACAGAGAATAGTGACATGACTGCTTCCATGCTTCCACCAAATCTATCCTTTTAGGACAGATTATACTCGTTGTTTCTTCATTGGCGCCATCCGTATCGGCTAGAATTTTTCTCTCATCTTTTAGCCCACCACATGGTTGAACCCAACCCGAACACATCTACTGCCAACCCAGCCAAGGACCATCAGGTCCAACTCGATGGGAATTTTGGTACACCAGCCACTATCACCAAGCAAACCACCACACATCCTCAGAAACCAGTCTTTGAGGTACAAGACGAGGACAACAACGGTGACATCGACAACAGCTTGGATGAGGATCCAAATGAGTGGCTCTTCCGCCAAAATGCCAAGAACACTGCCAAATATCAGCGTATTATGATGAAACAAGCAAGGCGGAAGGGTAAAACTCTGACGTATGACTCACCTCCTCGGAGGAGTCATAAGAGCAAAGAAGTTGACAGTCGTCGTGACGGTCGTAGCGGGGAGCGTGGTGGAGACACCTACACTCGGGGCTACGCCAGAGCGCACGACGAGTCAGACGGCTATCAATCTTCAAGCGACGAAGATTATAGAGCGCCGAGCCACACGAACAACTCGCGCTCCGTCACAACAACGTTCGGGACACACTCGAACGTCGACGATGACCTGGTCAAGCCATAGAGACCAAAATCCTTCAGTGAAAAGTTGAAGTTTGTGTCGCGCCTTGCGACAGCAAGTATACCAAAGAAGGCAAAATTCCCCAGCAGCATCGGCAAGTATGATGGCCTGTGCGACCCAGATGACCACATTCATGACATTGAATGTGCGGGGAGTTCGGAAAATTTGCCTCTATTGGTAGCGGGCAGGCATAAGAACGATATCAAACGTTTTAAAGATTGGATTCCACCTATGTATCGCAGATACATTATAGACATACAAGATGTCATGGCAGATGGTAACTGTGGTTTTCGATCGGTGGCCATGGGTTTAGGATTTGATCAGCAGCAATGGATATTTGTTCGCCAACAACTTGTAGAGGAGATGGATACCTACGAGGTTCAGTGGAGATATATTTTTGACAATGTCGTCAAGGGTGTGTATGACGAAATACGTGCAACCATAAATTGGCTGGAAGTGGAAAGAGCACCGCAGAAACATTGGATGTGGATGCCCTACACTGGACTCATAATTGCTCAAAAGTTTGGCGTAATTGTTCACTTTTTATCTCTTGGCACATCTTATACTTTCTTTCCCTTGTGGTATGGTCCAAACCTATTTCCTAACCACCATTTCCTAACGTTTGCATTTGTAAACAAAGATCATTTCATCCATATCAAGTTAGAAGACGACTCTCCGATAGCAATACCAAACGGGATGTGGAGTTTGTACCAATGTGAAGAAGCAAAAGCTTGGGAGACTATGTACGAGGATCGTATAACCAAGTATAAGGCATAACTCCGAAATAACAAAAATAATTCCACCACGCCCGAAGTTATCGATTAGATTGGGAATAACAAAAATATTGTAATATCATTATAAATTTTTGTTAGTAATTTATTTTACTTATTTTAATGTAGTTTATAACATTTTATTACCTTTTTTATTAAACGAAAAAAACAAAAAACCGAACATACGTAAGTTGAAGTATTATTTTGTAGTTAAAAAAACGAAGAGTTGCGAGTGGGTCACGCAACCGGACCTCTTTTACTTGTTTTGCTTATTTACCGGCCGACCATGCGCTCTACATCGGTGTTTGGCGGAGTTTTTTGCGGGGGTGTACATGCGGAAGAAGAAGAGTTATCTTTACTGCGTCGCCTACATCACAGCTATTGCACGGGCATGCGGTCGATATTTTCCTTTTGCTTCACAGTTGGTTCCACCGCTCCCGTTCCGGAAGATGGGTTCTAGCACACTCTATGGATGAAGATCCTGAAGAAGTTTCTCGAGGTCGGTCTTCGTTTTATAGATAGGGATGGCCAGATCTTCGTCCCTCAGCCGCTTCCACAACCGATACCGCTTATGGCTGCTGAGGTTGAGGTTGTGCCCGATGCGGAGCCTGATTCCCCTCCTCATCTCGATCCCGTCCTGCAGGAGCCGCCTCAGCCTCCTCGACGCGTTTACCGAGCTGTTAGGTTGCCTGCTCGGACTCAGCGGCAGATCCGATCCACTGCTCGTCGAGCAGTTATGTGGGGGGTGGTTGACCGATAGATGGAGAGGTTGCAGTGAGAGGGTGTCGACCCGTTGCCCGATTTACCACCGCCAGCACATGATTCAGATAGGGATGATGAGGGTGAGGGTGAGGGTGAGGGTTAGGATGGTTGGTTGTAGGTTTATTTAGTTTTTATGGTATGTTTTAGTTTGTTTTTTTATGTATGAACTCGAATCATGTTAGTAATGGATGTTTTATATTTTTATTGTGTATCGTTATTTATAGTATGTTTGTTTTGGTGTGATTTGGTTTGTTGCTTAAAATTTTGATAAACTTGTTAAATATGTTAATAATAAACAACAAACATCTAAAATGTCGTATTATTTACTAAGTTAAACGTATAAGTTGTTTGTAAGATATTTAAAATAAAAAAAACATGTGTATGTCGTTAAAAAAGTAATTTGTAACATTTTTTACAAAGTATAACTCGTAACATATCCATGCCGTATACCGAACGCTTAAAATTTTAAAAAAATAAACGTGCCAACCAAGGAAAACCATAGTTTCTTCTAAAAAAATCCAGACATAGAATATGGGCGTATGGTGTCATATGGGGCATATAGGTTGGTTGATCTGACACCAACGCTCCTCGTGTAACGCGCATGGTTAGAACCACTAGTTCTAATTATACAGGGATTTAAAAAAAGTAAAAACACTACTGTAGAACACATATTTTTTTAACATACTAATACTACTAGGGCTGCAAATGAACCAAATAAACACGAACAAAGCGTTGTTCATGTTCGTGTGTTAAGGAAATTATGTGTTCACAAACAGTTCATGAACGCTTACCGAACGAGATTTGCTTTTCGTGTTCGTTTGTTAATTTTGTTCATGAACGGACACAAACACAAAGAGATATATATATATTAACTTTAGATTAAGTTTGAATTCACATATATTAAGAAATTGATTAGATCCAACCAAAATATAACATAATTATACAAACATATTTAGTACTTAACATAATATTGGTAAACATAATAAAGTAGTATTTAAAAATACTTAAGCTCGCATTTTAAATTTGACGTCTTCATTAATTATTATTTTTTTTTTGAAAGGCGGATTTCATTAACACACAACAAAAAAACGAAGGGAAATCTCCAAGACGGAGACTCCCAAACCAAAGTTACATCACATCAAAATTAAAAGACTGCCAATCCTCCCATCCTACCGTAACCCGTTTACAACGATTAGAAAACCAAAGAAAGCTTAAAGCTTTTATATCCGCGATGATCTCTACCACGTTCCGCCTTTCATTCTTGAAAATTTTGTCGTTTCTCGCCTTCCAAATACGCCAACAAGTGATTATCATAATGCCATACAACTTCATCTTCTTGTTCGGCGACCACGAAGTAGGGATGGCAAAAAAACCCGAGCCCGACGGGTATACCCGAAACCCGAAGCATTTGGGACGGGTATACCCGATACCCGACGGGTATGGGACGGGTTTGGGATTGGAAAAAAAATATTTCGCGGGTATGGGACGGGTATGGTATTAGGCGATACCCGACCCGATTACCCGAAACTAAATACCCGTTTACCCGAACCATATACCCGCTAATTTTTATGTTTTATATATATTTTTCTTCACTTAATATTCATTTTAATAGATTCATTATTGAAAAATTTATAGATTAATGACATTATTATTTATATTTATATGCTATAAAATGTAAGAATATTTCTTGAGATACATATTATAACATATATTTTTATTCTAAATATTAGTATAGTGATGATCATACGTATGTTATTTATTACAATTTAATATATTATAGATTTCTAAAACATAAAACACAAAAAGAAGTAAAAACATATAAACATGAAAATCCCAACGGGCATACCCGAAACCCACGGATATACTCTATACCCGATGGGTAATACCCGTCAAAAACCCGACGGGTAATGGGACGGGTATGGGATAAGATTTTATAACCGGGTATGGGTATGGTATTAGCTAAACCCGACCCATACCCGACCCGTTGCCATCCCTACCACGAAGGATTGGAAGACACCTGCAATATATCGGCTACCGAAAAGAAGTAGAAAGGAGGGTGTTTAACCCATTTAGTGTAAGGCCCCAAGCCCGGGAACCTTACAGTTGGGTCTCATTACAGTGTACCGTTTAAAAATCAGCAATTTCATTAAAATCACGCAGCGGAAAAGTAATTACAACAGTAAAAATTGTTTAAAAAAAATAGTTTGATAATAAATCTGAAAACTACGAATGCCATCCATGCTATCACGAGTAACCCCATCCGCTAGCCAAGATGCATCACCAACTCGAACAAACCTGCAACATAATCTAACATACATGCACAAGTCAGCTACGCTGAGTGAGTTCTAATAGTTAAGTTAAAACGTTAAAGTTGATAACAAAGCACTTTATTTTAACAAAAGCACCTTGGTTTATAACATCTCTCAAAAACCATTAAGACCCAACATAAAACCCCAACTCGTTAAGTCATACTACCCTCAAGTTGGCAACCGTCTATGCGGAGGTTTCCAAGCATATCGACCTGTTAACCGAACTCGACCACTTCTACCCATGCCCGCTTGTCATTTCTACATTTCTCTTTATCATCACAACTGACTACTCGTCTAGAAACAACCCACTACTGTACATGAAATCCGCTAGTACAAAACAACACAAGGAAACTCGATTAATTCACAATCACATCTTGAATACACATTATCCACCTCATCATCTAGCGCAAAAACGTAAAGCACATGAGTGGGAACCTATCACAAAATAAACTTAAGTCACAAAAATATGACAGAGCCTTGCGACAACCCATCGCCACCCCGAAGGTAACAACCCGTTGCCACCCTAGCTCAACAACTCGTCACCACCCCGTAGGTAATGACCATATGGACACGTCGACACCACCACTTAGATCGACGGTCCCGAACATTAGTAAACCGTCGCCACCCCGAAGGTAACGACCTTATAGGCACGTCGACACCACCACTTAGATTGACGACCACCACTTTGGTAACCCGTCGCTACCCCAAAGGTAACGAACCATTACAAATAACCTGCATCTACATCACACAAAACATATAGACCCCTACACACATTCATTATGCCTAGGGCCTCATCATAATATAACGTGGATTAACCACACACATCTTAAATCATCGTCACCGCGTTCATTTAACTCTAAGACGTTAACTAATTATTTTCTAATACTGAACCCATAATCATATTGCCTCGACTATACATCCCATTTTATACCACCGTGAGATGAACACCCAACCTGACCATACCTTGACACGAGACTAAACGACTCGAACCGACACATACCCTGTGAAGGGTATCCCTAAACCTATAGCCACATTTAACCATCATAGAACTGACTCATTGAAAAACATTCATTAAAAAAAAACATTTAAGTCGTAAAGCGATTAATTTAATCGACATCTTAACGGTTGCTTAAAACCATTTAAGCATGTATGATAGCCCCAAAAATATATTTAAATAAAAATAGGGGGATTAGAACTCACTCGTTGGAAAGCTTTCAAAACCATAAGCTAACCGTCTCAAATTGTGTCCTCAAATGAAACACGGACGTCATTACATACCGATCACCCCGGACACAACGAACCCATGTACACGCACCGCGTTACCATGCACAGCTTCTTCTCCATGCGACTTTCCATAACCTTATCAATCAAGTGTTATTAAAACCCAACAATCATCTAGCATTAAAATTGACACCATTAATATTCTTAATTAATTCCCATGGCTCAATCACCAACACCATTCAAATGGCGATAGTTAACTTTTGACTAGAACCCTTCATATAATGAAAAAAGATTACCAAGATCATGTTTCATTCATAAAATAACATGCACCCACATACTCATGTCATGCATCACCATCCTACGTTTGTTTTTTTGTTTACCATATGCAACCCACCAACATAACCATCCATCTACAGAACTCCCATGCAAACCACAACTATTATGATCATCTTCATGAGCCAAAGCCATCTCATGCACTAACATCATCATCCTATCACCGTTTATTTTCCTACCATGACACCATAATCAACATCAAGTACCGTCACCACCTGGTCATATTCAACAACAAACGGATCACCACCTTTATCGAACACCTACACGCTGTCCTCACCAACAAGTAGACCCATCACCCACTTGCGCCCATGATACAATACATCAAGACATCATGTTCGAAACATCAACCACCTGGCCAACCCTTGGTTCGACATTCAAACATAACAAGACCTCATGACAAGGCCTCACCAACAGGTCGTGAACCACCGAAAACCACCGTGCACCGTCTCATGATCCAAACGTAGTCATTGCCGATACCGTCGCTTCTCCCGCGATCACCACTGAGCATCGATTCCAACGACACCTTCCTTGATTTCCTTAATCTTAGCCTACATCGGACCAGTTCTAGGCCAAAACCCCGGTTCGACGTGTAAACTGAACCACACGATAACGAACAGATAACCACCATGATCGTGATACTTCGAAACTGGTGTACCGAAACCGACGTGACCCATAATGGCCTGATACATCTCCCGAGCGCTCGATCTCTCCTTATCTTGTTTGATCATCGACGGCAGTCCATATGCTAATTGAGTTTAGGGCTTCTTCATGATGCACATATGTATTTATAACCTCCCAAGATACACTTAGCCCCCTAAACTTTTAATAGGATGATAACTTGTTTCCAAGGTTATTAAACTTCATTTACCAATAATGTCATCCGGGTCCCTCTAACTTAACGTCAAGACGTCCACTCGTCAAACCCGATTGGACTGATAACCGATAACTTTCGGGATGTTACAAGTCTACCCTCCTTAAAAGAGGATTCGTCCTCGAATCCTGCGCCTCTAAAACAATACGCATTCACCATAAAGACTCGCATCCCTGCACAAAATCCGATCACCATTAGATCACCACTAACGTTGCTTCTACTCCATGGGTAAACCTCTACCAAGGAAGGTCGTAAAACATCATCCGCAGCTGCTTCTAATTCCGAAGGTTAAAACCATAAGTTCTCAACGGCTTTTTCGCTCATCAATCATTACTTAAAATTCTTCAGCCGCGTTGCACATTCTTACTTGACTACTACTATGCACGTGATTACGTATGATTGCTCGCGTGGTTACCTTCCTAAGGAGGTACTAATTTTGCAAGCGATTGTGCAATCAGCGCATATACTATCGCTACTGACGTTTATTTCACCGCACCCGCGGTTACTATGAGTGAACACCATTCATGGCATCGCATCCGAAGGCAATCCAACATAAGTCGCCACTAACAATCCACAAGAGTTGCCAAACTCATCTTGTCGCTTCAAACCATAGCACGGAGAGCTCCATGCATCCGCAATCAGCATTGTAGCCACTAGGGTCAAACGAAGCTTAAGGAAACTAGCTGTCTCCTTGCAACATCTTTCACACAGTGCGCTCCTGATAGATTCACCACTGAGTCTACCTTTTTCTTATGCAAAACCCTTCTTACTTCCTCTACTGGGAACTTGCGCACACGCGCAATTCTTTTTATTTCTTCTGTCCCAATCATGCCCCCACACATGGCGTATGAGCTCCAGAAGCTAGCGCAAGGCCTTCCAGAAATCCACATGAGCGCATTAGCCTTCAATAGCATCGCTGTCACGTTTGAACACAAGGTTCAACTTACATCTTTATCTTCCTGCTAGAGTTGAGCTTCCAAAGCTCACCTTTCGCATTAATCAACACATCTCTAACAAACGATCTCGATACCTTCAGGCATTCGGACGGGCGCCATCAAGACCACCACCCGAAGCCTTGCGCCACAGACCATTGCGCGAACATTTGGCGCTGGTCCATTATCTCTTCGCGTCTTCAAACTAAATCCCTCGCTAACCAACCGGTTCGCACAAGGGTCTCTTTCGCGTTTCGCTACACTACCCTGATATCCCACAACTTAGGCAATGCGCATAAGCACAGCGCCAAGACGCGTCATCAAAACATAAGCAAGCGCTGAGACATATGTATGTCACATTCGGACCACCGCACCGTAGAACATCAGTCACGTGGTACCCGCGCAATAAGGGCATCACAAAACCCTGCCTTGATATCCTCGACGTCGTCGACCACAAGGGCATCAAACACTTAGTCATTACTGCCAAGTCCCGTCGTCACTGACTATCACATCCAAAAGTAGAGCGCATTGTTCTTGCTATGGCCTCTTCAACCCCCGAACTGGAGCATCACTAAAATCGACTAACGATGTAGAGCCACCTCTTCCTAAGAAGCGACGATACCTTGGAGCTCGTGCAAACTTCTTTCGGGTCTACTAACGTAGATACTTCGCTAATCTCGGAACTCGCGCATAACCTGACGTGAATTCCTCAATATAGGTACATAAATTACCTTCCGCGTCGTCATCGTGTTTGAACACGAACCCTCCCGTCGATCTGCCTCCCGCGAGGTACTCTTCATTTACACACCTCATACCGTTCCGTCACCAGAAGTCGCGCCAAACTATCACCGAGTAGTGGAACACCTTGCGCCGATGCGCCACAAACATGGCTAATTCTTTATTGACACGCTCAAGCATCATGCGCGTCACACACGGACACCCGTAACTTCCGTCACGTAAGCACTAAATGGTACAAACAATACGCGCATTCCTTTCCCAAAGCCATACAGCCTCAAAACTTCATACACGCCTTATCTTCGATACAACGGTAAGATTTTAATCGTAATAAGGCAAAACATTATCACATGACACTAGGAAATTAATAACTGAGGCATACTTTAATACTCAAAACTCATGTTTATAAAAGACTAATCACGTGTCTATACCTTAACTCATACACATATCTATACCTCGACTCGTACACATCCTTACTAGTGAATCATAAAGGACTCACTCACGGGCGACCGAAGCCACCATTCACATTCTCATTGTCCTCAACCTAGGGGAAGTGTCCATCTCTCTCTCATGGTCATCACCACTCATTCTACCCACATAGGGTTCAAATAGGCCGCACCCGCATCCAGGTCGTACCCATTAGTATCATACAGACAACATTCCCAGGTTAGGCTCTACATTCACATTCTCTATAGGTCCCAACCAAAAACCTACACATAACGTCACACGTGACATTCTCTGCTACCCGAAGGCGCTTACACACAGGCAAATGGTGCACACTAATCATCATGCAACATATACTAGCCAACTTTTCACAAAACATACCATTACACGCGTTAGTCCACAAAGGACCTCCGCGACACATACTAGGCATTCATGGCGCTAACATTATGTGCACAGCATACCATCACATAGTTCTCGCAAGTTCGTAAGGCTAGTAAGAAGCCACTAGGCCCCTAAATAGAAACACAACACATAATGCATTTAACAGATTTCATCAATGGCTTATTCGCCAAGCACACAATGCTGACAAGACAAGAAAACTCACTTATCATAAGGACTATTTGCCACGTTTCAATCATTCAAATCATCAAACAAGGAGACACATCTCGTCTTAATATGCCAAGAAGCCCCATTGGTCACAGAATCCCAATTCTCGAGTGACCAAATTCAGTCTTTACCCTCAACCACCCAAGGCAGAAACTTCGCACAAACATCTTAGGCAATCATTTAGAGCTTTGGGGTAACAGTAGACTGCCAATAACGTTGATCAAGTGTTATTGATTGTCCATGCCACTTCCTGAGTTCTAAACATTTCCCAACATGGTCATACTAGTATTCCACCTTTCACATACTTTACTCATAGAATTCACAAAATAACGCACATAGCACAAAGAATTCACAAAACTGAATACAAAGCTCAACTCATACCTCTTGGCTGGCGGTCACTCGTGGTGGCATTCGTTACTTCGATCCCATTTTCGGTTTAAGTTTAGGCGTTTTAATATACCCAAATCCCTCAAACCATGGCTCTGATACCAACTTGTAAGGCCCCAAGCCCGGGAACCTTACAGTTGGGTCTCATTACAGTGTACCGTTTAAAAATCAGCAATTTCATTAAAATCACGCAGCGGAAAAGTAATTACAACAGTAAAAATTGTTTAAAAAAAATAGTTTGATAATAAATCTGAAAACTACGAATGCCATCCATGCTATCACGAGTAACCCCATCCGCTAGCCAAGATGCATCACCAACTCGAACAAACCTGCAACATAATCTAACATACATGCAAAAGTCAGCTACGCTGAGTGAGTTCTAATAGTTAAGTTAAAACGTTAAAGTTGATAACAAAGCACTTTATTTTAACAAAAGCACCTTGGTTTATAACATCTCTCAAAAACCATTAAGACCCAACATAAAACCCCAACTCGTTAAGTCATACTACCCTCAAGTTGGCAACCGTCTATGCGGAGGTTTCCAAGCATATCGACCTGTTAACCGAACTCGACCACTTCTACCCATGCCCGCTTGTCATTTCTACATTTCTCTTTATCATCACAACTGACTACTCGTCTAGAAACAACCCACTACTGTACATGAAATCCGCTAGTACAAAACAACACAAGGAAACTCGATTAATTCACAATCACATCTTGAATACACATTATCCACCTCATCATCTAGCGCAAAAACGTAAAGCACATGAGTGGGAACCTATCACAAAATAAACTTAAGTCACAAAAATATGACAGAGCCTTGCGACAACCCATCGCCACCCCGAAGGTAACAACCCGTTGCCACCCTAGCTCAACAACTCGTCACCACCCCGTAGGTAATGACCATATGGACACGTCGACACCACCACTTAGATCGACGGTCCCGAACATTAGTAAACCGTCGCCACCCCGAAGGTAACGACCTTATAGGCACGTCGACACCACCACTTAGATCGACGACCACCACTTTGGTAACCCGTCGCTACCCCAAAGGTAACGAACCATTACAAATAACCTGCATCTACATCACACAAAACATATAGACCCCTACACACATTCATTATGCCTAGGGCCTCATCATAATATAACGTGGATTAACCACACACATCTTAAATCATCGTCACCGCGTTCATTTAACTCTAAGACGTTAACTAATTATTTTCTAATACTGAACCCATAATCATATTGCCTCGACTATACATCCCATTTTATACCACCGTGAGATGAACACCCAACCTGACCATACCTTGACACGAGACTAAACGACTCGAACCGACACATACCCTGTGAAGGGTATCCCTAAACCTATAGCCACATTTAACCATCATAGAACTGACTCATTGAAAAACATTCATTAAAAAAAAACATTTAAGTCGTAAAGCGATTAATTTAATCGACATCTTAACGGTTGCTTAAAACCATTTAAGCATGTATGATAGCCCCAAAAATATATTTAAATAAAAATAGGGGGATTAGAACTCACTCGTTGGAAAGCTTTCAAAACCATAAGCTAACCGTCTCAAATTGTGTCCTCAAATGAAACACGGACGTCATTACATACCGATCACCCCGGACACAACGAACCCATGTACACGCACCGCGTTACCATGCACAGCTTCTTCTCCATGCGACTTTCCATAACCTTATCAATCAAGTGTTATTAAAACCCAACAATCATCTAGCATTAAAATTGACACCATTAATATTCTTAATTAATTCCCATGGCTCAATCACCAACACCATTCAAATGGCGATAGTTAACTTTTGACTAGAACCCTTCATATAATGAAAAAAGATTACCAAGATCATGTTTCATTCATAAAATAACATGCACCCACATACTCATGTCATGCATCACCATCCTACGTTTGTTTTTTTGTTTACCATATGCAACCCACCAACATAACCATCCATCTACAGAACTCCCATGCAAACCACAACTATTATGATCATCTTCATGAGCCAAAGCCATCTCATGCACTAACATCATCATCCTATCACCGTTTATTTTCCTACCATGACACCATAATCAACATCAAGTACCGTCACCACCTGGTCATATTCAACAACAAACGGATCACCACCTTTATCGAACACCTACACGCTGTCCTCACCAACAAGTAGACCCATCACCCACTTGCGCCCATGATACAATACATCAAGACATCATGTTCGAAACATCAACCACCTGGCCAACCCTTGGTTCGACATTCAAACATAACAAGACCTCATGACAAGGCCTCACCAACAGGTCGTGAACCACCGAAAACCACCGTGCACCGTCTCATGATCCAAACGTAGTCATTGCCGATACCGTCGCTTCTCCCGCGATCACCACTGAGCATCGATTCCAACGACACCTTCCTTGATTTCCTTAATCTTAGCCTACATCGGACCAGTTCTAGGCCAAAACCCCGGTTCGACGTGTAAACTGAACCACACGATAACGAACAGATAACCACCATGATCGTGATACTTCGAAACTGGTGTACCGAAACCGACGTGACCCATAATGGCCTGATACATCTCCCGAGCGCTCGATCTCTCCTTATCTTGTTTGATCATCGACGGCAGTCCATATGCTAATTGAGTTTAGGGCTTCTTCATGATGCACATATGTATTTATAACCTCCCAAGATACACTTAGCCCCCTAAACTTTTAATAGGATGATAACTTGTTTCCAAGGTTATTAAACTTCATTTACCAATAATGTCATCCGGGTCCCTCTAACTTAACGTCAAGACGTCCACTCGTCAAACCCGATTGGACTGATAACCGATAACTTTCGGGATGTTACAAGTCTACCCTCCTTAAAAGAGGATTCGTCCTCGAATCCTGCGCCTCTAAAACAATACGCATTCACCATAAAGACTCGCATCCCTGCACAAAATCCGATCACCATTAGATCACCACTAACGTTGCTTCTACTCCATGGGTAAACCTCTACCAAGGAAGGTCGTAAAACATCATCCGCAGCTGCTTCTAATTCCGAAGGTTAAAACCATAAGTTCTCAACGGCTTTTTCGCTCATCAATCATTACTTAAAATTCTTCAGCCGCGTTGCACATTCTTACTTGACTACTACTATGCACGTGATTACGTATGATTGCTCGCGTGGTTACCTTCCTAAGGAGGTACTAATTTTGCAAGCGATTGTGCAATCAGCGCATATACTATCGCTACTGACGTTTATTTCACCGCACCCGCGGTTACTATGAGTGAACACCATTCATGGCATCGCATCCGAAGGCAATCCAACATAAGTCGCCACTAACAATCCACAAGAGTTGCCAAACTCATCTTGTCGCTTCAAACCATAGCACGGAGAGCTCCATGCATCCGCAATCAGCATTGTAGCCACTAGGGTCAAACGAAGCTTAAGGAAACTAGCTGTCTCCTTGCAACATCTTTCACACAGTGCGCTCCTGATAGATTCACCACTGAGTCTACCTTTTTCTTATGCAAAACCCTTCTTACTTCCTCTACTGGGAACTTGCGCACACGCGCAATTCTTTTTATTTCTTCTGTCCCAATCATGCCCCCACACATGGCGTATGAGCTCCAGAAGCTAGCGCAAGGCCTTCCAGAAATCCACATGAGCGCATTAGCCTTCAATAGCATCGCTGTCACGTTTGAACACAAGGTTCAACTTACATCTTTATCTTCCTGCTAGAGTTGAGCTTCCAAAGCTCACCTTTCGCATTAATCAACACATCTCTAACAAACGATCTCGATACCTTCAGGCATTCGGACGGGCGCCATCAAGACCACCACCCGAAGCCTTGCGCCACAGACCATTGCGCGAACATTTGGCGCTGGTCCATTATCTCTTCGCGTCTTCAAACTAAATCCCTCGCTAACCAACCGGTTCGCACAAGGGTCTCTTTCGCGTTTCGCTACACTACCCTGATATCCCACAACTTAGGCAATGCGCATAAGCACAGCGCCAAGACGCGTCATCAAAACATAAGCAAGCGCTGAGACATATGTATGTCACATTCGGACCACCGCACCGTAGAACATCAGTCACGTGGTACCCGCGCAATAAGGGCATCACAAAACCCTGCCTTGATATCCTCGACGTCGTCGACCACAAGGGCATCAAACACTTAGTCATTACTGCCAAGTCCCGTCGTCACTGACTATCACATCCAAAAGTAGAGCGCATTGTTCTTGCTATGGCCTCTTCAACCCCCGAACTGGAGCATCACTAAAATCGACTAACGATGTAGAGCCACCTCTTCCTAAGAAGCGACGATACCTTGGAGCTCGTGCAAACTTCTTTCGGGTCTACTAACGTAGATACTTCGCTAATCTCGGAACTCGCGCATAACCTGACGTGAATTCCTCAATATAGGTACATAAATTACCTTCCGCGTCGTCATCGTGTTTGAACACGAACCCTCCCGTCGATCTGCCTCCCGCGAGGTACTCTTCATTTACACACCTCATACCGTTCCGTCACCAGAAGTCGCGCCAAACTATCACCGAGTAGTGGAACACCTTGCGCCGATGCGCCACAAACATGGCTAATTCTTTATTGACACGCTCAAGCATCATGCGCGTCACACACGGACACCCGTAACTTCCGTCACGAAAGCACTAAATGGTACAAACAATACGCGCATTCCTTTCCCAAAGCCATACAGCCTCAAAACTTCATACACGCCTTATCTTCGATACAACGGTAAGATTTTAATCGTAATAAGGCAAAACATTATCACATGACACTAGGAAATTAATAACTGAGGCATACTTTAATACTCAAAACTCATGTTTATAAAAGACTAATCACGTGTCTATACCTTAACTCATACACATATCTATACCTCGACTCGTACACATCCTTACTAGTGAATCATAAAGGACTCACTCACGGGCGACCGAAGCCACCATTCACATTCTCATTGTCCTCAACCTAGGGGAAGTGTCCATCTCTCTCTCATGGTCATCACCACTCATTCTACCCACATAGGGTTCAAATAGGCCGCACCCGCATCCAGGTCGTACCCATTAGTATCATACAGACAACATTCCCATATTAGGCTCTACATTCACATTCTCTATAGGTCCCAACCAAAAACCTACACATAACGTCACACGTGACATTCTCTGCTACCCGAAGGCGCTTACACACAGGCAAATGGTGCACACTAATCATCATGCAACATATACTAGCCAACTTTTCACAAAACATACCATTACACGCGTTAGTCCACAAAGGACCTCCGCGACACATACTAGGCATTCATGGCGCTAACATTATGTGCACAGCATACCATCACATAGTTCTCGCAAGTTCGTAAGGCTAGTAAGAAGCCACTAGGCCCCTAAATAGAAACACAACACATAATGCATTTAACAGATTTCATCAATGGCTTATTCGCCAAGCACACAATGCTGACAAGACAAGAAAACTCACTTATCATAAGGACTATTTGCCACGTTTCAATCATTCAAATCATCAAACAAGGAGACACATCTCGTCTTAATATGCCAAGAAGCCCCATTGGTCACAGAATCCCAATTCTCGAGTGACCAAATTCAGTCTTTACCCTCAACCACCCAAGGCAGAAACTTCGCACAAACATCTTAGGCAATCATTTAGAGCTTTGGGGTAACAGTAGACTGCCAATAACGTTGATCAAGTGTTATTGATTGTCCATGCCACTTCCTGAGTTCTAAACATTTCCCAACATGGTCATACTAGTATTCCACCTTTCACATACTTTACTCATAGAATTCACAAAATAACGCACATAGCACAAAGAATTCACAAAACTGAATACAAAGCTCAACTCATACCTCTTGGCTGGCGGTCACTCGTGGTGGCATTCGTTACTTCGATCCCATTTTCGGTTTAAGTTTAGGCGTTTTAATATACCCAAATCCCTCAAACCATGGCTCTGATACCAACTTGTAAGGCCCCAAGCCCGGGAACCTTACAGTTGGGTCTCATTACAGTGTACCGTTTAAAAATCAGCAATTTCATTAAAATCACGCAGCGGAAAAGTAATTACAACAGTAAAAATTGTTTAAAAAAAATAGTTTGATAATAAATCTGAAAACTACGAATGCCATCCATGCTATCACGAGTAACCCCATCCGCTAGCCAAGATGCATCACCAACTCGAACAAACCTGCAACATAATCTAACATACATGCAAAAGTCAGCTACGCTGAGTGAGTTCTAATAGTTAAGTTAAAACGTTAAAGTTGATAACAAAGCACTTTATTTTAACAAAAGCACCTTGGTTTATAACATCTCTCAAAAACCATTAAGACCCAACATAAAACCCCAACTCGTTAAGTCATACTACCCTCAAGTTGGCAACCGTCTATGCGGAGGTTTCCAAGCATATCGACCTGTTAACCGAACTCGACCACTTCTACCCATGCCCGCTTGTCATTTCTACATTTCTCTTTATCATCACAACTGACTACTCGTCTAGAAACAACCCACTACTGTACATGAAATCCGCTAGTACAAAACAACACAAGGAAACTCGATTAATTCACAATCACATCTTGAATACACATTATCCACCTCATCATCTAGCGCAAAAACGTAAAGCACATGAGTGGGAACCTATCACAAAATAAAGTTAAGTCACAAAAATATGACAGAGCCTTGCGACAACCCATCGCCACCCCGAAGGTAACAACCCGTTGCCACCCTAGCTCAACAACTCGTCACCACCCCGTAGGTAATGACCATATGGACACGTCGACACCACCACTTAGATCGACGGTCCCGAACATTAGTAAACCGTCGCCACCCCGAAGGTAACGACCTTATAGGCACGTCGACACCACCACTTAGATCGACGACCACCACTTTGGTAACCCGTCGCTACCCCAAAGGTAACGAACCATTACAAATAACCTGCATCTACATCACACAAAACATATAGACCCCTACACACATTCATTATGCCTAGGGCCTCATCATAATATAACGTGGATTAACCACACACATCTTAAATCATCGTCACCGCGTTCATTTAACTCTAAGACGTTAACTAATTATTTTCTAATACTGAACCCATAATCATATTGCCTCGACTATACATCCCATTTTATACCACCGTGAGATGAACACCCAACCTGACCATACCTTGACACGAGACTAAACGACTCGAACCGACACATACCCTGTGAAGGGTATCCCTAAACCTATAGCCACATTTAACCATCATAGAACTGACTCATTGAAAAACATTCATTAAAAAAAACATTTAAGTCGTAAAGCGCTTAATTTAATCGACATCTTAACGGTTGCTTAAAACCATTTAAGCATGTATGATAGCCCCAAAAATATATTTAAATAAAAATAGGGGGATTAGAACTCACTCGTTGGAAAGCTTTCAAAACCATAAGCTAACCGTCTCAAATTGTGTCCTCAAATGAAACACGGACGTCATTACATACAGATCACCCCGGACACAACGAACCCATGTACACGCACCGCGTTACCATGCACAGCTTCTTCTCCATGCGACTTTCCATAACCTTATCAATCAAGTGTTATTAAAACCCAACAATCATCTAGCATTAAAATTGACACCATTAATATTCTTAATTAATTCCCATGGCTCAATCACCAACACCATTCAAATGGCGATAGTTAACTTTTGACTAGAACCCTTCATATAATGAAAAAAGATTACCAAGATCATGTTTCATTCATAAAATAACATGCACCCACATACTCATGTCATGCATCACCATCCTACGTTTGTTTTTTTGTTTACCATATGCAACCCACCAACATAACCATCCATCTACAGAACTCCCATGCAAACCACAACTATTATGATCATCTTCATGAGCCAAAGCCATCTCATGCACTAACATCATCATCCTATCACCGTTTATTTTCCTACCATGACACCATAATCAACATCAAGTACCGTCACCACCTGGTCATATTCAACAACAAACGGATCACCACCTTTATCGAACACCTACACGTTGTCCTCACCAACAAGTAGACCCATCACCCACTTGCGCCCATGATACAATACATCAAGACATCATGTTCGAAACATCAACCACCTGGCCAACCCTTGGTTCGACATTCAAACATAACAAGACCTCATGACAAGGCCTCACCAACAGGTCGTGAACCACCGAAAACCACCGTGCACCGTCTCATGATCCAAACGTAGTCATTGCCGATACCGTCGCTTCTCCCGCGATCACCACTGAGCATCGATTCCAACGACACCTTCCTTGATTTCCTTAATCTTAGCCTACATCGGACCAGTTCTAGGCCAAAACCCCGGTTCGACGTGTAAACTGAACCACACGATAACGAACAGATAACCACCATGATCGTGATACTTCGAAACTGGTGTACCGAAACCGACGTGACCCATAATGGCCTGATACATCTCCCGAGCGCTCGATCTCTCCTTATCTTGTTTGATCATCGACGGCAGTCCATATGCTAATTGAGTTTAGGGCTTCTTCATGATGCACATATGTATTTATAACCTCCCAAGATACACTTAGCCCCCTAAACTTTTAATAGGATGATAACTTGTTTCCAAGGTTATTAAACTTCATTTACCAATAATGTCATCCGGGTCCCTCTAACTTAACGTCAAGACGTCCACTCGTAAAACCCGATTGGACTGATAACCGATAACTTTCGGGATGTTACATTTAGCGATACCATTCCAAACGCCACTAGCCACAATACAAGCCGTAAAGATGTGATCCACATTCTCCACTTGGTCCTCGCAAAAGCTACACATGCCATCCCCACAGTTTATACTCCTACGAATTAACGCCTGCGTAGTAGGGATACGATCCATCAACATACGCCACATGAAAACATTACACTTAATCGGCACCCATTTGCACCAAGTAAAAGATTGAGTACTCAAGCTAGACGTCCCACTTTCTATCCACTTCTTCACCTCCTTAACCGAAAATCCATCGGCTCCCGCAGCATCCCAAAACCAAGAATCATTCGTATCACCCAAGACCTGACCGCCAATCATTTGCACACAATCCTGCAACTGTTGAATCTCTAGAACTGTAGATGGAAGCCTTCTCCACTCCCATTGATTATGATTGAGCCGATCCCACACCGTACAACCCTTAGCGATCTCTAAGCGGAATAAATCAGGGTACAACTCTTTAAGTGACCTATTAGTCACCCACGGGTCAAGCCAAAACCTAATACTTCTCCCATTCCCAAGCCGCCCACGAACCATGTTAATACTTTTCACATTCGCCACCTTTAACCGATTCCCACTATCTATCACTTTAGACCAAGTACCATTAAACCTTGAACTCTTGGTAAACATCTCCCATTTTCTATTTGAACCATGAATGGCTACCACCACCCTTCTCCAAAGAGCACAACCTTCTTGACGAAATCTCCAAAGCCACTTAACCATGAACGCATTGTTACAATCTTCTAACTTTCGAATACCCAGACCACCTTGTTGAATAGGTTTAGTAACTACATCCCAACCCACCCAATGAACTTTTTTCACATTAACATTTCCACCCCATAAGAACTTCCTCATCAACCCTTCCAATGTATTCACCACCCCCACCGGGGCTTTGAACAGAGAGAAATAGTAAGAAGGAAGGCTTTGTAAAACGGATTTAATTAGGGTTAACCTTCCACCAATCGATAGAGTATCCGACTTCCATTTTGACAATCTGGTCTTGAACACCTTCACCACTGGGTCCCAATTATTTATCCTAGACATGTTGGCCCCCACTTGAATCCCCAAATACGTAAACGGAGTCTCACCCGAACGACAACCCAAACCACGAGCCATCACCCCCACCTCTTCATTTCCAACACCAACCCCATATAACGTGGACTTTTGGGTATTGATTTTAAGGCCCGAACACATATAAAAAATACGAAGCATACGTCTCAGGCACACAAAATTGCTTTCCGACCACTCCCCCATTACCATCGCGTCATCAGCATAAAGTAAATGAGATAGCATCGGGCCATCCCTAGGTAAGTCAACCCCACGAAAATTACCATTACTACAAGCTTTATTAATAATACCTGAGAGGGATTCCATGATCATAATAAATAAAAAAGGCGACACAGGATCTCCTTGACGAATACCCTTCCCACAATCAAACTCGAAAGTAGGCGAACCGTTAACCAACACAGAGGACCGAGCTGACTTTAAAACCCCTTATATCCACGAACACCACTTATCCGGAAATTCATTTGTCTCATAACCGATATCAAAAAGGCCCAGTTAACATTATCATAAGCCTTTTCAAAATCGATTTTAAACATAAACATCTTCTTGCTGGTCCTTTTCGCCCATGTCAGCACCTCACTAATCACCAACGGACTGTCAAGAATGTACCTACCCGCCACGAAAGCTGACTGGGTCTCATTAATAATGGAATCCATTACCGCCTTTAATCTATTAGCCAACACCTTAGATATGACTTTACTGACCACGCCAATTAAATTTATGGGACGGTATTCTCCTAGACTTACCGGATCCTTAACTTTAGGAACCAAAGTAATAAAAGATGAAGAAACGCCTCGATTAATCTTACCCGTATCTTCAAACATGCGCAAGATATCAACAAAATCAGCCTCAAACAGGTCCCAGTACCTCTTAATGAAACGGAAATTGAAACCATCCGGACCCGGGGCTTTATCACTACCACAGTTAAAGACCGCTTCCTTGATCTCTTTAGCCTCGAACGGAGAAACCAACCACGCAGCCTGATCCGCACTAATCTTCTTTAAACCAAAACATGATAACTTCGGCCTATCCGGCATTTCTTTGACAAAACGGCTAGAAAAGAACCGAAGCACTTCTTTTTTGATCTCCTTTGGGTTTGACACCCACTCACCATGAACCGATAAACCCAAGATATTGTTAGAAACACGCCTTGCATTAATCGAACCATGGAAGAACTTGGAATTCTCATCACCCTCCTTAGCCCATAAAACTCTTGATCGTTGTTTCACATCTTTCAACTTGAAATAATCTAATTGCTTCAATCTCGCGCTAGCTTCCTGGAAAACCCAATTCTCCTCTTCGCTAAGATCGTTGTCTTCTAGCTTCCTTTCCAGATAGGAAATCTCACCAGCCAAACAGTCATACTCCTCCATTTCTTTTCTTTTAACTTCCTCCTTCCACACATTGATACTCGCACGTAAGGCCTTGAACTTCTTCATGAGCTTGAGATCTGGATCCCCCACAACCTCTACATTACACAGCGTAGACTTAACCAACTCATCGAAGCCTTCCCTTTGCATCCACGAGTTAAAAAACTTGAACGGTTTGGCGCCGAAGTTCCTCGAAACAACCTTTAACAACAACGGGAAGTGGTCCGAACCCTTCCTGTCAAGGACACGATACTCGGCATTTGGCCATTCATTAAAAAATGACCAATCAACAAAGATACGATCAATTCTGCTCATTTTATCCCCCACGAGATACGTAAATTTCCGACCCTTCAAAGAAAACTCATGCAAACCCGCGTCCTCTATAAAGTCGTTAAACTCACTTGTCTCCACTGCATTGAAAAAGGAATTACGACGCTCGGTGCTATCTCTAACACTATTAAAATCACCCCCCACTATCCGAAACCCATCTTCATTGGTAATAACTGAATTGATCTTATCCCAGACTTGCCGTTTCTCATTAACTCGTTGAGGACAATATACATTCACGCAAGTAACTTTCCTACCATCATTCTTTAGAAAACCCGACACAACCAAGAGATTTCTGTCTTTAAATACCGAACACTTTGAGAAAATCTACGGATTCCAGAATGAGATAAGACCACCGGACCTACTTATCGCGTCCACATGCTCAAACTCGAAGTCATCCGAACCCCAAAATTTGCTAAAGTTAACATTATCCAACGACTCATACTAAGTTTCTTGTAACATCAGAAAACCAACTTCGTTAGCAACCTTCAAGTTTTTACACCACGAACCCTTATCTACCGAACCCAGACCCCTTACATTCCAAGACATACAATTCATTGATTCACAAGTGGAAAACCTTCTTCCTGGATAACCTTGGCAACCGAATCAGCGTATTTGTCATACTCATCTACACCCAACTCTTTACCAAGAACCAACGTCTCATTTACTTCCACATCGATCATCGTGTTACCATCCAAGTCTGTTGCTCCTTGAACACCAATAGGCGCATCATTCAAATCCGGAGTAACATCCTCACTCCTATGAACTTGCTCTACATTACCATGTAAACTCCTAGCCTCCTCGCAATTCAACGCGAATATGAACCTGTCAATGTCAAAAATATCCTCACCGTCCCTTGCCCTTTTCTTCGGTCTTTCGACACTCACCGGAGACGGAGACTTCTGAGATCTACCTTTCTTACGATACGTTTTCCGCTTACAAGACTTGACGTTGGGGCCATCCATGTTACCATCTCCCAAATCCACCTGATCTTTTTCCACTTCTACACCAACACCAACCGTCGCATCCTTGTCAACCTCCTGGTTACCCACCTCATTCTTATCCACCATCATATCGCTAGAAGCAGACTCTACCGTGTCTCTATTTTGAAACTCTACATCGTCTTCACTGTCGAGTTCATCGACCACATAATCTTCCAAACATTCTGGCACCCAATCCCCCATCTCTTCCTCTACTAGTACCGAAAACTCCTTCTCCTTCCAAGTGACCTTCACTATCTCGTTAACTCTCTTACTCTTGTCACAAAGTATCCCCATTAAAACATATGACAAATCATTCTCCAATGGATTCAACTCAGCCGATTGAACTATCGAACCAAACATACCACCGATTCCATCCGTGATCCGTTTATCATAAAGACATAATGGTAACCCGTAAAGTCTCAACCAAACTAGCCTTTCAAAAGGGATGCACTGACCAACCCATCTTTCTAGATTATCAAAACAAACATTCCACATCTTTTTAGACGACACAAAAGTTTCCATGCACTCCTTAGAATCAAAAGTCAACAAAACCCATAGTCCTCCCACATACTTAATCCCAACCCTTTTATGTCCCAACAAATCTAGCCAAACACGTAACTTAGAGAGTTTCTCTAAGTCCCCCACTCTACCTACAGCCCCACGCCCCATCCATGACACCCCTACCTTGAACTCTGGCTCTACAACAAACTCCATAGGCTTCTTAGCACTCACCGGTTCTCTATTAAGAAGTTTATCCCTGAACGTTAACCCGTCTTCCACACCTGTTCCTGGATTCTGCATCTCCACCACTGGTTCCCTCTCAACCTCCTTATTCCTGACATCCGACCCAACCCTATCTGTTTTTACCGGAGTCCATCTCTTATCCTCCTTCCAGTTCATCCTTTCCCCGTCCACGAAGCGTGCCAGCACAATGAATAGCTTATATGATCCAATCCAAACATCCCTCAAATCCTTCTCAAGAGCCAACGGATCCCTAACATTCGCAAAGGAAACAAAACCAAATTGCTTACCGAGTTTGTCGAACTTCCGGGCTATATACGTGTTCTGGATCTCCCCAAAGTCTTTCAACACAGCAACCAAGTCTGATGATGCACACCCTACTGGTAAATTGGATACGAAAAACTTCGTCACCACCGTTTCCTTCTTTTTTGACGTTTCCCCTTGCTGTTGACGTGAGCTTTTTCTCTGCGGAGCATCGTACCACGTCCCGATCTTGTATTTCTCCTTGCCTGCCATGCATGAAGATGAAAATAACCTGTTCGCCGCCTCCTATTTTCTCGGAGGAATTAGGGTATGTAACCTTAAAAGCTTTTTAATTAATTATTTATTTAAACTTGAAATTTTCATTAATTATTTACTTAATGATTATTCTAAAAGTAGGGTTTACTGATCTTATATAGCCATATACTTAGCTTACATAAATTATTTATTTACTTGGGTAAAATAAATAAAAAGTAAAGAATATAAAAAAAATTAAAATCCCTATTAAGCTATCGAACACAAACGAACACGTTACTGAACGTTCACAAATATAAGAGAACGAACACAACTTTTGTTCATGTTCGTTCGTTTAACTAAACGAATGAAACTTTTTGTTTTTGTTTGTTCATTTATTAAACGAACGAACACAAACGAACTTTCCGCCAAACGGTTCATCAATTATTCGCTGAAAATTTAGTTCGTTTGCAGCCTACATATTACTCTTGCTCAATCAAACATCTACTCTTTTTACTTTTCATCTTAGTAAGGGTTGAAAAGTGAAAAAAGAGAAGCCAAACAAGAAAAAAAGAAAAAAACACTTGTATATGGTTATGTGTCCCCTCTTCATTTTATTCATCTCTTAGGCCCTGTTTGATTGGGTTTGAATGACCCATTCAGACGTGAACGACTGACTCGGTTAGACACGGGGCTTTTAGCAGGCACTTCTGAATGAAAAATCGGTCTGAACAGGCACTTAATCGGTTAGACATGGGGTGTGTCCGTAGGTCATGCGAGTGATGCGTTGGATCACAACCAGAAACCCGTTTTTGCACCTCCCTTGCATGTGGGTAGTTCTCAGGTAAAATATGAGACATAAGCAGGGGCGCAGCATTGTTGGGGCGGGAGGGGGCGGCCGACCCCCCCCCGAATTTTCGCGCAGAAGTTCCGATTATATAGTATTCGTATAGAAAATTTTGGAAATATAGGGTTTCGACCCCCCGAAACTGATTTTCGACCCCCCGAAACTAGTGACTTCCGACCCCCGGTGACTTCCGACCCCCCGAACCTTCGGGTTAAGCTTCGCCACTGGACATAAGATTTGATACTTCAAAGTGGTTTTTACTCTCCATACCAATGTGGGACAAGAAATTTTAATCATTCAGATGTCCAACCAAACATCACTTAATGATTGAGCACTTAACCATTCAACATCTCTACCATTCAGATCTCTTACAGGTTCAGCACTTACCCATCAGAAGTTGCCAAACAACCCTTACTCTCCTGAGTCTATAGCGCTTGAAGGAGGGTGCCTAAACAATTGGCTCAGGCAAAATCAATTGTGTCACCTCACGCTCTGTTATGCATTTTTCATCTTGTCTCACCTGCCTCACACTGAGGTGCACTTTCTAAAATCAAACTAACAACTAACAAGCAAGTATTGAGTCTAGAACATTGATTATTGTTATGATGACCTAACCAACGATCTTACACAATCTAAGAAATCATGTTAGTAGGAGCTCCTTAGAAGCGAGTGATTTAACACAATCTTTGAATATTTAACCCTATCTAACTTTAAGCACCGCATCACCAAAATCAATATAATGATCTCTTTAATTCGGCTTTGCTTGTAGCATCTCACATAGGTTGGGGAATCACACGGGTTGTGGTCAACAGAACACTTACCAACTAACTTTGGTAGATAACACGATTCTATTCTTGTGCAATGTCAACTATGTCGGCTAGGAGATAAGTGAGAATCATGTTAAGTAAAAGTTATTCAGTCACATAGAGATCACATGAATTTTATATTACGAAGACCACGAACAAGATATCAAAGGTTGAACATCCTTGTTATGACTTATTTCAAGAGAAACCACTAAGGCACAAATTAATCGTGAGATATCATGCGTTTCTTCAAAATCTTAGGGGGATGGGGCACAACCAGTGAATGACACCGGTACCTCACTACCAGCACGGGTTCACTGCCACTGTGGTCACGGGTAGTGAGATTCCGGTAGTCTTGTTGAGGGTTTCCGTGATCTCACGGGTGCAGTCACGGTTGCAGAGGAGAGAGAGAGAGAGAGATGAAGAGGAGAGAGGGAAACCAGGAGCTCCACGGGTGGTGCTGCCGATGGGTAGGGTTCACGAGTGGTGGTCTAGTTGCGAGCTGCGATTGGTTCGTTACCGGTGCTCAACGGATGCTTCACCGTAAGCACCCATCCCCCTTTTTGAGAACGTTTTTGTTATGGGTGTCATAGATCCATAGATTTATTAAGTGGTCCAAATGTTTCTCATAAGATCATTCAAGTCAATGATGTTTAACTTGATAACGTGACAAAACACACATTTTCGACCATTCATCTTTGTGTGTCATAGTCAGTTCCTTGATATTAGGGGTAAGAGGGATGCACCTTTTTAAGTTTATGTTGCAATAAACTATTTTTTCGTCACTATGGTTTCAAGTTAACTTATTCCATATTAGATTTGGTATTCCAGGAAGAGAACAATGGATGCATTGGCAGATCTCAAACTTAGTTTCGGTAAAATTTGTGGGGGGGGGGGGGGGGGGGGGGGGGGGGTCAATACTTATAAAATTTTTCAAAATCTTTAGGTAAAATTTACACTAACATTCCCTTCCTGCATGGATGCTTGGGTCATTTAGTCATCACAAAACATATCAATTGTAGTTTCAACACAAATTATATAAAAAAAAAACACAGTTTTGATGGCTGCTAAAATCGCATAAACTCTCCGGTCTATTTTTTATGTTATTACAGTTTTCTTTTCAAATCATATTAAATCCATATCAATAATTTATGTGGTTGTTTAACTATAGAAAATCAAACGGTTGAAAGAAAAAGGAAACACAATAAACAGTCGCTGTCTTTTTTATGTGGTGGTTTTATATTTAAATATATAAAATAAAACATGCCGACACTCTTTAAAGTCACATTTGATTGACACTTGGTGCCAAATCCACGTGAAGCTGCTTAAGGTTGCATTGTAGGTTGGTAATAATAGTTCACCTTGTCATAGGAAAACTCTATATACGAGGGAGAGCATAAAAACCGATTAACCAAATCAAAATTTTAATAAAATTTAGAGTGAATAGCTAAGATCGTCCATGAGGTTTTCTCAATTTTACTAGATCGATCCAAATCTTTTTTTTCTCAGTAGAACCATTGAGGTTTCTCAAACGTTGTCAGATCCATCCAAATGTTTAACCTTGTTAAAAACTAAGTTAACCCGGAGGGGCATTTTTCAATAAGCAGGTTTTTGTTAACCAAAATTACAGTTCGGTTTTGATTATTCCTCATTCGGATATCCAACCACAGAACAATACCAAAACTGAAATAAACTTGTTTAAATGTTTGTTCTTTGATTTATGACTCAATTTATTATTTTTGGACCATAGGTTTCATTCCCTAGTTTATTAATAAGTGGTCCACTAAAAAGATGTTATATACTAAAAATCATACAACAACTAGGATCCAAGGTTTGCTTCTCATAGACGATCGGTTACTGTTAGTTTAGATGTATCACCGTTGATGATGTCATGGCCCACTGATTTTTGGCTCAATAATATAAATTTCTTCGGTTTTCTTTGAAAATTTTATATCTTTGAGTTCGGCCTCCACCATCTAAAAGTTCATGCTCCGTGACTTGATGATGTGTGACTTTTGCGTGTATTAGTTTACGCTTCACACATTGTAATTCTAACAATTGAACATTTCTCATACTTTTATATATTATGGTCAAATACAATCCAAGTTTAGAATAACATTTTCCTTTTCTCTTTTCAAAATCAATTTAAAACATTTTAAAATACAAAATCCAACAACAAATACTAGTATGTGAAATAGAAAAAAAAAAATACAAAAATTCTCTAGCTGACACAACTAAATACTTATTTATAAGGTATAAGTTTATGACTTAACTTTTAAACCAATACCTAACACTAAGTGTTCTCAACGGGCAATAACAACAACCATACCCGGTATATTGCACAAACTTGTAATACTAATTTCAAAAGAAACTTGTTAGAACTAGCTTGGAGCTTGAAAGTCAGATAAAAAACTTGTTCAAAATTTGGCTCGTTTACAACCCAAGCCAGCTAAACACAAACCGCTTATTAACTAAACCAATCTTTGATTTGCTCATTTTTGCAAACCAACCCAACTCGACTTGACTCGTTAAAAAACCAATCCAAACACAAGCCGATTCTAACTTCACTTCACTTGATTCGACTCGTGTACACCCCCAGTCCTTATACAAACCAAACTAGGACTTCTGTTTTCGAAACCGATTAACCAGAATAAACTTACAAAAATAACCCGAAACCCAATCCGATAAACAAACACTACCCTACCCAACCCTACCATACTGAAAATTTTGTTTTAACTGTCTGCTCACTTCTCTCTGTGCATGCGGATGGTAGGGTGGGGTAAACAAACTTCTGTCACATCCTAACCTTGTAATCCTACGCACCTACCCACCTTATCCTACGCACCAACCCATCCTCTGCACCACAACAGTATAACACACCCACACAAGCCGTTTTCACAGTCTTCGTCTTACATGATCACCTACCACCTACACCCACCTCCTGTCAATCATCCACCTAGTGCTTCGTCCAACCACTATATTCATGGCTTATTCTAGCGTCAGACCGTCGGTTGTTTATTATTTTATTTCTCGTGACCAAAGGATAACTTTCTTCAGGTGACCACTCCTACGTTGGATTCGTGACGTTGCTTTCTGTATTGCTTGCTTTTCGTCCATACCTTTTGGCGTTTTCCATAAGATTCCATTCCTCTGCTTATTGTAATATCATTTTTATTATTATTAACTAATAATAATAATAATATTGCAAACAAACTAACACGATATATAAAATAAAAGCTCTTTTCATTCGTTTCAAGTTTGCTTATCATATGCAAATATGAATTTTAATCTGGTGGTGTGAATGTTTAATAAAGTTACGGGTAAATAGTAAAACCGATCCTACTGGCGGTTGTGTGGGAATATTCTTTGGTGGATAAGATGACGGATGACAGTGCGAGTGTAACGACGTCGTGTTTAGCTATAGGCGAGAAACGGCCTCGAAGAACCGGCGGTTGTGTCGGAATATTCTTTCAGTTATTCGATTGGAATCGAAGGTTCTCTAAGAAGAAACTGTTTCCTAAACGATTGCTTCCAATTCCACCAGGTTTATTAATTTTTATATAATAATAATAATAATAATAATAATAATAATAATAATAATAATAATAATAATAATATTTCGTCTTAACTTTGTATACATTAAACATAATTTGTTGTTTTGTTCTTTCAGATCGTGCAAAAGAAGGTTCAAAGCTGTTGCAGATTGCTGATGCTGGTCAAAACGACGACGTTTTAAGCAATGGTGGTGGTCAGACTCCTACTCTTGTTGCCAGACTCATGGGATTAGAAACTATGCCGTCCGTACAACTGATTGTTAAACATGATGAAATTGATAAAAAACCGAAACAACCGAAACCGACACTGAGTGGGCAGGATTTCAGGCCACAGAAGGTACAGAAAACAGGAATGAGTGACAAGAGAAGTGTGACTAGGTTTGGGGCAGAAGCATTGCAGTTAAAGAGTGTTTTATCGCGGTCTAGGAAGTATCAGCAGCATCCGAAACTAGCGTCCCCTGTGCCGAAAAGTAGTAATCAGTCGAAGAGGAATTCGTCGCGGTTGATTGGTGCTGCTACTCGAGTTTTGGAGTCAGGGTTGCAAGGGAGGAATAAGTCGAAGTATGCGATTTCTTATGGTGCTAGAAACTATAGGAAGGGGGGAAATGTTGATGTGTTGAGTCAGCAAGCGTCTTGCAAAAGCTGTGGGAATTTGATTGATATTTCGGAGGGTAAATTAAAGCGAGATGTTGATTCGTCTGTGTTGCATTCGGTATTTGATCAAGAACAAGAGTTGCAGCCGCGAAATGTTGTGTCACCGGCTTGTTTGAAGGGAAATAACCGACGCGGTGATGATGTTCGGGTTTCATTTCAGTCGAAAGACTTTGTTGCATTGAACAGGAGTTTAATGGGTCAAACACGGTCAAGGGTACTGGGTAAAGGTGAAAACGCGCCGTCTCAGTGGCAGAAAAGGGGAATAAAACGCAGCGGGACAAGAATGGTTAGTAATGCTAAATCTGTAGGCAAACAAATCGGGTCAGAAGGTTGGAAACCGGATTATCAGGGGAATAATGGGAGTAAAAATAGTGATGGGATGGCATTTAGATTCGGTTCTCAAATGAAAAACAGGTGTGAAAGCCCTGCAAGATTAGAGAGAAGAAAGAATAACCAAAATGTCACTTCTTGTAAACCGAGCGATCAAAAGATTGGTTTGCAGAACCCGTTCGCGTTAACAGGGGATTGTTTGGGTGCACTTGTTGAACAAAAGCTTCAGGAATTGGCGAGTAGGGTCGTGTATGGTTCAAGAATAAATGGGAATCCACTCAAGAAGACACCTGCAACTAGTTTTCAAGATTTGTTATGCGCTTTAAGCACAGAGAGACAAGTTACTCGAAATGATATGGAGTTTGGACTGAAAAGGAACCATCTTCAGCGCCACAACGGATGTCACTATACTCATAACACCAGATTCTGTTTGCAGGTATGTTTTCTTTCATTGTTTTTGTTTTACCACACTTTTTAAATGATCTAATTCTTGATTCGTATATGTTATCATAATTATCCATCCTAGTTACATATGCTAGCCTGTTTAGTTTTGGGAAAATCACGGAAATGGCCCCGTTGACCAACTGTTTATAAATATAAGTACGGTTACATAAGATTACATGAAAGTATAACAAAATAAAAAGACACCACTTGGACTGTCGCAGATGCTGCGTTTTAGGCTTCAAAAATAGCAGCCAATCAGGTGGTGATGTGTCATGTCATCCCTAAACCAAAGGGCATGGTTTTAGGCTAGATTAGAAAAGTGCAATGCGCGGCTATCTTGTTTAACAAATGAGATTTTGAGTTTCGACAACCCGTAGATATGCCTTTTTTGCTTTGGATGTCACTATTTGATCTTCCACCCATGACCCAACCACATATTTTTTGAAAACTTGGTTGCAGTTGAGCTATTTGTGTAAAGAAATTGGTCAAAATGACTATTTTCGTAGTTTTGTCTCTTGAATTTCTTTTGTTGGCCTTGTAATCTACATGAATTACAGTATACTATGTTTGGTAATAAACATCTTGATATAAATTTTGTGTTTTCATGTTTATAATATAACCAGTCAAAATTACAAAAAGTAGAAGGGTTGATCACGAATAAAAATGGTAATCATCTTAGCCCGGGATCGGTTCTTGAAGCCTCCTTTTCAAATGACAGTTGTTGCTCCAGCAGTTTGGAAGATACCTCAGGTAGCACATTTATTTTCAGTTCCTTACAGTATAAAACCACAATAATTTTATCCTTTGATGAATATTTTAATTTGTTGTTTCGTTTTCTGATTCTAGGACAAACGCAGCAGGCAGGTTCCATAAGTTATTCATACGATGAATCACTATTTCAAGAATCAGAGACGAATCCTTTCTATTCTGATATCTTGTCTAGGAAAGATGACACGCGTAATGAGTTGGTAATCGATCTTCTCACTTATATTTCACAAGTATTATCCTGCATAGATATTGTTGATTCAAGAATAACAAGAAACTCGCGGGCCCACATAAAGCACGTCATCTTCAACTCCGAGCTAGTACTAAGCAACCAAATGGCACATAACCCAAATGAACTGAATTCCTTCTTCATATGTGATCTTCTTCTTGAACTAGACGCGCTTGCAGACGTCATATGGACCACGTTTGGCAACTTTCTTGGTTCTCAGGACGCAGTTGCAGGATATCAACTCAAACGGTTTGTGTTTGATGCTGTAATCGAGTATCTGGAATCAAAATACGTGCATTATTCCAAATGCGGGTTTAGATCATGGATCAATCTCCCTCTGTTTACGAGTTTGGATGGTTTAGTTCATGAAGTAGTGGAGGAAGTGAGAAGGTGGACAGGGTTGGTTGGTGTGACATCAGATGAGCTGATAGAGGGGGACATGAGCCATTGTTTAGGAAAATGGACAGATTTTGAGGTTGAAGTGTATGATACTGGTGCTAAAATTGAGTCAGATATTCTGCAGATGTTGGTCGATGAAATTGTTGTCGATGTTTAAGGTATTCTGTTTAATGGTACGACGATTTAGTGATGGCGTCAAGTGTTTTGTTCTCCTTTGGTTTGCTGAACAAAATGTAACTTGTTTTCTTGGATACCTTTGTAACATTGTAATGAAATGCTAGCAGGTTGAGTGAGATGGGGTGTATTTGAAGCAGGGAAAAATGTTTTATACAATCTTGCACACCAAGATGTGTGTGAAAGGTTTATTTCCCAAATGTTGGAAGATTATAGTGTGTAGTGAATATTGGTGTAGATTTAAGAATAATTTTGAAGAGTGTGATTTAGCCGTTAAAAAAAAGGGGAATTGGATTTTAATAACCCAAACTATTCGAAATTGGCCACTGGCACTCTCAACTAAAAAGTTGGCCATATATAACCTGAACTATTGACTTATTGGAATCTAGCACCCAACTAACTGACGACGTTAGTTGGGTTGCTGACGTGGCATGCTTATGTGGCACAAGTTGCTGACGTGGCACAGTGACATGTGCACACGTGGATTGACACGTCAGCAAATCTTGCCATGTCAGCATGCCACGTCAGCAAATCTTGCCATGTCAGCGAACCCACTAACGGTGTTAGTGATTTAACCGTTAGTGGGTGTTAGATTCCAATAAGTTAATAGTTCAGGTTATATATGGCCAATTTTTTAGTTGGGGGTGCCAGTGGCCAATTTCAAATAGTTCAGGTTATTAAAATCAAATTCCCCTTAGAAAAAAAGTCTTAGCATGTGATTGTTAAAGCGCTAGACGACAATTGCGGACCCATGAATTCTCATATAGAGTGTTTGAAACAAATTTGTTTTTGCATTCACTATTTTTCATTAGGAATGGGAGGGGCACCACCCGTGAAAAATCCGGGTACTCCTTTATTGTGCCAATCGCAGACCGCCACCTAGACTACCCGCCCACCCCCACCCATGAACCCCTTCACCGGTGGCACCATTCGTGCCTCTCTCTCCTATGCATCTCTGTCTCTATCCTCTGCACACCGTGAGATATCTATGAAAACGGTCACGGAACCCACTACTCAGATCACCGGAGGCGGTGAACCTGTGAGGGTAGTGGGGTACCCGTGAGATACCAGTGGGCTTTACGGTGAGCACCCCGAGGTACCAGTGGGCTTTAAGGTGAGCGTCCCGTCCCCCTTAGGTACCTCTACAAAATTTAGATGGTCTGAGGCTCAACTAACCGCGCTCTAGGTTTGTCAGGATTACATTTGTTAGTGGATAATAATTTGAAAGATAGAAGCTAATTATTAAGTTTCATTCAACATTAATGGCGCAAAGTTAAAAGAGTAACTACTACAGAAAATTGCTGTTAAGTTTGGTACCTAGATTTGATTATACTTGACTAAGAACATGTTAAACTTGCAAACGAGCAAAGAGACTCACGATTCTGATCAAAACTTTTGATCGACTCTTTTTATTAACTTGAATTAATAAAACATTATAACCAAAGGGTTTATATAGACTAGCTATTCTAATCCTATTAGAACTCTAATACTAAACATAATTATCTAAACATTAGGAATCATAATTCAAACCTAATATTAACACTAATAGATAATTCAAATAATAGTTAAACAAACTTAATTATTATTTTACTTGTTTAGTCCTTCGACTTTAGTCTTCAATTTGATATCGCCACAACTTTAACACTCCCTCTCGATATCAACTATAAACGTCTTTCAACTAAAATCTTCATACAGGGTTGGTGTTGTATCTTTCACACTCCCTCTCAACACCGACTTCACTCATTCAAATACTTGAACGCAACTCAAGCATCTTTACTTCCGGTAATTCATGATTGTCTTCTCCCTCTTGAACTCAAGTCCATAGTTTGCACTCTCTTCAATTTGACCAATAACATAACTCCATCCACTGGAAAAAGGGATAACTTATCAACTGCCTTCAACCAGATTACATCAAAAGGGTCAGCAAGATTTACTCGTGATCTTTTATCACTGTATTTGAACGAGTCTTCTTCTTGGTCACTCGACTAAACTACCCCGACACACGGAGATTTAACCATCCCGACACACGGTAATGGCACCTTATCATTGAAACCTTCAACGACAAACACTAGCCGATCTGAATAACCAAGAGAGCCTTAACTAAGGAAACTTTTAATCGACAAAAGGGTAACCAAATCCAACAATCTTTAACTTGATGAACAAAGAAACTAAGTTGACACACAACCTAGATACCACATTATATCAACCAACGAAGATAACGACTACATTCCGATCCATCTTTCGGGTCTTCAAACGAATTCTTTAGCTTCCCGCTCTTTCGTTTCTTTCGCGACACACGCGTTGGTTTTCCCTATTTGATCAAACCCACTATTGATCGACATCGAACTACCATTGAAACTGTGCCTGAACCATCGAATTTGCTATTCGTTGACTCTCTTTAACTTGGCAACCAAAATTGATCTCCGCAAAACTCCATGCGCTGGACTCCTCACCTCAAGCCCAATTGTTTTAATTAATTGGCCCATTAAGTGACTTTCCAAATTCATCATAAAAGCCATGCACCGACCAGGCCACTCTTCCTACCAATGAGATATTATTTCCTTATTGCTTATTCCACAAAGCTGATCGGCAAAACGAACTCCGTAACACAATTTAATTCTTCTTTCAACCATTTGATATATAAATCAAACAAAACATCCTTCTTGAGCTCCGATTGACTTTTAGCTGGATTCTTCCGAATGATGCACGGGTTTTATTCCAAAACCACAGAGTGGCTTTTCTTTATTTTTTAAATTCTTACGTCTTCAACCGACGGTGTTCACAGTCGCAGCTCGCTTCGATCGGGTTTCTTACTATCCTTCAATCGGTTTTCTGCTACTGACTTTTCCTTCGTGTGGCGAAGAACTCGGATTTTTTTTTTGAGATCAGGTTTCTTGTCTTCGATCAAGGTTTCTAAGTTTCTCGGCTTGATCGGTTTCTCCTTCTTCTGATCGTTTTCGAACGTCGACTCTTACCGCTACCGGTTTCACCACCGTTGCAGCCCCGTGAGGGGCTGCTCGGTCGACTCGGTACACGACTCTCAAAACCGTGGCTCTGATACCACTTGTTAAACTTGGAAACGAGCAAAGAGACTCACGATTCTGGTCAAAACTTTTGATCGACTCTTTTTTTTAACTTGAATTAATAAAACATTATAACCAAAGGGTTTATATAGACTAGCTATTCTAATCCTATTAGAACTCTAATACTAAACATATTTATCTAAACATTAGGAATCATAATTCAAACCTAATACTAACACTAATAGATAATTCAAATAATAATTAAACAAACTTAATTATTATTTTACTTGTTTAGTCCTTCGACTTTAGTCTTCAAGTTGATATCGCCACAACTTTAACAGAACACATTACAAAGATAAACAAACACTTGATTTATTCAAGTGCTACAGTGATCTACGAAAATTTGCAACTTTGCATCTAGTATAAAATTACAATATTGCCCTCCGTATTAGGTTTTTTTTTCCTCCCAAAAATAGGGTGCAGAAAGAAAGTGCTAGATACAAGCACAAGGCGAACATCACCACCACCGCAACCGCAAAACATCGAGCAGTGACCACCTTACCATTTAAAAGGAGAAGAAACCTTATTGTGCACAAGTCACAAGTGCTTTAAAGAACTTTTCAAAAAGAAATCCAGAGTTTGTGCAATGTGGGGCTAGCCCATTTGATAGAGGTACATGCCTCTTAAAGGGGATATCACATGTTTAAATCTAGGCAATAATGTATAATTTAGGGTTATTTATGTAACATTATCCATTAAAAAATTTTGGAGTCCGTGAGAAACAATTTTTAGAATCAGGTTTTATTCTTTGTACAAGTTTAGCACTCACACTTTACGAAAATCATAAACACTATGCAAACTTCAGCCCAACATATGTTTAATCATAATTTATGAATTGTGTATATTTTAACAATTGTTATTGTTGGGAGTGTGAAATAATGTTTTGAAGTGGTGTAATATCGATTAGGCTGGGAGTATGAAATAAAGCCACATGAGACTATAAAATTTCACGTAGACGTCACGTAGCTATGTGGTAATAATGGTGCCCCTTTAATCTGCATGAGGTGGTTTCGCACCCCTTAAAAATGATTGTGATTATTTGGTTTAAGACGGCATTCACCCTCTCTCCCTCTAGCGTCTGTTATTGGGTTGGCAAGCTTATTGATAAGGCCTTTGTTAACAAGGTAGGGGTAGTGTTGATGATGCCACCTAGCTAAGTTGGCTGAAGACCTTACTCTACACCCCAGCCTTAATGTAATAGTATTATTTACTATAGTTATAACATAATTACTCTGGTTTTTATATAATGTTTGTAACACATCCCTCCACCACAATAAAAAAAAATAATAATAATAAAAAAAACACTACAAATCATATCTTTTGATCCCATAATTTGATATTCAACAATACTATGCATACTCAACCCCCTATGTTATTTTCTTCATTTAATCCAAGTTTGCATAGCTCTCCTAGAAGACCTGATCGCCGTAAAAAGACCATTTTTCCTCTTCTCCATAGGTACCGTCCTCGAACCAATGTCATGTACCTTTGAACAACTCTTGGTCGGTGGAGCTGCATACTTCTCCACCACTGGCACCAAATTGGGTGCAGATTGAGCCTTCCAACCCGCGCCTTTGCCTCGAATACTAGTTGTGGCCTGGAAACTCTTCTGACCCTGAAACTTAACCGGCTTCTTCGCCGGAATTAGATTATTGACATAATCTTGTTTTTCTGGCTGGTTTTTGGTTTGTTTCATCCTGAGTCTTGATTCCCTGAGTTTGGCATAGGCTTCGTATTTGGATCCTCTCTCCATATGATAAACTGTTTGATAAGATATTGGGGTTTTATGATTGGATAGAAGATGATCAGGGACTTCGTTGGAGATATTAGGGAGTTTGATATATATAACGACTTTACGAGGGAAAATATATTAAGTGTGAGAAATATGTTGGCAAAGAGGGTGTTTTATAACCTTTTCTCACGTCTTATTAGGACATTTGTTGGCGGTGGTTTATTAAATAAAATTTAAAATTTAAAATAACTAGAGGTTAATTATCGTGTGTTGTGCGGTTTGTTTTGAATAAAATTTATAATGATATGGATATAAAAATATGTGCGTCGTAACAGTATATTCGGTTTTTAAAATATATTGTATTTAAAAAAGAAACAAAATATGTTATATTGATCAAAATAACAAAACAAATACCGATACAGGTAGTGACGTTGTTCGTTTAGTATAGGTATGGTTCTTTACATTACCGGTATAGTATTGACTATTGACAATATATCAGTTTAGTTAACGACACAAAAAATACGTTATTCTGAATACGACTCGGTTTGTTACGGTACTCGTACTCTAGAGAAAAGAAGTTTATTTATATTAATTTCATTACACAAAAGTTGTCTGATGTAAAACAAGAGATAAAATTGTGTACTAAAAAAATAAAGCTGTATTTTACATCGATTGAAAAATATACAAACAATTATTGATACCGTTTGGCCGGTACCATCAAAAAATACTCTTGTATTGTTATGTTTTAATGGTTGTCCCGTTATCTATTTGGAATGACGCTTTGCACTTTGTCACGTCTTGCGACTCTTTTTGATATGTTATTAATGGTTTATTAAACAATACTCAAAAGATTCAAACTTTAAAGTTATAATAACGCTCACCAAGTTTAGATTAAATCAAAGTTAAAAAACAACATAATAATACAAAAAATCAAAACAAACACATCTTAGGACGGCTCTTTGCAAGGGTCACATATGGCACAATATAGCAAATTGATACAACTCACAAGTTACAGTTATGCTGCAGCTTGAAACACTAATGCACTTCACAGAATTAAAGGAAAATCGTATAGAACAAAGGATAGCTTGAGACATAGACATATTGATATCACTCAAGCTAACATGTGGGCGATCTAAATATGACTATGAATATCACCATTCAACGCTGCCAAAATTGAATTAGCATTTAACAATGGACACGGTTTACCTTTTAAGAGGGCGTTTGAGATTGAGTTTCAAAACAACTTATTGACTTATTGGCTTTTCTAAAAAGCCAATAAGTCAATAAGTTGTTTGTGTAACCCAAAAGCAATTTCTGTTTTGGCTTTTGACTTTTAAGGGTGGAAAAGCTGTTTTTGAAAAGTTAGAAATCCTGGTTTTTGGCTTTTGCCTTTTGCCTTTTGACTTTTGGAAAAAAAATACAAATTTACCATCCATACAACTATTATTCACAATAAGTTAAGCGAAACACTTAAAAAAATAACAATATATTAACTTTTTGACGTTTCTCATCCCAAAAGCTAATCCAAACACCTTTTTAAAAGTCATTTTTAAAAAGTCATAAACCAATAAGCACTTTTGACCAAAAGCACTTTTGCATTTCCAAACTCAATCCCAAACACCCTCTAAGTGATGCTAGATAAAACGATGGAAGTTTAGTATATTTCTCTCCGCCTCTAAAATGATATCTAGTAGTTGACTACAAAGAGGGGAATTGCATCATACACAACATTCCTTGAAGAAACACTGATCCAAACAATACTCGAAATATAAAGAGTAGTAAAGACATTTTATTAGTGCTTGTGGTGACAATTACAAGGACTAAGAACAGGTATCAATGGACAAATATTTCAACCAATCTTTCTTACAATAACTTAGAGTAAACAACGTGTGTGCGTTTAAGTGTGAAATTGGCCAACCCTTTCTCCAAAAGGAGATGAGGTATTTATTGTGAGTGTGGTGCAAGCCCATGAATTGATAATGATTGACAACCCATTCGTGCGGGCCCCACATGTAAGATTGTTAGGAGAATTTGTGTTATCCTTCTCTGATTGGCTGTATGTCCTTTTCACTCGTCCTTTCTGTCCTTACTGGTGGCAGGAGATTATGGAGAAGGGAATTATTGTCTTTGATTGGCTGGACGTCCAATTTAATTCTCTCTCTGCAGTTGTCACGTCCTAGGTATCACGCAGGCCTCACAGAAACTTCCACTAATTATTCTTTCTATTATGACGTATGGGGGAAGCCTTGTGCAAGTTATATACTCGCACATACGCGCATCCTGGTACATATATCTTTATTCCTAAACCTATAGAGAATTAATATAACTAACACATATATATGAAATAAAGAATAAAGAAATATGAAATTTGCTAGATCATGGAAAACTACAAGAACATGAGAAAACTGCAAAACATGTTGATGGACTTTTAAATGTGATATGGTTGATCATCGGACGACGTGATCATCTATATGCATCAAACAGGCTTAGTAAGGGGCACCAACCCGATTGTTGTCATTGACCCAGACCCGTCAGATAGGCTTAGTAAGGGGCACCAACCCGATTGTTGTCATTGACCCAGACCCATCAGACCCTACGGCTTGTGTGATGGAGTTGAAGGTCACAACATTAAAAGTAGTTGAAATACAATAGTCGCCAGGGATGTCGACCCTGTAAGCATTATTGTTCATTTTGGAAAGTATATGGCAAGGACAGTAAGAATGGGGACTGAGCTTGAACATCGTTTAGAATTAAAACATTTATTGCACCCAAATTAACTCATCTTGCTAGAAGTGGAAATCTTAATGAAGTTTGTCCACATGGTGTTTGACCAGCACATGATATTTGAGCTTGGCATGCTCATGAGGTGCCTTAATATTTAAGGATTAATTACATATATCCCCCTGTTTTCGACTATAATTATGTATATACCCAACCCAAAATTTAAATTACATATATCCCCCTACAAAATTTCAAAAATTACATATATACCCATTCTATTAAAAATATATTGGAAAATAACTATTTTACCTCAATTCTTTTACTAAACTATATTCACAACAAGTCATACAACTCATTCCATGCATCCTACAACTTATATCCCATACGATATTTCCAACTTAATAAGTTGTGAATACCAAGAACATGTAACATATAAAATGTTTCCATGCATCCTACAACTTGATTTCACCGAAACGAGTGTTCTAACACTCTTACATAATCATTCCTAAGCCCTCATATCATTACATTCATCATAACATGTAATGATATGAGGTGCTTAATAATAGAATGGGTAAATTTGATATTTTTATTTTTTGGGAAGGGAAAATATTTAAACAAAATTTTGACTTGGGTATATATGTAATTTATGAAGTTTGGAAGGGGATATATGTAATTGCCCCAATATTTAATTATCCGAGGAATTTTCATCTGCTTCTTTACTAAACTTGCTTGTAGTATTCGAGATGGCTAAGTCAGTTGGTGTTTTGTAATGGCCCAATAATCAATATTATGCACACATGATATTTGTGAATAACTCCCACGTATAGTATACTCAGAAAATTTATTCAAAAACCAGATACAATGACTCTCATACAATAACCCTAATTTAGCTATGTATCTAGACCTGACTTGATCAGCAGGGAAACATTAAATCCTAATTAACTCCTTAAACCCATTAAAAAAAATTGTTAAGGATTACACAACTCGATCCGCCCCAGAAGTTATATGTTGGCCAACAATTACCCTACTAAATTCTTGAGGGAAATTAAGGGGGTCTTCAACTTCAAGCTTGTCTCTTTGTTCTCGATCTCCTTCACGGTAACCATGACTCGGTTATCCCATTAACTACCCATTATTTGGTGAGGTTTCAAGTGAGGGGCCTACATCGGTTCCCATGGTTCTCGGAATAGATAAACAAGATCAACAACTCCTGAAGCTGGTAGGTAGTGACCTCTTGGACCTTCCTCGGCTGGTCCATCCATTTGTGAACCTCCTTAGAAAATTTTACAACCAACATTTTGGGGTTGGGTCCGTAAAAGGTCACATATGGACTAAGTCATGCATTCTTATGATAAACCCAATTATAATCAAATCATCATGGGATACGACCTATCAATGTTGTATAAGACTCTTTATTGTGAGGTCTCGTAGCAATGCATCTAGGCTTTGGTTGGTAATGTTGGTTTTAGTTAGTGTCTTACGTTTGGCAATCTGTTTAGGTATGTCTATAGTTACTAAAATTGAGTTTGGTCCCAATTTTCTATACAATTAGTGTTGGGGAAAAATGTGTTTAGTGTTAACGATCACATGTAAAGAAATATAAATGATCCCTATTTTTGATACGTCAAAAATAGGAACTTGTGTTATTAGGTTGTTGTTAGTAAATATGCATATACCATATACATGTCTTGTAACACTTAATCTATAATTCAAGTATGGTGATGAAGTCTTAGAATATGGATAAGACATTGGATTCAAGTTACGATCAAGATCAACCTAGCACTAGATATCAAGAACAACAAGTCATTAATTGCAACAACCATTATATGCAAGATGCACCAAGTGCAATATGTATAAATATTCATGAGTGAATGATCAAGCTATGTAAATTAAGAAGATTTGTAGAATTGAAGATCAAGAATCAAAAGATCATCTACAAAGGATCAACATTTCAAGACATTGATTGAGAATTAGAGAGAAAATTAATTGAATCAATGGTAAACTACAACAAATTAATTTTCTAAATAAAATTATATTAGAAAAGTCCCAATTGAACTAAACAATTTTAATATCAATCGGAGGAACTTTGAATGTTTGAGAATGCAAGAAGCTAGTTGACTTCATTCCATTTAAAGGATGATCATGATATGATATAATGTAACATCCAAAATGGAAAGAAAACACCATGCTTGAAAAGTAAACATCAAAGATTGATGGGGGTGGGTATGGATGATTTTATAACTCTTATATCAAATGTATGAGTGTGAAAAAGTGTTTATAGTCGTTGCACAACGTTCAAGATTTAAAAATCAAACAAGAGACAAACCTGGCTATCTACGGATGATGGTATTTAGCTTAGGATCGCTATCGGGTTGTCAGTTGAGAACTCCTTGATTGTTGTGCCTTGCCTATAAATAAACACCAACCCCATCATTTTCACTCACCTATTTGGCTCTAAACTTTCAATATAACATTCTTAAATATATCATTATACTTCCTTTGATAATTAAATATCTATTCAAGGAGAGATTCAAGGAAAGATTCAAGGTCAAGAGAAAGAGAAAAAAGAAGATTTGTTTTACAAATACAAAGTTATTAATTCTTATATATTCTGAACTTGTAAGGATAGAGTTGTGAGAATTTTGTAAGGGGCATCACTAAGTTTGTTTAGTGATTAGAGATAAGTGGTGATCACTACCACTTGAGATTAGTGAGACATAGAAGGTCATCACTTTCTTAAGAAGAGTGATACATTTGGAGAGGGTATTCAATTCCTTAGAAAAAGTGAGATGTTTGAAAAGGTGATTACTACCTCATGTAGTAAGATGATTATATAACGGACATCCCTACTGGATTAAGGGAGATGCTTAGTGAAAAAACTCTCGATCAAAGGATCAGGAACAAGACGTAGAGAGATTAGTTAACATCTCTTAAAACCTAGAAAAAATTGCACCGTTAGTCCTTATGGTTTCCACCTAGTTTCAATGTCAGGTACTAAGGTTTTATTGTTTATGCTTAAGGTATTAACCTTTTAATTTGTTTCAATGTCAGGTATTAGGACTAACTTTGTTAAAATCTAACTAACTCCGTTAAAATCTAGGGGGCATTTTGAAACATTAAAATTAAAAGGTTAATGATGTGTATTAATGGTTAGTCTAGGAAAAATAATTTATAAAATTCTGGAAAAATTATTTTAAGTTTATAAACTTATAAGCTTTATAAAACAGAATTTTATTTTCATAAAAAAAGGTAATTAATTATTTTTAATTAATTAAACTTATTTTATTCATAATTAATTCATTATAAATTTGTTTTTAATGATTTATATATCAAAATTTCACAAAAAAAAAATATTTTTAACATTTTAAAACAGGAATATGAATCTGTTTTCAGAAAACTTGAAAATTTTATATTTTTAACTTTTTAAAGTAACATATGAGAGTGCATGTGAGCTTCTTAATCTGAATTTGGAAGAAGAGTTGGAACTAAGGATTCTTGCCGAGGCTGCACGTCTTCGGCTTCAGTGGCGACGTGGACATTTCTAAAAAAAATAATTTTTGAAAAATTATTTTTATTTTTTTTTGGATAAAATAATTTATTGTAAAGTAAATAATTACTTTTTGTTGTACATATAGCAGGGTTGCTTTTGGCAGATTTTGCATTCTGTTTGGAGCTTCTTTAAGTTGAATACAAAGCTTTTTTTGTTGACAATATTTGTTTTCTTGAGCTACTCTGGTCATACACAGAGCTTGTTTGATTGTACATAGAGGTTCTTTACATATTACATCGTATGTGATTTTTTATCATCTAAATTTTTTGGTTGTTCAAGGGTTAACAATGTAGAGTTAATTTATAAATATTATACGAATACATGGCGTCTCACATACTGAAGCACACACTTCACACCTTTCTAAAACCAAGATTGGACTATAAATCTATGTTTACTTCATATTCATGAATAAATCGTATAATTGTTTATACATCGACCTTGTTTGACTGGACCTCAAGCACTATACCACACTACATTTATTCTTTCTAAATGTTTAACATGGATATATGATAGGAGAAACAAACTGACAAACCTTTTATGATGTCAGAAAAATTATATGAGGTGTCAGGTTGTTTAGGATTTTAATAACTGAATAAGGTTAGATGGCACATGTTTCAGTTAATTATTTAGTATAACAATTCCTGGAAGTGTATTCATCAATAAAATACAATTATTTGGCTAACTGCCTAACTGAACTGAAAACAGATTTACGGGTTAACTGGTTTCTCCGTTCAAGAAAAATGTAACCAATACGATTGGTTATGGCCTGAAGCCTGGTTTCTCCATTCAAGATAAATGTAACCAGATTTCAGTTTGGTTAATCTGAATTTGGAAGAAGAGTTGGAACTAAGGATTCTTGCCGAGGCTGCACGTCTTTGGCTTCAGTGGCGACGTGGACATTTCTAAAAAAATACTTTTTGAAAAATTATTTTTGTTTTTGTTTGGAATAAAACAATTTATTGTATAAAAGTAAATAATTATAATTACTTTAATAAGTTAAAAATAAAAAATTTTTAAGCGTTCTAGTCAGCCCCATATAGAGGGCATAGTCTTCTTCTAAAGAGGTTGAATCTTTGTTGAGCATCTGCATCATTCTTGGATTTGTTAATGTCCTTCTAATGTTGCTGCTTTCGGTCCTATTCTTTGTTGCTTGTTTAGCAGCCTTTTTTGAAGTCTTTTTAACTTGATATTGCCATTTTAAGCCATCAAGATATTGGGCATATAGGATCCTTAACATACCCTTGTCCTCATACTCTAAACCCAATTCAATTGCTATTATAACCCATACGTTATACATTGAAATTCTTCGGTGTCCTTTTTTAACCAGTATGTATAAGTCATACAATTCTACCTTTTCCATTTTCAACTCTAGGAGGGATGGGTCGACTTGAAATTTTTAAATAGAAATTCAAGAACCAAGAAACCATTTTCAAGAATGGTTCTTTCAAGATTTCTCCATGTGCCCACGGCCACGGGTATTCAAGTTCTTCTATGATGTCTAAGAATTCAATGCCTTTCTCAAATGAATCTATGTTTAAATCATGAACAATATTCTCCATCTTTTTCATATTTTTCTCGGCATCTATTGAGAGTTCTTCAAATTATTCATTTAAGTATTTATCCTTCTTCTTTTCATGTTTCATGATCGTCTTCCAATCCTTCTAACATAGATTCCTTACTGTCTCTATTTTCTTTCATGTACTTAAACTGCATACTTTCATTCTTAAACATGTTCCGAACATAACACAAATCTCCTTCTAATTTAACAATGAAACATTGTAATTTCAATTGTTGAAGACTTAGAATGTTCTCTTTTATGTCTGTGGTATAAAACACGTTTGGTATGATCAAAGATTGATCCTCTACCGAAATATTTACCATCCCAATACCGCTTACAAATACAAATTGGTTTTGAATTTTGCTTTCTACACCAAATGATCTTTTTATTTTTAGAAAATAGTCTAAGTTACCTGTAATATGGTTTTGAATGTTGGGACTAACATACTATATATCTTTCCATAAGCCTTTGTCTATTCCACAAAGAAGATAATCTCCTCCATTTCTGAAATTTTCTTCTAAAAAAAACTTATTCATGTGTCAATAGCATCTTTAATCATTTGTGCACTTTCATCCCTTTCTGTCATGTTGCAGGCACTAATCAAGTGGACCGGATCGTGGCAATAATGGCATGATCTTGTGTCAATCCTATTTCATTTTAGGGCAGCCTTCCTATCTTGTTTCTTCTTATACTTATAGTCCACATAGCATGTCCTTGATCAGGAATAGAAATCCTAAAAGATTGCGATATTTTTTTCCTTCGGGTTATGACAATGATTTGATATAAAAATGAGTAAGAAATTAGTGTTTTTTCTGGCTCTGATACCAGATATGTTGGACAATCAACAATACTTTCAGTGGATAATATGAACCACACTGATTTGGTAACTAATGTTTTGATCAAATAAACGAAATGAAACAAGAAATATATTCGGTAACAAAGAAATGAGACAGAAACAAACGATGGATTGATCTTTGAATTGATATAATCATGGCAAGTTGAAATGTTGTCGGATACATTCTATTTATACTAAGAACTATAACTAAAAAATATGGCGATTTTCAACAGTTTTAACCGAAAATAACTTCTTTTTGTCCAGGGTTATTCTCGTTACTTTCTAGCCATTTGTTCCTTGTGGCACGCCTTCTGTTCTTCAAATAATGTAGGCTGCTACTGCATTTCTTGTTCCATTCGTTCAGCCTAGCTTTTAATCATCCGATGCAAGTTTCCTAATGTTTAACTATTACAACATGATCCTAGATTATTTAACATACATGATACACATGTCATAAATATTTACATAATTATACAATCCACATACAACACATAAAGTGATAATATTCACATAAACATAAATATATTGTATTTACTAATTAACATACCGTTCATACAAAAATTTTAAAAAAATCACAAGTAGTCATTTACTTAGAAAACTATTTGCTTCCTGTTCTTGTCATGTTGTGGATTTGGACCAAGTCAAAAAGTTGGAAAGGTCAATTTTTTTGCAGTGGAATAATGACATTATACTCAGAAAATTTAGGGTTGTCCTAACTTCAAACGTACCTTAACTTTTGAGTACCAATCACTTCTCTATGCTAAACCTAATAATATAATATGAGTAGAAATTTATTGTAACGAATTTTTGTTGAAAAAAAAGTTAGCTATAATTGCACATTAACCTATTGTTAATCATTACAGATCGATGCTGATTAATAAGTTTTCTTCTTCTGTTTTTTGTTATTAGTTAAATGTTTACATGTTTGATTAAATTTTATATAATCAAAGTTAAATGTATCAATGTGTGATGTAAGGTTTATAAAACGTGTAGAATTGGTTTATTCATTCTCGATTTGTAGTAAATTAAATGGAGTGAAATGGGCAAGTCAAAATACTAACAACTCTAGATAGAGCTTGGTTAAGATTCAAAAAATACGAATGATATCTGTTAAATATTTTATTACAAATTAATCCAAGAATTAAATTAGTTATCTATAATCTATAATCTATATCTATAACTTATAATAAAAGAATTGAATATTGATGAGGTGACATTCAATGGAGGCCTCAACCTTCCTTTGAATGTGCTACGTGGCACGTTGAGGTTAGAGTTTTTAATTTATTTTTTTATTTTGTTTTCATCCATTCTCCTACACTTATTTAACCATAATCTCTTTAAGAATTTGAAAACAAATTTAGATTTTTCTCTCTAGTGTTTCCTCCAATCATTTTTAAACGTTAATATCTTTTATATACGATATTTTTTAAAGAAAAAAATTACACCAAATTAACGAGCGTTTTATTATCTTTCCAACGAGTACCATAGTGCTATATAAAAAACGGAGAACAAACGACTATTTTTTATGGGGTTTCGTTCATACAGGAAAAAAACACAAAGTGTTCAGGTTATTCATTAATCATGTTTTTTCTTTTAAACCAGATTGAAATTTAGCCCAATCGTCATGCTATCATTGGAATTTTACTCTTCTAAAGATGGATATGTATACTTCATCAAGAGAAGCTAGGAGAAAGAATCGCGTAACACTGCGACACATGGTGTCACCTTATAGCAATGTTATTTTTTATTTATTTAATCACAAGAGTAATAATAATTATTATTAGTATTAGTATTAATAGAATGGTTATATTGTTTATCCCCGGAACACTCCCGAAATAAAAGCTAGTATGTTATAAAATTGTACTTTTCAGTGATTACTTCGTTGTAGAATTCAATTTTAGATTCATTTTCATACACACGTAGTTTTTAAATTTACATAATTAAAATATTAACGTACGTTTGTAGATAATAGATTAATGGTCATCGAAAGAAAATCAAAATTCTTCCGTAAGTTGATTACCCATTGTATTCGGTAACTTTTAGATTTTTTATCAATATTATTTTCAGTCAAACATTAATAGTCAAATGTAAATGATTTTTTATTTTTTTCAATTATGTTATTGTTTCTGAAAAATTGGAATTCACGTACTTTAGACTTTTTAAAGTCAACTTGTCCAAATCGAATTCTAAACTTCATTAATCAGCCATTAGAGTAAAATTCTAGCTATGAAAATCTTCAACTTTAATCTGAGTTTATATTATTAGTCAATACTTTTGTTTGAATTTTGAAATATAAGCATCTTTTAGGAACATGTACCAACAAAGTATGTTCCTTTTACAATCAAAGCTATTCTTAACAAAATATGTTCCTTTTACAATCAAAGCTATTCTTATCATCACCGTAACACCAATTCAAAAACATAGGGTTACAAATACTCTTAATCCAGTTTTCATTATCTGTGTTTTATATTAATAACTAGCAGGGAATCCGCGTATTGCAGCGGGATCGACAATACACGGCAGAACGTAATTCAAATCTTAAAACGATTAAAATAATCAATATGTAATGTTTATGTTTGTATGTGCGTAAGCACCTGTGCTTCGTAGTGGGTTAATTTTTTTAAGGCTATAAGGAGACATGATAGCATGTTACGTTTTATATACAATATGCAACTTGACCTACATGCTGGTAAAAAAATGGAAGTAGCGGTTTGACTCATTAGCAACTATTATTATTATACTATTAGTCTTTCTCAATATGTTGAAAGTGCCAAATCTAGAGAGATTGCTAAGGAGAAGAAAGCATAGGGACCTTTATAAGATCCATTAAGAGGAGGTTAGAACTACTCATATGTAATTAACCTACAAAGAAGCATACATATAAGTTTTCTATATGATAAAAGCAATGCAATAAAACTGCTAATCAAGTGCACTACAAATTTATATCAGTGGCACCGGATGGTGAAATTGGAAGTTAGGTTAGTTGAAAATATTCCACATAAGACATTCAAACCTGAGAACTTTATAGACGTGCACATATCTGTTTTCTTTTTCTAGGAACGAAACTGGTTCGTGTTTGGTGCCGATTCGTGTCTGTACTGGTTTCGGTTCGGTTCAGCCTTGATTTTGCCGGTTTGAAAGACCGGTTTCGGTTCGGTTTAGGTTCGTGAACCAATTCATGCGCACACTTTTTTTTAAGAAATGACATCACAAAATTATTAATTTACGTCAAGTTTGTCTTTTATAGATTATTACAATCTTTTTAAGATGTATAGGCATATATTTGTATGTGTAGAAACCTTTTTGTATAATTTTGTTATATATAAAATTGCCATTTTTTTAATAAAATTTAGTAATTATTTAATTTTGTTTGAAACCCTTCTCAAATGCTTTATAATATAATATAGATTATAGATATAGATTAATGGTAATCAGAGGTTATGATAAAAGAATGTGTACAAGTTGGTTTTGCATGAAGGGTAGAAAGGAAAAAAATTACATAACATTTGGATTTTAAGCATGAGACTTTTCATATCTTAAAATTCATGTAAAATAACATTTTTAGACATATTTCCTCATTTATAATGTAGTATAGATATGTATTTTGCAATCACACTACTTTAAGGTTTGTCCTTCTTAGACAATTTTTTAGTCGTTTTCTTTTCCAAATTTCCACAGGGCTTATCTTTCATTACTTCTTTGATCACGACGAAAGAATCACATCCGCATCAATCGAAGTGTTGGAAGGCCCACTAAGTCAAAGGGAGAGCTTCTGCACCTCTCTCCAAGCTATACGTATCAAACTCACTATTTTAATTATCGATATCTAATTCATTTTAACTCTGTTTTGGACATATTTTATTTTGTCTGTAAAACATAAATATTAATATCATTATCCCTGTCCAAAGTTAGTAAAGAGTTATATTTTTACTAAATTTTTAAGCAAGCTCCATGTATTTGGTGTTTACCCGTGCTATCTATATATGTGTATATATGCACATAACACAAAATGGTCGTTTGCAACCTTAAAAGGTCAGTCATCATAGGTTGGAGTAGAAAGTGTAGGACACATGCAACATACCATAACTTATGCTCTAAGTAAGACTAGTTTCAAGTCTCCCTGCAGCCCCTTCATTATATATTTTAGGTACAATTAGCCTCTTCATGCAAATAATAATCATGGCTGCCCATCACACCAAAATATCATTCCCCACCAAAATCTTGAACCTATTCCACTCTAAAATCTCTCTTTTTCACTTGTTTATCTTCTTGATCGGCTTGCCAATCGGCTTCATTTGCTCTTTCTACCTTCAAAGCTTCTCTGTTGTCGTTCAGACCTCTATTTTTAGCATTTACCAATCATTAACATTCATGTCAATACCATCACTAAATTCAACTCTACTGCCACCACCACTACCACGACCACTACTACTACCACATGCAGATACTCTTTCATCATTACCATCACCACTTTCACCACTAACGTCACCTCCACTAGTAACTACAAGCCTACCACAATCGCCACTATCACTACCGCATGATATAGAAAATCTTTCATCATTATCATCACCACCACCACCCGTGTCACCTCCACCACTAACTTCAATCCTACCACAACCGCCGCTATCACTACCAAATGCATATACTCCATCCTTATCACCATCATCAGAGCCACCTTCACCAACACCACCACCGTTGTCAGAATCTATTCCATCCCCAGCATCATCACCATCACCATCACCATTACTATCGCCTAGAATTCCTATAACCGAACAAATTATACCAAGGATGCACAATATGAGCGATGAAGATTTGGTAAAGAGTGTGATAGAAGTTTCAAAGATGACCACAACAAATACCCCTTATAAGGTGGCATTTATGTTCTTGACACCAGGGCCATTGCCACTTTCACCCTTGTGGGAATTGTTCTTCAAAGGGCATGAGGGTCTTTTCTCCATCTACGTCCACCCTCATCCATCATACAATGACACCATCCCTCAAGACTCCGTTTTCTATAGTACAAGAATTACAAGCCAGGTGAGCTTTACCAAGTGTACTTTTTTCATTCTCTTTGTTTGATTTTAGTAAGATAGACAATTATTATTTGAGTTCTTTTACAATTTGGACTAATTAAGTAAGGACGACTCAATTTTAATATGTTTTTAAATGAATTTGTTTTAAAAGATTAAGTAATTTTATTAATAATTTACCTTCAGTAAAGTTATTTTGTAGTGGTTTAAAATACTTCATCAAACTTTTACGATAGTTTCGTAAAAAAAAAAGATCACCCTTTTATATAGTTTTTCCAACTAAATTTAACTTGGTCAATTTTTATTACCAAAGTTGCTTTTTATTTGATTAAGATAACTTTCGAAAAAAATTTGATTAAGATAATTTTTCAACAAGTTCGTTATAAGAATATAAAGAATCCTATATAACATTGAACTTTTTGAATCATTTAGCAGTTTATATATCGATGTTTAGATTTGATTTCATAATAAATATTTCATTATTAAATTGTGACACATTTTAATTTTAATATATAATGACTATATAGCAAAAACTTAATTATTCTCGTTATTATTGTTAACGAATAAAACGAAATAAAATGTTTTTATCAGTTATGTTGAATCGCCCTTATTATTCTTTAACCTTTCGAATATGTTGAATCCCCCTTATTTAAACTTAATATCATAATAAGATTTAATCACTAAATATTGGTTTAGAAGGCTTGGGGTACAACATCATACGTATTGATTGATGGATGCATGAGTCTTGTATTGTTTTTGCAGCCTGTGTATTGGGGAGATATTTCAATGGTAGATGCCGAGAGAAGACTGCTAGCGAACGCACTTCTTGATCCCTCGAATCAGCGATTCGTGTTACTATCCGACTCATGTATTCCATTGTTTAACTTCACCACGACTTATAGTTATCTTGTTAACTCAAATTTAAGCTACATAGCCTCTTTTGACGATAAAAGAAAATCAGGCCGTGGTCGCTATAATCCACAAATGTCACCCAACATCACCATTGAAGATTGGCGAAAAGGGTCTCAGTGGTTTGAAGTTAATCGTGATCTTGCTCTTGAGATTGTTGCCGAACAAAAATACTACAGTCTGTTCAAAGAATATTGTCATCCACCATGTTACAACGATGAACATTATTTACCAACAATGGTGAACATTTTATATGGAGGGTTAAATTCAAACAGAACAATTACACATGTTGATTGGTCAATTGTCGGCCCGCATCCAAGAAAATTTGTGGGGAGGGAGATTACAGAAGAGTTGTTGAACTCGATTCGTTTTGGTTCTACCGAATGTGTTTATAATGATAACACAACACCTATGTGTGTGTTGTTTGCTAGGAAGTTTACACCAAGCACTTTGAATCCACTGTTAAATTTTGCTCCTTTGTTGTTTGGTACCAACTAAAACCGGTTTGCAAGGTTAATGAGTGTAAATTCTTGTGTATTAATCTATGTCAATATTTATAACTGGAATTGTTGTAATTAAACTATGAAATTGAATCAAGAACAATAATCAAAAGCTTCGGGTTTTATTATTGATGAAACGAAAGAAGAAAATAAAATGAATTGAAAAGTAATCGACTAATCTAAGCTTGTGAATCAATCACCTACTTATAACCCTAACCCCTAAATCAGTCGTTAAAGTTTGTTACAACTTTCAGTTTGAACTCAAATCAACCCTCAAGTTACCAGACTTTACATTATCAACCCGAAACTAAACAAAGCAGGAAATGAACTATGAAACTTGTCACAACTGGTCCCCCAACTTTTCTTGACCAGATTGACTTATTATTTGACTCTAGATTATGACTCAAATCTCTAACAATCTCCACCTTTGAGTCACTAATCAAGATCAATCCTTCATACCAAACTTAAACATGAACCAAACATCAGTTTACCCCTGATTTAAGCACCTCAAAAACAACTGTTTGCACACCTGATCCACCTTGTACTATTTTGCCCTTTCCTAAGCCATCTGTTATAATAACTGCTCCTGAATCAACTTTATCCAGATCTGACCCATGTTGTATAATACTTTCCAAACTTAAACAACATTCCAAGATCTGATAGTCACCACTGGTTTTGACCCATTTCCAGCCTACTACCTCTGTTGACTCAGAAACATCACAAAAGATGACAACTTTACCCTTGCAGCCATTTTTTACCTCTACAACCATTTCAACCTTACATATCTTTAACCAAGCTTCATCATTCCATAATGAACACATTTCATAATCCATTATTTTTATCCACTTGACCAATTCAGCTTTAAACTCAGCAGCACCATAACAGTCCAAAAACTTCTTAGCTGTCAATTCAGACTTTTTACAACAGGCTAAATCCTACACAACTACATTCTTTGTCTTGTCCCTATCATAACAAGACCTTTCACTACAGCAGCAAACTCTGGTTACTTGAGCCTCTTTAACTGTAATCTCAATAGGCTGCAGCTCCAACATAATCTGAACATGATTCACTTCAGCCAGAACAGACTCCACCTCAGTCCAAATACCTGTTCTCCATAGCACTAGCTTGCTATACTTCAACCTAGGCTTCTCAACACCTATACAATTCATCCTGATTATTATATTACCACCATAACTCCTTAAGAATACATCTTTTCGTGTTCTTAAATCCAACTCTTTCTGACTAAAATACTCACACACATCTGAGTCAAACAACTTTTCAACCATTTCCAAAAATACCCTTCTTGGAAACACATCTTTATTAACCAAAAGATTCTCATCTCCTCCACCTAGTGTCCAATCCACTGATTTTCCCCACAAAACATCATGACCCATAAATGGTTGTTCCACCTTAGAGATCATCCTGTGACATCCATCTATCACACATCTGTCCAAGTAACTCCCCTGTAACCCATTGACCTCATCCTGTTTACAGAATTCAACCACTTCTTGTCCATTTGTGACATCAACAGACTCTATATCAAGAGACATAACATGACCTCAAGAACATAAACATTATTCACTTTTCTGGTTCTGATATCACAACCATTGATCCTTTCATCACAAGAACTTTACCATTCTTTAGAATCACATGGTAACCCTCTCTTTCAAGACAACCTAATGACAACAAACTCTTTCTAAGATCTGGTACATACCTTACACCATGCACATTCACCAACAATCCACTGTCTATCCTGAATGTCACTGATCCTATACCCATGACCTTACAAACTCTGCCATCAGCAACCTTGACTTTACGAAAGTCTCCATACTTCAAATTCTTGAAGTACCCTTGATCATATGTCATACCAAATGATCCTCCTGAATCCATAATCCACCTTTCTGAACAGATTTCTTCACTGATCACCACAAGAACATCAGATTCATAACACTCTTCTGATGAACCATCATCTTGTTGCCTATGATTATCAAACCTCTGTTCACATTTTCTTTTCTTCAATTCAGGACAGTTCCTCTTCAAATGATCTTCTGAGTGACAAATAAAACACCTTCTCTTGAATCTTGATTTTCCTCTAAACCTGGAACTTTTCTGATCAGTCCTTCTCCACCTTCTTCTTTGGGTTCAAACCTCCTCTTTAATTCTCTTGAATTCAAGGCTGCTAAGACTTCTTCCATGGTAAGAGTGTCTCTTCCATACATCAGAGTATCCACAAAGTGTTCAAAACTCTGTGGAAGTGATGTCAAGAACAGAATAGCCTGATCTTCATTATCAATAATTACTTCTATATTCTCAAGATCCAACACCAGTTTGTTAAATTCATCTGTATGGTCTTCAATTGACTTCCCTGGTGTCATCTGAAAAATGTACAGCCTTTTCTTCAAATACAGTCGATTAGCCAAGGATTTGGTCATGTCGAGACTCTCTAACTTGGCCCAAACCCCTGCTGCAGACTGTTCTTTTGACACCTCTCTCAAGACCCTATCACCCAGACTCAAAACTATAGCACTGTGGCCTTTCTCCAAGATATCTTTCTTCTCTTTATCAGATAATCCACCAGGCAAGTTGGCTTCTCCCAATAATGCATCTACAACACCCTGATGAACAAGAAGAGCCCTCATCTTCAATCTCCACAGGCTAAAATCATTCTTCCCATCAAACTTCTCCAACTCGAATTTTGTTGTCACCATTCTTGATCTTAATTGCGGATAACAAACTCCAATTTCATAGATTTGAGCAACGAGGCTTCGATACCAATTGTTGTAATTAAACTATGAAATTGAATCAAGAACAGTAATCAAAAGCTTCGGGTTTTATTATTGATGAAACGAAAGAAGAAAATACAATGAATTGAAAAGTAATCGACTAATCTAAGCTTGTGAATCAATCACCTACTTATAACCCTAACCCCTAAATCAGTCGTTAAAGTCTGTTACAACTTTCAGTTTGAACTCAAATCAATCCTCAAGTTACCAGACTTTACATTATTAACCCGAAACTAAACAAAGCAGGAAATGAACTATGAAACTTGTCACAACTGGTCCCTCAACTTTTCTTGACCAGATTGACTTATTATTTGACTCTAGATTATGACTCAAATCTCTAACAAGAATACTCATTCATGAGTCAGGAGAGGTGCTAAAATAATTGCTATGTGTAAATTATAGTAACAACGATACACAAGAGGATTTTATCTTCATTCTCTTTTTACGAACGTATATGCGGGTAGTATAATGCGATTGGTGTAGTGTGTAGGTGAGAGATAAAGAGAAAGATAGTAGTGTAAAATTGTAAGAACCATGGTTTGAAATCCTCAAACATTTTATAAGAATTCCCCTTGTATTTGATCTCTCCTATATGTGTGCTGGAATTGCATAATTCAACAATTGTACATATTGCTTTAACTTTAATTAATAAGACGGTTATATAACAGCATACCAAACAAGCTCTCTTTCTATCTCGTTATATCTTTAAAACACAATGTAGAAGTGCTTATCCGGTTAACTTGATATTTTTTACTTGAATTTGGTTATGTAATAAACTGGTTTTATCCATTCATGTATGTGTATATATATGCACCATAATTAACTTAAATTTACTCATTTTTATAAACATGTGTATACATGAAAACGAGGTTGTTAAAATAGCTTTCTGGAAATCCATTTAAAAAAAGGTTGAAAAAAAAATTACTCGAAATCAAGCTAATACGAACTCACTTGTTAGATCAATCTGAATAAATAACCTATCAAATATAAACCATCTAACAACCCTTGTAAAAAGTCCACACATCTAAAACAAAATGCTCGATCACCTATTCACCCTTGTCCTTGTATTATCTTCTACCTACTTACAGAACTGAAATTATAGGTCAATAATTTATAAGTTAATATCATTTGTTGGTGTGTTCTCACCATTGTTGACCCCCTTTGGGTAATTGGGTTTAAATCTGGTTTCATATTATTTTTGAACTAGATAACTTTTAAATGTTCTATTAGTTTAAGAAATAAATATACCATAAGAAGTTAAATTGTATTATATTTTTTTTTATTTTATTTAGTATATAATATTGCTATGGTGTTTTTTTAATTTTTTTATTGAACAACAAATTTCTTACACCAATCTGTCTTCGGCGGGGCTAAAACCTTTGACTTCAGGGAGCGCAAACTTAACTCCAATTGCTTTGCCAATTGGACGCAACCCTGTAAACGCAATTATGGTGCTTGATTTGAAGAACTATTATGGTGTGAAGGGGGCAGACCTAGTGTATAACTAGGTGCCGCGTCCATTGCTGCTCAACTTCGCGCGCGTAGTGGAAAATTTGTTTTTTTTTTTACGAAATTTGGAAAACGTTGCTACAAAAATGAAAAAAAATGAAAAACGTTACTACTGAAATTCATTTCTAGATCCGTCACTCATGGTGTGAGATACTGAGATTACACGTACGTGATACATAATTATAAGACTACAATAAAAAAAAGCAATTAAATAGTTAAATCTTTTATTTAACAAACTATCTTCCATCTCCCATCAACATCTTTCAAAATTGTTTTGCACTCCCATGTCGCCAGTCTACTAGTCAAAATTGATTTTGACAAATAGTAGGTCGAAAGCCATGAGGCTTCAAAACTGGTACAAGTCCACATTAATTTTCCTATCTTTAATTTGAGTTTTTCTACATATTGTTTTACTGAATAAAAGAAAATGACCACTAAGCCATAAAATTCCATACCCCACTGAAACAAATATTACATGCTATTAATACAGCACCACTATATATGATTTTGTAGCCACCTTCATTATATATTGTATGTAGAATTAGTCTCTTTGGTCATGCAAAGAATTATGGCTGCCAACCACACCAGAATAACATTCCCCATTAAATTCTTGAACCTTTTCAATTCTAAAAACTCTCTATGTCACATGTTTATCTTCTTGATCGGCTTGCCAATAGGCTTCGTTTGCGCTTTCTACCTTCAAAGTTTCTCTGGGGCCGTCCAGACCTCTATTTTTAGCGTTTTCCACTCAGTATCATCACTACCACCACCAGCACCAGCGTTGGCGGAATCTATTCCTTCACCATCATTAATGCCGCCTAAGGTTTCGATAACCAAAGAGATGCCAATGATGCACAATATGAGTGATGAAGATTTGGTAAAGAGTGTGATGGAAATTTCTAAGGTGACTACCACAAATACCCCTTATAAGGTAGCATTTATGTTCTTGACACCAGGGCCATTGCCACTTGCACCATTATGGGAGTTGTTCTTCAAAGGGCATAATGGTCTTTTCTCCATCTACGTCCACCCTCATCCATCTTACAATGACACCATCCCTCACGATTCTATCTTCTATGGCACAAGAATTACGAGCCAGGTGAGTTTTATCTGACATATAATTTAATAATCTCTTATTAATACGAGTCTAAGTAATTAATTGCTATATATTAGTTGAATATGGACGACTCAAAAGTTCTTTTACGACATTTTTAACAAATTTTAAGAACAGAAGTGCTTATTTTCATATTTGTCACTACTTACTTTAATTTTGAATCCATTTCTCGGAATAAAATTAGAGAAAGGTATTATTAGATGTTTGGTTAATCTTGATGGTGCGGGCTAAGTCGAGTTACTGGGTTACGGTTCATGGGTTCTGATTCGGGTCGGTTCGGGTCAAGTACGGTTTAATTCGGTTATGGGTCAAGTAAAAGTGAACGTTAGAAGTCTTTATGTTAACATGTGTTTTAAAATCTGGGTGGGTCAAATGTTCAGTTGAGTTTACCGATTCCTTAGCATGATTTAGAGTCATTTAGTTTGAAAGAGTCTTGTGTACGTTGCATGTAATGGCCTATATAAGGGTTTCATTGGTTATTTATAAAGTGTGCCTCAAATTTTGTTTCATCTCTTTTGCATTATATTTCTTCTTCTCATTCCATACATACATACATACAGTAAGGAGTTGAGTGTGATTGGGGCCTGAACCCAACATTTGGTATTAGAGCGGGTGAAAACCGAGAGGCCGGGTTGAGAGTCTGTGGCGAGAAATGCGCACAGCCTTAGGCTGTAGGGCTGTAGAACGAAAAAGAAAGAAGATAGAGGCTGTGTCATGAAAAGTAGAAGTTCTGCGTGTACCAAATACGGTTCAGAGTGAGCCGTGTTGAGGCGTTGAAAGCGTTCTTAGTGAACCCGAAAGAGCAGAGAAGATCTTAATGATTGGGGAGTTCGGAGTGACCCTAACACACGCGGATTTGTGTGAGCCGGCGGAGAAAAAGAAAAGGCGATCTGTGTGATCGGAAAAAGAAAACTGTGTGATCGAGCGAAGAGAAGTCTATGTGTGGCCGTATCAATATTTGTTGAAGTGGAAACCTGTGTGGTTTAAAGAAAATCAAGAAATAGCAGCTGTGTGCACATATGTCATGTGAAGGCGGTCGAAATTCTGTGGTGATCTGTGTGATCAAGTAAGAGTTCTGTGTGAGACTGAAAAACTCAGATATGTGTGATCAAAGACTCACCTGCAAGTGTGTGTGGGTAGCCCGAAGATTTTGATAAAGAAGAAAACGATCTGTGTGGTGTCGTCTAGATAAAGAGAAGTCAAACTTGAGGAGTTGTAATATTGATAAAGAGAAGACAACTTTTGCGGTGCGGTAAAGAGAAAGAATCGAAGGAAAAGATGTGTGCTGGATCAAAGTTCTGTGTGAACAAAAGAGAGAACTTGTGGGTATTTGCTGATTAGTGGAGTTGGGTTTGTGTGACCCAGATGACAAGATCTATATGATTTGCTGAGTTTAGGCTGTATGTTTTTTAATGGTTAAAGGAACAAATGGGAGAAAGAGGAATCAAAGCAAGAAAAGGGTTCTTTGTGAACAAGAGTTTAGTTCAATTTTACGTTGTTGGTAGAGCATCACAAGAATAAAAGAGGATATGAATATGTGTGATTCAAAGGTGTGGGTCCAGATCAATCTGTTTATGAATTGTCAGGAGGTGCTTGTGTGGTATATGCTGGTACATACAAGAAAACGTAGGCCATTGGTTGAAGAAAAAAAAAGCAAAGTAACTTGTACTGTACAATTACTTGATGCATGAAGAAGCAAGAGTCTTGGTTAATTGTTTAGTAAGAAAGATGCAATGGTGGTGGAGGTAGGTAAAAATCAAGGAACCTGTGTTGACGTGTTGTTCAATTAATTAACCAGCAAGAAGCGAGAGCAAATTTTGAGTCGGATCCATGTGAACCGATCAATTAAAAGAAAAGTCGAGTAAGGAGACTGAAACGAGAAAGAAGCCATTTGTTTGAAGGCGAACAAGAGCAACGAATCTTTGTGGTTCGTAAGGATCAAGAGATAAGGTCCGAGCTTTAGACGACGGGAGTGACCGGTGATGAAACTGGTCAAGACATCAAGATTAAGGGGGTCAACGTTGGATTGATCTTGATGGTGCGGGTTAAGTCGAGTTACTGGGTTACGGTTCACGGGTTCTGGTTCGGGTCGATTCGGGTCGATTCGGGTCGAGTACGGTTTAATTCGGTTATAGGTCAAGTAAAAGTGAACGTTAGAAGTCTTTATGTTAACATGTGTTTTAATTTCTGGGTGGGTCAAATGTTCAGTTGAGTTTACCGATTCCTTAGCATGATTTAGAGTCATTTAGTTTGAAAGAGTCTTGTGTACGTTGCATGTAATGGCCTTTATAAGGCTTTCATTGGTTAATAATAAAGTGTGCCTCATGTTTTGTTTCATCTCTTTTGCATTATATTTCTTCTTCTCATTCCATACATACATACATACATACAGTAAGGAGATGAGTGTGATTGGGGGCTGAACCTAACATTTGGTATTAGAGCGGGTGAAAACTGAGAGGCCGGTTTGAGAGTCGGTGGCGAGAAATGCGCACAGCCTTAGGCTGTAGGGATGTAGAACGAAAAAGAAAGAAGATAGAGGTTGTGTCATGAAAAGTAGAAGTTCTGCGTGTACCAAATACGGTTTTGAGTGACCCGTGTTGAGGCGGTATCAAGGGTTGAAAGCGTTCTTAGTGAACCCGAAAGAGCAGAGAAGATCTTAGTGATTGGGGAGTTCGGAGTGACCCTAACACACACGGATTTGTGTGAGCCGGTGGAGAAAAATAAGTGGCGATCTGTGTGATCGGAAAAAGAAACCTGTGTGATCGAGCGAAGAGAAGTCTATGTGTTGCCGTATCAATATTTGTTGAAGTGGAAACCTGTGTGGTTTAAAGAAAATCAAGAAATAGCAGCTGTGTGCACATATGTCATGTGAAGGCGGTCGAAATTCTGTGGTGATCTGTGTGATCAAGTAAGAGTTCTGTGTGAGACTGAAAAACTCAGATATGTGTGATCAAAGACTCACCTGCAAGTGTGTGTGGGTAGCCCGAAGATTTTGATAAAGAAGAAAACGATCTGTGTGGTGTCGTCTAGATAAAGAGAAGTCAAACTTGAGGAGTTGTAATATTGATAAAGAGAAGACAACTTTTGCGGTGCGGTAAAAAGAAAGAATCGAAGGAAAAGATGTGTGCTAGATCAAAGTTCTGTGTGAACAAAAGAGAGAACTTGTGGGTATTTGCTGATTAGTGGAGTTGGGTTTGTGTGACCCAGATGACAAGATCTATATGATTTGCTGAGTTTAGGCTGTATGTTTTTTAATGGTTAAAGGAACAAATGGGAGAAAGAGGAATCAAAGCAAGAAAAGGGTTCTTTGTGAACAAGAGTTTAGTTCAATTTTACGTTGTTTGTAGAGCATCACAAGAATAAAAGAGGATATGAATATGTGTGATTCATAGGTGTGGGTCCAGATCAATCTGTTTATGAATTGTCAAGAGGTGCTTGTGTGGTATATGCTAGTACATACAAGAAAACGTAGGCCATTGGTTGAAGAAAAAAAAAAGCAAAGTAACTTGTACTGTACAATTACTTGATGCATGAAGAAGCAAGAGTCTTGGTTAATTGTTTAGTAAGAAAGATGCAATGGTGGTGGAGATAGGTAAAAATCAAGGAACCTGTGTTGACGTGTTGTTCAATTAATTAAACAGCAAAAAGCGAGAGCAAGTTTTTGAGTCGGATCCATGTGAACCGATCAATTAAAAGAACAGTCGAGTAAGGAGACTGAAACGAGAAAGAAGCCATTTGTTTGAAGGCGAACAAGAGCAACGAATCTTTGTGGTTCGTAAGGATCAAGAGATAAGGTCCGAGCTTTAGACGATGGGGGTGACCGGTGATGAAACTGGTCAAGACATCAAGATTAAGGGGGTCAATGTTGGGTTGATCTTGATGGTGCGGGTTAAGTCGAGTTACTGGGTTACGGTTCATGGGTTCTGGTTCGGGTCGATTCGGGTCGAGTACGGTTTAATTCGGTTATGGGTCAAGTAAAAGTGAACGTTAGAAGTCTTTATGTTAACATGTGTTTTAATTTCTGGGTGGGTCAAATGTTCAGTTGAGTTTACCGATTCCTTAGCATGATTTAGAGTCATTTAGTTTGAAAGAGTCTTGTGTACGTTGCATGTAATGGCCTTTATAAGGCTTTCATTGGTTAATAATAAAGTGTGCCTCATGTTTTGTTTCATCTCTTTTGCATTATATTTCTTCTTCTCATTCCATACATACATATAGTAAGGAGATGAGTGTGATTGGGGGCTGAACCTAACATTTGGTATCAGAGCGGGTGAAAACCGAGAGGCCGGTTTGAGAGTCGGTGGCGAGAAATGCGCACAGCCTTAGGCTGTAGGGATGTTGAACGAAAAAGAAAGAAGATAGAGGTTGTGTCATGAAAAGTAGAAGTTCTGCGTGTACCAAATACGGTTTTGAGTGACCCGTGTTGAGGCGGTATCAAGAGTTGAAAGCGTTCTTAGTGAACCCAAAAGTGCAGAGAAGATCTTAGTGATTGGGGAGTTCGGAGTGACCCTAACACACACGGATTTGTGTGAGCCGGTGGAGAAAAAGAAGAGGCGATCTGTGTGATCGGAAAAAGAAACCTGTGCGATCGAGCGAAGAGAAGTCTATGTGTGGCCGTATCAATATTTGTTGAAGTGGAAACCTGTGTGGTTTAAAGAAAATCAAGAAATAGCAGCTGTGTGCACATATGTCATGTGAAGGCGGTCGAAATTCTGTGATGATCTGTGTGATCAAGTAAGAGTTCTGTGTGAGACTGAAAAACTCAGATATGTGTGATCAAAGACTCACCTGCAAGTGTGTGTGGGTAGCCCGAAGATTTTGATAAAGAAGAAAACAATCTGTGTGGTGTCGTCTAGATAAAGAGAAGTCAAACTTGAGGGGTTGTAATATTGATAAAGAGAAGACAACTTTTGCGGTGCGGTAAAGACAAAGAATCAAAGGAAAAGATGTGTACTGGATCAAAGTTCTGTGTGAACAAAAGAGAGAACTTGTGGGTATTTGTTGATTAGTGGAGTTGGGTTTGTGTGACCCAGATGACAAGATCTATATGATTTGCTGAGTTTAGGCTGTATGTGTTTTTAATGGTTAAAGGAACAAATGGGAGAAAGAGGAATCAAAGCAAGAAAAGGGTTCTTTGTGAATAAGAGTTTAGTTCAATTTTACGTTGTTGGTAGAGCATCACAAGAATAAAAGAGGATATGAATATGTGTGATTCATAGGTGTGGGTCCAGATCAATCTGTTTATGAATTGTCAAGAGGTGCTTGTGTGGTATATGCTGGTACATACAAGAAAACGTAGGCCATTGTTGAAGAAAAAAAAAGCAAAGTAACTTGTACTGTACAATTACTTGATGCATGAAGAAGCAAGAGTCTTGGTTAATTGTTTAGTAAGAAAGATGCAACGGTGGTGGAGGTAGGTAAAAATCAAGGAACCTGTGTTGACGTGTTGTTCAATTAATTAACCAGCAAGAAGCGAGAGCAAGTTTTTGAGTCGGATCCATGTGAACCGATCAATTAAAAGAAAAGTCGATTAAGGAGACTGAAACGAGAAAGAAGCCATTTGTTTGAAGGCGAACAAGAGCAACGAATCTTTGTGGTTCGTAAGGATCAAGAGATAAGGTCCGAGCTTTAGACGACGGGGGTGACCGGTGATGAAACTGGTCAAGACATCAAGATTAAGGGGGTCAATGTTGGGTTGATCTTGATGGTGCAGGTTAAGTCGAGTTACTGGGTTACGGTTCATGGGTTCTGGTTTGGGTCGGTTCGGTTCGGGTCGAGTACGGTTTAATTCGGTTATGGGTCAAGTAAAAGTGAACGTTAGAAGTCTTTATGTTAACATGTGTTTTAATTTCTGGGTGGGTCAACTGTTCAGTTGAGTTTACCGATTCCTTAGCATGATTTAGAGTCATTTAGTTTGAAAGAGTCTTGAGTACGTTGCGTGTAATGGCCTACATGAAATTGCCTATATAAGGCTTTCATTGGTTAATAATAAAGTGTGCCTCAAGTTTTGTTTCATCTCTTTTGCAATATATTTCTTCTTCTCATTCCATACATACATACATACATACATACATACATACATACATACATACATACATACATACATACATACATACATACATACATACATACATACATACATACGTACATACGTACAGTAAGGAGTTGAGTGTGATTGGGGTCTGAACCCAACTTTAGATAATTATATAACTTTGTAAACAAATTAGTATTTGTCTAACTTTTGTGTTAATTTTTAAGTATTCTATCAAACTTTTATGATACTTATGTTTCTAATAGTGAATAAAGTTATTTTTCTACTAAAGTCAACTAAACCCGTTACCATCATTAACGGATAAAATGTACAAAAAGATAAAATCGATTAGTTTTTGAACACCAATGAGGTTGGTGGTCAATGGTTAAAGGAAAGTCTTTAGAAACATATGTTTGAATGTCTTCACATAAAGTTTCATAGATGACATCTTGATTCTATTTAACTTTGCACTTATGATGGGCAAGCACCATATCACTAATACACTAAGTCATGAGTATAAGATATATTGAATTAGAAAAGATACGCAATACATCATTTTTAGTCATGATTCCTATTTCGTCGACCTATCCCTCTCAATGCACATATAGAAAAATTCAAAAAATTATAACCCATATTTTCTTAATGTTAATTACTTGATGAGTTAGAAAATTTATTTCATATATGTGGATGCTTGAGCCATGAGTCTTATTTTTACTTTGTAGCCTGTGTATTGGGGCGATATTTCTATGGTAGATGCCGAGAGAAGACTGCTAGCGAACGCGCTCCTTGATCCCTCAAATCAAAGATTCGTGTTACTGTCGGACTCATGTATTCCATTGTTTAATTTCACAACCACTTATAATTATCTTGTCAACTCGAACTTAAGCTACATAAGCTCGTATGATGAGAAAAGAAAATCAGGCCGTGGACGATACAATCCACAAATGTCACCCAACATCACCATTCAAGATTGGCGTAAAGGGTCTCAGTGGTTTGAAGTTAATCGGGATCTTGCTCTTGAGATTGTTACTGATAAAAAATACTATAGTCTTTTCAAAGAATATTGTCATCCACCGTGTTACAATGATGAACATTATTTACCAACCATGGTAAATATTTTATATGGAGGGTTAAACTCAAACCGAACTATTACATATGTTGATTGGTCAATTTCTGGCCCACATCCAAGAAAATTTGCGGCGAGTGCGATTACAGAAGAGTTCTTGAACTCAATTCGATATGGTTCTACTGAATGTGTTTATAATGGTAACATGACACCTATGTGTGTGTTGTTTGCTAGGAAGTTTACACCGGGTACTTTGAAGCCATTGTTAATGTTTGCCCCTTTATTGTTTGGTACTAATAGCTAAAACCAATTTGTAAGTTTAATGAGCGTAAATTCTTATGTGATCTATGTCTATATTTACTATTTACTAACATGAAACTTATGAGAGGTGCTATAAGTAACTTTAAAAGTGCAAATACTCATGGTTTCTAGTTAGATATATGGTTGTTATACTTATATGGATCTTTTTAGTACTGTGCTTGTAGGAGTTTTCCGTGTTTAAGTGGTCTTGTAGCCTTGAAAGTTATGTTGAGTCGTTTCTTGTCTTCTTTTTAATCCTTTTAGAAGAAGTTCTAAGGCTGTAGCCTCAGGCCAACCGCTGACGATCAACTCAACATAGATCAATAGTAGATCTGATGTGTGAGCTGGATATGTATAGCGCACGATAGAGACTATGTGAAGGAAGAAGAAGGAACCGTTAGAACGAAATTATACTATATATTTATAAACCTTGAAAGAAATAGTACTAACGGTTATGCCGTTAGTAATAACGCCGTTAGTACTAACAATTACATTGTTAGTTATAACGGCATTAATTTATTTGTTTTTTTTAACTACTCAACGATAACTCAATTAGTAGTAACGGCTTTAGTCATATGGAATGCCACTACCATACTAGGTAACTCAACAAACCAAACTGTAGGTCTATGTTTTGACGTAACTTTTGTTCAGATTCAAGTTGGTATTTTACGTTTTGACAGTATAAATTCGAGTTAATGTACGTTTAGACGCTATTGTGCTGTGGCTAACATACTAGTTTTAAATTTTAAAGATGCAGCGAGTCAACCAAAATGGGCTGACCCATAGCCCACCAATCAAGCCCAAACCACAGATGAGTTACTTCAACACCAATTACCAGTCCATGTTACAACTTACAATAGAATATTTGATTTTACATGGTGAAATAATAAGACACAAAAGCTCAAAGATAAATTAAAAAAAATGGCTTGTGAACTATGTTCTATAACATACAAATGATTTTAACCAGTGAAACCAAATATGAAACAATACATACTTCCATAACAACCCGATACCAAACTTCGTAAAAGGGTGAATGCTTGATACCTTTCTTATACGACAAGTATCACCACGCCAACCCCTTTGGTCTTCTAAATATGTCGACACTCATTCGCGACTTTTCAGGCTTGTTTGGCTTCTTTGACTTCTCGAGTCTACTGTCTAAACTATTTCTAGCAACTTCTGGAAGGTCAGGCCGCAACTCGAATGTGTCTGCAGGACCAATAGTTTCAGTTTCAGATGGTTTCTTCTGATTCTCAACAGCTGGTGTCGGGTCTTTAGACCCGTTTGTGGACAATTTTGACTTCCCTAACGCCAAAACGAACTTTTTCAAGTGTCGTATGAATTCGGGATAGAACTCAAGGTTGCAATGGCCCCCACCCTTTAGCCACAACGGTTCGTATTTGTTCTTGCAAAGCTCCCATAGCTGTTTCCCGTGCGAATGATCAACAACTTCATCTGATGTTCCCTGTATACAACACAACCCGTTATTCAAAACACATCTCGGGTATCATTTTCTCTAAAAAAGATTAGTGATCGATCTTACATGGATGACGAGAACAGGGCAATTCACTAAAGCGATCTTCTCGATATTCTGAAACAACGAACGCAATGAAAGGGTAAAATAGTAAATTAACAACTCGCAAGACGAGAAAATGAAACTAATAAATATATTAATATGCACCTTGTAGATATCAAACCAATATGTTCGTTTGACAGGATGCAACACCCTTAGGCCCGAGAGGATTGGACTGTGCAGAACCACACCTCTTAAGTCGGGTAGACGCGATGCTAGATCAATGGTGGGCCCACTACCAACGGACTGACCGTATAAGATTAACTGATCATCTTTAACACCGTATTTCTCCTTAAGACATTTATATACAGCATCGACGTCTGCGTATGTATTACACTCTGACGGCTGTTACAAACAAAAGAAACCGTGGTTTTCCTTAAATAATGACCATGAGTATGTTTGGATAGAAATATAACGTGCACGTGAAGTTAGATAGCAAACCTTTCCGGTCGATTGCCCATAGCCAGAGTAGTCGTAGCTGCACATAATCAGAATCCGATAATCAGTTTCTTAAATCTAATTATTTTGACCCTAAATGATCATTGATCACATAAACACAACTTTAAACCATGATAATCATATATCCAAACACCCCCGTAAGCATCGATGGTAACCCAAAAAGGGAAAGATTCAACAAAATCCAATTCAATTCTTTCTCTAACCCCATAAGCAAGAGTTTTACATAAACCCTAAACTTTTTTTGACGGCATGCAGCGCAGTGGCTACATTTGTGCGCGTTAACCACTGTAGGATAACCTACACGAGGCAAACCCAGGTTCGAAACCTGATGGCTGCCTCCAAAGGGGTTATTAACACTCAGGGCCCGCCTACGGCCCCATGAGGTAAACACGCCCGAATATCGCCACTTGCGTGGATCAAATCCTTATCAAACAGCTGATTTTTATAGAACACTAATTGAACAACAAGGTTTTGGTATAAACTCTAAATGAACAAAATCAAAACTTTCTGTCCTAAACACTCAATGCTTACTAAATTAATCAAAATCTGAGATCATAAGCTAAAGAGTCTGAATAAAGATTCAAGAAAAACAATACCCAACAAGATTAACCCGAAAACAAAGGCTCAACTCCACAAAAAGATTTTCATACAAAACCTAATTAAACAGGATAAAAACTGAACAGCAAGATTTTTATATAAACACTTGTTGAACAAGATCACAACTGAACAGCAAGATTTTTTTAAAAATCCTTAATTGAACAAGTTTTTTTTTTTTTAAAAAAAACCCCAAATTAAACAGAAAGTTTTTTAAAAATCCCTAATTCTCGATAATTCCATTTCATTGAACGGATAACAAAAAGGCAAATTTACAGCAGGATGACAGGCAAACGGGCAACAAGCTGCCACAACCCTCTTTTGAATAGCAAAACCTATCCTACTAAAAAGGAAAACAAAACCTTGGTTCCTAGGGGTCGGGTAATTACGGGCAAGTTACGCCGCACTTTATCAAGGAACCTAATAGCGTCCTAACTGAACAGCAAGATTTTTAAAAAATCCCTAATTGAGCAGCAAGATTTCCATATAAACCATAATCAAACAATATCATAACTTCATACCCAACAAACCAAACTCAAACAAATCCAACAAAACATAATATCAAACCAAAAGAATCAAAACTAAAATTCAAAAAAAAAAAAAGAGAGAGAGAATACCCAACAAGATTAACTCTCAAACGAAGGCTGAGCTCCACAAAGAGCTCAAACATCTGACCCAAATCAGCAGCATTCCCATGAGAATACAACACAGTAGCATTAGCTTTAACATGTTTTATATACACTACAACAACATCATTCCCTCTCTTAGTCCTAACCTTCAACACCTCCACACCCTCTCTACGGTGACCCACCTCCGGTATAACCAACCGCCCGCCACCGTCATCTTCCACCGTGTACGACGGCGGAGTTGGTGGAAAGAAGGCGAACTTAGCTGCTATTGATGACGTCACCCCACCCATCTGTTTTATTCATATAATAATAATCTAATAAAGTTTGAAACTTTGTGAAAATTGGGTTTCTGGGTGTTTGTTAGATGAGTTGGATCTTGTTTCTCCGACGACAGTTTGAGCAAATTGTTTATTATTATGAGTGAGTGAGTGACCGTTATTCTGAGAAATGCAAACAAAGTAACAAACATATGTTGGACAAGATGTTAAGATATGATGTGATGCATTTGTGATACAGTGATAATAGATATTATTATTACTTTTGTTAATATAGAATTGTTTTTTTTTAATCTTTTTTTTTTTTAGTTTGTTGGTGTTGATTTGGTCGTTTGAAATATCGGTTACGTATTATTTTGGTTCAAATTAGAAAGTCTTTTTTGTGTGTGTGTGTTATTATTGGTGTTATGAATAAGTTAATGACAATTATGGGTTACTAATTGAGTAATTGGGGAGAAAGTGGAAACTGATTGTTGGGTTTTATTAGGCTGAGGGATACGGGGACGGGTAAGGGAACAGGGAGCTAAGGTGGAGCTCTTTCCCGTCGGGGAACACCCCCCTCCCCCGACCAAACTTCCGTGCTATCGGTGAGATCTCCCTGTCTGCCACGGTCTCTCTCTCTCTCTTCTTTTTTCGGTGATGAGGTGGCCAAGGTGAGGAGGTGGCACCTTCTCCCCGACGGTACCACACCCCTTAGGCTTATTTTTGGTGATTGAGTAAAGAGGTTTGGTTTCGGTTACATGTATTTAATAAATTGGATTAGGGGACGTAATGATTAGAACCTGGACCGAATCATTAGTTAATTATACTGCTTGTTTTTATTTTGTATTGAGACGCATATATGTATTATATTGGGTATTAAGAGAGGGAATACGGAATTTGTGTAGTATTAATTTGTATAAAGCCTCTACTCCGTCAAAACTTTGAATGTGTATTAAACTTGGCTCCGTTAAGTATACTATTAGTATTTGGGGCTTTTAACAAGACACCAATTATTTTAGAAACTTAATTGATAACAAGATAAATGTTTGTTGGCTTAAACCGATTAACCAGAAAGGGGTGGTGGGCATAACCTCTATTCTCCCTCCTATGAATAAGTGGAGTATGGTTCTTTGAATTAGTGGCGAATCTTGACCCGAAACTTTGGAGGGTTGGAAGTCACTAGTTTCGGGGGGTCGAAACCTTATATACCAAAAATTTCTATACGAACACTATATAATCGGAACTTCTGAGCGAAAATTGGGGGGGGGGGGGCGGCCGTCCCTCCCGCCCCTAAAAAGGATCGCCACTGCTTTGAATATCTCCTCGGTAGTCGGTACCATATGGTAAGGTTACATGCATATGACGATGGTGTGGAGTTGTTTATATTGACATTAGAGATGTCAAGTCCTTCCATTGCGGTTAGATCCATCTTCATGTATCTAGAATTCTAGTTATCTACCAAATCTTATATTTGGTATGCATTATACCGATTTACTTATTCTATAAATTGGATCCAAATTGCATATAATGTTAAAGTTACGGTAAAATGTGTATATATTGAATATTTGATTGCTTACATGCAATATACCAAGATGTCAAACTTAATATATATGCTAGAGGTCAAAAGAGAAGAAAACGAAGCAATTATAAATGTGTTTTACAAGAGCATGTAAACTAGCGTTATGTCCAGCAATAAATTAGTATCCAAACAGAGGGCGTAATGCTTATTCGCAACTGCTAAAAATGATTGAGAACAAAGAGTGATCAATTGGGTTAGACCAATGTTAGAAATAGTAAACTACATATAAGACTATTTGGTGTGGGATCGGAGAAGGGGGACGGGGTGGTGATGTGGCGCTCGGGGTCTCGGGGAACACCCCCCCCCCCCCCCCCCCCGAGTTTTTTCTGGTGAGATAGTGGGGAAAAGCCCGTTGGCCCCGTGTGTTTTGATTGGTGGAATTTTGGAGCCGTTGAAAATTTGGGGCCCACCCCAATTGACCGTTGCTTTTTAAAAAAAAAAAAAAAAATTCAAAAATTTACTTTATATATATATTTACCATTCAAATCACAATTTTCATCCAATCCTTTTAACCAAACCACCAAAATTTATAAAAATTCTACCATTCTTCACCAAAAAAAATTACCAATGGATCCAAGGCGTTCAAACCCGCAACCCTTTAACCCGAACACCCCCGCTACTCCTTCGACACAAGCTCCAAACTTTCCCTACTCCACTACACCGCTCGACCCTATGTCATTCGGGTTTGGCCATTTTACTCAACCCCAAAACCCTTGGCAAATGCAACAATTTCATATGCATATGTCACACCCGAACCCGAATCAAATGCCAATGTTTCGCTCTACGCCTCAATCACAACCCGAACCCGAACACGACTTCATATCCTTAGGTGTCGATGACGACGTTGTACCCGAAACTCAACCAAGCTCAAAAAAAGACAAGAAAGGGAAAAAACGTGCCGTTGAAGGAAGAGGGGGTGGTAAGGCGGATAACCTACCTTGGACTCCAGAGGAGCTCGAGGCCCTAGCTCGAGCGTGGGTGAACGTGTCTACCGACCCGATACGAAGTAAGTTATTTTTAACCTTTTGTTTTAATTTTTTTTTTGGGCCGTAGCCCTTTAAAAACTTATTGGTTAAATTTATTTTTTTTTCAATCTATTTTTGAAATATAATTTAACATTTTTTTATAATTTTTTTTTTGGGCCGTAGCCCTTTAAACTTACTGTTTTATTTTATTTTTTTTTAATCTATTTATTAAATAAATTTATCACTTGTAGGTAACAATCAAAAACGGGGTAGCTTTTGGGGCGCTATTTGCAAACAATTTTTTAGGTTAATGCAACGGGAGCCGTATCGAACCGAGCATCCCATTGGTACGAAGTTTAGGGAGATGAACTCCAAATGTCAAGATTTTGCGGGCGCTTATCAAAATTGTTGGGACAATCGAAAGACGGGAGAAAGTGACGAGAATGTGTTGAAAAAGACGCTTGGGATGTTTAACACCAAGAAAGGGGGGTGGGCGTACATGAGACCGTATGAGATCTTGAAGTCGTGTGAAAAATGGAAGGTGGTGCCAAACGAAGTGGCACAAGCAAAAAGAACGAAGACGAGCTCGTCGGGAAATTATAGTATGGGGGGTCCACCGCACGTTGTGCTATCGATATAAATGATGACCCGGAGTTTGATGATGAAGCTCCAACTCCCGAATCGGAGCGGCCAACGGGAAGGGACCGCGCTAAAAAAGCCGCGGCGAGCGCAAAAGCAAAGGCCTCCGCTTCGACATTAAGTGTGGTTGACAAAATAGATTCGTTGATTGAGAACTTTAACCACTTTAAGTCGGAGCAACAAGAAAGGTGGAATGAAAGAAGGAAGGAGAAGGAAGTAGCGGCGACTCTAGAGAAGAAGAGACTAGAGTTGGAGAGGGCACGGCTCGCGTACGAGCAAGAAAAGGTGGAGTTTGCGATGATGGACAAAAATATCGACGATCTTCCCGAGCAAGAAAGAGCGGGGTGGGAGGCGAAGAGAAACATGATCGCGAACAAGTGGCTTGGAAAGAATATGCTTTAGATTTTTTTTTTTTTATGTAATTTTCTTGTTATTTTTTAAATTTCCTTGCATTGTAGGTTGTAATTTCTTTTAATTTAATGAACTTTATCTTTAGTTTTTTATTTACGGTTTTATTTTTTATTTTTTTAACTATTTACGGTTTAAAAAAAATTAAATTATATGTTTTTATACATTTTTTATAAAAAAATAATTATGAAATATAAAATATATAATCAAAAAAAAAAGGAAGGGGGAATGGGGGAATTGGGGGAAGGCATTTCCAAACTTTGGGGGAGGAAATGGGGGAAATGATGTGGCGCTGATGTGGCAATTGGGGGAGTTGGGGGGAAAGGGGAGGCACACCATATAGTCTAAGGCCAAAAGGGGTGCTACTAGAATTTTATTTTCCTTTCACTGATTTTAACCAATTATGCTTTGCCACATCACTTCACTGATTTACTTCACTGATTCTTTTATTATTTTTTTATAATTTCATTAAACCTTTTTTTATTATTATTATTATTATTATTATTATTATTATTATTATTATTATTATTTCACACTTTTTAAAATTAATTACCATACTATTTCAACCGTCCCCAACCTCACGGTTATAATTCAGTATGGAATCCGTTCAATCGAATCGAATTGAATGGCATTGATACCGTTCCAGCAAACCGTTCGAATTTTTTTATATATAAATTTAGCATACGGTGGGGTTAAAACACACTTTTACCACCGTTTATACAAAGAAACACACACGAAGATGACTCGTTGGACCACCGAAGAAGAGATTGCATCGGTGATATGCTACCAAGACGCCTCGAACGACCCGACACTTCAACAATGTCGTTCGCAGGTTTTTTGGGTACGTGTACTGGCCGATGCGGCGTTGGCACCAATGACCGCACAACCGTCAGCCTGCAGCGGAAGTGGACCGATCTCACCAATAAGTGTGATCGGTGGACCAGCATGTACCAGGACACGTTGAGGGAGGAGCCGGGCATTGATCCGGAGTTGGCTATCGAGCTCACGCATGTGGAGTATGCGGCTCGATACGACAGCAGCTTTGACCATGTCGAGGCATGGCAACTGTTGCGCCAACTTTAGGTTTTTTTTTATTTCTTTTAATGTATTTTATTTTAGTTTTTTATGTTTAATAGTTATGAATTTTAGTTTTTTATGTTTATTTATCTTTAATGTTCCTATTAAACAAACCGTTTAAAAAAAGTAGAGATTTACATAAAACAAATGGTAAAAATAAAAGAAATCACAAAAAAAGGTATATAAAAATGTCAAAAATAAAAGAAATCAACAGTACCAGCACGGTAAAGAACACCAGCAAAACGGTCCACGGAACCACTACCAGCGTGTATGGCGGCGGTGATACCGTACTGGTAGTTGGTACCCGTGGCCAATTCAGGTGGCGCCCCGTCCCCCCTAAAGTCGTTATGGTTTTACAAAGTTTGGAAAATAGTCCCTAATTATGGAAAATTACATAGATAGTCCAAACTTTTGTAATGTGTAACACATTTATATCAGGGGCGGACCTAGTGTATAACTAGGTGTCGCGTCCGTTGCTGCTCAACTTCGCGCGCGTAGTGGAAAATTTGGTTTTTTTTACGAAATTTGGAAAACGTTGCTACTAAAATGAAAAAAATGAAAAACGTTACTACTGAAATTCATTTTTAGATCCGCCAGTGATTTATATCGTACATGTAAATGTGCATTTGAGTGATTTATTGGACTAAATTAGCATATGTGCTTAGTATATTTTGTAAGTATATTTTGTAGAATAATAGCTCAAGACCTTATGAAATGTATAAACCATAAGGCTGTTTGGGGGGTGTTTGATTTGTGGATGGCATGAATTTGCTTTCCACAACTGAATTGAAAACATATGATTCTCGGATGGCATAAGGTTAATCCCCCACCACGTATTGATTAAGAAGATTTAAAATGTAATTGGTATGATTGTGTTTGATTTGATACATCTAGACTTGGTAGTTTGACATTTTATATTTTGTGACTTTGAGTCCTATTATGCCTCTAGTATACGTGAAATAACTCACCAAATTGCTTCATGAATACTTGGGGTTGTATGTTTTGCAAAAAGTTGAATTGTCTTTCTAAGCTAAACTTTCTATGTATTTATCTAGCATTCCTGATATTTTCTGATGTATATTTGCGTATAAAAACAATGAAAAATAGATAAAGTTACAACATCATAAATGGCTCAAATGGGACTTTTATATAATATAGCCATGGTTGTAAAAATCATGCCTAGCCTTCGATTAGTCGTCGATTAATCGTTAATCGGTGGTTCACCGAGTAATTTTGAACTAATCACTCAATTAATCATTAGGCGGTCAACAGTGGTCAAATCCGGTCAAAATTGGCCAAAAATCGCAAGCAATCTTGTGATTCCAGCCAAATTCTAGCCAGAACCTGTAAATTCCGGCAGATTCCGGACAAAACTTGTAAATTGCGGCAAATTAATCCTATTTACTTCAAAATATGGGTCGAAGAAGGTGTTAAAATAACAAAACCTGTAACATCCGGCCCCTCTCACCACCAATATTGTCCGCTTTGCCCTGATGGGTTGCCCATCCAGAGCTCACGGATTTGTTTTTGGTTGCTTCGGTGGAGACTTCCCAGGAGGTCACCCATCCTGATACTACTCCCACCTGAGCACACTTAACTGTGGAGTTCTCCTCTCATCCACTAGCATTAAGCCCAAAACGCGTTGGTGATTTAAGAGGCTTTGGATTACTTATGAACCAAGGATCTCTCCTGGCCACGGCCGATGTGGGATTTGCCTAGGGTGTCAATGTGTCATACAATGGTCCATGTTAATATCCTCAGAAATCAGTACTGTTACAATCACCCCCCCTTAGGGACTCATCGTCCTCGATGAGGTTTGCCCCACCATTCCGAACGGCACAGGAGTGGCTCTGATACCATTTGTAACATCCGGCCCCTCTCACCACCAATATTGTCCACTTTGCCCCGATGGGTTGCCCATCCAGAGCTCACGGGTTTGTTTTTGGTTGCTTCGGTGGAGGCTTCCCAGGAGGTCACCCATCCTGATACTACTCCCACCTGAGCACGCTTAACTGTGGAGTTCTCCTCTCATCCACTAGCATTAAGCCCAAAACGCGTTGGTGATTTAAGAGGCTTTGGATTACTTATGAACCAAGGACCTCTCCTGGCCACGGCCGATGTGGGATTTGCCTAGGGTGTCATACAATGGTCCATGTTAATCTTGATTGATTACTAGTCGGTACGCTACCGGTTAACTATCGCGTAACAATTCTTACAACACTGACTCTAACTATATTATCTTTTGTTACCAATTGTACCCATCGTTATAAATCATCATGTAAGCCTATTACGATCTTAAGACTTTAAGAAAATAAAAACAATTATCGTAAATCAACAAAGGACTTGATCAATATATGAAAAGGTTTATAAAAATACTTGAGTTTAACTAGTAATCTTGACTTGATAGTTTTCCGTCCTAAACAAAGATAAAAAGAATGTGTAACCTATGATAATATTTTATTTTTTGGTATTTTTTAACTGACAACAAACGATATTCGGACTATACGGGGTACCCACCAATTAGTTACAAAAACTCTCCATACGTCTCTGGGTGAAGACACATCTTAGGTGTCCGCCCACAGGTAGCGCTGGCAATGAAACAAGGTAGAAGTTACATAACAAGGAGAGTATTCACCATCCACTCTACCATGAGACACATAATTTTCTATTCATATTACTCAACCACAAAAAAAAAAAACTAAGAATAGAATAAAAAGTAACGCATATCAAGAGAAAAAAAAAACGCATTATTTTGAAAACACTATATCACCCACCATGATATAAGAATGATCCCAAGTATGAGTTTTCGTTTCTTAGTTGAAAGTTGGAACTGGAATTGAGTTGAGTCTTACTATGTTTTTCTAAAACTTTTTTATAACATTGGTGATAAGAACTATGTTTTTCTAAAACTTTTTTATAACATTTGCAAAGGAACATAAGCTAGAAGACCCTCTTCAAGTTTTGTTCACATACACTATCTATCGTATCGTTTTTTTTTCCAATACAACCCTGTTAACTGATTCTCACAAAAACCATCTGATCTTTTTAGACAGTTTTCTGGCTCATTCAAGTATGTAAGGCTTTTGGTTTTAACTACCAAACCGGTTGGTGTAGTCCGGTTTTAAAACCATTGTCTTTTTTCAAGGAAAAATAAAAACCATTTGTCTTTAAGATACAAACCATGCAAACTAATCATACATGGTCCAATTGTGCTTATATCTTAAATATCATAAACAAATTTGTAAATAAAATATTTCTCTTTTACAAATAACTAGTGTTTTAGTTACCCGCGCTTCGCTGCGGGACGCTTGTGTCGTTATAGGTTTGGTGGACATTAAAAATAACATTTTCGTACCGCTATCTAGCAATTTTCATCAATTATGTGGACCAATAATCTTCAATTACGTTAGCACTTTTCTTCAAATCGATGAGTGAATTAAGTGGGCCAATAATCTTCAATTATATAGCTCAATAATAACGAATATAATTTCAGTAAAATAGTTTGGTAGAGTTGGAAACAAAATAAAAAGTTGTTCCTGCACATGGCCCAATGAGCGTCTCCCACGTGAGCACTACAGGTTAGCAAACCGCCACTATTAATCTGTTTCTTAATTAATTAATATATAGAAGAATTTTAAAAGAAAATCGATTATCATTCTTTTGTTTTCTTTACAAACGTAACTGTTTATGGGCCAATTTCTTTATAACTTGGGTCACAACAAGGCCCAACACCTAGGATGCAATCATGCAACGGTTGTCGTATTTGAAATGCAAAAGCCGACATTCAAAAATATACACAACTAGATCTTTATCCCGCGCTACGCGTCGGGACTTTGATATTGGGCAGTGATTACTTAACCTCCACGATTACAACAACTGGCAACACAACGACTGCATATCCCGACAAACAAAACCGACGTAAATATTTTGATTAACGAAAGGGGAAAAAGAAATAAACTAACCAACTCAGATTTACGATTATTATCGTCGTTGCAAAAGAAATAGACTCAGATTTCGCAACGGCTGCAACCGGAGTTAAGTACTGACACGTGCTGTACTCGTCAACGAAAATTTAAATGAACGACAAAACAGGAAAAAATATGTAAAAGACAAAAGAAAAAAAAAGGAAAAAAAGTTTTCGCTAAAAGCCAAAACGACTAAAAGACGAAACCACTAAAAGGCAAAAGAGTTACTATTGCAAACATTTGGTAAATGTATATATATATATATATATATATATATATATATATATATATAGGGAAAAGTTCATTTGAGAACACCTATATTTCGTGCGAACCGCGAGAACGCCATCTAAAACCATTCAAATCAAAAATTTCTTTTTACACTTATCTTTATTACTAAAATACAATCCCAAAAACACAATTTACGCGTAAAAATTTAAACGTATACGGAAATAAATTGTTTTTACACATGTGTAAATTTTCTGTTTGTACATGTGTAAACTGTTTCATTTACACATGTGTAAAAAGTTAATTTGAAAGTGTTTTTGCAAGAAAAGATGAATTATTTGGAAAGAAATTTCGTTTTTTAATTTTGTATTTTGATTATAATTAGGTTTGTATTGAAAAAAAAAATGATTTTGATTGGTTTTCTTATTTGTTCTCACGGTTCTCGCGATATTTACCGTTCTCAAAATAACCCTTCCCTATATATATATATATATATATATATATATATTATAATTATATAACGGAATTAGGCTGACCGGTTAGGACTTAGGAATGGTAATGGGTCAGGTTTGGGACTGGTTTAGGTAATCCTAACCCCATACCTGATTAGGTATGCTTGTCTCAAGCCCGTCCGAAAACCTGTCGTGTTTGTATCGGGTAATTACCTATTGGGTATCAGATATACCCACGGGTTTCGGGTAAACACGTTAATTTTTACAACTTACCCATTGGGTATATCCGACTAAAACCCGTCGAGTATCTATTGGGTAACTACTAACCAATTACAGCTAACATCACTGATCACTAAATATATATGTAAATGATTATAGTATATAGATGTAAAATACTTAAATCATATAAAAACACTGAAAAACATAGATAACAGTTAGTATACACTAAGTTTTAGTGTTTTTAGCATAAGACGACAATCTAGATAGACAATTAGATATATTATGCATACATATTTAAAAAGCTATATACATAAGAAACTATATCGGGTGTCTAATAAGGTAAACAAACACGTATACTTTATTGGGTAAATGGGTATATCATCAAATCCCAAACACGTCCTAAACCCGTAAAAAAAATAAAAACTAATCCCATACTAGGACCCATACTCGATTACCCCAACCCAAACCCGTCCCAAATGTGTCGAGTTACGGGTTTACCCATCGGGTTCAGGTTTGATTGACATCTCTATGACCGGTATAGAATAGCGCACCCCCTCTACTTCAGCAAAAAGCCCATCAATAGTGCCCCTCATCCCTTGCTCGGGTAAACGAGTATATGATTTGGGTAACATAGTCGGGTATCATCTAATCTTATACCTATAAAATTTTTTAAAACTAATCATATATACGGTTCCATATACACGAATAGCCGTCATAAATGTTTCAGGTTTACCTATCGCATTCGATTTTAACTATCACCCTGCTACCGTGAATCTTTTCTGGTTGACTTTCTCTATACTGTTAACCTACATAAGTTCAAACGTAGTGGCGGTTATGGGGCTTGATGGGGGGCGCCATAGCGCCGGGAACACCGCCCCCATCGGCGCTTTGGGGGTGTGAAGGGTGGGCTCGTGTTGGTGGTTGCAAGAGATGGAAGCATTGGAAGAAGGAATGGACCGTTGAACGGTCATTTTATTAAAAAAATCAATTATATATATATATATATATATATATATATATATATATATCTTACAAAACTCATTTACATCAACAAAACTCAAACAATTATCATTTACACCAACAAAACTCAAACCAACTTACTTCTACATTATAAAAAAACCTCATTCTTCTTATAAAAAATCACCATACCATAATGTCGTCTCCTCCCTCTGAAGATTCGTTTACCGATTTTTATCAAAGACTTTTTTCACGATGACGACGCGGAAGAGGAAGAAGCGGTTTAGAGTGTGGTTACGCTAGTGATGAACGCCATGCAACATGTAAATAATCCTCTCCCACGCCCGATATTGACTAGGGAATATATATACAGCGAGACCGTGTAGCCGCAAATGATCATTTAATGAATGATTATTCAATCCTTCGGCAGGTTACGACCCTGATATGTTTAGGCGCCGATTTCAGATGAATAAAAGGTTATTTTTGCGCATTATCAAAGATTTAGAGTCTAGCTATGAGTACTTTAAGCAAAAACCCAACGGTAGAGGATGTTTAGGATTCACCGCAATTCAAAATGTCACTTTCGCATTACGCGTACTCACCTACGGGAACACATAACGAGTATTTGAAGGTGGCGGAGAAAACAACACGCGATATCTTGGAACAACCTTCAACAGATATACGAAGTACATTTAGAAAAACATGGCATACCCGACATGATTGGTAGTATAGACTGTCGTCAATGGCAGTGGTATAATTGTCCAACCGCATGGCGAGGTCAACATACATGCGTTGACAAAAAAAGGACCAATGTTGGTTTTACAAGTCGTTGCCGCATATGACCTTTGGGTTTGGCCGGCCTTCTTTGGTCTCGCCGGGTGTATGAATGACATAAATACTTTCCAGTTTTCACCATTGCTAGAGGCTTACATTGACGGCATGATACAGAAAGTTGAGTTTTATGCAAATAATAATTTCTACGAGCTTGGATAGTACTTGGCGGATGGTATTGATCGGCGTCGACGTACCGATCAAAGATAGAGAGAATTTATGTTCCCAATTACCCTAGACTAGCAAGGATAAGCAGGGTGTCGAACCACGAAGAGTTTTTGGTTAGTGTTTAGCGTCAATTGATTTATGAACATAATGTAAAATTGATTCTTTGATTGGGTTATTTAAACAAAGTAATTTGCAAAAGTAAAAACTAAATTAATTGATTTAACACAAGTAATTAAAGGATGGTCACACCAAGGATTTGGGTTTCGCACATTCAATAAAAAATCTAGTTCAATAGCACATTCATCACTACATAGACATAGTTAAGTTCACAACATTCACACATTGGATAATCAATAGACTCTTCAATCAAACAACAATTCTTTTAACGATTCTAGAACGAATAATTTATGTTGTATGATGAGGTTATTATCAATTACCAACTCACTATCCGACGCTATCAATCAAAACACCTTGTTCTCTAATGATAAAAACCAAATAGAAGAAACAATGTTATGATGTGATCAAAATAGCAAATCTTTCAACATATGAATGTAATAAACACATGAAATCACCAAAAGTGTCAAGTAGTTAACAATTCAAAGCAAACCCATGTCAAATGTACTTACAACTTAAATTGAATATCAAATGAATTCAAACCCTAGACCTTGATGCAATCATGAATGATTTAGCTACTCATGATGGTGTGAAATGATGATGAAATGTGAAATTCAGAAGTGAAAAACATGATTAGGATGATAGAAAAGCTTTGTCACTGAAGTTTCTTCTTCCTTGGTCATTCCTTGGCCTCCCTAGATGTTGTGTTTATGTTTTTGGACGATTTTGATATAAAAATTCGTCATGGAACCGTCAATAACTGCTGGTAACTGCAGGTTGGCGTACTGGTACTCTGGCGGGCATATTGATACTCTGACTGCATCCACAGTTTCATGTTTTTCTTGTTTTTCTGTTGCCATACTCCAAAGATACGCCCAAAAATCAATATAGAGTGAGAGTAAGGCTACTCCCATGCTCGTTTTTCTCTTGTTTCTATCCTCTTGACATGTAAAGCTCATAAAACTCATGATATCTTTGCTGCAAACCTACACAACCAAAATACACACAAAGTAACCACATTCCAAGCGTAATTTTTACTAAAATCATACAAAATCATGACAAAATCAATCATCAAACCTTAACTCATCAGGTATATTTCCGGAGTATTCAATGCTCGTCAAAACGTTTTCTAAAATATTTGATGTAAAAAGACAATATTTTAAGAAACTTCATGAGTCCGCAAGAAAGGACATCGAGATGTGCTTTGCGGTTCTGCATCAACGATGTCATTTTATTAGAAATCCTTGTTATATATGGGATAAAGAAAGAATTAGAATGGTGATGTATGCTTGTATCATAATGTATAATATGATCCTAGAAGACGAAGGAAAAGCAATATGCCAAAACTATTTTCCGGAAGATGTTGTTCAAGGGACGCAAGCGACAATGGAGCAGATAATACAAAATAGTCACATGTTACGTTCTAAGGATATACATAATGCTTTGAAGGCGAATTTAGTCAAGCACGCATTAAAAAATAACATAATAATCCTCACTTCTAATCAAGATAAACCCCACAATTTGGAAATCGAAATCCAATAAAGTAAGAAGTTTCATCTAAACATAAACAATCAAACAAAACCAAGTTTAATCTAAATGATTTAATTAGTCGTTAAGTTTCAAACTTGGAAAGTCAAATAATCACTTTATGTTAATCCCTAGTGAATTATATTATAGATAAATGTCACTTTAATAAATTGTTTAATTTAATTAGTTTCACTTTAAAACCTCAACACCTTTATCACCACGCCACAAGGGGTGGGGTATTTGACTTGTTTTTTATGGCAAATTTTTACTCCTTGTAGGATTTGAATCCGTGACCTCCCCAGCTTAAGTGTTCCTAGAAGCGTTGCTTTTACCATTGGGCCATCAACCCCAATGGCTTGTTTGGATTTGGTATAAATAAATTGGTCGGGTTATAATGCTTTATTTTTGGCTTTGATTTTATAAAACGTGTTTTTTTCTTCTTATTCTTCGATACGTATTTTGTGTGTACGATTGTTAACGTGATCAATTTAATTGGCTCAAACACTCTATGCAACTAAGTATAATCAATCTAAACTTTAAAAATAAGAGACTTGAGTAAAATAATCAATATTAAAGTAAAATGTAGACAAGAAAAAGCATATCTGAAGTCAAGGCTCTTTGAACTCCATGTGGTCTGAAATTGAGTGGTTGGCAAGGGGATACGTTTAGAGTCTAGACGAGCCACATTTTGAAGCTAGAATCAGTTGAGCAGCCATGGTGGGTGGGTGGGTGGGTGAGGGGGTTGGGGGGGGGGGGGGGGGGGGTTGGTTTCGACAAAATAATTACTTTGAATCATTTGAGAAATAAACCTGACAAAACCAATAGCCACATCGGTTTGCGCTGCCTCTAGGGAGTGGGCCCATAAACAAAATTAGATCCCACGGGATGTCATGTTTTGGATAATCAATACACAGAATTCTACACAGCGGAAGTCTATATCTTATTTTATATCTAAAGCCAACTCTAGTACAAAGACCTAATCTATTACATCAGTTTTTCTTTGTCTAAAGGTCAGTCTCTTCAACAGTCCTCGATAGCCGTTCCAAATGCCTACTAGTCCTCTTATCATCAATCTTGCATACAATAGGCACCTAGGATGTGTGCCCGAAAAGTATTTGGGACTCAGCACAAAGCTAATAGTATTCAAATCACAGGTTCATCGACTATAGCATCAAGCTGATATATCCATGTCCAACATATATAAACAGAGTAAGCACTGTTCACATAACCAGGCTATGTATACAAACTCAACTGGCTAAAGCAGATACATACAATTAGCTTTCAATCATCCTATCAATCATTGCCACATATCACAGATAACATAGTCGATTCTATAATTATTACCAATTAAAAAGAACATCACATCCCATTTTATAAAGAGTCCAAAGGAACTCACCTTGGCTCTATTGGTATTTACTGTAATCTATCCAAACTATGTTTCCTGATCAGGAGCACAACCACCTTAGAAGCTTAGGTTACGATGTTGAAAGATTGAGTAGTTAAAAGTTATCTTAGCCGACTTTGTTTTGGATTTCAATTGTCGACTTATTCACGTCGGTTTAGAATTATTCTATAAAAAAATTCAATTGTGAAGATTCATATTTAATCACCTACCCTTTTACACACGTGCACTAACTTTAATAACTTTATTATTATTATTATTATTATTATTATTATTATTATTATTATTATTATTATTATTATTATTATTATTATTATTAAACGGTTTCCTATAGTAAATACACGTTTAGATATCTCATATTTCTAATAGTCATTTTACGTGTCCCTTACTCATTTGAAAACATATAATATATGAGTTTAATATTTCTCGTGTTAATAGTATTACATAAAGCAAAAATGGTATCGGTCACTATGGCTTTCAAAACATAAATATTTAGATGTATGCAGAGGATTTAGTTTCACGGCTTGCCTAGTCGTTTCTCTAATGAGTGTCCTCACAATTTGGGATTGTTACAGCGCTAACCGATTAAACTGTCATACTGAAACACTGATTCACAACACACTGTATTGTTTTCATCCAAATGAGGTGTTGGCTTGTTGCATATAAATACTGACTCGTTAGTCTGTTTAATTTGGTGTTAGAAACAAATCAGAAACATGCAGGCTTGTTCTAGTCTTTCTAAATTATCTGGTTGAGATTTTGAATAATCAATATATCTATATCTAAACCAAGGATCATATAGAAATACTTAATTACATAAAAACCATGAGAACCAATTCAAAATTAGACACATGGCTTGATTATTTAGTCTCATAGAGGGTATTATAGTCTTTGTGTACATAAGTATTTATTTGAAAATCCTAGTATCAAGCAGCTACTTGAAAATATTAAAGATATATTTTGACGATTGTATTTATTAACAAATGACATTATATTTTATTCAACCTGTATAAGGCATGTTTTATTTCAACCTTGTAATACACAGATTTTTTAAAGGCATATTTTTTTTTATTATTAAGTATATAACATTACATGATTTTAACATAGTATAGTTTTATATAAAAGTCATCTCACAATCTAGAAGTATTATCCAGAGACAAATATCATAAGTTTTATCCACAGAAAAATAACTTATCAAATCTTTGATTCTTTACCCTTTAAGACATAACTCAAAAGTAAACCAAATTGGATTGTTGTTTAATCTCTTTCAAACGGAAAACACTAAGTATTTCTCTGCTCTTTTTATCATTTGATTATTTCCCTAGCAACATTTGGTTTTCAATGAACAAAATGCAGACCTGAATAAGCGTAGTCGCGTTCTCATGTCTAATAATATTAGCACTTTGAATTTTCGACAGTTAACACTTAACAAGAAAGCTTTGTTTCTAATAAAAAGAATTCAACCTCTTAACTAGTTACTAACTATGCTTCTTTGTTTTGCTTTTTGAATTTTTGAAACTTCAACGAGTTTCCAGAAATAAATGAGTTTCAAATGAATATGTTTTGTAAAGTATGATCAAACTTCATACTTTGAATAATACATGTCCCAATTATATGTAGCCCCTTTTTTGCTTTATCATAAAATAAAGGAGGAAAATATGAAGAGATCCTACAATAAAGACCCACATCTCCATCATGAAAGTTTGGGCTAGGTCAAATATTAATTTAGGTGTGTTTTATTTATTTATATTTAAGATTAATGAGTTTGAATTTAAAAGAGAAAGGACCAAAAAGGAAAAAAATTATTGTTTTAAAATGTTTTTATTTTATAAGTTGGAAATGAAATTGAAAGAGTGTTGGGTTTCATGTCTCACACTTTAATAAAGAGTAGTAATGTTTGAGTTAGTGTGTTTAACCAAAAAAATTGTAGAGAAAATTACGTAATTAGTTCATGTGGTTTGCCTTTAGTTTCACCTTTAGGTTTTAAGGTTTAAAAGTTTCATGTTAAGGGTTTAAGTTTAATTTTTGTAACATAATAGGGTATTAGCACTAACGGGGTTTAATATTTAACTGAGTTTACCCTCACATGACAAATGGTAAATCACAAGAACCAAATGTGAAATTTAAGTGGGGCCCACCTAATAATCTAAAATAAAAAATATTGATGTCTGTAGTGGGGATCGAACCTGGGTACCCAGCCGGTTCAACCCTAACAACAAAAATCATCAACCACTACACCACTTGTGTGTTTGTGGTAATAATGGGAACCGATTATATTTAATCTATTCTGTTTTCCCTTGGTCAAATTATGCTAAGTCAAAACCCAAGTCAAACAACGCAGAACCTTCGAATTGGCGCGTCATTGATCTGAATTTGGAAACAAATTTGATTGATTTCGACCGACGTATCATTTTTTGTGCTATACACGCTCAATTACAGCCAATACATTCCAATTTTAATGATTCTAGACGCGTCCATAGTTAATCTTTGGTCAAATTTTCCAATTCGACATTCGGACTTGTTATACTATAAATTGAGCCATCTAATGCAACCTAAAGGTACCGAAAAACATTCTATCACTCTCAATTCTCTTTTTATTTCATTCTTGATTCGTGATTTTGGGTTGTTTGACTTTCCGGTTGACTCGACTGTTGGAAGGCTTTACGAACTGTAAGTCTTCGATCAAACCCATCTTTAAGTTTGTTGTTCTATCCGACCTATAACCCCATAATCAGTTTGTCTATAATTGTGTTTGTAGTTCGATTGAAAAACTAGGGTTCTTAGTTTACATTTGGGGAAGATGATACCAATTAACGTCAGTTTAAATATATTCAGAAACGAATTTGTAACAATCATCTGATCTAGATCAGATGGTTGTTTCGTGTGATGTTAAAGCAGACGGTCTTGGGTTCGATACTAAGCCCCAACGCTTTTTTATATATATATTTAATCGTATTATTTTAGATTATTAGGTGGGCTCCACTTAAGTTTCACATTTGGTCCTTGTGGTTTAGCATTTGTCACGTGAGGGTAAACTCAGTTAAATATTAACTTCTGTTAGTGCTAATACCCTATTATGTTACAAAAACCGAACTTAAACCCTTAACATGAAACTTTTAAACCTTAATACCTACAGGTGAAACTAAAGCAAACCATAGGGACTAATTGCATAATTTTCTCAAAATTGTATTTGAGTGGATTTGTTAAAATTATTTAGTTAAACATGTCAGCTCATCAAACATGTTTATAACCGTTTAGTGAATTTATTATAACCCTTTACAACTTATCAATCTGTTTATGATGCGCTTAACTCTTCTACCCACCGTCAACTTGGCTAACTAATTTAGATAAGTTTATAGATGGTTGTGTTTGAGACTTTGAGTTACAAAATATTAAGTGTCTTTGAATTAGGATTGATATTTTTAACATAAATAAATACATCAATAAAGTTTTGGTTCATTTTTCAATTTGACATGATTGCCACAATTAACAAAAAATGCATCAAACAAGGCTGGTTGATAAAAAAAAGTTTTAATAATGGTACACTTCCATTTATTTTGACATCCCCTATACAGGTCGTATAACATTATACGGTATATATAACATTTATTATTGTCGAGTGATCCTTATGGGTTTTATTATGGAAGAAACATAAAACATGCTCCACGTCTTTCGTGCTAAATGAAGGCATATAGCTTGCTCTCACGCTCCCAATAACACATTATAAACTGACTTGATTTCTCATATGGTCATAGTCATGACTTATTTGAAGATCTCTTGTGAATCATAAAAGGTATGACATGTAACAGTTCCAATTTGACGTGTTAAAATGATGGGCATTAATGTCACTGCCCTTGCTTTATCCTAGTGGGATTTTAGTACCAATTGGCCATACAACTTTTTCGAGCATAGAGATTTTACTCGTGCCATTGTGAAGAAACAACGTTTGATGGGAAGAACATTAGGCACCACATCTGAAAAGGATTAGAATTCAACCTAGTTTGTGACTAAGGCTTCAAATTGGATCGACTTTTAAGAAGAAGATGATTGACAAATGAGTACATTCCCTATTTGATGTTTAATAAAATAAAGGTTTTAAAGTTCAAACGGAGTGTTTTTGACTATAGAGAGCCAGGAAACAAGAGTTTAGTGGTGGTTGTTTGTAGGCATGACAAGTAAGATAAGGATACAATAAAAAGTTCCCAAAACCCGAGAAAAAAACGTTAATTCACATATCCTTGCTATTTTTTAATGGCAAACGTTACACCTACTTTACCATTACACCTGTAATTCTAAATTACACCATTACAAACAATTGAACCTTTGGGCTCTCCTCTAAAAAGGATATGCTTCTACCAAACGGGTTAGTCCAATGTTGGCACATATATGGTTGCTATTAGTTTTACCTTAAAATTATTTCTTATTAATCCTACAAACACGCACTTTTGGCATTAATCATGTTTCTTTGTAAAGTGAAATACACGCCATCCATTGAGATGTTTTGTGGCAAAATCATATTGGTAACGTTTACAATATCATTACTTCATGATAAAATAATTATATAATCTCCAAATGTTAGCCGTTTATGAACAATTGGTAAGTATGGGTATGGGTTTCCATACGGGTATGATTGCAAATTAAAATCTTACATTTATATATAGTTTAGTAAGGTATAAATAGTAAAATATCAGAATTATAATTGATTTGAACTAAAAAAAATGTTCAGTTCTCTAGTCTTCAAAAGTAACCAAGGTATTCGTTAAAAATCGATTGTGCTTTTGCCACTGTAGTATGGCAAGCGGTTAGCTTATGGTGTGGCGCCCTGGATTTGTATGCTTTTCTGGTTCAAGGTCTTATTAACATGCATAAATCGATGAAAATGGGTCGTAGGAAGAACAAGGTGGTCCAAGCTATCATTTCCACGGCTAGTTGCAACATATAGAAAACAAGAAATGACCTTATCTTTTTTCCAGAAAGTGGCTAACGTTTTGTAAAACAGTGGAAGACATTATAGGGTTGGGGTATCTTTGGATTAAAAATAGTCCCCATATAAAAGTTTAAAGTGTATAGATTGGTGTTTATTATTATTATTATTATTATTATTATTATTATTTGTAATTTTGTTGTTGAGCGTTGGCTATAACGTCTTCCTGGTTGCGCATTTTGAATAATAGTTGCCGTTAAAAGAACGATTTTCTCAAAAATCTAGGGTTTCCTTACTAACAGCATTTCTTAGATTTTCTAGGATAGAATGTCTCCTTTAAAGAACATTTTTTAATCTCGTTTGCAAAACAAAATTTTCCAAATAATGTAGAAAGGGTAAATATATTTAAGCAATTCAAGAGGACTACCATATGATCGACAACTATCAAAAATCTTGTTTAAATCACATAATCGCAATTGTGACGCCTTTTTACCCATCATATTTATTTGTATTCAATCTTAAAAAAAGGGTAAGAAGATGATTGATGAAGTAAATAATGAAACCTTTTCAGGCCAAAAGAAAGCACTCTCGGTCCCCTTCTCGCATGCTCGTTTCTTCTTCCTTTGGCACTTGATTTGAATTTAAATTTTGTAGCTTCATTACATCATATTTAAGTTACGTAGATTTTAAAGAAACTGTAAGTAAATTAATTAAATCCACTTTATGTGCCCTATCGTGTCAACGACATATTTGGTTTTATAAAAACTAAAGAATGTGTTGGTACCTTTTGTTACATAACTAGAGACACTCCCCCGCGTGAACAGCAAAATTCATTTTCGGTCCGTTCGTTACGGCACCGGTATATTGGCATGTGTTTTACATCGGTAACAAATAATATAAACGTATACCAATGCCGATTTCGATAATACCCTATAATGCTATACATGTGTGCCTTGTATGATTAAAAAAGTACTCAAATATGAAAGTTGTTTGACATAACTCAAAAATTAAACTCCTGTTTTATATCGATCGAAAACCATATAAATTGATTACTGAAACCGAGTGTAATAACACCGATATCGGTACCGAAGTTGTTCCATCAGTATCGGCATTAGTTCGATTCGTTATGGTATTGTTACGGTATCGGTTCTCGCTATAAGCTTATGATAAAAGAATGCTCGATTTTAAATACAATTTCATTTTCAATAAAATTTATATCGAAATGTTAATAATTCTTTTTAACACAACAATGTGTTTTTAAGTAAACGAGCACAATTTAATACTAATAAATAAATTGGTTAATTACATATATTTTATATAATTTTTTTTAGCAATACATATACAATCAATTATCTCAAAACAAGTTACATTATTTGAATAGTGGGTAAACGGACAACAAGTTGCACTGCTTTTTTTTAACTTGCAAAGCCTATAATGCTGAAAACTAAAACTAATTCTTTTGAGTTAATTTTTTCTCAACCGGGTATTGTTTTTTATGTAGTTGATAAATTTTAGTTCGTTAAAGTGTAGTCACTACTTACTTTTTTAAATATCCTTTTAGCACTGTTAGGTTAACTTAAACTAAATTTTAAGTATATAAACATGTAAATGCATACAAAAAGAAATTAAGAACTAAAACTTTGGATTATTTTACACACCTACCTTTTTATATTATCTTACATAAGTGAAGTTATTCTACACAGTAAGTTATTCTACACAGTGTAACAAAAATGAGAAGGGTAAGATGGATACAAAAAACACAATATATCATGAAATATGATACAATGAGCCACAAAATACAACACGGTGCCAAAAAATATAACACAATGCTGAATAAAAAAGACACAATGAATTGAAAAAATGACAGAATGATGAAAATAAGAAAAAGACACAATTGTACATAAAAGACACAATGATATAACGCATACTCTAAAAACTAAAAGCAAAACCCCAAAAAACGAAGACCTAGAAACTAACGTCGTAGGGTTCGATAAGACGGTTCCAATGCATCTTTAATGAGTTCAATCGGAGTACGTTTGATACCTTTCCTACGACTTCTTATTTTTCTTTCACTGTGTATTTGATCATAACCATATCTTACATATTATATTATATTATATTACTTTACATATTATAGTTTTCAGATAAATCTATCACTTATTACACTATTACACTATATTAATAATAGAGTGCTATTGAACAGTGTTTTTGATTTTATGCTTTTGAAAAGCTTATATATACTATATAGTTTGGCATTTGTTACAAAAAACTGTTGTGGTTCAGTTTGTTTGGTGGTATTTTGTGTTCTGTGCTGCGCCGGTTTGATCCTTGTCGCCAGCCCTTTTTATTTCCTGTTTTTATAAAGCGTTTTTTTTTAAAAGAAGGCAGAGTGGTTTACACGTGTTATCTTTCTAGCCTGCCCACCGTTTACTTTGCTGATTCATTCTACCTTCTTATTTAGATAATTCATTTGTTTCTTTCTCTACTTTCACACCACGATGATTTCGTTGGAGCAGCTCAGCGATTCCGGCGAGTCAACCTCTTCCCTCTCACAATCTGAAGGCTGGGAACCCACCGCCGATACTCTGCCATGGCTCTAACAGTGCCGTTGGTCAAGCCGCTAGGGTTCCGGTTAACTTTCGACACGTTTCTGGTAAGCCCTTTTCTATTGCATGTTCACTATTTTGTTATATCGGTTGTCCGTAAATCTTAATCCGAAGACTCATGTTAATCTGATAAGTAGGTAGCCTTGGTGATGCTGGTAGTGGTGGTTTCGCGGCGGTGAAGATGACTGTAGACTATAGCAGTACAGCCGGTGGTTTGGGCGGGCAGAAATAGGTGCGATGCCGATTCTTTACTGCATCGATGTGATTGATTTTGCCTTTGTTGTGATTTGTTTCTTCATCGATGTGATTGATTTTGGCTTTGTTGTTTCATTGTTACCCTGTTTCAGATCGATTTGTTGAAATGGCTCTTCTTGCACTTAAGGTTTGCATTAATTTACAATAAATACGACTGTTAATAATTTAATATATTTTGTTTTTAGGCTTTTTTATGTGACCTTTGGTGTTTACCTTCACTTGAGTTCAATATAGGTGAAATTAATTTTTGATTATTGATTTTCCAATGGGTGGATGATAATTTTACTTCCAATTGAAAGGGCGTTTCTTTTACTGTCTTGGTTTTGGTCGCCTTATGAGAAGTGTAACATACAGGTTCTGATGGAAGGTTTAAAGGAATCAATTAGGGTTTATATTGAATTTTTTTAATCATGTTGTAGTATATAATTTTTTAATTTTGGAATGTATAGTTGGATGAATTTGTTGTTAATTGATGATGGAAAGAATCTGGATGAGTTTACCGAGGATGTTTTAAAATACCTACATTGCAAAAAATCAGATTACTAAAGGCAAAACTGAATTTATGTTTTAAAATACCTACATTGCAAAAACTCAGATTACTAAAGGCAAAACTGAAGATTTTAAGGTTTGCACCTTCATTCTTCACTTTCAATTATCTACTTGCATAAGGACTATATTAGCCTCAGATCTGTATATACTATATATTATATGTATATGTAGATGTTTATATCTACAGTCTTTGGCATTTAATTTATGATATTAAGAAGCTATTCTGTGTGCTGATTATTGACAATATTCTGTTTAGGCACATAACAAAAATGAAGATTGCATGGTCGTGACATGGATATGGTGAGATATATAAACCGCAAGATCAAGAGGAGCATGATGGGGGACGAACGAGCGGTATTCAAGGATGTATTTTATGGCAAAACAACAAAGAAAATATGGTCTTAAGCTGCCAGATTAGTGTAGCGAACAAAACATCAGTGTTGGCCAATCTGGTTGCAATTTTCGGATCTACTTGTGGCGTACGGGGCAGGCACTGTCCAGAATGTTTTATGGTAGTGCAAGAAGTATTATGGGATTGAAACCAATGGTGAAAAAGGTACCATATAGTAACGGTTGTGGGATGCAAAGTGGACTACAAAATGGACAACAACATCACACTTTCAGACGAGATTTCGACACTGAATTGTGTGGTACAACGCATAAGCAAGTCGCGGTCTTTTGTAGCTGTTTTGAGAGGTGTTTTCGGGATGAAAACGATGTCCAAATAATCATCGTAAGTGTCGATAAGGGCTGCCCAAAACGGATCGAGAACTGGATGACATCGAGTGTTTTGGAATATGGTTTCGGGACGCCATTCAAGAACACCTCAGGTACCTATATTATGTCGTTTTGCCATAGTTTAGGAAGGGTATGGGTTGATTTTCGTTCTGGAACTCGCCCACATGTGAGGTCTTTGTGGGTTGGCTTGGGTATGTTACAGACATATGGCATCTATTTTTTCCCTTACCCCGCCACGTTTTGAACAGCTAAATTTTGCTCTAATGGGTCAAATGGGTTAAGCTAAAATATTTAACTAAAAAGAAACTGGGTTGAACAACTAATATGGATAGAAAGCTACATGTTTTGATGTTTTGATCTGGACCTAAACCGCCAAGCTTTCATGTTTTTGTAGTGACCTATATCTTAAATTTGATCATATGTTGCTGGCTGTTTATAAGTTAACAAAGCTCAAACTCACAAAAAGGTTTAGATCCATCAAGGTCTAAGACTACCGAGTGTGGGGCGCGTCCAGCCTGAGTCGTCCACACCGCCCCTCTTAGGGCCGGCCCGTCGAAACTCTCGGCCACAAGACGAAAAGGACGGGCTGCTAATTGGTTAATTCATTTTTTAAAAAGAAAGGGAGGTCCATCTCCTACACCCTTGCTCCATCCCTATCTTAATGAGCCTACCCCACAGTGACATGGCGGTCCATCCCAAAGGACTAACCTCCCCACACCCACAGTGACATGCGGAGTCAATGCGTTTTTTCCACTATAACAGTTATTGCACCTTTGCAACATGTGGTGACTATGAATATTTGCTTTTGATATTTGCAGACGAACCTACACTACAGAGTCAAGAAACTAGACAACTGAGGATGTTTGGTATTGGCTATTAAAACAATGCTTATTTATTTATATTATTTATTGTTCTTTTTGCCAAAGGTCTGATAAATATATGAGGCTAAACTGTCCTGAAGTAATTGTATTACAGGAACATGTTTTTCCCTAAGTGTAGCAGAGACTAACTGGCAATACATTGTCTTACAATTAATTCTATTTACCTTTAAGTGTAGTTTAAAAGGTTTGTACTCAACCTACTTCTAAAAATCTGAATGTTATGCATATTATACTGCATCTAAAATCTTAAATGTTAAATAATGTTTATCCATACAAGACAATGTGTACTTGCTATGTTACTATGCAATAGAAAAACCATTTTTGCCTCTGCAGTTACGTGTTCTCAATCCAAACACCTATATTAATTTGCAAATACTTCTTTTTTATTAGCTTTTAATATAATAATAATTGATGTGTTTAATAGTTGTAGATGTTTCACAGTTTCTGCGACGAACCACAATTATCTGACCCATTATTAACCTGCTCGCTTTGGATCGTTATTTTTTTTATAGCCTAACGTCGAACTATATACAGCAACGGCACATGGATATCAACAATACCTCCAACCACACCAGCTGCGAAGAGAATCAAAAGAGACACACCTATAATCATCAACAATGCACGTTATAGGAGAAGGTACCTATTCGTTCGTTTTAGTTCGCTTTTATTATGTACCCTCCTAAAAATTTGATGTAGCCGGAGGCAATCAATAATCGTTTATACTACTTGACAGGACAGGGGTCGAGTACAACTGGTCTGTGGACTGTGGGCACCTCCAACAAATGGCGAGGAAACAGCCTAAGCATTACTGCTATCCTGTAACAAAAACTTCCATACATTAATAATACAATGTTTATATATACTGTATATGTTTTTTAAACCAGTCATGTGAACAAACTTTCTACTAGATGCACAGACTCGCCTGCCTATGATAGCTCGTAGTGTCAACAAAATATGTGAATTCTTGTAGTTGTAACAGTGATCCACTCCCAAATAAGATTTATAATAAGATTATAAGAAAAAAGAAGTATATCATAACAGTTGAACATTCTAAATTGTTGGCTTTCTTGCAGGTTTTCAAGTACAACAAGCATTGCAGAATCTGTGACAAATGTGTCGATCGATTTGATCATCATTGAATGGTATGCCGATGAATTTATATGAATACTTATTTTACCTTCTGGTGACTAATTAAAAATCTAATGCATTTTCTTGCAGTGGCTCAATAACTGTATTAGGAAAAAAAATATAAAAAGTTTTTCACACTTATGGTCTCTGCTCTTTTCCGGGTAAGGTCCGATCTGTTACTTGTGAGATATGTGTTTGTAACGACTTTTAGTTGAACTTCCAATATCTAATACAAGTATGTTTGACTTTTCAAAGTCTTATGATGCTGTAGCTATGAGTAATGTAAATGTCATGTAAAGGTTACAATCTAAAACTAGAGCTAAATGCTTACTTTCACATAATGACTAATGTATGTATGTATGTTTGTTTATTTATACATCCACATTTCAGTTTGTTAGCTTTAAAATACGGGAAAACACTACATGGGGCTGCATTTGTGTAGGATGTCATTGTTGGTAGTACCGACTTGCAACGATTGTGGAATAGCATAATAAAACGTCGTGCAACGCACGACTTCTAGGGATGCGCTAACTGATGGCTAGGTGCAATTTGAAATTCAAGTTTTCTGATAAAAGTTTTAATGTGACGCCTACAAGTGTTCGTTTTTCCCATTCTAAGGTTGATATTAACCAAGATTGCAAGATGTAAGAACTCACGTTCAAATGTTAATCTTATGATGGTAGTTGTACCAAATTCGTTTTTGTTTTACGCCAATTTTGGCACAATACAAAGAAGTATTCAAAACGCGCAACGCGCGTTACTGAAAAAAACCTAGTTTAATTTGTATTTCTAATAACCCTTTCTAATATAGAATTTAAGTTTTGTTTGATACTTAAATAAATTTATTTTAAAAATTATCTTAAATCATCCGATTTTAAACTGATCTATCTCTCTAGTCATTAGTAAAACTGTCGGTACGATAATCAATTCAGTTTTCAGAACACTGGTTATGTCGCAAGAAATTAAAAAAGTTAATAGGGGACGGGGCACCCTTGGCTTGGGTTATGGGGCTACTTTAGCTGCGAGGCTACACGGTTCCGCCCTCTTGGGCTTGTTCATGAAGCTACTTTTTGAGGCTTGTGGAAGCCAAAAAGAGAAGCAAAAGAAGCCGAAGAAAGAGAAGAAAAAGTGGGGTTTTTTGGTTGGGGATCATCTCATGGGGTATGTGTGATTGGTGGGTATGGGGTTAAAATGGTGGGGTCCTTGGTTTCATACTACTTTGTGCTTGACGTTTCCAGTGTTTAGGCTAGTTTGGGTAAATAACGTGACATTGTGTAATTGGTGGACATGAAGCTACACGGGGATTGTGCCCCTTCCCCCTTTATTCAACGTTTAATTTTTTTTTGATCGGCAAATTACTATTATTCATCACCCAATAAACATACATTGTACAAGTGAGAGACTAACACAATGTACGACACCCAATAAATCACCCTAAATATACAACTATTACATCGTATATTTTCTACCCTTATCTCCTACCTCAACATTTCCAACCCCTGCATCACCACATGATATTTGTCTTCTTAGAAACGCTCGGATCCCATACCCTCTGCATTCCACACCACCTTGTCCATTTCAGTCTTGACTTGGCTCCTATTACGCCTACACCATTTTTTAGGAGCTTTCAAGATTTTATTTTCATGTCCCTCATGTACCCCATGCTCTTGCGACGTTCCATTCTCCAATGGGGCGTTAGATGAGTAGTGCAACGTTTAATTGAATGTATTAAACAATACGTAAATTTTGGATGTAGTTTACGGAAAAATTATAACTTAAGAAAACGAAAATACAAAAATAAAACTTGAGATTCATTGATATGAACAAACATATGATTTGAGCTTGCCGCCGAGTGTACGTAGCCTCCAAGTCTAGCCACGTTTAAAACCTCATTTATTTTCACAAACACATGGCCACTTTTCAAACTCCACTATTGTTTACTTTGAGGATACTCCAAGCTTCATTTCTTTGTATCCATAACTCAGGTTGTAGGTTAAATATTTTATAAAAAAATTTAATGCCTCCTTTAAATATTTTTGAAATTTAAACGTAAGCAATCCAGTCCTAAACAGCACACACATTTTCATTATGGAATCGGTTTAAATAGGTAATCACGAGAACCATATAAACACTATTTTTTACTTTAAACATGACATAAGACCGCTAATTCACTATGTAAGATCAACCCAACTCTCTAACTTTTATTAAACTTGCTAAGCACTACACTCATGCATTATAGAATTTCATGGTTAGGGGCAAGTGGGCGCTAAAACACCATCCCTCGGGGCGTGAAAAAGACGGGGTAGGAAGGGGTTACTCTAGTTAATTTTAATTCTTTTTTTTTTCTCTCAAATAAGATAATTACAAGTGTCTATCACACACATCTCACCATTCACATCAAAACCACTTCTACCTATGTGACGACCGGTAACGTAACAACATTTTCTTTTCACATTTCATCTCATCACAACACATACACTTGTATTCGAGTACATAATGTTTATATAAATTGAATATTGGGTCGTTAATAATTCACCCTTTACAACATATAAAAATAATGTTGTCAAAAAAACAAAAATGTTTATACTTTTGTCATTTTATGCGTCTAAAAAGATCAAAAAATTTACATTACCATCACATAATCGAATAATGGCTACTAACATTATTCCATTACAGAACAAAAGTAACATTATTCTCACATCTAAAACGACAGGTACAAAATGCCACAGTCGGTACTTTACAGAACTAAAAACAAGGTTACAAACAAAACAGCACGACGTACAAGACACTACATTCCACACACCACATTTGGACTAACTCGTTTACTTTCTGGGTCCCACGATAAAGACCCGTTCAAAAACCGTCTTCACTGCCACGTGTCGCAATATTCCCACCCTTCCCCTGTCACCACCCGTTACTTTAACCTAGCCGTCCGTCACCCACCTTTCAATTATTTAACCCGAATTCGTTCAACCACTCTCACCTCACTTTATTTTTTAACCGATCGGAATGTTTAAAATTCGTTGCCGGAGAATAATAATCGGCGGTTAGAGTGATCGGAAAATCGAATTCGATGATATATTGTTCGAATTGGTAATTCAATCGGAGTTCTTAGCGACAAAGTTCCGATAATTCGGGCTTGATTTGATCGGAATCAAATCATCGATTAAAGTCGTCAAAACAGGTAAGAGACGACGCGATTAATATAAATGTGAAATATGAATACGACCGGTTTAATTATTTTATATCTCATGTTTATAACACAGTTATATGTTTTATGCATTAAGTTTTATACCTCATATTTATGACGCAATTATCTATTTTATGTACTACATTATTTACGTTATTTTATAACACATTTATATGTTTTATGCATTAAGTAACGTCGTAAAGGAAATAACTTTTATTATTTAAAAAATATATTAAAATATATTATCTAGTGTATCTTTAGTGTAACATGTTTTATAATGATTTAAACAGGTCAGGAATTGTCAGCCTTATCTTTTAATGGCTACGCTTCAAAAGTTCAAGCTACTAGCGACGCAATGCGCAGTCGCTAGTAGTCCAACACGGAGTCCATCAGCATCGCCGGTGATTCATCTCCGGCGACGAAAAACATTACGGATGCTATTGTCACGCGGCGGCAATGGCGGTAGCCGAAGACTGCAGCCGCCGCCGCGTGACGAATTCACCGATCGAGGAGGTATCGAAACGGATTCGTTGGAGAAAGGGAAGAATGGGAGTGTGAGGCAGAAATTGAAGGATTTGCTAGTAGATTCAGGGTCACCGCCAGCGCGTGGAGAAGGCGGTGGAGACGAGACGAAGCGGTGGAGTGGTGGTGGCGGGTTGGTTGTACGGCGTGGTGGTGGTGGGTTGAGAGGGATGAGGCCGTTGTCTGGGACGTTACGGCAACGGTTAATGAGACGAGCGTGGAGGCCGGTACTTGGTTCGATTCCCGAGTAGATTATTGTTTGTTTTTTTTTTGGGAAATGTAGAGATAGTTTCCAGAAATTATGATGATGATGATTGTGGATGTTGGATCTCTGATTCAGTACCAAGTTGATAAAAATGTAAGGTTTTGTTGACAATTATATTTTTATTAATTATTAATATTAATATTTATTTTATCATAGGATGGTGATGTGCAAATTGCTGTTAGATTCGGTTTCTATAATCGGTTTCTATAATCAGAAACGATGGTGATGTGCAAATTGCGGTTAGATTCGGTTTCTATAATCAGAAACTCTAGCTTCGGGTTTCTAGCTTCGGTTATGGATAGTGACGGATCCAGAAATCTTTTTTTAATGGGTTAGTTTCATATGACTAAACATAAAAAATTTGTCTCAAATCACGGCTTTGGGTCGGTGTGCCGGTTCGGGTCGGATAAGGTTTATCACGTAATAAAAATCTAAGCAGTTAATGCTGTGGGAAATCGAATATCGGTTAAGGGCCGATATTTGAGATATAGGCTATCGCGGTGGGATATCGGTATTTTAATATCATGCAAAATGAATAAGTATTTACACACACATATCCTAAAACATAATCATATATAATACTAATTACTAACAGTAATATCAAAAATCAAGACTCCAATTCGCAGCCTAGAAATGTTCGACTGTTTGGTTTAGGGTTCTGGAAGTGTTTTTGGGCAGTTGGGCTCTTAATGTTTATGGGCTTATTCTAAAAAAAATGTTTTTTATGGGCTTTTAGTTAAATTGGCCCCCAAAAAACAAAATCTAGAAATACGATGCTATGACCGATATTTGAGAATCAAAATATCGGCGAGATATTAGTAAATATCACCGAAAATATCGGTACCGATATTCGCCACCGATATTGACACCAAATATCGGCCACGGTCCGATAACTGATATCCCACCGATATCCCGTCGATATCCCACCGATATTGACCACTTAGATAAAAATACGATATAGTAATGCAAAAAATTTGGGATCAGAAATTTGAAGCACATAATGTAAATATGATTGTCTTTAAGGATTAAAAAAAATACGTATAGTTGTTTTCAGGCTACTGTTAACATGAAAGACGACTATGTTGACCCAAAAAAGCTTGTAATGCTCTTGGTTCCCCCACATAGGCCAAAACGGTCTTAATATGCGCCATTGTCTGCAAATTTGGAAAAATTAAGGAGATACCAGATGGTAAAGCATGGGTTTTTGTATTTTAAACAATAATCTCACAAACTCAGCTCTAATTTCACAACACCCATATAATAAAAATAAAAATACAAGATAAATTAGCAATACCCATATGATGAGTTGATGATCACTAAGAATTTTGTAACTGGTTTAAGACCTTGTTGAAAGAATATCAAAAGGAAATGATATTTATACTAAGACAAAGGAGAGTAGGGTAATATGTGTAAGGTTCACCCATTGAAACACCATAGTCTTGTTTGTTGCTTGATCTTCTGGAAATTAATTCTAATTTTAATGGATCTCTTAATAGATCACAGATTTACAACTTTATCTACATATGAATCTTGAATTTCTACTAAGTTGAAAAAAACCAAAATAAATAGGTGCTTCTTGTCTTGATCAAACATAGTAAATCTATATAGAAGTTTTTATTTACAATTGAAATCCTATTGACCCGTTTCAATCGTCCCTTTATAGTTAAGTTTTGGTTTAAATAGTTAACCCATTGAAGATTAAACATAACTCAAATCGACCCGCTTATATATAAAGAGGAATTGCTTTTAATCTTCTGTAATCGCGGGATAATGAGTTCATCATGCATGTTTTGGATACAAAAATCTACAATATAAACACAACTAAAATGCATATGATGCAAAACATACATAGATTGTATAGCAAATAGGAAAGGCTACATAATGATTTAAGCTTTTTATTACTATGAAAAGGGAAAGAATACATACGCTCTTATATTTTACCATTGATCCTTTCAATAACAACAATAAGCCTCTGAGTCCCAAACTTCACCATGTACTAAGCAAACCCACCAGGCCTACGGTGCCTCCTAGACATTATGTCACATAAACAACGTATAGTTGAAATTATGATAGATAAAAATTAAATATAAATACTTTTAATTGCTTATTGGAAGTATTTCAAGAACCTACATGATAATTAGTTGACCATACTGATCATTATTCACAACACACTGGATTGCATAAGTAGTCACGAAAACACATAATATACCTTTAGGCTACAACCCTATCCCTACCGATTTAGGTCTTCTGATGAAACACACACAACCACTGCCCGAGTTTCATGGCGGAACCTACAAATTAAATGTTGGCCAACAGGAGTGGAGGACTACCCAAGAAAGACTACCCCCACACCCTTGAGTAGTTCTCAACTTGTCTAGATACAAGGGTGACCCACTTTTTGCTGATATGACGGCAAATCTTCCCTAATCTTGCCATGACTACACCCCATTGGCATGGATTTGGGTTATGCCATACTCTTATAAGCCTATAATATGGCGGAGTCCCTTCAAGTACTATTTATTCAATCATACAACACAAAGAGATTGGTGACTTTTTACTTTTGTCTAATAATTCAAGTATATTCATCCTCACCTAATTTAAATGAGAATTTCATATATAATATACATCAGTTATTACATAAAATTTTTGTGTGCCAAAAATAGAACCTTTTTATTGAGGACGTGTTATCATAATTTTTCACACTTCAAAGTAATCAAATTGTTTGCCCTCGTAAATCCTTTGATAGCCATGAAGGGCTATTATGATCGCTTCCTCCTCCGTTAGCACCTCCTCACTATTCATCGCCTCTTTGAAGACAGTATAGAAATTATTCATTTGGATTTTCCTAAACATGGAATGTATCTCATAGACCGTGCGGCTTGTTTCACCCGCACTTTGGCAAAATCCTTCAAGTAGTGCATCCCAGAACTCACACGAGCCGCTAGTCCTACTCTCAGCAAAATCAGCCAAGCCCTTGCCAATACAATTTTCTCTTCTTTTGTCCAACCCGCTGTTGCCATTCCGAGAGATGAAAACATTTTTTTTGGTGTGGTAAGAGATGAAGATATTCTTTTGCGTGTGGTGGAAGTTGAGAATACTTCGTATGTGTGAGAGAAATTGGTAATGATTTGTATTTATAGTAGTTTATTTAAAAGAAATAGTTTTTTTGTAAATGGTTTCAACGGTCTCATGACCATTCAACGGTCAAAAAACAAACCATAACAATCGACTTTCTCTGTCGGTGAATTAAACCTACATGCCTTATTTATGGGAAAGGGTGACGGCGGTGTACCGAATACAGGTATATACCCGCATGCTTTACTCATGAGGGTGCCCTCTTCTCTCTTAATACACATTGTTGAGAAAGTATACGGTATAAAGCCCCTTAAAATAAGAAGCGTAAGAAGCCACCAGAGATTGACACCTGTCAATCTAACCTAACCACAGTTACACCACAATTAAACGTATTTTTCCTCTTCCTGTTCTAGACCTAACCCATCTCATTTTGAAACAAACCGATCGCCACCAGCACCAGCACCATCACCACCACCAGCACCAGCACCAGAACCACCACAACCACCACCACCAAACCTGCAGTAAAATGATAAGGGAAATATATGCAATTATGCCTTTCAGTCTAAAAAAATGAACCTGTTATTTCTTGAGAACCTTCTAGAAGTTCCGCTTCCGCCGCTTTCGTTGGGGTCTGATACACCAGCGCCGCCACCACCCGAGCTTAGTGGTGGCAGGCTTTCAAGAAATAATCAAGAGAATGTGGTGGTGGCTGATTAATATTATAATAACCCGATCTATTGACTATGATTCCTTCTCCACCCCTAAATATTATTAAGATATTATTATAAAAAAAAAACAGTTGGAAAGAGGATCAGTGAAGGGTTGATTACCTCCTCATTTCATGAAAGATTTTAATAAAAGAACGATGATCATGGGCGTGTGAACTGGGATCTTAATGGTGTTGGTATAAGTTTGATGGTATAGGTTGTTGGTATAAGTTTGATGGTGGTTACCTGTACATAAAGCCAAAGGGATGCGTTTGAATTGAATGGGGTGCGTTTGATTTTTGTGATTGAAAGATGATATTTGAAGGGTGTGTTTGACTTATGGCAAAGGTGCGTTTGAATTTTTATTTGGGTTTTGATGAGTGCGTCTAAATTTTTCAATGAGTGCTTCTAAATTTCAATGAGTGCGTCTCAAATTTTGCTAAGTGCGTCTGAAATTTGATGAGTGCGTCTGAAAATTTTTGATTAGTGCGTCTGTAAATTTGTGAGTGCGTCTGATATTTTTAAAAGTGCTCTGTTTTTCACCAACTTCATCTTCTTCCTCTGCAACTTTTTTTAACCTAATTTTTATGTTTAATCATCCTTATTGAAACAAAATCGAGAGTATTTCGACAACTATTACGATTCATAATTGTTCATATGATTATTTTTAGATTCAAACTCTGATATTACGTTTTCGTTCATTGTAATCGTTTGTTTTTTTTTTAATTGTGTAATCATTCTGAACATGAATCGATCTGAAAACGATGAAAAATCAGTGTTCAAATTAGTTCTGCTACGATTTGAAACAAAAAATCAGACGGTTTTTTCTATTTTACCCTTGGTTAGTTTAACCCAAGTATGATTAGGGTTTTTAATCTGCATCCTTAATCTAATGACTGAGACTGCTTCTTACGCTTCATACGTTAAGGGAGCTTTATACGTTATCTCTCCCCCACATTGTTTACCAAACGCAAATCTAAAAGTATATATGTTCATAGATATTAATTAGATTTTTAACATCTATTAGATCTAGTAGTATTTAACACAAACACATAAATAAACATAAGCTACACAAGCACGCTAAAACATGTGAGGATAATCAACATGTTTTCGTTCCCCTGGCCTTTGACATGTTCGGTTCCTTGGCACCGGAAGCGGTGCGGTTTTTGGCTCGGGTTCAGCGGGTAGTGCACAACAACTTTTCCACCCCTCAAGGGCAGGGGTTTGTTTTTAGCAGATTAGGATTTTCTATCTATAAAGGGGTGGCGGCGTGACTTGTTACCCGCCTACCTACCATCCTTATGTAATTTATCTTTTATTTTTAATGAAAAATCAAAGTTCATAACTTATTATTATTATTATTATTAAAAAAAATCTACAAACACAAGTTTATAAATGTATTTTTCCATTCATAAATGTTTCAATACATGATATGGAAATGAAGCAAAACAAGCCACTTAATTCCGTTACTCATATAGTTTTTTAACTTTTTATATTGTTATCAAACCACATAATATGATCACTAATCAAGTAGTTGATCTTTGTAACAATTCTCGGATCAAAACATAAAACCATAAGTTCTAACAGTTAGGGAGCGCGACACCACACTGTTTAGCAACTCGTTGCGCATCCTGAGGGGTGACATACTGGCGTAGGGTCGGGTTTTGTAGGTATCCACAGAAGCAAGTCTTCTGTTCCTTCAACCTAGCGCAACAATCGCTCGATGGTGGTTGATGGGATGTGACTGCACCCGCACACACCATAAGTTCCATGTAGTTGCAATTCCCAGCAGCTGAGCCGTGACCCATGAGTACCAACATAAACGCAAAAATAACAACCACACAACATATGTTGTAAGATCTCTTCATTTTGGAATACTATATGAAAAGACTGAAGTTTTGTGGTTTGAGCAAAAGAGTTTGACACAATTTATAAGGGAAGTGAGGAGGCGAGAGTTAATGTTTTAGTGACTCAAAAGTAAATATTTTCTTAACTTGTGAACAAGATTGGTACCAATTTAATTCTCAACCGTCAAGTGTTGTTTGATAGGGATTGTTTATTTACTTGTTTTTTCTTTTCAAGAAACGGTGCCCATGCATACCAATTAAATTTCCTGATCATGAATTTACTTTCATGTGAAGCATTAATAATTAATAAACCCATTTAAGATATAAACACTACTTTAGAAAAAGGAATGGGTATGAACACTAGGATTTATAAAACTAAAAGTCCGTAATGAGAGAAATAAAGAGTGTTTATAGTCGATTGTAGAAATGTAGAGTTAGGTAAGTATGCTATCGCCCCCACCCTTATGGTGGAGTGTCATTCAGTAAAGAGCGAATACGAGTGGCGCTGGTTCAACTTGAATGAGAGGCGAGGTTTTATCGATTATTCCGCTGCCGTGCCTTCGGACAGGTGAAGTTCGGGTTTCTGGGCATCTGGGAAAGCCAAGGGGCTGGCGGCGGTCGAGTAGTCGATCTTGGCCGCAGTGCCCGATGTCACGGGGGTTGGCACGTCGTTTCTTGCCGTTAAAAAAAAAGTTAAGTATGCTATTTTTGGTTGAGTATAATTTTTGAAATTACTTTAGGAAAAATTACATAAATCGTCCTTTATGTTTACCTATTTATTCAGTATATGTCCTCAAACTTCAAAAGTGATGAGAATCGGCCTATATGTTCTAAAATCTTTCAAGTCTCGTTCTTTAGCACTAACTTGGTTAGATTTTCTAGTTAAATCCAGTCATGTGCATTGCACATGAGGGTAAATTTGTCTTTTTACTCTTTTAGGGACTAGTTGTGTAATTAACTTATACTTTTGGTCCAAAATTAAAAAAAACAATTTACTCTTTACCCCTATCTTTCTCTCTCACTACATCTCTGCCTTTCTGTTATGACACTTTGTCATTCACCCAAAGTTTCTTCATCCCTGTAATTCATCACCTCTCTTCTTCACTACCTTGACTTAGTATTATCCACAGATATCCCAAACCATTAACCCCTTCCCCCTTATCTTCAATACCTTGACTTAGTATTATCCAGACAACACTGAGAGAGAGAGAGAGAGAGAGAGAGAGAGAGAGAGAGAGAGCAGTAAGAGAGAAAGAGAGGGGACGAGTAGGAGGACTCCACTATCGATGATGGCAGAGCTCCGGTGGAAGCCGACGATGCTGCTTTCAATCGAAGCAACAGTCACCATCCCCTCTTAACCATCTCACATCTATACCCACCCTTTATAGAGAGAGGGAGTAACATGCAGAAAGAGATACGGAGAGAGAATAGATAAAGGGTCGCCAGCCTTGACCCTTGGTCGGCCGGCCTGCACAAGCTGACGGATGACCAGAATAATAATGAAGGTGCGACGACGGCGGGCTCCGGTTGTAGTAGTCCAGATCTATAAAACATAATGATGATGATGGCGAATAATATTAAGGTAATCGGTAGCCTGGAGATACTTAGGTGATCTGTGCTGGTTGTCCAGAACAGTAACGATGGCTACGATTACATGATGGTCAGAGGGAGACTACTCGGTCAACAAAAGTCAAGAACTAGTCATACCTGGGTCAAAGGATGGTCAATATCCAGATTGTAATTTGAGCACATGGGAGGTATAAACTGCAACTCTTACCTGGAACAATTATATAGATATCCTAGTTATCAATTAAGATTATATTAGAGTGCGTGCACGTGCTACTGGATCGGTGGCGAAAGACCTATACAAGGACGGAGGGAAACGAGGTGAGGGGGATGTAAGCTGGTTGTCAGTTGATGGTGGGTTGCGATGGTCTTGAACCCGTGATCAAAGAAACAGGGACAGAAGTGAAGGTTCAGATCTGAGATGGAGTATGCGTGATGATTGACGGGTTTGTTTCAATGCCTTTCTACTGGGGTTGTTGCTGGTGTTAGAGATGGTGACAAGAGGATGGGAGGATGGGATGGTGGTGGCAGTGGTGGTGGTGGTGGTGGTGGTGTGATGGTTGATGATGGTTAAGAGTCAGAGAAAGATAGAGAGATACTTGAGAGATATTTTTTAAAAAGGGGGCAAATGAAAAGAGCAGGTGAAATGTCAATAATACCCTCACGTGACATAACTTAACCAAAAAATCTAACCAAGTTAGTGCTAAAGGACGAGACTTGAAAGATTTTAGAACATATAGGACGATTCTCATCACTTTTGAAGTTTAAGGACATCTACTGAAAAAATAGGTAAACATAAAGGACGATTTCTGTAATTTTTCCATTACTTTAATAGATCTTCAAGAATTAAACTTTTCTTTAACATCGAGATAGTTACTGTTGCTACAACAAATATAGGTCAGGAGAGGGTTTGAACGTTCCAAGGTCGTCAAGCTTCTGAACTCGTTTGCTGCTTAAAGGGGCTGGACCAGCAGCATGAAAGAACTTGTCAGAAGGGGTAAAAGGGTTAAAGGGTTTCGGTTAACCAAACGCAGGTCGTGGTGCCCCGCTACGTTGTAAACGTAGATGGGAGGTTCAAGAGCTTTGATATTTTAGTTGTTATGATTCTGATTTGGGATCGACCCAAAGTCAGAATCTTGTTATTATTGGTTAACTTAAGAAAAGATCAAATATAGAGTATGATCTTGAAGAAAGGAACTCTTGATCCCAAGTTACAACTAAGGACCATCCACGTAAGCCGATGAAGGCTGAGACCTGCGAGTAACAGAGCGTGATTCCACACGTAGGGGCTGTGGCAGCCAGCTTGGTTGTAGAATCAGCATGGTTGTAGATTTCTAAGAATGTATAGCAACAGCTCAGAGGCTTCAAGGCTTCAGCCTGCTGCTGCTGAAAGTATTATTAGAGAGAATAACTCTAGAGAGAGTATTTAGAGATAGAGAGAGAGAGAGATAGAGAAAGGGAGAGTGAGATAGGTCTGATGTCAAGACCCATCTACCTTAGATGTGTGGTTTGCCTCTCTATTTATAGAGTGAGGGATGGGTTAAAACCCCAGTGAGCTTCTTTGTTGGGCTTGGGCTTGGCCCAATATATTGATTATTTATTTTGCTATTTGATAAATTGGATTTGGCCCAATGGGTACCCTACATCATCAGCCCCCCAATCTAGTTTAATGTATATATCTATGTACATTATACTAGACTCGGACTATTTTTGCGCTTTCTTTCAACTTTTGCTGTTTTGGTGAGTTTTCATTTTTGCAAATACTTTAGTGTAAGTAGAGATAAGTATCGATAAATGAACCTTAGCATGATGAGTTTTTCAATGTGTTAGGGTTTATACCGATAAGATTTGAAGCTTGTTTAAGCTGATGATCTTGAAAGCTTATTAGGGTTTGAGTTGATGAGCTTGAAAGCTTATTGGGATTTAAGCTGATAAGCCCTTATTTTAGTGGAAGCAGCTGATGAGCTTGAAAGCTTATAAGGATTTAAGCTGATAAGCTTTGCCATTTGCTAAGCCCTTATTTTGATGGAAGCTATGGAGCTGGATATTTCTCCATTACTTTCTTCTTTTCTTGTTAGCTTGTATTAGCTTCGGCATATCGGTTACTGACTTTTCAAGTTATCGCCTTTTGAGCTTAATTTTCTAAGCTTCTTTGTTGTATTGGCGAAGTTATTTTGAGTTGTGTGATTAAAATCATCTATATCTTACATGTATGCTCTTTTGGACGATATTCCCATAATTTTGTAAAATATTTTTTTGGAAATATCTTTATTTTGGGCATAAGCCTTTAGAAGGTGGTTCATTTATCAAATGACTATGGCAATTTAAATGCTTGTAAGTATCAACAAAGTAGCTAAGTATCACTAAATGATTGTAGCTAGGTGCATTTACAGAGGTTTTTAGCAAGTCACGTTTTTGAACAAATGTCGGGAAGTTAATCTGAGATATGGTGGATTATTATATTGACCGAATGGTCGATTTCTAAGCAAGATAGCAAATGAGCTTCATGTGACAGAAGGAAGGTTGCATGTGTACGAAGGAAGGCTTCTTAGACATGTAGGTGAAGCACATTGCCTTGAAGGTTGACTTGTTGTGACCTGACTTGATAAAAAGCTTGTATATGTTCTAAGCTTTGAAGGCTTTGAGCAAAGTTATTGTGTTTGTTGATTAAAGCATATAGATTTTACCCTTTAAGCAAAGTGGCTTGGTTTGACAGCTGAAAAGCTTGTGGATTTCTTTAAGCTTATGATGAAATCCATGACTAGCCTAATTCTTCATGCTATCAAATTGTTGTGATAATTTTTCTTATAATACAAGCGATGGAATCAAGTAGGCAGAAGCAAACAAGGTTAAATAGCGAATTTCTTTGTTTACGAACGTTCGCTTTTGATTCTTATTCACGAGCTTTGTTCATAGGAAGTTGAGTGTATGACCTTGCTAGCGAGCTTCTTTGATGCGAAACTTGACGTATGATTTTTGCTTGTAAGCTTCTTTCGTTCGAAGATTGATATGAGATTCTTTCGCTCAAAGCTTGATATATAGAGCATGTCTATAAGCTTCGTTTGTATGAAGTTGAGCTTCTTTTGTTGACATGACTAAGTGTCCAAATCTATTGATTTGTTTCTTTTTGCATTAGTTGCACAATATTTATTTGTGATATTGGAGGATGTTCGACACGAGAACATTTAGCACCGTTTTGGTAAAGTATCATTCGTTGTATTGTTTGGGAAACCTTGTAGGGTTCCATTTGATGTTAGCCTTGTATGACTAGAACATTAACATGTGGTTGTGGTATTATGAACCTTTCAAGCCGTCAGGCTCGACATGTTATGATTGCCGATCATGGACTTTTATGTTAGCTTTCATATATTTTGTTTTGTGTATGGCCTTGTGAGATTGTTTCACTTTTGAATTGTACCTTAGTGTATTTTTGTGATTGTGTATGTTCGCATGTTTGCATGTTTGGATGCTTGCATGTTTGCATGTTTTGTCTTTGTATTTGTTGGGGAATGTTTTACCGGTAGCACCTTAAAAGGTTAAGTGCTGCAGTCACTTATCCTTAAGGTAGTCTAGGCAAACAAGTCGCCACCTATCCTATGTACACTACTTAGTGTTTTTTGGTTTTTCGTTAGTTTGTTTAAAAACTCAAGGAACAATTGGTATAGGCTGCTCAAACCCGTCTATGAGACATGTAAAGAAAAAGCTTTGTAGGTCTCATGGAGTTGGATTGATCTAGGAACTCACCCCTTATATAGGTCTATTCAACCCTTGAACCTATTGAGCGATGTCGCCTGGGAGCTCATCCCCTTACATGGCCCTTGCCATGGAGTTTCTTGCTAGGTTCTCAACTTGATTATAGGATAGAAAGACAAATCTTGATGGAAAATGCTATGATTCATTCATTTCATGATAACTAAATGTTTACACAAAGAAGTAGTAGAAATCTCTTTGCCGTTTGTGGTTACGCTAAACCTTTTAAGGTGGTTACGCAGAAGTCATGACATGTATAGCTTCTTTATCCTCCTATGCTTATTGTATAGCTTTCAAGCTTGTAAGCTTCAATTGTTGTATATGAAACTTCTAAATTTCTAAGCTTCAGTTGTTGTATTTGAAGCTTATAAGCTTGTCATAGTTGAAGCGTTTAAGCTTTTGAGCTTCTTTTGTTGTCTTTGAAACTTCTAATAACGTGTTTGAAGGAGTTTATGTAAGCTATTGTATTGGAATCATGTCATGTCTATGAATGTTTTCATGGACGAGAGATGATATTTCAACTTTTATCATCTTTGTGGGATCTAAATTGCATTGATAATAAGATGACTTGCTTTCGAGATCATAATAGGTGAGACCAGGTGAAGCTTATAATCTTCGTAGCTTCTGAGGTGGGAACCTTTGAAGTCTATAACCTTCTAAGCATTGGGGGTCATGGCTTATGGAGACCTGTGAGGTTTAAACCTTCTAAGCATTGGAGGTTATGGCTTATGGAGACCTGTGAGGTTTGAACCTTCTAAGCATTGGAGGTTATGGCTTGTGGAGACCTGTGAGGTTTAAACCTTCTAAGCTTCTGAGTTACAATTTGTGAAGACCTACAAAGCTTAAAACCTCTTGTGTTTACAAGGTTAGAGTTTGTAAGGACCTTTGAGGTTTATAACCTCTTGGATGAACGATTCTAACTTTGTTCACTAATTAAAGAAAGTGGTTACATTTATTGACACATTGTAGCTAAGGTGGTGTTAAGGGAGGATGTATGGGAGGTGTTGATTTGTATACACAACGATATTTTCTTTCATTCCTTTGAAGTGACCTTGTTGGCATGGGGAGGCTTTTCCTTCCTTGAGTTGTTTATCCTTTCAAGGGGAGAAAAGCATATGCTTTAGGTGGCATGCGTGTCCCATTGAGACGTTAGGTTGTTTGAACACAAGGTTAGTCTTGATAAGGGGTTCGTCTTTCCTTGAATAATGTTGACCCAATATAGTAAGCCTTTAAGCTTCTTAACTTCTGCGAAAGAAAGCAGCTAGGCTGTCGTTTTGAGTTATCGTGTTTCTTTGCTATGGTAAGATGCTTGAAGGCATTTCAGCATTTGAGTAAATAAGTTGACATGTGTAATTGTTTTGCTTCTTTGCTTCTTGACTTCTTTTAAATGTGGGTTTGTCCACACGAGCCACCAGCCCCCCAGTCAGAAGTATTCATGACATGGTGATGAGTGATTCTGACTGATATCAAGGTGTTGTTATACATCTTACCTCTTTGTTCCTTTTTTCGAAGATTTGTTGCTATATAGGTTGCTGTTAGTGGAAGCCTTTTGCCCTGTTACCATTTAACCACTTGAGTCATTAAGAGATGACTTTGGTTATGTTGTTTTTCAACCATTTGAGTTTTTTACCTAGATACGTTCTGCCCTTTTATCCTTTAACCCTATGAGCTGATATGCTTATTTTCTTTGGGGGTTACTTGCTTGATTTAAGCATGTCAACTTACTCATATCAGCCCTTGGTAAAAGATGTTCATGGCTTGAGGTGCGTTTTATTAGTTTATTTCGGATTGAAGTTGTTTTTATTTCAGATATATTAGGCCGTTCACAGAATAGAAGCTTGTTTGAAAGCTTGCGACGTTGGCGATTTAAATATCCATAGGTTGATGTGTTGAACCACATATTTATTTTGATGTTTCCTTATGTTAGCCTTAAAAAATGTTACAATGTTTACATCATAACTGTATTTGTGGCTATTGGTAAGGAACAGAGTTTTGACTTGGTCGTTAGTATAAATGGTTCATGTGTAGCTTTTGAAGCTGTTAGAAGTTGAAGCTGATCTAAGTAATAGCAAAGCTTCATGAATAATCAATTTGAACGTTGTGAAGCTAAATAGTTGTGAAGCTTCAACGCATAGTGGTCTGAAAAGCTATAAGACTTTAATTAATCCCGTAGCCTAAAAGGCTGTAAAGCTTTGATGAGTAGCAACTTTTTAAGGCTGTAAAGTTTCGAGAATTAGTGGCCAGAACTGATATAAAACTTCCATGAAAAGTAGCCTAAAAATGTTAAACGCTTCACTGGATACTTAGCCAAAAGGTTGTGAAACTTTGATGAATGGTAGCCTAACGTCTTTGGAGCTTCCGCTAGAATAGACTAAAAGGCTGTAAGGCATTAGAAACCTGAAAGACTTTTAAAGCTTTAATGAACAGTAGCTTAAAAGGCTGTGAAGGTTTGATAAATAGTAACCCAAAAGGCTTTAAAGCTTCAACAAGCAGTAAAATAACTAGGTTTTTATGTCTAGTCTGAAAAGCTAAAAGGCTACAGGGCTATTCTCTTTTGACTTTTGATAACACTCACTTTTTGTTTAACCCACATGGGTTGTCAGAAAAAGCATCCACGTATCTTTTTGTTTTTTTTTATTAATTACTAAAAGGTTGTAAAGCTTTAGGAAATAGCGGCTTAAAGTGATGTAAAGCTTTCATGAGAAGTAGCCTAAAAAGGCTTTAACGCTTCTTCGAATACTAGCCTTAAAGGCTGTGAAGTATTTATTGTTAGTAGCATGAAAGGCTTTAATACTTTTGATTATGAGTGGCTTAATTGGATCAAAAGTTTTAATGTACAAAATTTCTAAAAAGCTTTAATGTATAAAATTTTAAGGAGTTGTGGACCTTTAATGTGCATTAGCTTAAATGGCTTTAAAGCTTCAATAAGAATAGCCTAAAAGATTATAAGGCTTTAGAAATTAGCAACTTCGAAAGCTTTAAAGCTTAGATGGATAGTAGCCAAAATGGCTTTAGACGTTGGATGAGTGATAGCCTTAAAGGCTATAAGGCGTTATAGCTCAAATGGGTAACGGCTTTAAAGTTTGAATGAACAATAATGTGAAAGGTTGGAAGGTTTTAGAGAATAGCAGCCTGAAAGTCTTTAAGGCTTTGATGGGCAATAACCTAAAAGGATTTAAGGCTTTGATTGTCAGTAGCCTAAAAGGCTTAAAGGCTTTGATGAGTAGTAGCCTAAAAGGCTTGAAGGCTTTGATGAGTAGTAACCTAAGAGTTCTGTGAAATTTTGATGAACGAAGCCTAAAAGGCTTAAAGGCTTCGATGAGCAATAGCCGGAAAGGATTAAAGGCTTTGATGAGTAGTAGCCTCAAAGTTCTGTGGAATTTTTTATGAGCGAGGCCTAAAAGGCTTAAAGGCGAGCAGCAGCCGGAAAGGCTTAAAGGCTTTGATGAGCAGTAGCCTCCAAGTTCTGTGAAAATTTTGATGAATGTAGCCTAAAAGGCTTAAAGGCTTCGATGGTTAGTCGCTTAAAAGGTTGTGGAGCTTCGGTGACCAGTAGCCTTGAAGGTTAGAAAACTCCGTTGGACATTGTGTTAAACGTCTATAAAGCTTCAAGGACAATGTATGGTATGTTTTATATACTTAAAACAAGACTCATGTTATGTATTGTCAGAATCAAGACAACTTTAATAATGATTTTACTCATTATTATTGTATGGAAAAACGTTTAACCTTTTTTTTTCTTTTAAAAAAAAAGGGAAATTTTTGTCTTATATGAACATGGTCATGTTAACACTTTTTTTTACAAGTTCTCATGTTAAATTAATGACATATCATATGCAATGTTTGAGTTACTTTGCCTTTAAGTCAAATAAACAAAAACAAATTTTTATACATAGATGTCACACCCTCAAATTTCAACTGCGGGATTTTACCGCGAGGCGCATGACATACCAGGATCCCATAGCCATAAGTCATATGAACGAACTCTAAATGCCCAAACCATTTAGTTCATTTTCAAAATCAAGTTTAGTTAAGCTGCGGAAGTGTAAACCAATTTTAAATCTTTTAGAAACCATGCGCAAAACAACGCGCCCAAAATTAATGCCATAAAAATAAAGGTAAAAGCATGATATGTAAATTAGGTGTATGCCCAAGACCCAATGCAATGAAACGTGTAGTGCTTCCTAATCGTGACACCGGAAGCTAACTACCTGCAAAAGCATGTAAATGGTGGGTCAACAAACAATGTTGGTGAGTTCACTAAGTAAAATAGGCGAGTAAGTAAAAGCGTCGGTTTCCCAAACCACGTAACCAAGTAAAAGCGTCGGCCTCCCCGGCCACAAATAAACAGCTAATTCACATGCCAGGGGTAGCTAACCCACTCATGATAACTAACACCGGCGAATACCGAACTACTAATGAACGAGTTCCCACAACAGGGAGTATAGTGCCTTGCGTCATTGCCCATCAACAATGACATATGTTTTAAGTTATTAGTTCACACCCATGCTCCCAGCACGATGTGAGGTTTGTTAAACCTAATAGCGCTATCAACTAGTAACCCGCTTGCCCATCCGGCAATTGATTCGGTATTTTGAAGGACTTAAAAGATAGGATTGGTTTAGTTCATCAAGGACATATAGCATGAATTAGTAACAGTAGATTCACCCCGTGAACCATGCACCCCCAAACCCGGGATGTGTAAAAGTAGTCCCAAACCGGACTAGAAAACGTTAAGTAAGTTGTCTCAACCCGAGACACATGCTTTTGAGAAAAGAGTAGTGAAACTCACCTTAGGTTGCAAGCAAAAATATCCAAACTCCAAAGTAATAGAGACTCGCTACCGACTCCCTATTATATGTGTCACTATGTGAGTACATGTGCATAACCAATACACCATATAATTCGTTTATTCGAGACTTTTAAAAGTTCAAAACCGTGTAGTGACACCTAGTGACTCTACATGCACAAGTATGTCCTACGTATCCCGTTGGTGATCATAGTGATTATTATGAGTTTAATACATCAAATACATCTCATACAAGTTTCCACACAAGTACATGTCAATTACATACCACATACAACTCCAAATAGTCACATAAAGACCCCGTACACAATCTGCGTTTTTAGGACAGATTGTGCGCTGTGAAAAACTAATTATTTAAAATACTTAACGAATGAATTAAAGTCCCAAATTTTTGCTGAGTATTCATGGGGATTTGGTTGCAAACCCATATTTTTTTTGTCTTAAAACCAAACACAAAAATTATAAAAATTCGTACAACACAGCTATGTCCAGAAAATTTCCACAACAGGTCAGTTTAGTAGAAAAATTCCCAAAAATTGTGTATTCATCTAAACAGGATGAATCCACTTGGAAAAGCCGAGTTTTTCCAATGTTGACCTACTGTAAAATTTCATAACTTAATTCTTTGTAAATCTCCAGTTATGACCATTTAAAGTTGACCCAATTTTCAAATCCGAAAATCTGATATGACCCCTAATCAATTAAAATTCCAAAAATGACTCAAACGATGTCTAAATCTGATGGTTTTGCCCATTATGAAAAGCTAAGACTATGTACATCACAATCATGCAAAGAAATCATCAAAACAATCAATTTAACATCGCAACACAGACCCTACAATACATCATAACAAATCTCCCAGAAACTGAAACTTGCTTCCCAAGTTATTCATAAACCCTAATTATGCATAAAAATCTCTAATACATGCATAATCCATATTATCATGATCAAACACATATATTATCATACAAAAACCCTAATTATGATTACTAACAACAATCATTATCATCAAATCATCATGAACATTCAAGAACTCCTACTTATACATATATGCGATTATTATACATGCATGATCCATGATTTTTAAAACTTTTTCAAACATTACTAATTATTAAAAACATGTAAAGATTATACCTTTCAATGCAAGAGTCCTCAAAGCCTAGAGATTACACCCAAACAAGCTTGGAGAGGTGATTAAGATTGATGTTTGTTGAAAAGTGAGAGAGAGGGGGGTGGGGGTACCTCACGGCGTTAGGGGGATTAGGGTTAGGGTTCTTTATTTTTTTTGTTCCATAATTATAAGGAGGTTTAGCTTGTTGCCCAAGTAATTGGGTATTAGGGCCCTTCTAGTCCATTAACCCGACCCGTTAATCATGTTCTAGTCCAATACCGGGCCCGATGATATTAATCACCCTAAATTGCATAAAAACTATTGTTTTTATTATTTCATGAGATATTAATCATCAAGTGCACGTAATTTGCATGGTTTATGTATTAACCTTTAGTCAAGTGATAATTCACGTAAACACATAATTCACATAAGCATGTATTTCACGTTCATCATGATTCAATTGTACATATTATTATTATGTATGCCATATAATTCACCAACGTTCAGGATACAGGACTCGTGTGTGTGTTCCACAATGATTTTCCTATTTAACACATATGTTAATATCATCTAACATATGTTAGGCCTACTTAACTAACCCTAGTTAAGTATCTAACCACGTACGACATGTAAGTTAACTAGAGTATATCATGTAAGTTAACAAGAGTTCAGTAAAAGTATTAACCTGAAAATGCGGGGTGTCACAATAGACATGTCATTTCACCTTTAAAAAGTAATATTTTTTTTACTTATTTCTCAGATAAGGAGAAAATCAACCATAGTAGGTTATAAGGAGATTAACGATACGTGTATGTGTTAGAGTGTTACAACACGCTTCAGTATTTTAGATAGATGAGTCGTCGGTGGTACACACCGTCACACCGTTATGGTCTATGATGGATGTTTCGAGGTGTAGAAAGTGACTTCCTCGGGAACATTTTCTTTGGACATAGAAAGGACTTAGAAAATAGATCGACGGAGCCGAACTACAAAGAGTTTTTCAGTTCTAAGTAGCACGGCCCCACGGTGGGCGCCAACTTGTTGCTACAACAAATATAGGTCCGGAGAGGGTCAGAACGTTCCAAAGTCGTCAAGCTTCTGACCTCGTCTGCTGCTTAAAGGGGTTGGACCGGCGGCATGAAAGAACTTGTCAGAAGTGGTAAAAGGGTTAAAGGGTTTCGGTTAACCAAACGTAGGTCGTGGTGTCCCTCTACGTTCTAAACGTAGATGGGAGGTTCAAGAGCTTTGATATTTTAGTTGTTATGATTCTGAGTTGGGATTAACCCAAAGTCAGAATGTTGTTATTATTGGTTAACTTAAGAAAAGATCAAATATAGAGTATGATCTTGAAGAAACGAACTCTTGATCCCAAGTTACAACTAAGGACCATCCACGTAAGTCGATGAAGGCTGAGACCTGTGAGTAATAGAGCGTGATTCCACACGTAGGGCTGTGGCAGCCAGCTTGGTTGTAGAATCAACATGGTTGTAGATTTCTAAGAATGTATAGCAGCAGCTCGGAGGCTTCAAGGCTTCAGCCTGCTGCTATACATTCTTAGAAATCTACAACCACACTGAAAGTATTATTAGAGAGAATAACTCTAAAAAGAGTATTTAGAGAGAGAGAGAGAGAGAGAGAGAGAGATAGGTCTGATGTCAAGACTCATCTACCTTAGATGCGTGGTTTGCCCCTCTATTTATAGAGTGAGGGATATGTTAAAACCCTAGTGGGCTTCTTTGTTGGGCTTAGGCTTGACCCAATATATTGATTATTTATTTTGCTATTTGATATATTGGATTTAGCCCAATGGATACCCTACATCATCAATTACAAATTACAAACAACAATGAGCAGGTAGTCTCTTTGGAGAATACCCATGTTTAAATTACTTGGGCAAGGTTGTAGTTTAAGACTAGTTTAGATAGGGGTGTGTATTGTATTTAAAAAAAAGCCGAAATTTTGACACCACAAAAAATAAAAGCTACCGACTCTTAAAAAACACCCAAAAGAAGAACCAAACACATCAACCACTTGATCGATTGAAACTTGGATCTACGAAGACAGTGGAGATTTAATATCATCTACCTTTGCTTCTTGATGTTTCACCTTTCTAAACACGGTTTAGCTTTTGGTCTTTAATTAAAGGTTCTTGACTACCTTTTTTTAAATGTGTACGTAGAGACCACCTCGCAAAATTGGCTGATCCACTTTGCATACACCTATGCATTTGAACTGTAACTACGAAACCACAACTGTCAACAACGGATAGATCCGTTGGTAAAAGTTGGTCTCGTCGGCCTCCTGCCCCGTAATTTCCCACCTGAAAACATGAGGTGGGAAATAACAGGTTACTCAAAGTAGATTATAACAAGTTATTTTGGTGTTAGAGACAATATGCTAATAGACCTTAGTGGGCGTTATAATTTTGTTCAAATAGTTGGTTTTGATTACACATTCACATTAAACAATAACAATAACAATTTCATTTTGTGTTTAAATGCATTTATTAATAAATGCAAGTTTTTTGGTGTTAAAGTACATTTCAAGGTAAAGACATATATAAAAGCCATACATTGCTACATATAAAATTATATTTTAAGATAAATACAAATTATATTTGGTACTAACTAAATATCTAGATGGACGAGCCCAGTACGCATTACCATGTGGACAAAATCAAATTTGGACAACATTGTAATTCGAAAGACATGATACCGACACATTACAATGTTTATATCATATCTATCTTTCACTTGAAAAACTTGTGAATAAAGGAGCATTTGTTAAGCTGGAAAGAAACTCATCCAAATCATCATGTGCACATCTTGTCAACAGAAAGGAAATATGGACAAACACACATGAGGCTGTCAATAAAAAGATGAGGATTTCAAGACCATCTTTGGTCATTTCAATTTCAAGTCTCTATCAATTCCAACATTTTAGTTACCACCAAATTAACAAAGAGGGTATAATATATGTGAAAAAAGGGAAGGTTTGGGCCTTTGTGGAGATGAAGGAATGCAATTTTTTTCAGGTCTCGAACATATATGATTATATGAATATCCCATTTTCTGGTTATTGTACATTATTGGTTTATATGTTTGATGATTGGATACTATAAACGCTAAGTTTTCGATGCTACATATAGAGCATATCATTGGCGAATAAGCCCCTTGCAATATGGTCTCATCGACAAATGACTTTAAAGCTTAAGCGGGAATCTTATCCATAGAAACGACTGAAAAGCACGGATGAATCTTATGTGCTACCTTATGTTACCCTAACAACACTCAAGAATCATATTGAACCTTAATGTTAGGCATTTGATTATGCATAAAAGCTCATGTGTTGAATGATGGATTGAATCGTTTGAAGGAGAAAAAAAATCGTGAACATGTAAGTAAGCCCAAAAGATAATAGGGCCAAGCCAATATATTATAACACTAAAACTGAACGGTCATCCATTACATAATAGAGCTTGGCCCATTTAATAACAAAAATTAGCCTGAAAATCATGATAGATCGCTTGGCCCGTCTAAGGGTGTATTTGCCAAGGTGAAGCTTGATAAGGACCGGAAGGGGTTGTTAGAGAGGAGGGGGAAGCGACTTGAAATCGAAGGGGAAGTTTAGTGTTGATGATGTTGCTGGTGGCGCCTATATTGTCCAAACCTCATTACAGGGAAACCCGCTAAAAGTCAAGGCTCTAGACGAGGGAACTTGTAGTATCTCAGAGTTGAGTAAGCCGTCTATAAAAATTTCTTACAACGTTGGAGCATTTAAATTGTTATCGTTCACAAGTCTGTAACTTCAAAAAGACCAAAAGTTATGTTCTTTCAAATTGGCCACTATCTAGTTTTCTAGTCTGGTTGCTTTTGACCCGTTGTTTTATACATGAGTATGTAAATTTGTATATATCAACAAACTTTTAATCGCAAATGTAGGGCTAAGCTAACTTGGTGGAAGCACGATGATACATCATAAAATTATTGGTGTAACGTAGAGTGCGTGACATATGCCGTTAAAAAAATTCCAAATGCCACAAGCACAAACCTACACATATGAACTTACACATGTTTCAATAACCAAAACACATTTTTAAACCACATCACAACTAGAATTTAAATATCTCTACAAAAGAATCATACATTGGCCCATTGGAGACTTCCACAAATGCAAAAAGGGCGTAACAAACTTCTCAATAATCCATAAAAAATCACAAAACCAAACGACATTACACAAACCAAACCAAATCAAATCCGAACCAAAACCCGTTTCTTTGAACCAGAACCCGGACCCGATTTCACAACCCGATCCTTCAAACTCTCCCATCTAGCCCCATATCCAAACCCTTGCCCATACCCAAACCCAACTCCAACACCACACCCAACCCCAAACCCAAACGCAACCCTAACATGATTCCACACCGATCCACCGAACCCAACCCCACCAACCAAACCTAACCCCACCCCCACTCCACACCCAACCCCTGCACCAGCCCCTGGACCCAGAACCGATTCTTCTCGTTTTTCGTGCAAAAATTTGGTGACTGAGTATGACTTTTCTGTGTCGGCAGTTAGCTTTAATCCTTTCCAGGTCCAGAGTGGTGGGTCGTGGTTCTTTTTTTTGGACTTGGTGTGTAGGCTGTTTATGTGATTGGGATCTCGGTTCATTGGTTTCGATTGGTGCGTTTTTTTTGTTTTTGGGTGTGGTTTGGTAGATAAGGTTTTGTTTGTTTGACGTTGATTTGATGAAGGGAAAGGAATGGGTTTAATGGGCTTTGATGAATTGGGTCTTCTGCATGGCTTTAGTCTCACAATTTTGGTTTGGAGAATTTTGCTCATTGTTATATGGACATGCTTTATACCTTCTTGGGCTTTGACTTCATAACGTAAGAATAGCTTGTAATTTTGTAAATATACTATGCGTATAGGGTTGTACACGAGCCGAGTCGAGCCGAGCCAGGCCCAGCTCGAGCTCGAGCTCGAACCTAAACCGAGCCAGCTCGGCTCGGCTCGTTTTTCTGATCGAGCTGAAAAGTCGAGCTCGAGCTCGGCTCGTAAATGTTCGAGCCGAGCTCGAGCTGGCTCGAGCCGAGCTCGATATATATTTTTATTTTTTTTTATTTTTTACAAATATTTATTAAATAAAAAACAATAAAATTAAATAAAATTACACATAAACATGTATATTTTTTTTTATTTTTCTAAATAAAATTACATATACACAAGCCTAAGTCGAGCCATATGTCGAGCCATCGAGCCGAGCCACGAGTCGAGCCATCGAGCCGAGCCACGAGCCGAACACCCCTGGCTCGAGCTCGGCTCGATTACAAAACGAGCCAGCTCGGCTCGGCTCGAAAACAAAACGAGCCTCTTCGAGCCGAGTTATTTCCGAGCTTTTTGTACACCCCTATATGCGTATTGCGGTACTGTATTTGGAGGGTGTTTGGGATTGTGTTTGGAAATGCAAAAGTGCTTTTGGTCAAAAGTGCTTATTAGCTTATGACTTTTTGAAAATGAGTTTTAAAAAAAGTGTTTGGATTAGCTTTTGGGATGAGAAACGTCAAAAAGTCAATAGATTGTTATTTTTTTAAGTGTTTCGCTTAACTTATTGTGAATATTGGTTGTATGGGTGGTAAATTTGTAATTTTTTTCAAAAAGTCAAAAGCCAAAAGCTAGGATTTGTAACTTTTCAAAAACAGTTTTTCCACCCTTAAAAGCTAAAAGCCAAAAGTCAAAACAGAAAGTGCTTTTGAGTTACACTAACAGCTTATTGACTTATTGGCTTTTCCAAAAAGCCAATAAGTCAATAAGTTGGTTTGAAACTCAATCCCAAACACCCTCTTGGTATAGTAAATAAAAGATAAAACTTAAAAAATTAAGTTGTAATGTGCCTAAAGTAATATATGAACATGTTTTACATTATTGAAAATTGTATTGTTATGACTTTTGATAGTGCTAATACTAGCTAGCTCTGATGTTGTTGGGTTAATAACAAATTGATTCTTCAGGACACCTGTTTTAGTAACTACGAGTCTACTTTATATTGAAATGCAGATTTAACAAAGATTAAGCTGTGGGTTCTACCGCAAGGAACCCCTCCCACCTGGTTCTCTGCCTCTTTACATTTTTATTAAGGTTTCATTTTTAGCTCTATATATAATTTCTTTTACTATTTAACTAAAAATAGTGTTATTATTTAACTAATTAACCTCTGGAATTGTAAATTTACTAGTATGTTAATATTTTCTATTTAGTTTTTTTTTTATTATTTTTAACTAAATAATTAAAATGCTAAACAATCTTAACCATATAATATGCAATCGTTTTATAAGGTATTTGGCTTACATATTAATTTTTTTACAACAATGTGATTTTCTAATCCTGAATATCTATAAGTGTTGCTACAACAAATAACTGCCTAACGTTGGTTTTGAGTCACAAGGGAGGTTCAGAGGTTCAAGGGTTCCACTCTGCCTAACGCAGGTCGTGGTGTCCTTCTACGTTGCAAACGTAGAAGGAGGTTCAAGGTTATTTTTATTGTTTTAGATGCTTTGAATTTCTGGTTTGAGATGTACTCGAAACCAGAAGTAGATGTTCTTGAGATCCGAGTGAAGAGAGTTATTCTCTCCATGTGCAAGACCAAAAGAATGAGAAGAATTAAGTGGAAGTGATTGTGATGGTGTAATCAGAGCTGTGGAATCAGCTTCTGATTTATAGAGAAAGGAGATCTCTATTAGAAGAAAGCATCTTGCCTTGAGCCTTGTTGCAACTAAAGGACAATTCACAAATAGTAAGTGGGTGCTATGGACCTGCGGTCTGTTTGCTGATGTTACTCCATCAGCAGCTGTTTGTTTTGCTCGATGAAAAGATGACGGGACAAGTCACCTTTTTGACTTAGGATGCTCCTGGCTTTTGAACCTTTGTAGGCTCCAACCCTTTAAGCATTGTTCAGTAATGTTGTTTATTTATTTTTGCTTTAAGCTACCCACGTCATCAGCCCCCCAAGTCAGAAGGTTTGGTGAGATAGCTCGAAAGCTTCTGACTGTTTGCTTGGCTTAGCCTTTGCTTGAAAGGTTCGAGGGTTTGCTGTGTTTTGGGCGGTTATTACTTATCAGTTTAATTTTGATTAGACTGCTGATGTGACATGTGGCAGTTCGTACAGAGGGTTTTACTGCATGTCATTATTGCAGTTTTTAAATAAAATAACCGTTTCTTTTTCTTTTTTAACCCTTCTAAATTTTATTATTCACTTTACTCTTTCTTTTCTTCATCATCTTCTGTAACACCCCGGACCTAGGGCCCAAAATTTTTCGCGTCTTAAGTATTATAATAATTAAAAGAATAATATATATAACAAATACGAAGCTAAACCCGAGAGATACATAATTATTATAACGAAGGGAATAATATTATACGCATGCGAGATTAAACCGACACCCGATAACGAACCCATACCTGTGACTAATCACTAATGGGGACACATGTCACCCCATTAGGGGGACACATGTCCCCCACATAACTTGACACATATTCACAAAACCATGAATGGTTTTGTGAAACCATTTAACTTAACCTCTATATATATAAACCAACCCACCAACCCATCCCTTTTCATTTGATCTGGTAACAAACACACCCCACACACATATATCTTTAAGAGAGAGAGAGAGGAACCGGAGGAGGAGCTCCGGTCACCTTCTCCGGCGGCCGCCAACCACAACCACCATTCCCATCTTATAAACTCCACACACCTACTTCACATCCCTTTATCTAGAAAGCTGAGCAGAGATCTAGAGAGACATGAATCGGGAAGAGAGAAAGAGAGAGATAGACGGAGAGAAGGAAGGGACGACGGCGGCGGCTCTATGGCCATGAGAATCATCAACAGATGCAGGTTCAATTAGGGGTTGGTGGTGGTTCCATGGGCGGCAGACGAGGAGAACAGTGACCAGGAGATGACGGCGGTGGTCTTGGGTTCGTCTCCGGTGACAGTAGGTAACAGCCGACTTTTCCTTTCCCATTTTTATTTCCTTGAACAGAGATGGTGGTGGTCCTGGATGATAACCGGGTTGTGGGTTTGGTTTAGGTTTTGGTGGAGATAATGACGGAGACGACGATGGAGGTGTAGGATGGGTGACGGTGGTTATAGTGTGAGGTGTTGACGAGTGACAACTAGGGTTGTGATTGAGATTAGGTTCCGACCGTTTGGGTACTGGGATGGTCTGGGTTTTCGACTACGTTTTCAATCACAGGAGATGGTGGCAGGCATGAAGAAGACAAAGGGGTCAAGACCCGAGTCAACTTAGTTGACTCGGTTAACGGAAGTCAGAAGCGGCAGAGGTTCAGTCAACTAAGGGGATCCGAGAGGTATAAGCGAGAACTCGAGAAATACTAGTATTATTATTATTTCGCGTGACACGTGTGGGACTCTAGTGAGCATCTTGGACCCGGACTCGACCCGTTGAACAAACCAATGTAGTGATAGGAACTAAATAACGGACTTATATGTATAATATATATTTTGTAATGAACATATGAGGTATGAGATGGATAAACGATACTTGTAATACGGACATTATATAAAGATTGGACATAAGATAAATAATGCCGACATTAGTGTAACTTGGTTAGTATGCGATATTGGGACCTTGACAAACATTGAAGACTTGACTAGTTATAACAATGGGATAATTAGATATGAGAAACTAAGTCTTGCATATGAATATATGTTGATAACTCGACATTTGGAACTTAAAGAACTATATAAACCACGTGACATAAGCATCGGTTATTTAGTTAATATTAGAACATGAGATGATGAACTTGACAAATTGAAGTTAGAACAAGAACCTAGGTGTGCCCCCACACGTGTAACCGCAATATGGGTTACACGCGCTAATGTTAATGAACATTGAATAGGATCTTGCCAAAAGGGTCGATAGATGGAAACTGGACGAGGAATGTTATGTGACTGTGTGATTGCAACCAAAGGTGAGTTCGTGTACTTCCCCTTTTTCTATTTTACTATTTTGGGGTGAATACATGCTTGTGTGTCTAAACTGTTTTGTGTATAAAACTGGTGTGATGTGACAAGATACTTGGCTGCTGGTTATACTTGACACTCATTAACTCAGAGGTGAGCCGACTTAATATATGGGTAGTACTACTTGGGGAAACCCCCACGCAAAGTGGACTCGGGACGTAAGGGCCCGGGAAACCCTCCACGACGGTTATGGAACCATTGCGGCATATATTATGCCTTGTAGATCTATAATAGCAGTAGATAGATCTAGTGTTAGGGTTGAGGTGTTGCTTGTACATCACGTGTGTTAAACTGTGTAAACTTGTTTTCGAACTAATGAAACTGTTTTGGATCCACTTGATTATTTACACGGACTCACCAGTATGATTACTGACCCCGACTCTTTTTAAGCATGTGTTCAGGTACTGCATTCGGATGATTTTGGGAGCATACGGATTATGTTCGTTTGTTAGCTAGTAGCGGATTAGAAGTTATTGGTTAGAAGATTCGGCTATATGTTGCGGTTAGAGCATCTAGAGATATGTGGATTAGAGATTGGATCGACTAAGGTTGACACTGCTTCGACGATCGCCGCGTCTCGTCCCTGCATAGTTATTAGTTTATTTATTTTACTTGTGTATTTGTATTTTTGGATCATAAATTGTAATAACAAATAAATATTTGTTATCGTTACTTCCGTTGTGCAAGTCTGTTACCCAACTGACGTAACGTCCAGCCCCCTCCTGGTCGGGTTGTTACATCTTCCTCTCAACCGTTCATCCATCTTAGGGTTTCGTGATTTTCACCACAGCAGGTTTGTCTTTCCCCTCTTTTTGTTTTGTTCTCTGATCATCCTTTGAAGCACAATGGGCGCTAAAAAGGACATGGCCATCACTGTTTCCTCTTTTTCTCAGAAAGAGGTGGAATCATTTTGTGCCGAATGGGATATAGATTTATCATTTAATCCCGTTGCTCCCGGTAAAAAACTTGCTGTATCTGACTGTCCTTCTGGGTCTATTGCTCTGTATTGTCATCATTTCGAGTTTGCAAACCTTCGTCATCCTTTTTCTATGTTTTTGTTAAATGTTCTTGAGTACTATAGAGTTTCTCTTGGTCAGATCCATCCACATGGTGTTGGCCGTGTTCTACACTTTGAATGTCTATGTAGAGCGTTAGGGTATGATCCCACTCTGTTGATGTTCAGGCGATTCTTTCGTCTTGCCAAGAATGGTGACTGGTTCACCTTCGAGGGGTCATCAGTAGAAACTAACCTTCTTTCTTCCCATGTTACAACTGTTGGGCAGTGGAAGACTAGGTTCTTTTGGGTTTCTGATTCTATTTTTCCCTTTAAGCCTGTGTGGAGGCATCCTGAGGCCGTTCTTAATGAAGGGGAACCTTCGGAATCTGAATTAGATCATAACTTTCTGACGGCTCTTAGAGCATGTCCTTCAAGGCTTCGTCCATTTGCTGAACCTTTCTTAGTATTATCTGGTATTAGCACTCGTTGGTACAAGCCGGGCAGAGATCCTGTAGTGATGAAGGATGATCAGGGTATGAATCTTTTGTTTGTTGTTGATTTCTTTCATTTTTGGCTTTTTTCCTTATGTGTTGTATTTTCTTTTGTAGTTATGTCGGCTCTTGACTTTATGAAAGGGGATGATGCTTCGGGTGTTGTCTTCAAGGATGCTGAGGCAGCAGATAGTGAGGATGCGTTGACCAAGTATGAGAAAGGAAGGTATGATGGGACCAATTATGTTGATGTCCCTAATGTGAAGGGTTTTGCTAAGGCTAGTTCTTCCAAGGCTTCAACAAGGAGATCTAGCAGACGGCTTTTGAAGGCTGCCAAGTCTGCTGATGCTTCTGAAGCAGTGACAGTCAGTGACGATATTGAAGAGTCTGATGATGAGAAGGATCAAACTGTGGACGATACTGTGGTTGATGTTGTTGTTAAGAAGAGCAAGGGTAAGAAGGTGAAGGTTGGGGTGGTGAAGGAAACTGATGGTTCAGCGAGTTTTGATGAGGAGGGTTTGTATGTCCCTAGTTGGAACGTGAAGTCAAGTGACAACTTCAAGTCTTCGGCAGTTTGTGAGGAGGTTCTGGCACATTTTGCCACTCCTGGTGCCAAGGCTTGCCTTGAAGGGTTGGATGATGATGCTTTATTGGCAAAGATGATGGTTGGTACCTGCAACCTTGCTGCTATGCTGCCGGAGGGGATTAGCAGGTTCAGGAAGGTGATGGGTGAGTATAGTGAATTTGCCAAGAAGAAGAAAGAGATGAAGCAATCGATTGCTGATATTAAAAAAGATGCTAAGGAGTATGCTCAGAAGGAGATTACTTTGATCGCCTTAATTGATGAACTGAAGAGGGGGCATGAGGCTGAAATGGCAAAGCATGAAGCTTCTAGGCTTAAGGTGGAGGCAGATCAGTTGGCTTTGGCAGCAGAGAAAAAGGCATTCGAAAGTGAGAAGAAGGAGTTGGAGGGTTCTCTTGCTGCTGCTCAAAGTGATAACAAGTGGTTAATAGAAGAGGGCTTTCAGCAAGTCGTTACCTACCTCCTTCATTCTGCTGAATTCAACTCTGCCCTTGGAGAGGTGTATACCAAGCTTCTAACCCATGGTAAGCATGCTGGTTTCGTTGCAGGGTTCAAAGCTCACGAGTCCGGCCAAGTCTTGGAAGAGTCTCCTTTCTATTAGCCTAACTCCTTAGATGTGTTTAAGGAAACCGTCCTCAAGATAGAACACTCCAGCTATCCTTATGTTGCTCAAGTTTCTTCACTTTATGGGAAACCTTTGAAGGAGCTGAGAGAATTGAAGCCTACTGGTCTAAACGAAGCTGTATCTGCTAAGGTGCTTCAATCTGTTTCAAGGAAGAGGGCGCATTCTGGTGATAGTGAAGAGACTTTGGATGTGGGTGAAACACTTTCCAAGGATGCTAGCGTTGAAGCCTCCGAAGCTGGTGGTCTTGCGGAGAAGCTACCAAAGAAAGGGAAAAAAGCAAAGAAGGCAAAAGTGATCAAGGCTGGGAATGAGGATGAAGCCTCCAAGCCTTCAGGATCTGGTAACGATGCCTGAACTTTCCTATTCGTAGCTTTCTTAGCATCTGGTCTGTAAAACAATTAACTTGGTGGTTATGTTTCAAACACTTTTATCTTTTGTGGGAACCTTAAGTGGTTCTCTGATGGTTGTGGGCTGTTGCCTTTTGAACAATTATGCTACTGTCTGGCTTTGTTAAAAGCCTTGAAATGTTAAGCCCTTAGGGCTTGTTGTTTAAGTTTTTATGGTTGTTCATCTTTTGTTCATTTCTGTTATTATGTGTGTTTGTCTTTGTTATTGTTTGGGAATGTTTATCCGGTAGCACCTTCAAAGGTTGAATGCTGCAGTCATTCATCCTTAAGGTAGTCTAGGCAAACATATCACCACCTATCCTATATACACTTATGCAAGTGTTTTAACGTGTTTTCGTAAGTTTGTTTTTTAAACTTAAGGAACGATTGGTGTAGGTTGTTCAAGCCTGTCAATGAGATTTGTAAAATTATTCTTTGTTTATCTCATGGAGTCGGATTGATTTAGGAACTCACCCCTTATATAGGTCCGTTCAACCCTCGAACCTATTGAGCGAAATGGCCTGGGAGCTCATCCCCTTACATGGCCCTTGCCATGGAGTTTCTTGCAAGGTTCTCAACCTGATCATAGGATAGAAAGACAAAGTTTCCAAAAGAAGATTCAGTGATCCTTTCATTCATTCGATAAGTTAACATTACATCGCTTTTAAAAGAGAACAACACTTTCTTACAACTTAAACAAAGAACCTTTTAAGGTTCTTGCCATTCCAATGTCGAGGGAGCTTCTTGCCTTCCATGTTGGCAAGCTTGTAAGACCCTCCTTTGTGGGATTCAAGGATGGTATAGGGACCTTCCCATTTGGGTCCTAGTTTTCCTTGGTTTTCTTTCTTGCTTGCTTCATTGTTTCTTAGGACCAGATCACCTGGCTTGAAGCGTTCATGCTTGACTTTGGCATTGTAGTAGGACTCCATCTTTTGTTTGTACTTGGCTTCTCTTATTGCTGCCAAGTCTCTGGCTTCCTCTAGGAGATCAAGATTGAGTGACATTTCTCGTTCATTTGCCTGGATGTCAACATGAAAGGTTCTAGGTGTGGTGACTCCAATTTCAGCAGGTATGACTGCTTCAGATCCAAAAGTAAGGCTGTAAGGGGTTTTCTTGTTGCTTGTTTTCTTAGTGGTTCGAATTGCCCAAAGAACGCTTGGCAATTCTTCCAACCAATTTCCTCCTTGACGACCCAACCTAGCCTTGATCCCTTCAACCACACTTCTATTCATCCTTTCAACCTGGCCATTGGATTGAGGGTACGCTACAGAGCTAAAGACTTGTGTTATTCGATACTCCTTGCACCAAACACTGAACGGTCTTTCTGCAAACTGTTTGCCATCATCTGTAACAAGCACCCCAGGCAAGCCGTATCGACAGATGATATTTTCCCAGACAAATTCGATTATCTTCTTCCCAGATATTTTTCCCAAAGGCTTCACTTCTGGCCATTTCGTGAAGTAATCAACTGCCACCAACAAGAATTTGACCCCTCCCTTTGCTGGTGGGAAGGGTCCAACGATACCCATTCCCCATTTGTAGAATGGCCATGCCGAATGAATGGGCACTAGATCATGCTTGGGACTCTTTGGGACAGGAGCATGAATTTGGCAGGCTTCACATTTCTTCACGTGTTCGGATGCATCACGATGCATGGAAGGCCAAAAATAGCCTAGGTTCATGAGTTTTGCCACGACTGACCTTGGACCACAATGAGCTCCACATATTCCTTCATGAACCTCCTTGATCAAGTACCTGCTTTGTTCAGGACCAACACATCGAAGCAATGGGGCCAAGTACCCTTTTTTATAGAGTATCTCGTCCTGGATGGTGTATTGCTTGGACTTGATCCGAATCCTTTCAGCTTCAACAGGATCTTGGGGCAGTTCACCTCTTTTTAGGAACCTTACAAATGGAGTCATCCAATTTGGTTCATTTTCAGTTATGACGTCTTGAACCTCAAGTTCAGATATTGCAGGATGTTTGATTACTTCAACCAACACTTTTTTGGTAAGATGGGCAAAGTTTAACGAAGCAAGCTTGCTAAGGGCATCAGCTTTCTTATTATAGGACCTTGGAACCTGTTTGATCTTGCAACAGTGGAAGGTGTTCATGATTTCTTTGGCCTTCTCTCTGTACTTTTTCATGTTAGGTTCCTTGGCGATGTAGCTATCGTTCACTTGATTGGAAACCAGCAGTGAGTCAGTGAACACTTGAAGCTTGTGAACCACCATCTTCTTTGCAAGCTTGAGTCCTGCTATCAGGGCTTCGTATTCTGCTTCGTTGTTAGTTGTCTGAAATTCCAAACGAAGGGCATATGTGAATTCTAACCCTTCGGGGTTGATTAGTACAAGACCGGCCCCTGAACCTTCAACACTGGAAGCCCCATCTGTGTAAAGCTTCCAGGCTTCCGGGTCAATAGGTTCGTCTATGGTAATATTAACTTCGGCAGTTTCCACCCTTGGAATTTCAGCAATGAAATCAGCAAGTATTTGTGCCTTTATTGCTTTTCTCGGGACGTAGGTGATTTTGTGTTCACCTAGCTCAACAGCCCATTTGGCTAGTCGTCCCGAGGTTTCAGGTCTTTCAAGCACATTCTTGATTGTTTGGTCAGTGATTACTTGTATGGGATGTGCTTGAAAGTACCTTCGAAGCCTTCTGGCCGTTTGCACCAAGGCTAAGGCCAGTTTTTCCAAAGAAGGGTACTTGACCTCTGCTAACTTTAACGTTTTACTGAAGAAATAGACGGGTACCTGAGCTTTGTCTCTTTCTATGGTGAGAACAGCGCTGAAGGCTTCATCAGTAACTGAAAGATAGACAGAGATCGTTTCCCCTGCTTCAGGTGTTGCAATTGTGGGAAGGGAAGCCAGGTAATGCTTCATGCTGTTGAAGGCTTCCTCTGCTTCTTCTGTCCACCTGAAGTCTTTCTTGTCAGTGCAACCTTTGAGGGTCTTGAAGAAAGGTAGGGATTTCTCAGCTAGTTTTGACACAAAACGTTTCAAGGCAGCAAGTTTGCCGTTCAGGCTTTCTACCTCTTTCTTGGTTTGGGGTGACTTCATGTTGAGGATGGCTCGAACCTTGTTCGGGTTAGCCTTTATGCTTTGTTTTCCTACAACATGCCCCAAGAACTTTCCTTCTTCGAAACCAAAGGAACACTTATTAGGATTTAGCTTCATGTTGATTTCCCTGAGGTTGTTGAAGGTTTCTTGTATATCAGTGAGCATTTGATCTTCAGTTTTGCTCTTGATGACCAAGTCATCAACATAAGCTTCCATGTTTTTGCCAATTTGCTTGGCAAAGGCCTTATCAACCAACCTTTGGTAAGTAGCACCTGCATTTTTTAAACCAAAGAGCATTTTTCTATAACAGAAAATACCCTTGTCAGTATGAAAGGCAGTTTTTTCTTCGTCTTCCTCCTTCATTTGTATCTGGTGATAACCTTTATAGGCATCCAGAAAACACTTGAAGGGGAAGCCTGTAAGCGAGTCAATTTTCAGATCAACCTCCGGTAAAGGATAACAATCCTTGGGACAAGCTTTGTTGAGGTCTTTAAAGTCGATGCACATCCTCCATGAATCATCAGGTTTTCGAACCATCACAGGGTTTGCAACCCATGATTGATATTTTACCTCTCGGAGGATCCCAGCTTCAACCAGTTTGTCTACCTCTTGACATGCAGCCTTGCTTCGTTCTGGAGCAAGACTTCTTTTCTTCTGAACTATGGGTTTGATGTTTGGGGGAATCCTGAGTTCATGCTCAGCAACTTCTCGTGGGATTCCAGTCATGTCACTTGGGCACCAAGCGAAAACATCGACATTGTCTTTCAGCAATGCTTCAAGCTTTGAGAGAGTGTCCCTGGGAAGGGTTGTGTTGACCCGTATCCTTTGATCAGGGTATTTGGGGTTGATGCTGAGACCAAGCTTGCTTTGATCTTCATTAATTGTTAACACCGAAGTGGATGGTTGGAGGGTTGCAACACCTTCTTTGGTGGGGAACTTGGCACTTTTTCGGCTAATGGAAACCGTCATATCAAAGATTACTACTCCTGGCCTTCCAATGATGACATCATAGCTAGATGGTAGGTCTAGAACAACGAAGGTTAGTGGTTCAGTCATTCGCATTTGGCCATCAGAGAAGGTTACATCAAGCGTTATTTCGCCCAAGGGCTTGATGGGTATGTCGGCGATGCCTTTAATGGCAGCCTCAGTAGGCCGCAGCATGGAACGTTCTTCGGAGCTTAAAAGGTTGAAATATTTGGCAAACATTATTTCAGTAGCAGCTCCGGTGTCTATGTAGGCCTTTTGTGTTTTGAGTGAACCCACAGAGGCTTCAAGGACAAGCGGATCGCAATGCTTTTCTTCCTTGGTACAAGGGAAGTAGATGCCTTGTCGTTCCCAATCCTCCAACCTTTGTCGCTTGCTGGGGGTTTCATTTTCAACGAACACCATGGCAACGTCTTTCTTCTTGCCATCAGCCATGTTTTCTTTAACACCTTTGACCAGATGGGCTAGTTCCCTAGAATTGACGGCTTCTTCGATTCTTTTCTTGAGCTGGAAGCAGTCGTTGGTGTGATGCCCCTTCTCTTCATGAAACTCGCAATATTGGCTGGAGTTTTCATTTCTTTTGCTTTTTGGTAAGGGACGAGGAGGTCTAAAGGTGTGCTTAACTTCTTCGGTTGCCAGGATTTCTTGAGGAGTTTTGGTGAGGGCTGTGAAGTTGGCATTTCGGTCCCTGCTTGGAGGGTTCCTGCTTTCAGACCTTCGTGACTCAGACCCTCTAGGTCTTTTGTCATAGGTACCATAGTTGCTTCTTTTTCGAGTAGGACCGTTGCTTCTCCAGCTGGAAGCCCTTTTCCTTTGTTCTTTGATGTCTACAGCCTCCTCTCCTCGAATATGAGCTTCAGCTCTTTCTAAGGCCTCTTCAAGGGTTCTAGGGAGACTCTTGTTGAGCTCCCTGGTAAGGTACTTTGAGTTGATGGCGTTCATGAACCCTGCAACCTTCATCTTTTCGTCTGCACCAACGTAAGTAAGGCCTTCTTTCTTGTATCTTTCAATGAAGCTTTTCAGGCTTTCGTCATCCTTCTGTTTTAATTGAAAGATAACAGTTGCATCCTTGACACAACGTCTCTGTTGTGAGAAGTTGGCTAGAAATCCTTTACCAAGTTCGTCAAAGGTACGGATGCTTCCTGACGTCAAGCCGTTGAACCAAATTCGTGCAGATCCAACAAGGGTCTGCATGAACATGAGACAACACTCGGGATCGCCCCATTTCTCGATCCGAGCAGCCCCTGAGAAGATCTGAAGGTGATCTTCTGGATCATCAGTGCCATCATACATTCTTATATGGGCTTGCATCTTTAGTTTGTTGGGAAAATCATAGTCTGCTATCTCTGGTGAGAAACAAGACAAGCTGTTTGGCTTGTAGGGTTGGTTAACAGTGTGTTCCACCCTGTTGTTGGTTACTCCTCCAGGATTTCCTTGTTGGGCAGCGATGGCTTGACTGATGAGTTGTTGCCAAGGAAAGTTGGCCATCATCTTAGATATCATGTAGGGCATAAGGTTGAAGCCTTGAATGCCTTCGGTAGCCACATTGCTGGTTGTCATGGGGATGCTCATAGGAGCGTTTCTGGCCATGGGGAGTGAAGCCATGGCCTGATCCCATGAAGTGGCTGTTGATGGTGGGATGCTGGTTACAGGTGACTGTAGGAGTTGATCCAAAGTAACTTCATGTCCAAGTGGCATACCAGTGGTGGCAGCCTGGGTGGTAAACAGTGGGAAAGCAGTAGGACTGGACCTTACTTCGTAGTGAGAAGCAGTGTGGGTGTTGCTGGGACCAGCATTGTTGTTTCTGGGTGAAGGTCTGCGTCCATAAGTGGCAGTGAGAGGGGGAGGAGGTCCAGGAGAGAGTGATATCTCTTCCTCCTCATCATAGTCTAGCCGGAGACGAACTCCTTTCTCTCTTTCCTTCATAACGTACTGGTTCAAAAGGGATCTAAGCTGCAAGAAGTTCCTCTCCACTCCTTCAGGGGTCAGATCTATGCGATGGGGAGTTTGTGCAAGATCAGGGAGAGGAGACATCACTCCTGAGCGAGTGGGAGGTGGAGTTTGCGGGTTTGCTGACACAGGATGAGCAGGTGGGGACTGAGTCCCAGCTGGAGCACCTCCTTGAGTGGAGAAAGACACAGATCTGGCCGGAGAGGTCTGATCTGTGCTAAGAGAGATCTGGTTGACCTCTTCTTGGGACTCAGGGTCAGACATGGAGAGAGTCGGAGCTACACAACTGATTTCTAGTAAAGAAAATGGTGCAGCCCCACTGTAACAACCCGGAACGGGCCCCAAAAATTTTTTCGCGATTTAGTACCGTTGTATAATAAATAGTCAACTAAAATAAATATTAATTGAGTCGATAATGTACGAAATTGAAAACCGAACCAGATGATATAAATGACATTATTATAGACACGTTGCGAGACCGAGTTGAAACGCGTAAACGAACCCGAAACCCACCCGATCGAAACCGGGTGAGTCACCAAAGGAGAGGACACTTGTCCTCCCCTCTTGGTGACACTCACCATTGTTTCTTTTATAAAAATCTACACACACAGCCTGTGTGTTTCATTCTACATCACACACAAACATAACTAGAGAGAGAAAGAGAGAACTCGGGAGAGAGGAGGAGACCGGTGGGTCTCCGCCGCCCTCGGCGGTGCTCCGGCGTCCAAAACACCACCACAACCTCACCCATCCCACGAACCACTATTATTATATATAGAGAGAGAGATGAATCTGAGAAGAAGAGAGAGAGAGGCAGAACGAAAGAGAAGCAGAAGAGAGAGAGAGAAGGAAGAAGGGAAGTCGGAGGAGGAAGGAGACAGACAGGCGGCGGCGGCGACACCATATCCATGGGTCAGACCCGACTTCAGGTAAAAACCCCAATCTTGTTTAGATCTAGAAGCTTGAGTGGGTATTGGAGGTTGTTGATAATGTTGATGAGTTGGTTATCGGATGGTGGGGTTTATTAAGGGCTGTGTTAGGGTTTGACGACGGCGGTGGTGGTGCTGAATGATGGGTTACGATGGAAGGTTATGATAGGGCTGAGGAGTGATGGTTATGGTCAGTAACAGGAACCGGGTACAGAGATTAAGTACAGGGATCGTATGGTTGTGTTTTGGATAATGGTTATCAATGGAGGATCAAATTAGTCGATGGTGGTGTTGTTGTATTATAACCGGGTCAGGTCAAGAGTCGGGTCAGGAAGTCGGGTCATACGATGGGTCTTATGATGGTCAACAACAAGAGTCAACCAAATTAAGCTTTGGTTAATAGGGTCAACTGACCGATCGAAACAAACCGAATGGTCAACTATGAATAACCGAGGCATTTGCAAATCAACATGAGTCGTGGGTCGAGAGCGAGGTATAATCGAATCTATGAATCTATCAGTTATAAAAACTAATATTATATTTATATATTGCGTGTGGGACTTGTCAAGCTTATGTGGATCAAGACTAAACCACGAATAGATCGGACTAGTCATACGAACATGAAACTTTAGTTGTTAATTCAAGATAGATTAAACTAGTCTATGTCATATAAGCATATATTACGACATAATATATATTGACTTGAACATTAGGATAAGTACTAGTCGATAATACTTAGATAATGGAAAATGAGCGATTAAAAAAGAATAGTGGACAGAACATTGAAACGAATAGATAATTACTACACCTTGGATGAACTAGGACCAAAGAACACTTGTGTAATATAATGCCATACTTAGGCGTATAACCAATAAGCTAAGGCGAGAGACTTGAGGATATATAATCACAACCATTTGAGCTATGAGTAAATTAAGAATGATAGCGATATTCCACGATTAGAGATAACCTAAGCTTGCACAAGCATTTGAACGACGTTAATAGCAAAATATAGAAACCATACGCTCGAGCTCGTCCCCACGTATGACCAGTTGTAATTAAGACCGAACACTAATAATATTTGTCGACTTAGGATTTGCTCAGGAAGATAACGGAATACGATGGCAGACACTCATTCTCTTATTATTATGACCGTATTGCATCCAGGTGAGTCTCGTGAACCATCCCCTCTTTTTGTATTTTAACTGTTTTGGGGTGAATACATGCTTCCAGGTAGAACCAGTTAAATGTGATGAACCAGATGATGTGACAAGGTGCTCCCGATACCACCACACTCATCAACCCAACGGGAGATTGGGCCACTTGATATGTGGGTAGCGCTACTTGGGGAAACCCCCGCACGCAGTGGACTCGGAAGCCCGGGGAACCCTCCACTGGGGAATGTGTCATGTATTTTGCCATGAGAGTCCATAATGGGAGTAGATGGATCCATTGTTAGGATTGAGGTGTGGCTTGTACATCACTATGTGTAAACTGTTTTAACTTATTGAACTTGCTTTTGAATGATAACTTGTTTTGAGATGATAAACCTTATTTTCAACTAGTTTAAACGCACGCACGGACTCACCAACATTTTTGTTGACCCAAAACCTATTTTAAGCATGTGTTCAGGTACCTGTTTGAGTTAGAAGGAAGGAGCAGTTACAATTCGGAGCATCCTCAACGGACGAATTAGAAGGCAAGCGGGAACCGTAGACATTACCTAGAGTGTTTGAATAGATGTACATTGTATAGACATGTAGACTAATATTATATAAGAATAGTTATTTACATTGCTTCCGTTGTTTGCTTGCATTATAAGATGTTTGATAACAATCTGTATTTCAACCAGGCCCACCTTGGTCGGGTTGTGACAGTTGGTATCAGAGCAAACAGCCGAAGCGAATAAGAATCCCATTAGGCTTCAATCGTGAACCTTAGGATCCTGACCTTTGAAACCACAAAGTTTATTTCAGTTGGAGGACCAAAAACATGGCGGATGTAATGGAGATGCAACAAGGTGATACCAAACGAGTCGACCACGGGTACTGAACACATTAGGATGAGACTTTACCAAAAACACGTGAGAAAATTAGAGACAAGATGAGATATCATGATTTTTATAAAGAATATACTCGGATGCTTAAGTGAGGCGAGGAAGTGATTATGGTCGCGAACATAATCATGAATCCGCAGGCATAAAGGCATTTCGGGAATATCTTATTAAAGATCGTGAGAGTCGAATCAACACTCTAAAACCAGGAACTCGTCTAGACCACGAATATTTACTACAAATACATTAGGAATACACCATGTTTTGTGTGCTTCTTGATTTCTTAACCACAACATTCTCTTCCGATGAACCGTAGTCTAGAATATTTCGAACGATCCTTCGGTAGTTATTAGAGCACTTTAGAATTATCCGTGAGAAACTTCTTGTTGGTGTAACCAACATTCCAAACTTCTACTTATGGAAACCAAACTCATGCTTGATGCTCCGTGTTTGGTCACAAAACCATACTTAAGACACCCTTTGAGACTCAAAATCGTTCATTTGAACCATTGTACATAATCTTTAGATTGGAAATGTTGTAAAATAACGCTCTCATAAGCATTTTGAACTCTCTTTGTCACGTTTTCGTTGATTTAAATTCGCAAAACCTTGAAAATCCAGGATGACTTTAGCAAAACTTATAAGCAAACCCGGTGGTTTTCCCTCATTTTGGCATCAAGAATCACTCGGACACTGTTTTTCAACTCTTCTGATAACGCTTAAGTACAGAAATTCCCATGTTTGTTCTTGGCTCTCTGGATATTTAAGTCCTTTTCGAAAAGTATAACTCCTGAAACCATTAATTCAGATCCAAGTGAAACATTTATGTGCCTCAATATTATCAAAAGTTTTCTAAAACTTTGTATTTTGATCATTCGCGCTAAATATCCTCGGAAAACGTAACACTCTATATAATATAAGGAAAATTAGAATCGCCAATTTACAGATACTTTAGAATTTAAGCAGATTTTTGGAAAAGATTCCAGTCCGTTTTTGAAGTACCAAAGGTGTGGTGGGTTAGCTGCGGTACACCCTATATATAAACACCGATGGTACATCAAACATGGGATTTGGAAATAAATTCAAAAATTTTAATTCTACTATTTGAAAAAGACTTCTGGTAAGCTTCTGGTGTATCAAAGGTGTGGTGGGTTGGTTGCGGTACACCCTATATATAAACACTAATGGTATGTCAGAATCAAGACTGGAAGTCTAATTTGGAATAAACTCTAGTCTGTTTTGAACGTTGCATTAAATCAGATATCCTTTTCCCGTTGTTTTAGACAAAACCTTTGATTCTGATTAAATATTGCAGTCCTTACGCAGACGGTGCGCTCGATGTAAAAGCAAAGAAAAGACTAAATTTTTCAGTTTTACAGTAAAACTCTCCGGTCAAGACTCGAAAACATCATTTAATTACTAACACTGAAACCTTCCTAGAACATGTTTTATAACCTTGTTACATCAATCCTATACTGTGAACGACAAGGAAAAAAAAACATTCGATGTAAAGAGAACCTCTTTATTAAAGCCCAAGTGACGCACAACTTGGCAAGTGTACAATTGGTTTTCTAAGTGCCCATCCATTCAAATGCCTTCCATCCCTCCTCATTGTTTCGTTTTGTTCGATCAATGAGAAGATAAAACATGGATTATTCTTAAAACCAGACAACTAAAACCCTAAGAATTTGTAGGACTTGTTTCCTTGATCTCTATATCCTAACTGTTTATTTACTCATTTTAACAACTATCAAACCCTCGATTTGGTAAACCTCTCTGTATTTGGACACTTTATCTAATGAGCCAATTTCCATACCATCATTTTGTAAGTAGGATTGTTAAGTTTTTAAAAGCCCCTGTTGTCCGTATGAGCAGTAAACCCATTTAGAAAAACCTAGTAAGGTCTATATAGAACCTTTGTGTATATAGTTAGTTGTGATTTGTGATATGTTTTGGAATTGTTCTCTCGAATTGCTATAGTGTGACCTACCTATTTAGTGATATAAATATAAGATAAGCATCCATGAGTAATACTAAAGAATTAGATAGTTGTAACAAGTTATGAGAACCATGATTAAACCGTAAGATATAACCCCGACCTTAATTTCGCGAACGAAATTCTTATAAGGGGGGGAGAATGTAACAACCCGGAACGGGCCCCAAAAATTTTTTCGCGATTTAGTACCGTTGTATAATAAATAGTCAACTAAAATAAATATTAATTGAGTCGATAATGTACGAAATTGAAAACCGAACCAGATGATATAAATGACATTATTATAGACACGTTGCGAGACCGAGTTGAAACGCGTAAACGAACCCGAAACCCACCCGATCGAAACCGGGTGAGTCACCAAAGGAGAGGACACTTGTCCTCCCCTCTTGGTGACACTCACCATTGTTTCTTTTATAAAAATCTACACACACAGCCTGTGTGTTTCATTCTACATCACACACAAACATAACTAGAGAGAGAAAGAGAGAACTCGGGAGAGAGGAGGAGACCGGTGGGTCTCCGCCGCCCTCGGCGGTGCTCCGGCGTCCAAAACACCACCACAACCTCACCCATCCCACGAACCACTATTATTATATATAGAGAGAGAGATGAATCTGAGAAGAAGAGAGAGAGAGGCAGAACGAAAGAGAAGCAGAAGAGAGAGAGAGAAGGAAGAAGGGAAGTCGGAGGAGGAAGGAGACAGACAGGCGGCGGCGGCGACACCATATCCATGGGTCAGACCCGACTTCAGGTAAAAACCCCAATCTTGTTTAGATCTAGAAGCTTGAGTGGGTATTGGAGGTTGTTGATAATGTTGATGAGTTGGTTATCGGATGGTGGGGTTTATTAAGGGCTGTGTTAGGGTTTGACGACGGCGGTGGTGGTGCTGAATGATGGGTTACGATGGAAGGTTATGATAGGGCTGAGGAGTGATGGTTATGGTCAGTAACAGGAACCGGGTACAGAGATTAAGTACAGGGATCGTATGGTTGTGTTTTGGATAATGGTTATCAATGGAGGATCAAATTAGTCGATGGTGGTGTTGTTGTATTATAACCGGGTCAGGTCAAGAGTCGGGTCAGGAAGTCGGGTCATACGATGGGTCTTATGATGGTCAACAACAAGAGTCAACCAAATTAAGCTTTGGTTAATAGGGTCAACTGACCGATCGAAACAAACCGAATGGTCAACTATGAATAACCGAGGCATTTGCAAATCAACATGAGTCGTGGGTCGAGAGCGAGGTATAATCGAATCTATGAATCTATCAGTTATAAAAACTAATATTATATTTATATATTGCGTGTGGGACTTGTCAAGCTTATGTGGATCAAGACTAAACCACGAATAGATCGGACTAGTCATACGAACATGAAACTTTAGTTGTTAATTCAAGATAGATTAAACTAGTCTATGTCATATAAGCATATATTACGACATAATATATATTGACTTGAACATTAGGATAAGTACTAGTCGATAATACTTAGATAATGGAAAATGAGCGATTAAAAAAGAATAGTGGACAGAACATTGAAACGAATAGATAATTACTACACCTTGGATGAACTAGGACCAAAGAACACTTGTGTAATATAATGCCATACTTAGGCGTATAACCAATAAGCTAAGGCGAGAGACTTGAGGATATATAATCACAACCATTTGAGCTATGAGTAAATTAAGAATGATAGCGATATTCCACGATTAGAGATAACCTAAGCTTGCACAAGCATTTGAACGACGTTAATAGCAAAATATAGAAACCATACGCTCGAGCTCGTCCCCACGTATGACCAGTTGTAATTAAGACCGAACACTAATAATATTTGTCGACTTAGGATTTGCTCAGGAAGATAACGGAATACGATGGCAGACACTCATTCTCTTATTATTATGACCGTATTGCATCCAGGTGAGTCTCGTGAACCATCCCCTCTTTTTGTATTTTAACTGTTTTGGGGTGAATACATGCTTCCAGGTAGAACCAGTTAAATGTGATGAACCAGATGATGTGACAAGGTGCTCCCGATACCACCACACTCATCAACCCAACGGGAGATTGGGCCACTTGATATGTGGGTAGCGCTACTTGGGGAAACCCCCGCACGCAGTGGACTCGGAAGCCCGGGGAACCCTCCACTGGGGAATGTGTCATGTATTTTGCCATGAGAGTCCATAATGGGAGTAGATGGATCCATTGTTAGGATTGAGGTGTGGCTTGTACATCACTATGTGTAAACTGTTTTAACTTATTGAACTTGCTTTTGAATGATAACTTGTTTTGAGATGATAAACCTTATTTTCAACTAGTTTAAACGCACGCACGGACTCACCAACATTTTTGTTGACCCAAAACCTATTTTAAGCATGTGTTCAGGTACCTGTTTGAGTTAGAAGGAAGGAGCAGTTACAATTCGGAGCATCCTCAACGGACGAATTAGAAGGCAAGCGGGAACCGTAGACATTACCTAGAGTGTTTGAATAGATGTACATTGTATAGACATGTAGACTAATATTATATAAGAATAGTTATTTACATTGCTTCCGTTGTTTGCTTGCATTATAAGATGTTTGATAACAATCTGTATTTCAACCAGGCCCACCTTGGTCGGGTTGTGACACCCACGGTGGGCGCCAACTTGTTGCTACAACAAATAACTGCCTAACGTTGGTTCTGAGTCACAAGGGAGGTTCAGAGGTTCAAGGGTTCCACTCTGCCTAACGCAGGTCATGGTGTCCTTCTACGTTGCAAACGTAGAAGGAGGTTCAAGGTTATTTTTATTGTTTTAGATGCTTTGAATTTCTGGTTTGAGATGTACTCGAAACCAGAAGTAGATGTTCTTGAGATCCGAGTGAAGAGAGTTATTCTCTCCACGTGCAAGACCAAAAGAATGAGAAGAATTAAGTGGAAGTGATTGTGATGGTGTAATCAGAGCTGTGGAATCAGCTTCTGATTTATAGAGAAAGGAGATCTCTATTAGAAGAAAGCATCTTGCCTTGAGCCTTGTTGCAACTAAAGGACAATCCACAAATAGTAAGTGGCTGCTATGGACCCGCGGTCTGTTTGCTGATGTTACTCCATCAGCAGCAGCTGTTTGTTTTGCTCGATGAAAAGATGACGGGACAAGTCACCTTTTTGACTTAGGATGCTCCTGGCTTTTGAACCTTTGTAGGCTCCAACCCTTTAAGCATTATTCAGTAATGTTGTTTATTTATTTTTGCTTTAAGCTACCCACGTCATCAATAAGCATTTGATATTTTAATATTAACAATATTGTTAATGAAGTCATGCTCGAACTAGATGCGTCATGCATGAAGGAAGAATATATGCATGCCATTATTGACTAATTGAGGATGGTCAGATATTTCAAAATGTAAGAAATTTGATAGCGATCTCATCGTGTATTAATAAATAGAATTAACAAGCATTACTATTTTGACTTTGTTTAATGTTGTTTCATTAAATTTAAAGTTAAAACTACTGTAAACTTTAATACTACCACGAGGTCCATTATGTATCACACTTTATCATACTTTTAATTTAATGAGAAACGTTAAAACTATATATTCTCAAACTTTTGTTTTCACCGAAAAAAACAGTTATTCGTCTGGTGAAAAAACCAGTTATTTGTCGATCTTAGTAACATGGGCATATTTTATTTTAATTTAATTATCTAGTAGAAAACTCAGCCACTATCTAGTAAAGCACTCAAGGCTTTTAAGAATACCCTTAAATATTATGTTTTCACAAGAATACAATTTACCTTATGTAAAGTCCTTTATATATATAATAAATACTACATTTAATCCTGTGTAATTGTTTTCATCATGCATGCCTTAATTCTGACAAACAAAATCATGAAATGAGATAATGACCGAAATGGATCAAAATCTATCTTATTTTTACAATTGTCAAACAAAATAAAACATTTAAATTAGTTGTACATGGAAGCTAGTTCATGAGACGCTGACATATTCTTATAGATTTCAAACATGAGCCTGCTCTCAAACTCATCTCTAGAACCAGAAGTCTTTGATGAGTGGTGTGATTTCAATTTACTCTTCTTGGACATTTGTTGTTCCGAGGTTCGGTCCAAGCTAAACAACTTCTTGATCTTCGAAAATCGGCCTTGTTGGCTTTCTCCAAACCTAGCGGTCTTCATATCTTTTCGAAGATCGGGGCTGCCTTCGATTTTTCCATCGTAGACTTTGCTCCTCCAAGCCTTGTTAACATCAACCGAAGTAGTTGAAAAGCTTCTTGTTAGCCTCTCCATTGCTATATATAAAGTGTGTAGTTGGGAGGGGGAGGGGGAGAGAGAGTTTGTAGGAATGAATTTGTTGCTAGATTTATATATACAGGAAAGAATGAAACATAAGTACATTAGTTGCCATTAAATAGGCTTTCAAACTAGCCACGTAGCTTGAGGTTTGTATATTTTATACACATTACTAAAAATGGATGGCTTGAACAGTCGTACAACTTTTTTTTATTAATTTTAATTTAATTTAATTTAATTTTATTGTTATAGTTACGCATGAGAATATTTTGTTTCTTGTTTATAACTTTTAAGATTCAATATTTTGTAGAAATTCTGAGTATTTTTGTTGTAGCTAACATTATTTTTTTAATTTACGTCTAGATATTAATTTTATTTACAATTAAATCCTTCAATACACACACAACCTCATGACGGAACCGACTTAAACGATTTCTGAGTGAGTTCAGAGTTTAGCTTTAATTAAGGTCTTGTTTTTTTTTTTCTCTAGCTTTGAGTGTAGCTCGTCAAATTCTATATGTGTGCGTTGGTGTGTTTTATGTTTACTGATATGAGTTCTTTACATTAAATTTGAACCACATCTTATCCACAGCTGAAGCCTAGATTTTTTTTTTTTTACTCAAATTTAACCAAAATATACCTATATTCAGCGGTCACCTGATCCATCCTTAACTAGATATCTATTATGGTTATAGTTATGGTTAAGTAATATTCTTGCATAATCGAAGCTATGTAATCATTTATGATTCACCCTTCATAACTGAGCTAAAATGTAGCTGACAGTATAAAAATCCATGACACCATATTAAATAAGGGAAGAGATATTGTATAAAGCCTCTTAAAATAAGAAGCATAAGAAGCAATCTGGACCATTAGATCAAACCCAGATCAAATCCTTTAACCCGCCTTCTAACCCTAGCGTTTAAATGAAACCAGGGGTAGATTTTTTTTTTTTTTTTGAAAAGAGAACTTCATTACCAACTCAAACTCAATTGGTCCTCAAAGCAAGGACCAAAGAGCGAAAAACCAATACATCAATCCAAAGGACTATTACACCAAAGTTTCCAATCGACATTTTTGTGTCTAGACCTATGACGATACCAGAAAAACGAAGTGGATTTTACATATTCTACTAACTCCAAAGGTCTTCGGCTTTTATTATTAAACACCCGATTGTTGCGCTCATTCCATATCACCCACATAGTCGTGTAGATAATGCCTCGCAGGATGTATCTCGTGCTTTTTGAGTTTGAATTATTTTCCGGAATCTGCATAATGTCACCAATATCAAACGCGAAAGTGTGGGGAATGCGACACCAATTCTCGACGCGATACCACACTTCCTGCGCATACAAACATCCCGTATATAAATGTATAGCAGATTCCATATCTGAAAGGCAGAACTTGCATTCCTGAGCATGAATGGCGATACCCCTCTTGATTAATTCTGAGACCGTGGGCAATCGGTTAAGGACAAGCCTCCAAACCATGACTTTGCACTTCAAGGGGACCCAAGACTTCCATTTAATAGGAGCTGTTGATGTGATAAGATCATTCTGCGAAATAAGCTTCTTAGCCGAAGCTACTGAGAACATACCGTGCTTGTCGAAGTTCCATTTCCATACATCGGCTCCATTCCCCCACGGCATATCATGGATATCATTTAGAAGGCTGAACAACTCCGAAACTTCCTCAACCGAGGAAGGTTGACATCTCCATTCCCAATTCAAAACTTTAGAGTTATTAACCCGTAGAAGTCGTTGCGAAACAGGGATCCATTTATGTTTTTCTAATCTAAAAAGATTAGGATAACGGACCCGAAGTGGAGTATCTCGCAACCAAATATCTCCCCAAAAACTAATCGACGTACCATCTCCTAACACTCCAACAAAAAACGAATTAAGAGATGACCCGTTTGGAATTTTTATCTCCCCCACTTTAACTATATCTTTCCAACATCCGTTCAAAGTAGCATTGCACGGAAGCAAGGCCCAAGGCCTACTCGACCCATGACATCCCAAGATGATTTTCTTCTCTATAACCCATTTCCACCATTTTTAAATCTCCAAGTCCACTTTAGCAACAACGCATCATTAACCACTTGTAGTTTAGTGATACCCAATCCCACTTTTTGTTTTGGCGATGTGACAACTTCCCATGCCACCCAAGAGATCTTTTTCTCATCACCACTACCCGCCCATAGAAACCTTCTCATAATCATCTCGATAGACTCAATGACCGCCTTAGGAGCTTTGTAAAGAGAAAAATAGTAAATAGGTAAATTTTCCAATACCGATTTAATAAGAACCAAGCGACCACCAATGGATAGAGTTCTAGCTTTCCACGAGGCAAGCCGATTTCTAACCACCTCAATAACCGGGTTCCAATTACTAACCCGGGACATCTTTGCCCCCACTTGAATACCGAGATATTTGAATGGAAAACCACCACGTTTACATCCCAACAGTTCCATCACATTATCCACCTCCCACTCTTCTACACCAACCCCGAAGATATTAGACTTGTGCAGGTTAATACGGAGGCCCGAACAAAGATAAAAAATACGAAGGACTCTAGCAATACTCTGTATGTTATCTCGGGACCAAGTTCCCAAAATAAGAGCGTCGTCAGCAAATAACAAATGAGACAACTCCATATCATCATTCGAAAAACTTACCCCTTCGAAAATACCAATTTGTTGAGCTTTTTTCAACACCCAAGATAAGGCTTCCATCACAATTAAGAAAAGAAAGGGTGATAACGGATCACCTTGTCTAAGGCCTTTTTCGCACCTGAAATCAAAAGTTGGAGACCCGTTAACTAAGACCGCGGCTCTAGCAGACTCGCATATGCCTTTAACCCATTTACACCATGTCGGTTGAAAACCCATCTGGTCCATCATAGACAATAAAAAATTCCAATTCACATTGTCATATGCCTTCTCAAAATCAATTTTCAACAAGAAAGCCTTTTTATTTCTTTTCTTCAACCACCCCATAACTTCATTGAGCATAAGAGGCCCGTCTAGAATAAAACGATCGGCTAAGAACGCCGATTGGTTCTCCGAAATAACCTGTCCCATCACCTTTTTGAGACGATTAGCAAGGATTTTTGAAATAACCTTACTAACCATCCCAACGAGAGTAATAGGTCTGTAGTCTTTTAAGCCCATAGGAGTTTTCACCTTCGGAATAAGAGTAATAAAAGCCGTCCCACACCCCGAATTAATTTTCCCGGTCAAGTGAAATTCTGTGAGAATATTGCAAAAATCCTCTTCGAACAAATCCCAAAAACGCTTAACAAAGCGAAAATTGAACCCGTCCGGACCAGGCGCCTTGTTAGAACCACAGTCGAATACCGCATCTTTGATTTCTTGTCTTGTGAACATGGAGATCAAATTAAGGCTGCCGTTTTCGTTGAGCTTCTTTAAACCGTCGCAAAGTAAGGATGGCCGATTACTATGCTCCTCTTTAAAATGGTTTATGAAAAACTTTAACACCTCTCTCTTGATAAGTGTAGGCTTTGTAATCCAAACCCCATCGATGAAAATACCGGGAATAGAGTTTCTAGCTTATCTACCGTTCACAACAGAGTGGAAAAAACTAGAGTTCTCGTCTCCCAATGAGGCCCATTTTACCCGGGATTTTTGACGAATATCCCGGGCCTTGTGAAGCTCGATCTCCTCAAGAGCCATCTTGCATTCTGACAAAATCCATAAATCCGCTTCCTCTAGGTCATTGTTTTCCAAGCGGGTGTCATATTCTTCTTTTTCTTTACGTAATCGGCATTCAACATCTTTTTCTTTAGCACTATAAGATTTAAACCACTCTTTCAGAACTGCTCGAAGCTTTTTAAGCTTGTTAATCAAGTTAACATCAGCGGCCCCTTGATCTACCCATCCGTCCCAAACCGATTTAACCGCATCGATACACCCAGGTCTTTCAAGCCAAGAATCAAACATTCTAAAAGGTTTGGGACCAAAATTTGTATCGATAATTGAGAAGACCAGAGGAGAATGATCCGAATACTCTCTATTTAACACCCGGACGCAAGCATTAGGCCACTTATTAAAGACATTGTCACAAACCAGAAATCGATCGATACGACTCCATGTGAATACCCCTCGTCTATTAGACATGTATGTAAATTTCGAGCCTCTTAAGATGTATTCTCTTAGCCCCGAAGAATCAATAAAACTATTAAAATCGTTAGTACAGACTGGGTCAAAGCTCGAGTTTTTTCGCTCCTCCCGACTTCGAACAGCGTTAAAGTCCCCGAAAACTATCCACCACCCATCTAACGATTGTATCAGATTAGTGATTCTATTACAAAGATTTATCTTTTCAACACTATTTTGGGGGGCATAAACATTGAGCATATTAATTCGCACCGCTCCAGCCATAATCGTTCCCCCCACATGCAGAAAATTTCTGTCTTTAAAAACCGAATCCTTACTAAACACCTTGGGATCCCAGAAACTAACAAGACCACCCGAGTTTCCGGTAGCATTAACAAAATCAAAATCAAAACCCTTACCCCCCCAAAAATTCGTAACCACCGAGGATGGAAAATCGTTCGCTACCAAAGTCTCTTGCATACCAATAATGAAATACCAAAGTCATTTTTTATTTTCTTAATCCAACCCGCCTTACCGGAAATCCCTACTCCTCGAATATTAATGGAAAGGCAATTCATTTGATACCTCCTTGTACTCCTTCATTTACAATCGAACCCATTACCAACTCTTGAGCTTCGGACAAATCAGTTCCCAATCTTTCACCCAAAACAATTGTAGCGTCCACCTCATCTTGTAAAGAAACATTGGAATTGTTATGCAACTTGGTCGAATTAGTTGGGCTAGTCTCACCAAAAATTCGATCCAGCAAAGTGGAAGTGTTACAGGCCGCATTAACATCTCCAGGCCCAATATCGATGTTGCCATTCAACAGTGGGTCCAGGCCAAATGTATCTTCATCACCTTTGGGCTTTTTGCCCACCTTTGTCTTCTCTAGGCTACTAGAATAAGCCGGGTTGGGCTTATTCACTGAGCCCAAAAACGATTTCTTTTTTCTTTTTAGCACAAAGTTATTTTTGTCACACTCTTTGACACCTGGCCTAATATTGTTATCAGTGTCCAATTCCTTTTCAAAATTGAAAGAATTCCCTGGCACAAAATCCGCTTCTTCATAAAAACTTTCCTCATGATTCTCCACAATTATGGGAGCATTAATTGCCTCATTAAAGCCAATAGGAGTTACCAAAGATTGCACCTCCTCCCTTGCCAGATCATCATCACCGGAAACTGCCTGGTCAACCACAACGTTAACGTTTAACGAGCCTTCGCTGCTCTCCGACATCGCATCGTTATCAGACTCGGAAGATGGGACCCTATAGAACTCAGGAACCCACTCCCTGGACTCTTCTGAAACCCAAATTGTAAATTTCTTATCCCTCCAAGCTAACTTGACTTCTTCGTTGACCCGTTTCCCTTCACCAACCATGACACCGATAAAATCGTGTGAAAGATCATCGTCCAACTCCAATCTAGTTGGTGTGTGGATAATCTTCCCAAACGATTTTCCGATATCATTAATAACTTCTGCGGCTAGAAGTTGCAGAGGCAAACCCACAAGTTTCAACCATGCCAATCTCTCGAATGCGAACACTTGCCCTTCCATAAGTCTATAGATGAAAATCTGCCAATCACTTCTTTAGCACCTTGGATAAATTTTACCGCAGAAAGGTTATCATCAAACGACAGAAAAACCGTTAAACCCCCAAGATATTGTATCTTGCATCCTTGAGGACATAAATCGTGCGTAATCAAATAGATACTCTTGAGGGCCTCTAAATCAATCATCCTAGCAACGACAGCCTTCCCTTTCAAATCCTTATACGCATGAAACTGATTGTCAATGATCACCGTTTTCACACTCTGTTTCCCTGTCAACGTATCCGAGAACGACCTGGATCCGTTAAACATAGACGTCTGAGCCGGGAAAGCATTTCCTTCCTCCTTCCTATTCTCCTTTTCATTGTTTCTGTTCTGCTTGTTGCCTTCCGGACGTATCTCTCCTTCTTCAAGCGTGAATCTGGCTATGTTAGCCTTCAACCAACAGTCACCGATTCTTGTGTTGCAAATCTGTCTTACTAAATCCCTGCTGTCTTTCACATCAAGAAAAGAAACAAAACCAAACCGATTCCCACCTTTATCTCTTTTGCGGGCAATATAGAGATCGTAAATAACACCAAAGGGCCTAATGAAATCCGATAAATCATTACCACTGCACTTCTCTGGAAGATTAGTGATGAAAACCTTTGTGATACGGCTGAGGACGTTGGCCGGAATTGTAGTCTTAGGAAACTGGCCGGTCATACCTTTAGGAAACCAGGGGTAGATTAGTTAACAAATTTCTAAAACTCGTTTAAAACAATTATAATTTGAACCGCCAAATGTCGACGGTTACTAAAATTGAGAAACAAATCATTACGTCTCATTTAATTAGGGTTTTTCAAAATAAAAAACACACACAAAACACACAGACGATTGAAATCAACAAAAAAAAAACAAAAAAACAGAGACGATCAGGAACACAAATACAGACGATCAACATGTCTTCCAAAAGAAATGAAGGTGCGTTTCTTATATTTATACTTTGAAATTAACATCGACTTATAATCTATAACTTCTAAAACCAAAAAACCTTTCAAAATCATTATTACACGTAAAACAGGGGAAAAGGGAAGCAAAATCATACATGACACATCTTCAGGTACTAACAAAATCATGCATTCTATTTGTATCAGGTCTGTTTACTAGAAGTAGGGCTTTATGCTTTGTATATATAACTAGTGTACTTATTTTGAACCTGAAAAACATGAATGCGTCTGAAGTATTTCATAAATGCGTCTGATTACTGATGTTTAATTTAAGTTACATGAATGCGTCTGATTGTTTCCACTTTGCTAGTTAGTGAGTGCGTCTGTTTGAGATACTGAATGCGTCTGTTTGTTTCCACTTTGTTAGTTAGTGAATGCGTCTGTATATATGTCTTAATGCGTCTGTTCATGTACAGACTCAACATGGAATGCTTCTGATTTTGAAGATGGACCAATAAAAAACTTAATTAAGATTAAAAAAAGGGTTGAAAAGGTTAACCCTGAAGCTGCTAGAAGGTTGGGAGATGATGTTAAAAAAATGACACAAAAGTTACAGCAAAAAAAACAACAAGTTGTAGAAGAACCTTCGGAATCATCAGACGAAGATTTCCAACGGCCTGTTAAAAAGCAAAAAGTGGATGAAGCTAAGAAGAAGAAGAAAATAAAGGATAGAGAGTTTGTTAATTACAGGGATAATAAGTTAAAATCAGATGCTCTCCTGCTGAATTTGTTGACAGCATGAAAGAGTACACTGATTAACAGAAAGCTGAAGTAAGGAATATGGGTTTTGGGTCCACGTTGGACATTAAGATTGATCAAATCTCAACATCATTGGGTTACTGGTTGTTAGTAAACTATGATGAGGATAAAAATGAACTGAATGCTAGAAATTGGAAAATCAAAATCACACCTGCATTGGTGCATGAAGCTTTTGGGATACCAATGGGAAAGAAGCCGGTGGTCGAATACACAAGGGCAATAAAAGGTGTTGACTCTACAATTGATGAATTCAAGAGTCAATTTGATAAAAGAAAAGTGAGTGTTAAGATGGTAACAAACGCTGTTAAGGTACAACAAAAAGGTGGAAGGTTGTTCAGGTTGAATTTTCTTGTGCTATGGAACACAGTTTTCGGGGATATCACAAAATCAACCACAATCAATCAAAGCTTTTTGCATGGTGTGGATAATGAGACAGAAATCCCAAATATGGATTGGTGCTCGTACCTGATCGAATGCCTGAAGAGAACAAAAGCAGGATGGAAAGAAGACCGGTATAATGGTCCAGTTATAATGCTGAGTGTAAGACTTCAAACACCTTTTATTTATTTATTATTTTAACGCACAAACTGATAATTTAAACGCATTTGTAATTCTAACAAAAATATATGATATGTTGAACACACATGCAGGTTATCTACACACATGAATACAACAAGAGGCTTCCATCTGAAGTAAGAATTAACATACTAGCAATTTCTTACATTACAAGTAGTTCACTTGCAGCAATGGAAGAACACCTTTATAACAACGGGCCATTGACCGACGTTGAAGAAGATGATGCAGATGATGAAGCTGGAGCTGATAAGAATGATGAGGTTGATGCAGGTGTAAGAGATGAGGAGGCTAGAGTAAATGATCATTTGCAAAATGATCAAAATCTAGATGATGTTGTGAACATGCTGGTCACAATGCAAGAAAGGCCGGTTGATGATGATTACACTTTGCCATTGGGGGGAACTCCACAAAAGAGGATCACCATTGAAGATGATGTTGATGAAGAAGGAGATTGGAGACAGTACGAGATGAGTACTCAAACACAACAAATGTTTGAGTATTCAGAAACGCAACCACAGCTGAGTTTGGTTGAGAAAGGAAAAGAAGCAGAGTATGAGGCTTCATTGAAGGCAAAAAAGGTACAACTCTTATTCTGTTTTTTTTGGTAAAATTTTTAATACACAAACAGACGCATTCATTGAAAAAAACTGATCTTTATAAAATCTACTGGTTTAAAACAGACGCACTCACATACACAAACAGACGCATTCACTGAAAAAAAAAACTGATCTTTATAAAATCTACTGGTTTAAAACAGACGCACTCATATAAAAAACAGACGCATTCACTGAAAAACTACTGATCTTTGTAAAATATACTGGTTTAAAACAGACGCATCCATAGATTGAACAGACGCACTCAATTAAATATATATACTGATCTTTATAAAATACATAGGTTTGGATAAAAACAATGGAACGAAACATAAAGAAATACGAAGCTATACAGAAAGAAATGGGGGAAATGGTAAAGGAGGCACGAACCAGATATTTATGGGTTCCAGAGTTAATGAAATTGTGCGACAAGTGGGACAACTTGAACACTTCAGTTAAGGAAGCTGAAGTTGTAAAACAACATGTTGAAGCTGAAAAGCAAAATGTTGAAATGCCTGGAGCTTCAAACCTGAATGAGGAGGGGAATGGGGTGGAAAATGTTGAAGCTGCTAAAAAGAAGGAAGCTGAAGTTGTCAAAGAACAAATTGAAGCTGAAAATCAAAATTTTGAAGTGCCTGTAGCTTCAAATGTGAATGAGGGGGGGAATGAGGTGGAAATGGATGATCGGGCTGTCGAGGAAGGGTTGGGGACTACAAATGAGGACTTTGATATAAGTGATACAGCAATAAACATGCTGCAAACTGTGGAACCAGGTGTTTATAAGGTAACAGATGTGAATGAGACAACAAAAGAACAACCTGCGGAAGGAGTGGAGAAAGAAAGAACAGAAATATTGGACAATGCTGCCGTATCATTAGAAACACAAGAAATAAGTGACGCAGCATTGAGTGAGCTACAAACAATAGAACCCGGTGTGTATGCAGTTCGAGATAAACAAGCAACACCAAAAGATAAGAATCCTCAGGAAGACAAAACACCGGTAAAGGAAGCAGTGCAGGAAGAAGGGAAAGAAAAAGGGAAGGCCTTTGCTGGTTATGATAAACCAGTTAGAGACAAAAACCCTTCTTATGCATTAAGATCACCATACGCCGGGAGGCAAGTCTGTCCAATCGAAAAATTAACTGAGGATGAAACAAAGATTACACAATATATGTTTGCCCCAATTAGAGAGAGAAATGTAAGTGTTTTTCTTCATATTTTGTTTCTAATAAAAACATAGACTGTTTACTAATTTATTTTCATATGGAATGTTTCAGAAAATAGTTTATTGGGATGAAGGTGGGAATGAGGTGATGAAAGTGATTTTTGAAAGTTTATATCCCGATATATGGCTTTGTTCAAATGCCATTGATGTATGGACAGGCATTCTCAACTATGAGGAAGCTGAGAGAAGGAAGGAGAAGAAGGATGGGTCTATAAAGAGACTGTTTCTGAGTACCTGCATGATGGTAAGTTAAAAAATACAAAACAGACGCACTTATACATACAAACAGACGCACTCTATTACTGCAAAAAAAACAAAAAAAAAACAGACGCACTCACTAAAATAAACAGACGCATTCATTAGTCTAACTGTCTGTATATTTTTTATTTTTTATTTTCAGCCTCCGGACTTGTATAAGGTAGGTACTAGTTGGACACTAAGGGAAAATGTCTACATGAGCAACCTTCAAGATATCTTCAGAAAAATAAATGCAAAGTCAATAAATGCAAAGTCTTTATACGAGTTCGACATGATTCTTCAACCGGTGTGGATGGACAAGCATTTCTATGTAATGGCTTATGATGTGAAGAATGGGACAACAGACTTGCTTGACAACTCTATACACGGAACGGACCTAGCAGAACGATACAAAGGCGTGCCAGAAATATTGGTATGTAATTATAACATAAACCTGAACACTACTATGATAATAAACTAATGTTTTTGACTAAAAATATTCACAGAGACACACTTTGTACCCGGTGTGGCTGAAAACATGTCCGAAAACACACGCGATTCAAGGCCTTAACACAGGTCCTATTATAAGAAGAGAGATGACATGGAGGACTGCAAAGAACCATGTGGACTGTGGTGTCTTCGCCATGAGAACCCTCGAAACCTTTAAAGGTTATCAGTCATGGAACCCGGGGTTTGCAGCCGAATCAGAATATCAAAACAAGCAGTTGATTGCCTTGCGGCTCAAGTACGTGTCAAAGATGATACTCTCCCCATTCAACATACTCAGGGGAGACATAAGTAAAGAAGCTGAGAAGTTTGCAAAAAGGCCAGCAAAGCAAAGACTAAAAATGTTAGAGAATGCAAAGTCAAAGTTAGAGAAGAGGGTGGCTTCTTTATAAACAATTTTAATGCTTTTCTTATGTTATCTTAACATTCTGATGTAAAGTCTTGTTTAGACGCACTCATGTAATTGTTCTGTTTATTTTGGACGCATTAACTGTTTCTTGAATTATAATAATGTGATTTCAAAACACACTTTTATTAGAAAAAAACAGCAACTACAACACAAGTAGTAACAAGACAAACAAATACATAGTGGTGTTTACATAGACTTTAAAAATTGAATCTTAAATTCAATAGAACACCTCAAAAAAGTCATACATTTTGTAAGTTGTTCGACAATATTAACATCGCCCTTGTTTGCATCAATCATGAACATAACCGCCAGTTCACGAAGACTTGAGTCAGGCATACGCAAAAGAAGCTTGGAAATTTCATCTTTCTTACTCATGCCATCATTTATCCTGTTTAGATTATCAGCCAACCGACCCTCAAGAGCATAATCTTTTGCAATTTGATCTTCCATCCTTTTGATCATTTCAGATCTTGCAGATGAAGATGATGAAGCCATTAGTGAAAAAAAAATTTAGTCTGTATATGAATTTGGATGTGCAAATCAATTCACAATGAAAGCCATATAAAAAAAGAAACAAATAATAACAAAGTGACAAGATAAAAAAATCACGAGAATTACTGTTCTTGTCTTATTCCAATAATTTATCTGTATAAAAATCACATGTACACAGTAATTAAACACAGATACAAACAGACGCATTCATGATTTACAAACAGACGCATTCATTAACAAACAGACACAACTATACACTTAAACAGACGCACTCATTTGAAGTATCAGACGCATTCATTGATCCAATCTTCTGCTCATCTTCAAACAGACGCACTCAGTTCTTCTTCAGACGCAATCATTGATGTATTATCCAAACTCTGGTCATCTTCAAAACGGACGCACTCAGTTATTCTTCAGACGCATTCATTGCTACCATCTTCAACCTCTGTTCATCTTCAACCTCTGAAAAACCATCGAAAACCTGGATTTTTTATATCAAACCTGAAAATCAATCAAAAACGGTAAAAAACTTATAATAAAACAGACGATCATGAATAACAGATCAATTTTAAACAAAAATCAATTTTAAATTTACTCATCTATAAAACAGAGCACTAAAAAACGAAAATTAAGATTTGGTTTGACGAATACAGATTGATTAGATGTTGACGATCATGATTTGAAACGAATATGATTTGAATCACATTAATGTTTGAAATCATATTAATAGACAGATTAATTAGAACGTGATTGAAGGAATTGAATGATCGTGTACATAGACGACTTTACCCCTGTTATAAACCTGGGATAAACCAGAATTAGGTTAATTAAACCTAACCAGAGTGGACAGATGGCGAATTATGGTGGCTTCTTACGCTTCTTACGTTAAGCGACTTTATACCGTATACTTTCTCATTAAATAAATGTTAACGTCACGCCTAGAAATGTAAGACAACATATGTTAGCTTCATTTTTACACTTTTACACTTTTTAGGCAAAATTTCCTTTTTACGTAACAATCCTATATGTGTGTGTGGTTTTAGTATTTATGTAAAATGTCAAGAGCGTTTAAAATTTTCATAAGTGATTCACATTTTCTAAGTTTTGTGCTTGTTACATACATATGCATAGCTGATAGCTCATTATATAGAAAACTATCAAACTAATTTGTTAATTTAAGTTTTGTATTATTACCTATACCAGTGACGGATCTAGCAAAAAATTTCAAGGGTAACTTTGAAACGCCAAAATATTTTAAAGGGCAACGACAACACAATTCGGGGGTAGCGTAATACGAAAAATGCAAAAATGTTAGAAATTTTCCACTACGCCGGAAAAGTTGAGAGGTAGCGAATGCTATCCCTTCCCTAGTGGTATGCCCGCCCCTGACCTATGCATGTGTAACTTATATACAATAAATTAAACTAATTTTCACATATATATAAACTAGCTTTTATCCCGGGAGTGTCCCGGGGTTGAAAAATATAACCATTCTAATAATACTAATATAATAGTAATAACTATTACTCTTGTAATTAAATAAATAAATAAATAACCTTGCTACAAAGATGACACCATGTGTTGCAGTGTTGCGCGATTCTTTCTCCTATCTTCTCTTGATTAAGTATACATATCCATCTTTAGAAGAGTAAAATTCCAATGATAGCATGACGATTGAGCTAAATTTCAACATTGTATATAAGAACCTGGTATAAAAGAAAAAACATAATTAATGAATAACCTGAACACTTTGTGTTTTTTCCTGTATGAACGAAACCCCGTAAAAAATAGTCGTTTTTTTCTCCGTTTTTTATATAGCAATATGGTACTCGTTGGAAAGATAATAAAACGCTCGTTAATTTGGTGTGATTTTTTTCTTTAAAAAATCTCGTATATAAAAGATATTAACGTTTAAAAATTATGGGATGAAACATTACAGAGAAAAATCTAAATTTGTTTTTAAATTCTTAAAGAGATTAGGGTTTGATAAATGTAAGAGAATGGATGCAAACAAAATAAAAAAAATTAAAAACTCTCACCTCAACGTGCCACGTGGCACATTCAAAGGAGGGTTGAGGCCTCCTTTAAATGCCACCTCATCAATATTTAATTCTTTTATTATAAGTTAAAGATTTTAGAAAAGATGAATAAGAAAAAAATAATTGTTACGTATGTATAATTTCGTTTACATTTATAGAATTTCGTTTTATTTTGATAAAAATAAATGTATTCCTTAAAATCAATTTTTATAATCATTAATTTAAGTGTACTATTGCTACATATTAATTAAATGTTTTTCTTTTGAACAACTAATTATTCGTCACCTATGGGATTTGAACCCACACCACTTAGAAAGACGAAGCCTTATCCATCACCTTGATACCACTAGGCCAAAGACCCTTTGGTACATATTAATTAAATACAATTTGAAACCTTTATAAACATATATGTTGCATAATTATATGCGTGTGATGCATTACTATATATGTATATATGATGGGTCACTACACGAAAAAATTGTCCTAGTCTTAAATACTGTATGGCATTCTGATGGCTTCAATACTTATGCTTTTTAGAATCATGTGTGTAAGTTTGATAAATGAAACGAAAAATATGATGAATTACAAGAAAAAGCTATGTCACAAAAACCAAATCAGAATAATGGAACGAGTGAACACCTCAAATGTGGACTTACAATTGACTAAAATAGAGTTTCATATAAGGGGGTGTTTGGTATTGATTATTCAAAACATATTATGCGTTTTGGAAAAGCATGGGTGGACCTGCTTATAGATTATTGCGTTTTGGTAGCCTAAAAATCTGATTATCTGCGTTTTCAAAACACTATCCAAACACTAAAAACTGATTATCTGCATTTTCAAATCGCAATAATCTAAAAATCAGATTCAAAACGCAATCCTAAACATCCACTAACAAAAATGTTGGAAATCATAAAATTATTTTCTAGTTCACATTACTTGCAAGTTGCAAATTGACACATCCGTGGAGATTAATAAATTAAAATTTCATGTTTCCCAATCTGTGTCATTCTTTTTGCATTGCATTCAGCCATATGGCCATATAATAAACTAGCATTAACGTACTTTGACGTTATTAAATGTTGTTTGATTAATTTAAAGTTAAAATCACTCTAGAACTACCACGAGGTTCATTTTAAATCACACATTTCATAGTTTATGAGAAAATCTTAGATTAAACATTAGATAACCTAAAAATACATATTTAATTATTGTCTTGTAAGTTCTTGTTGAGCATCAATACCTACAAACATGTAACATGTTCATTGAACTGTGCAAAACTTAGGGCATAAGGGGTGCTATCATAGTTTTTTTTTCCTTCACTAATTTTAACCAATCCTGCACTGTCACATTACTTCACTGATTCATTTTTTTGTAGGCAGCACTTAACTGATTCACTTCACTGAAATCTATATTTTTTAGTTTTCCTTTTTTTTAATTACCGTTTTTACTGAAAAAATGACCGTTTGAATTAAAAATACCGTTTGTAAAACTTAAAAAATAAACCGTCCCATTAAAATAAAAAAATTACAAAAACATCAACTAAAATAAAAATACAAACGTCTTCATCCTACTCGTCGCCTTCACCATCTGCGTCGCCTTCAACCCAATAACGGTCTCATTCGTATTTCGCCATGATTTCTTCTTTACGTTTCAAAACCAACTCCAAAGATTTACCTTTGAGGTGGTCGTGTGGTTTTGAATACATATTCAAGTCGTGGTTATACTGCCTTTGTCTCAACAATTCGCGTTGTTCCTCTAAAAACGCCATTGCTTTTTCGCCTTGTTGAGATTGTAGGGTGACCAACTGGTTGAGTTTGTCTTCTTTCATTGCTCGGTATGACCCGAGTTCGTCAACCAATGATTTGCCTGAAGACTCGGCGGCGGCGGCTTTCTTAGTTTTTCGTTTGGCCCGCGTTGGGTTGGTATTTTCGTTGAGGTCCGACATGTGGCTAGTGGGGGTGGTATCGTCCGGTGTGGAAAAGGCAGTCGCCTGATAGTTGTCGCTTTACGAAGACTTTCGTCTCTTGTCGGAATGACTATCGGACGGTTCTTCACCCATCAACACTTGCTTTTTCCACTTGTCGTGGTCTTTTACAATCTCCCATGCCGCTTGATGATTAAAACCCGAAGGATGGCTTTTTCTGTAATCGTTCAACGCCGTTTGCATGACGTTTGGATCACTACATCCACTCCGTCGTAAACGCTCCTATATAATTACATAAAATCGTAAATTAAATATAATTTAGAGAAATTTGTATAATTAAATAAAACGCTAAGTTAAATATATCATAATTGTTACCGCTTGTTGATGAAGTCCATTGAACGCATTCATTTGTGGGTTCATGGCGGTCCATTTCGAAGTAATTTGATCAATTGTTCAGGTGGATCCTCCCAATAGTGCCGCATAATGTTTTTGGACAGCTTTCCAAAAACTACCCTTGCTTCCTTGGTAACTATTCTCCCTGTTTTCCGACACATAACACCAAGCTTTTGCCAGAGCAACCTCTTGTGCCGTATTCCACTTCACAGCTTTCAGTCGCTTTGCATATTTCTTTTCCCCCCTGCATCAACTTCTTCAACTTCAACTTCAAGCGCGTCATCCGCTTCCTCGTCTAGCTGTTCATCTACATGATGCTCGAACTGTGTCTCTGGCACAATTTCCTCCTTGTCATCCTCCTCATCTTCTAGGTTGAGCTCGAAGTCTTCTAGTTGGGAATTTGTTAATTGAGGCGGCGTAAAATATTGTTGATACATCATGGGTGGTTGGCTTTGTGGGAATTGTGGGTATTGTGAGTAAAACGGTTGTTGTTGGGGTTGGGGTTGGGTTTGTGGAAAATTGATCACGGGCCTATAGGGTTCAACCGTAGCCTATCTCGAACTCGAAGCTTTGCCTCGACTACTAGAACCTCTAGATTTTGAAGTTCCCCTCGCACCCCTCGAAACACTCTTTGTTTTCCTTGGATCCATTTGTTTTGTTTGTGTTTTAAAGTAGTTTGGTTAATGTAGTTGTTTGTGTTTTTTTATTTAAACCGTGCACAATTTATACCATTTCAAAAATAACGGTCAAAAAAATGTTACCGTTTCATATTAAATAAATTCAAACGGTCAAAAAGTAATAAAATATATTATAAAAATTGACCGTTGCAATAAATATGGCTTGTTACCAGCCCGTTAGATGGAACCCGTATTTGTTTAGTGTGGTACCCGTTCCCAATTCTGGTAGCGCTCCGTCCCCCCTTAGCTATCAAAAATATGTTCTCATTTATCGAAAATATTACTTTTATCAAAGTTATTAGTAAGGTTATTGTAGAATAGTATGGATCAATGCTTGCCTCTCTCTCATTGATTATCCCATATAAATATATACATACAATCCCATTATTATGGGAAGAGATAATTACAATTTAATACATAATATAAATCCTAAAATACCAAAGTATATCTGCTAAATATACAATCTACACTACAACAAAAATGGGTTTTTAGTACGCGCAAAAGCGTCCTAAAATGTTATTTTATAGGACCTTTTATTTAATAGGACCAACGGTAAAAGCGTTTCATGTAAAGGGGTTGTAATAAGTCCCGAAACTTAAAAAGCGTCCTAATATTTCAAACAAGATTATGAAACCAATTTTATGGTCGCATCATATGTCCCAAAAAACTCCTAATAAAAACATATTAGAACACTTTTACAATGTTCTAACATGTGGTTACCTACTTTTAATCTTTTAATACAGATAAAAGCGCCCTTAAAAATTAGTTTATAGGACCCTTTATGATGTAACACTAAAGGTACTTTAGTACCAAGAAAAGGGTCCTAATATCTCAAATAAGATTATGAAACCAATTTTATGGTCGCATAATATGTCTATGAAAAACCCACATATCGTCCTAAGAAAGCATATTCGGACACTTTTACAATGTTCTAACAAGTTTGGTATAACAAAATTTCAAAGTCCTAACAAGTCACATCATACAACACTATTTTGAAAATCCACACACATAATTTTACGATATGGTGTATATAACATCAACAAATGAAATAAATAAAACATTATTATATTTCAAATAAGGATATTCATAACTAAAACACTAAACAAAAATAAGTTATAGCATTATCCAACATAAGGTCTTGTAACATTTAACAAAGAAATTAAAAGTAATGAAAGAAACAAGCAGCATAGAACCCTGAGTCATTATGCGTCCTCAATCCTCACAGACTACCTACAAATAAACCATCCAAGTATAAACATTAAGCTCCAGATTATTAAAATTAATCATATCACAGGTTTATCAAATACATACCGAGATGAAAGGACAAGACCATGCAATGGATGCCCCAATACAATTTTGAATTGTGGAAAATAACCCATATGGTCTCACCAACTTTTCATCTATTTTTATTAGTACTTGAATGTTTACCTCACACCATTCTGGTCCAATCTCTGTACCACCAACAAGCTCATTTGAGTCCAAACTCTTCACCCATCCTCACTGATATCCATTGGTTTCTTTTTATTTAACTTGCTCAACAGTAATGCTATTTCTACTTCTATAAAATACTAGTAGTTGGACCCGCGCTACGCATGATTAGGTAATATTTAATATAGTTAGCTGAAGGTATTGTCGTTGTGCGAGGAGAGGTTGGCAAAGCTTTTGAGGGTGGAGTAGATGTAAGTTGCTGCTGCATTTCCTATACATTTTGAAATTGAATTGAATGGAGACTAAAGTGAGAAAACAACAAATATCATTGGATACAAAATAATCCCAGGATACTATTAACATAGCAATAGCATATTAGCATTATATGTACACACATAGAGACACATGCGATACATGTGAAATGCAGGAACAATATATGTATAGTTCACGTATTCAAATAATTAGAACAAAGTACCAACAAAAAAAATATCTCAACAGTACACTTTTATTTGAAGTCGGATCAATACTTCTTGAATCTTACAAATCACATATAATTATCCCTAAACAACAAAACTTATATGGGATATCGGGCATTGGTTCGGGTTGGGTATTGTGCAGTCGGTTTGATTCATTGCAAATGCCCACCCCCTACGGCTTGATTAATTAACAACAGCCCAATCAAATCACAGAGCTAATAGTTGATTTAAATTCAAATGAATAGTTTAACCTTGTGAATCATATAAGACTTGTTTATTTTTAAACAATAATAAGATAAGTTTGATTATCTTGCTTCCTACATCGACTTATAAGATTGAAAAAGTTTTAAATGTATTTTATTTTAGATCATTTAATACCATTGTTAACTAATTTGGTTAATCAATTAACAAAATCAACATCTGGGTCAATTACGGTGAAGACCACCACTTTATTGTATATAGAAACCTCTAGATCTTGGATTTTATTATTGTTTAAAAATCTTTCGATGCATATATTTCTACAGTAACTTGGTGCAATTCATACACCATGAGCAATAATACGAATTTTTTAATTCTAATTCATTCATTCCAAATTAAAAGAATCAATATTGGATTAAAGAACCCCAATCCTAACTACTAATCATTCATTACGATGGACAATGTTCGAACCTAGCTAATTCGAAATGAAAAGATAAAAACTAATCAGATCCTCAAACCTAATTACAAAAGAAATTTGAAATATAATCAATTAACAAAACGATTAAGTGACAAATAGAATAGCTTCAATCAGAAAACCAGATCAGTACATTCATATTTACGAACCTGTATATAGGGCAATCACGAAACAAGAGAAGTTCTTCAAAACCTAATGGATGCGGATTGTAGATCGATGTTGGCGGTTAAATTGAGGGAGAGGTTAATTTGCTCAAAACCCTACTAATTAATTCTAAGAAGCGCATACAGAATAAAACGTGGCCCGCCAAACTATACTTTAATGTTGCTTGTCGGTCACAATTCTAAAGACCGGCCCATGAAATTTGTTTCCCACGATTTTGAGACCAAAACTAACTGCATCCGTAGTGGGCGTCAACTTAAGCGCAATGAAGCCCCATCAAGCTCTTAACACCGCCTCCATGGGCTTTATGATCAAAAAAACTTTCCAGTCGTGAGATGTATAACGCGGGTGCCCCTTGCCTTTCTCAAAAAAAATCTAAGTCTACCCCCACCTTCTTCTACGTCCAATCAAACCCAAGTTCTGCACCCAATCAAACAATAAAAAATCATTCCTTTTTTAAAAAACTTACCACTACATACTCTTATTATAAAAAGCCCCTTATCTCATTTTATTAATATTTTAATCCATCAAGCCCCCCCTACACATGGCCTAAACAACGGCAATTTCTTTCGCATGAATTTGTGAACAAAATTAAATGGTGGAAAAAGTTCATTCGTCCTATTAAATAGTGATGGTGGTTACCGGTGGCAGGTGCCAACGATGGTGGGTGGGTAATGGTGTTGGCAATGGTGGGTGGTGGTTGATGGTGTCAATGGTGGGCGGTGGTGGTGGAAGGAGGTGATGGTAGTGTCATTGACTGGTGCCAGCGATGGTGGATGGGTGACCATGGTGGCAATGGTGGGTAGTGGTTGATGGTGTCGATGGTTGGTGGTGATGGTGGTGGGTGGCGACGGAGGTGGTGGATGGCGTCGGTGGTGGGTGGTGGGTGGTGGCGGTGCATGGCGGCAGCGGTGGGTGGGTGGCGGTGCATGGTACTAGTAGTGAGTGGTGGTAGTGAAGGATGGCGGCGGCGGTGGTGGTGGGTAGTGATATATGGCGATCGTGGTGGTGGTGGGTGGCAGCAGCGGTGAAGGGTAGAGACGGTGGTGGTGGAAGGAGGTGATGGTGGTGCCTGTGGCAGGTGCTGGCGATGGTGGGTGGGTGACGGTGGTGGCAATGGTGGCTGGTGGTTATGTTGTTGATGGTGGCGGTGGTGGTAGAAGGAGGTGATGGTGGTACCGTTGGCAAGTGCCAGCGATGGTGGGTGGGTGACGGTGGTGGCAATGGTGGATGGTGGTTGATGTTGTCGATGGTGGGTGGTGATGGTGTTGGGTGACGACGAAGGTGGTGGATGGCGCCGGTGGTGGGTGGTAGCAGTGAAGGGTGGTGGTAGATGGGTGGCGGTGCATAGCACCAGTGGTGAGTGGTGGGAGTGAAGGATGGTGAATGGTAAGTGGGTAGTGATATGTGGTGGTCGCGGTGGTGGTGGTGGCAGTAATGGTGAAGGGTAGCGGCGGTGGTGGTGGAAGGAGGTGATGGTGTTGCCGGTGGCAGGTGTCGGGTTACAGTGGTAGCAATGGTGGGTGGTGATTGATGTGACAAACTTGTAAAGACATCATGGCATATTGTACTATATAGTTTGTATTTCGTTACTTATTTTATCGATATTAGTTTAATTTGAATATTGTATGGAATATAAAATATTGTATTGACATTGAGATGACTAGTAGGAAAGCCCGCGCGTTATAATGTAGTATAGATATTGTACGAAATGGGTTAGTTTGCTACATGATTTTCTTATTGTGACTCAAATATCAAGTGTCCTATTACAGTGTACTATAATATCACCACTATGATTAAGCGTCTAATAAAGGTGAAAGTTATAAGACCCAAGTGTTAAGTGTCCTATTAAGTTGTGTTATAATAAAACTCTAGCGAATAAGCGTCTTATAAAATTGATGTTTTATGACTTAAATATCATGTGTCCTATTACGGTGTATTATAATAACATCACAGTGTTTAAGCGTCCTATAAAGGTTAAAGTTATAAAACCCATTTGTCAGGTGTCCTCTTAAGTTATGTTCTAATATGACTTCGACTAGAAAGGGTCCTATAACATCGAATATTTATGACTTAACTACAAAGTGTCGTATTAAGTTATGTTATAATAGGACACCCGGTGATCAAGTGTCCTATTACATTACCATCTAATAGGACACCAACAACTAAATGTCTTATAAATTACTTTATTAGGATCAACATTTTTAAGTGTCTTATTAAGTGATATGATAATAGGACTCCAAAGAATCATCTATCCTATTAAATAGCTTTTTAGGACACCGGTTTAGTAGCATATATTATAAAAGGACCCAAAAGTGCATTCATCCTATTAAATAGTTTTTCAGGACCCCATTTTACAAGCGTCCCACACAAAAGGTCCTTAAAAGCCCATTTTGTTGTAGTGCTATTATACTCCCGCAGTCGAAGCGGGAGGTTGTCGAATGTTGAGATTGGACCGGAAGTCATCAAACAAAATCCTGGGCAAGCCTTTGGTGAAGATATCTGCGATCTGGAAGCATGTGGGAGTATGCAAAATACGAACCGTGCCTCGTTGAACATGTTCACGTACAAAGTGTATGTTGAGCTCGATATATTTCGTCCGCTGATGTTGTAATGGATCGCGGAACAAGTAAATAGCACTAATGCTATCGCAATAGACAAGATTAGCGACCTTAGTTGGGTGACGCAGTTCAAGGAGCAAATTTCGAATCCAACAGACTTCTGCGACAACATTAGCAACTGCACAATACTCCACTTCGGCACTTGAACGGGATATAGTAGACTGGCGTTTTGAGGACCAAGATAGAAGATTAGACCCCATGTAAACACAATAACCTGAAATGGAACGACGGGTTTCTGGGCGTCCTGCCCAATCTACATCAGTGTAAGCCCGTAAGGAATGATCATGGGAGGCCGAAATAGTCAAGCCATAGGTGGTCGTGCCCTTGATGTAACGAATGATCCGTTTTAGGGCATTCCAATGGTCTATTTTGGATCGTGCAAGTGCATACAAACCTGTTGAACCACATAACTGATGTCCGGTCTGGTGAAGGTAAGGTATTGTACCGCACCAGCAAGGCTCCTGTATAAAGATGGGTTATCAAACAGTGAGTTGTTATGAGCACTAAGTTTTGGTTTGGCGTCCACTGGGTCGCCACTGGGTTACAAGTTTCCATACCAGCTCGAGATACAATATCTAAGGCGTATGTCTGCTGAGACAAAAACATGTTGTTAGCCGTGCGAGTAACCTGAATACCCAAGAAATAGGTGAGAGGCCCAAGATCTTTCATAGCAAATTCAGCCGCGAGGCTGGATATGAGACGATGATGCAGGGAATCTAAGGAGCTGGTCAGAATAATATCGTCTACATAAATAAGCAGATACGCGATGTCACCCCCGTGGTGATATGTGAAAAGAGAATTATCACACCTACTTTGAACAAACCCAATAGAAACAACGAAATCTGTAAATCTTTGGTACCAGGCTCGTGGTGCCTGTTTGAGGTCGTACAAAGATTTCTTTAATAAAGAAACGTGGTCCGGATAGCACTAATGCTATCGCAATAGACAAGAGTAGCGACCTTAGCTGGGCGACGCAGTTCAAGGAGCAAATTTCGAATCCAACAGACTTTTGCGACAACGTTAGCAACTGCACAATACTCCGCTCCGGCACTTGAACGGGATATAGTAGACTGCGTTTTTAGGACCAACATAGAAGATTAGACCCCATGTAAACAGAATAACCTGACATGGAACGACTGGTGTCTGGGTGTCCTGCCCAATCTACATCAGTGTAAGCCCGTAAGGAATGATCATGGGAGGCCGAAATAGTCAAGCCATAGGTGGTCGTGCCCTTGATGTAACGAATGATCCGTTTTAGGGCATTCCAATGGTCTGTTTTTGGATCGTGCAAGTGCATACAAACCTGTTGAACCGCATAACTGATGTCCGGTCTGGTGAAGGTAAGGTATTGTACCGCACCAGCAAGGCTCATGTATAAAGATGGGTTATCAAACAGTGAGTTGTTATGAGCACTAAGTTTCGGTTTGGTGTCCACTGGGGTCGCCACTGGGTTACAAGTTTCCATACCAGCTCGAGACACAATATCTAAGGCGTATGTCTGCTGAGACAAAAACATGTTGTTAGCCGTGCGAGTAACCTGAATACCCAAGAAATAGGTGAGAGGCCCAAGATCTTTCATAGCAAATTTAGCCGCGAGACTGGAGATGAGACGATGATGCAGGGAATCTGAGGAGCTGGTCAGAATAATATCGTCTACATAAATAAGCAGATACGCGATGTCACCCCCGTGGTGATATGTGAAAAGAGAATTATGACACCTACTTTGAACAAACCCAATAGAAACAACGAAATTTGTAAATCTTTGGTACCGGGCTCGTGGTGCCTGTTTTAGGTCGTACAAAGATTTCTTCAATAAAGAAACGTGGTCCGGATAATCCCTGTGCCGAAAACCCATGGGTTGGTACATATAAACCATCTCTGTGAGATTGCCATGTAAGAAAGCATTTGTGACGTCCAATTGATGAATAAACCATGATTGAGATAGTGCCAATGTTAAAATCGTTCGAATAGTTGCTGGTTTGACCACGAGACTGAAAGTTTAACCACAATCCACACCTACCTCTTGATTACGCCCATCATAGACCAAGCGAGCTTTGCAACGCTCTAAAGTACCATCAGACCTGTATTTGTGGCGAAAAATCCACATGTTACGAATCACATGCATAATAGGTTATCTCGGGACAAGTTCCCAAGTCTTGTTTTTATTAAGGCATTAAACTCGTTGGTCATTGCATTATACCATTCCGGTTTGGACAGGGCCTCATGGGGAGTTTTAGGAATGGGTGTGATAGTGATAGTGGATAGGTTAAAAATTGTTTTGGGTTTGGTAATTCCAGACATTGCCCAGGTTTGAATGGTACAAGTGGGAGGTGGTGGTGGGACGGGAATTTTAGGTGTTGATGTCGAAGGTGGGCTGGTATTGAGTGTGGGCTGATGGTCGGGTGTGTGGGGTGGGTCGGATGGTGAAGGTGTGGCTAAGTGTATGGTCTGGGCCGAGGGCAAGGTTTGGGCCGTAGGTGTGTTATGGGCCGAAGGGGAACTGACGGGAGATGGGAGGGATATGTTGGGCCTTGACTGTTTGGTGGGCTTTGTGGTGTTGGTTGTTCGTGGGGTAGAGGATGTGGTTGGGTATTTGGCAGTGGGGTAGCAGTGGTGTCGAAGGGTGTGTTTTGCGGGTATATGAGGAATGGGTGGGTGGTGTCTTGAAGGAACGAGTAATTTTGAAGGGTGGGTATCGTTTTCTTGGCGAACGAAAAAATGGTTTCATCAAATAGGACATGACGGTTAATGGTTATTATGTTGGTTTTAAGATCAAGGCATTTGTTACCACGATGGTTAGGTGGGTAACCAATGAATACACACGGGGTGGAGCGGAATTCCAATTTGTGAATGGTGGTGTGCGGGATGAGTGGGTAACAAAGACAACCGAACACTCGTAGGTGGTCATATGTGGGTAGGGATTTGTATAGGCGTTGAGTTGGGGTTTGGAAATTGTGTATTTTGGTGGGTATGATGTTAAGAAGATAGGTAGCGGTTTCAAGGGTGTGGTGCTAGTAGGTGTTGGGCATAGAGGAGTGGGTTAAGAGTGTTCGGATGAGGTTGTTAATGGTTCTAATTTTCCGCTCTGCTTTCCCGTTTTGGGACGAGGTGTGAGGACAGGAAAAGTGGAAATGCATCCCATGTTGGTTACATTAATTATGAAATTGGGAGTTTGCATATTCACGACCATTATCACACTGGATTTGTTTTATTTTAGAGTTAAATTGGGTTTGGATGTAGGTGGTGAATTTGGTGAACAAGATCAAATGGCATAAAAGTACTGGTAATAGAAGTAGGAAAGGGAATACGAGTGTGTTTCCCAAAAGTACAGGCAGAACAAACTTTATTATTCAAAACACCACATTTAATAAAATTAGAAGTTTTCAAAGTTTGTAAAATAGTCAGTCCAGGGTGGCTGAGCCGTTGATACCTGTTTGTGACCATTATACTAATCGCTTAGTGAGAGAAAATTTCCAAAAGTTCACCATAGACGTAGATAATACCTGTTTGTGTACCTGTTAATACATGTTTGCATACCTGTTAATACATGTTTGTGTACCTGTTTGCGAACATTATACAGGGCTTGCAAATCGTGTATACCTGACCTGTTAATACACAAACCTGTTAAGACACGATACACGAAACCTCACTACCTGTACACGACACGAAAATTAACAGGTAAATTCGTGTCTACCTGTTTAGAACACGAAACCTCACTACATGTACACGACACGAAAATTAACAGGTAAATTCGTGTCTACCTGTTTAGGACACGAAACCTCTTAAAGTCATACCTGTACCTGTTAAGGTCGTTCAGGTTCATGTCAGGTAATCGTGTTTGTATACAAATTTGTCGGCCCTAATGAAAATGGTATGATTTCAACTTCATGTAGGCCGGTTCTTCAACAAACTTCTCCAAACCCTAGAAATCATTGTCATCGGACGGATACCTACCCCGTCTTCAATCGCTCTCCCTCTCTCTCTCAATACTGAAAAGATCGTGTATGTGTGCTTGTGGATAGTAGGGTTAGAAGAATGGGGGGGGGGGGGGAAACGTGGGTGAGACAGATGTCTTGCAAAGAGAAAAGTTCACAGTATACGTGGCAGTATAAAAACCAACGCATGAACACCGACGTTGTGTTTTAAGGTTTATATAAATAAATTTAATATCATAACTAAAAATTTATGAAAATGGTATGATTTCAACTTCATGTAATCTTGTTTCTTGTTTTTTTTTCTTTTCACGTTTTGAGTTGTTATTTTGCATTTAGCTTTTGGCTATTGGTGTTTGGTATTTATAAAAAGTTGGGGATGAAAAAATAACTGGAGAAATGAAATTCAAGAGCAAAAATGGACGGATTTATATAAACTTTTCACATATATAAAAAAGATAGGGCTAATTTGCTAAATAGTAACCTACTTTTAGGAGTGTTCTAATCAAGTCACTCATAAAAAAATTGTTCCAATTAGGTAACTAAAGTTATTTTAGTGTTCTAATCATAGATAATTTACCCATTAAGAAGGTCATCAATCCATATGACTTTTAGTTGGTTATTTTTTAAATGTTGACTCGGATTATCAATAACAACATGGATTAAAAATTGAAAAATAAATATTTAAAATTATGAAAATTACAAAAAAAATTATGAAGAAATTTTTAAATAATTATAAAAAAGTAAAAACTAACGAAAAAATTTAAAAAATACGAACTTTTTTAAAAATGGCAAAAAAAATATTAACTAAAAAAAATATGAAAAATAAAAATCTAAAAATTTTTAAAATTTTCGTATTTTTTTTTAAATATTCACAAATTTTATATAACATTTTTTCCCAATTAAATAAGTCAAATTTACTTTAATGTTCTAATTAGGTCACTGATGTTTAATTTTATGTTCTAATCATAGATATTATACCTGCTATTCAGGTAAATTATTTAGGATTAGAACATTAAATAAACTTTAATGACTTAATTAGAACAAATGTTTTTATGAGTGATCTAATTGGAACACTAATAAAAGTTGATTACCATTCTATAAAATATTCCCAAAAAGATAACCACAACACAGAAACATAAGAGTTTTCTGTAACACCCGAAATCTCGAAATATAAATAAAATATTATAATTTGGCTAACCAAGTTAAGGATGTTAGTTAAATGTCTTTTTATTAAACAAATCAAATCATGTGAAATTAAGGTAGTAAAAGCCTAAGAATAATCATACTAGTTAGTAGTATATGTGACACTTTTGGGTAAATTAGAGACTTTGATAATTGCCCATGTATGTGTTAAGTGGGTTTTCAATTAAGAGTAAAACCCCCCCAAACTTTCTTATATGTTAGTGAATGTGATGCCCTTGATAAATGAAATTGCTTATTATTTTGATTGCTAGTGAATGCATGAACTTGTTTAGATGAATGATGGGTAAATTGGTGGACAAACAAGACTAGTTAATTAACCTGAAAACAATGTCCGCCAAGTGTTTGATTAAATGCCTAAATGAGTTATTGAACTTGTTAATGCATTTACGTATGTCAATTGGCAGTTTGACTACTAAAAAGTCAAATCGACCTATAATAGATTTGGATGAAAAAGATGGTATAAAAATCCATAAGGTGATGGTCATGGTGTAGGATGACTAATAGTTTGACACTTGACAAGCTAGGTAGGAGCTTGCAAAGGAATGGGTCAAACAGATGCAATTCAAGCATGAAGCTCAACGGATGCAATTCAAGCATGAAGCTCCACGGATGCAAAGTAAGTGTATTTCCCATCTTGTTCATCTCCTTTTTCACTATGAGGAGGTAATGCGGGTTTTGATGGTTTATTAAGATATTTGATGAATTGTCATGTTATATGTATAAAAAAAAACTCAACATGATAGATTTATATGAGAATAGAATCCATCAATTTGATGTTCAGTGATCTTAGGGTTCTTAAGCAACTTGGGGTTTCGGAAATCTAATATAAGAATGTTGCACATAAGGTGTTTGTTAAAATGTTTCAACCAAAAGAACACCATATATATTTTAGTTTTATGTTATTTTAGAAGGTCATACTTAACCCCAATGTGTCTTAACACATTTATGATTATGGAATTTGGGTTTAAACCCTGAAAATGGGGCTGAAGATATGTTTTCAGTCAAAATGGGAAAATAACAAGTGAGCTGAATTTTCAGCTTTTGTGCAGAATTTGCGCTAAATTTAAAAATTCATATAAAATCAATCGTTGATCCGATTGAGGCGATTCTTTTTGGCATGGAAACTTTATTGAGTCTAGTTTCTCCAGAACCTTAAAACAAAGACAAATATGCTCGTTAAGTGGGTCAGATTGTCCGGTGAACACAACAGGGCAGAAAATTGCTGCACAAAAATATGAACTTTAAAAATATAAATTAAGAGTGAATAGCCAAAATCGTCCCTGACGTTTGCATATTTTTGCTAGATCCATCCAAAAAAGTTTTTTTCTTAATTGAACCACTGAGGTTTCCCAAATGTTGCTATATCCATCCATTTCTCTAACTTTGTTAAAAACTAACATTAATTGAGGGGTATCTTTGACATTTTACATATTTGTTTTGTTTTTTTTTATTTTTTTCCTTATTTTTATTTACTTTTAACTTAAAAAGTAAAAGCTTTTTATCTATAAAATCACCCCAACCCCACCTCCACCCCCACCACCCCCTCGATCTCTTTTTCTTCTGTATGTTATATCGTTCTATCCCTGTATCTAGAACAACTTGGATTCTTTAACTATAGCTTCCTCATAACTTTCTTTACAGACTATATTCCTCACACAAAACAGAACATATGTATTTGCATTTGTTCGCGTGTGTTCATATGAATGTGTATACATTTTCAAAATAAAAATGTATTACTAATGGTAGCAACAAAGTTACGATCATAAGTTGTGACAAGTTTTATAACTATTAATTACTAACTCAGTATTATTTTTCTCCTGTATGATATGTTAGTCGCTTAATACTAGATAGCATACATTTTACAAACGAAAAGTTCATCTATAGATACAAAAAATAACTAATATTTATCGTCCATTATATATATATTAATTTACAAGTTGGTTATGCATCAAGGTGTTGTACTATGTGCTTTATATGTTTTTTGTGCAATTGTAGGTTGTACATAAGGCTTTGTGTTTTGTATTTTGTATTTGTACCCACATGTCCCACCGCTCCATTGTAAATATTACTTCTCAGTTCTTTCTTTTTGTTTCTTTATAATTGTGGTACAAGACTACAAGGAATCAAACATGCGGAATCAACTCGGTTCGATGGTTGTGGTGGTGTGTTGGTGCCAGCAGTGGTTGTGTTGTGGTGGCCGTGACAGTGACGGTGGTGTGTCGGAAGACCACGATGATTAGTTGGTGGTGGGTTGTGTGTTCGTGGCGGTGGTGGTGTTGTTATGGCCCCAGCTTCTTCAAATTAGACAGATGGTGGTCTGGATGGTAGCGTTTTAAGAAGATAAGATGATAAAAACTTAGGTGGAGGATGTGGTGCGGTGCGGTGGTAGTTTAGGAGGTGGCCGGTGGTGAATTATGAGGTTGCCAACGATGGATTAAAGACTTAAAGGTGGTGGTTTTAGGGCTCCTTGAGGCCCGTGGTGGTTTGAAGAATTGGATTTGCAAAACCTTAAGATTTTGACCAAAGTTGTGGACAATTAAAAAGGTTTTTGGGTTAATGATAAACTAAAATATAAATACTCCGTATCATGTTCAGGGTATTTTGAAGAAGGAAGATTATGAACATGAATGAGGAAGATGGTTAGGTTAATGTGGGTCCCAATAATATAAGTTTTATTCTTTGGTAATTGGTATCCTACTATTAAAAAACGTGAAGTAATCATATTTTGTTTTTCAAGTTTAGTTTGGCTATAATAACTATTTACTAATATACATTTTCACGTAAATTTTGTTTGGATTTAAATTGGATAAATTCGAGTTACTACACGTTTCAACAGTATAAATTCAAGTTATTGTACGTGTCAATGCCGCTGCAACGCGCGGAGAGTAACATACTAGTTGGTAATAAACTAAGAATAATTAACAAGGTAGGTTGATCATTCAACAATAAAAAAAATGGTGTTGCTATTTACACCAACTCTATACTATCTCTCAATAAATACTCTATGATATATCTCAATAAATACAAAATATTAATTACCTAACTACTCTATAACTATCTCAATAAATACAAAACATTAATTACTTAAAATCTTTTATTTATTCTTAAACTAACCTTATTTATTTATTAGTTTTTTATTTTTTCTAATAAATTAACTTTTTGTAACATAAGTTTTTTAACTTTTATAGTTTTTATTTTTTTTTCTAATAAATTATTTTTTTTCTAGTAGATGGACAAAAGATTATTTTTTTATGGTTGTAGCGTAAGTTTTTTATTTCCTATTAGTAACAAAATAAGGAAAAAAAACAAAATGGAAAAAAAAACTTAATAAAAAAGTTGGTGGCTAAAACGGAAAAAAAAAACTTAAACAAAAAGTAAAAAAAAAACATTGTGTGGCCAAAATGAGGAAAAAAAACTTAACAAAAAGTTTGGTGGTCAAAATGGGAAAAAAAATAACTAAAAAAGCAAAAAAAAAAAAAATGTAGTCAAAATAGAAAAATTAAAACCTAACTATTTAAATCAACTTGATTATTAATATATTGTAATTAAAAAAAATGTTTTCAATATTATAGCTTTTGTGATTGTATTCACTATCTGAAAGAACAACACAAAAGGTTTGATTCATGATGCAAATAATGAATTACAAATATATGATTTGTTTTATACACTTTCCAAATTGTGAAAATAATGAAATCTCATAATCAATTTCCTAATAATTAAATTTAGAATGTAATTAAGGAGACTAAGTAGTTATTAATGGCCACTTAATTTCTAGTCAAACTTAAATAAGTAGAGGTGAACTCTTATTGGTTTGATACATTGGGGTTGGTGGCCCAATGGTAGAAGCAAAGCTTTTAGGAACACCTAAGGGGGAGGTTTTGGGTTCAAGTCCCACAAGGAGAAGAAATTTGCCATTCAAAAAAAAAAAAAACTCTTATTGGTTTGTTATATTCAAACGTAATTAATGTCATAGAGTAGGGTGTAAATGGAAAATAGGTATGGTGTATTTAGAAGTGGTTATCTAAATATCTATGCCATGGCTTATGGACTTTAAATGACATATATTAGCAACGGTTGGTATCTTCGTCAATAGGTCAAATATACTGATGCAATAATCAATTCTTTTTTCTCTTGTAGGTTACTAAATAAGGGTGGGGTGTTTTATAAAAAAAAACTTTTTTTTTTCAGAAAGCAAATAGAATCAAGGAAAAAAATTAAAAAACAAAAACTATCTAAAATGACGAAAATACCCCTCAATTAACATTAGTTTTTAACAAAGTTAGAGAAATGGATGGATGTAGCAACATTTGGGAAACCTTAGTGGTTCACTTGAGAAAAAAAGATTTTTTGGATGGATCTAGCAAAAGTGTGCAAACGTTAGAAACGATTTTTGCTACTCACTCATAAATTAATGACAAATGTATGTATACCTTTGGGTTACGCTTGGAAAATTGGTTTCTAATAGTTTAATGTACATATTAAAGTGTGTTTGAAGTATTGAAATCATTCAAGCATGATATTACACAAGTTTTGTTCAAACGGGTCAAATGGGTGAATTTATGTATGTATATTAATTATGTTTGATCTTGCGAATAAATACATGCGTGTGTTGAGGAATTAATAAATGGATACTAATGTTTTACTTGGTATCCTAAAGTTTTTATGTTGATGTTCAATAAGCTAGCCAAGCCAAACCTTGGAAATCAACTAATCAAGGTTGAAGATAAACTCACAAGAACCTTATGAGCAAAGTTAAGTTAATCTTACATCTATTATGAGAATTTATATGACATATCAGCACGTTTCAATTTTTATAACTTATCAAAGTGGACACGGAACGTTTAGACCCATTAAATTGTATCTTTGGTCTTTATGTCTTTAAAGAAAGTAAGAACGGGTCGATTCGACCCGGTACAACTGTAAGTGTACATGCTATGTATTAGTGAGTATCTCTTATTGTTAAAGATTAGTGAAACAATCTTATTCATGTAATATAAATTGTTTCTAAAGCCGCGATTGGTTACTTAATGAAATATGCCATTGGAGTAAACAAGGAGTACACTAATTACATAAGAAATATGTTGATGAAATGAGGAACATTTACAATGAGGGGAGTTTCTGACTTAGTGTATACGGTCTAATGTGTACACACCCCGCACTTTATAGATTGGTTTTACGTAAATGGAATTGAAGCGTGTAGAAGTAAATGTCTATATTGATATTGCATAGATTGTGATGAGATGTTAGTTGAATTTGTATACTTCATTTTGAGAACTTTAACTCCAAATATATTTGTATATGGGCTCAGTCATAAAGTTGGACCCATATGATTAAAGAATCATTGTTGACATGATCAGAAATTGATATGTCTATAATGAGTTGATACAGGTTCATATGAGTTCAAATGAATTTCGAGTCAAAGTAGTGAGTTATAAGAAAAAGGGCCAACAAGGTATGTGCAAGGCTACGTCAGGGTCGGCGTTGAAATTTGGTTATTTCACGTTCTCAATAGCTTAGCCAAAGTCTTAGGATTTATATGATTATACTAATACTTATATTGTATAATCATGTATAGGTGAAGCTACACGATTTGTTGCTCGTGTTCAAGGTAATTATCTGAAAGCTGACCCGGAGCAAGGATCAAGCCACGAAGAAAGTCGAACACGCCCGAACACTAATATGCTTCCGCTTTAAATTATCGTTTCGAATCTTTAAAAGTAGTAGTGGTCTTAGCGTTATGAATAAGATGTAGCAAATGTGTCATGGTTATTAGATCATGCCATCTTATCCAATAAGGCTTTAAACGGTTGTGGTTTTTAAGTCCTAATCCCGAAAGTTTTACGTCTAAATCGCATGTTTACGAATTAGGATTTATATGATTATACTAATACTTATATTGTATAATCATGTATAGGTGAAGCTACACGATTTGTTGCTCGTGTTCAAGGTAATTATCTGAAAGCTGACCCGGAGCAAGGATCAAGCCACGAAGAAAGTCGAACACGCCCGAACACTAATATGCTTCCGCTTTAAATTATCGTTTCAAATCTTTAAAAGTAGTAGTGGTCTTAGCGTTATGAATAAGATGTAGCAAATGTGTCATGGTTATTAGATCATGCCATCTTATCCAATAAGGCTTTAAACGGTTGTGGTTTTTAAGTCCTAATCCCGCAAGTTTTACGTCTAAATCGCATGTTTACGAATTAGGATTTATATGATTATACTAATACTTATATTGTATAATCATGTATAGGTGAAGCTACACGATTTGTTGCTCGTGTTCAAGGTAATTATCTGAAAGCTGACCCGGAGCAAGGATCAAGCCACGAAGAAAGTCGAACACGCCCGAACACTAATATGCTTCCGCTTTAAATTATCGTTTCGAATCTTTAAAAGTAGTAGTGGTCTTAGCGTTATGAATAAGATGTAGCAAATGTGTCATGGTTATTAGATCATGCCATCTTATCCAATAAGGCTTTAAACGGTTGTGGTTTTTAAGTCCTAATCCCGCAAGTTTTACGTCTAAATCGCATGTTTACGAATTAACGTCTTACATTTTCGACTTAATAAATTGAGATCGTCCTTCAATTTATAAAATACTAGATTGATTCCCGCGCGCTCCGCGGCGCGCTCTCGGCGTAATAGTCCACATTTTTACAAAAAATGCACCACCAATTCTTATGATCTACCCCAAAACCAAAAGGAAAAATTAAAAAGGCAAACGCCGCATCCTTTTTCGTTTTAGTCCGGAAAAAATTATCTATATGTTATTACAACCCACACCAACCGGATTTCAAGGGGTGCCTACAATTTCCACAATAGAATATGTTTAAAAGCTTGAGAACCCAAGTCCTAAATAGCTTAAAATTAAAATATTATGGTAATTTAGTAATTTACCCTTTGAATTTGAATAACTGTAATTTTGAATCGAGAGTCATAAACTTCATAATGGTTAGTTAACAAATCATACATCTACCACTTTATTTAGAAATTACATTTAGTTCTCCAAGTATTAAAAAATTAATTAAATGAAAATTTAAAAAGAAAAACGTGATTTATTTATACTAAAAAAAGGTAAACCATCAAAAGTAAACAATCAACAAAGAATTATCAGCCCTTTCAGGAAAAAAATGCCACCGCCAGTCCGCGACCATCGGAATTGATAAAAACTATAGAGCGACCCCATTTTCATCTCAACGTCTGCATTTATCGGTGTCTCTGGACTTCAGATCTATGTCCACCTTATTATCATCACTTTCATCTCTGATCCTGTTCAATTTACGTCAGCACAACATGTTGCCCCATAGCCGGTGACCGGCTAACCACCGAGGAAGGTTATATTTGACACTTTTCAGATCTCTCTACAGACTACAGAGTCAAAACAAATAAGATAACACCCATTTGTTAACATTTTAAATATATAGAAGAGAAGAAGTTTATACCAAGAAAACCAAAAGCAAACATAAATGTGTCGGTAGCTTGCATACAACCGCAACACCTAACGACCACCACCGCCTGACCCAACCGCCATCACCGTCGGACCAAAGGAAGCCCCATCCCTCCCTCTCTCCTCTAACCTCCGCCGCCTTAAATCCCTTCACCGTTGTTCGCCTTCAAGCGGGTCTCAATCGATGGCTCAGATCTGGCCACTTCCCCTATCTCCGGAGAAGAAAAACCACTTAGCCAAGCCAACATCTCTCTCTCTTGCTAATCACAAAACAAAGAAAAAAGAAGACGGAAAAGAAAAAAAGGAAAAAACCAACCAAACAAAACCTTACCTCACCTCCATGGTCTTCTCCTCTTTAGTATAAAGAAGCAACTGTACCATTTAGAGAGAGAATGTGAGGAAGGAAGAAAGCAAGACAGATATATGAAAGATGAGAGAGGATATACGTGTGTGTTTAGTGTAGTGGGTTTCTTTACCAGATAAACACGTCTCTGCATCTCTCTCTCTTTCATCCCTCTGGAATCGGTACATGGGGATTTAATACACAGTAATCAAAGGAGGAGGGGACCTTCAAAAATCATGAGAAGGTGGTGGTTGTGACGGGAAGATGAGGCGTTGGAGGCGGAGTAAAGTGGGCGGTGGTGAATGGTGATTAGTTATCTTTCTCTTAAAGGAGAAGTGGACCTTTCTCTCCGTGGGTGGCATGGCTTTCAATTGAACCCAAAAAGAGCCTTAAAAGGTACAAAGCTGTACACACGTGGAAACATGCGGGGATGGGTGGCAAGAAGAAGTCACAGATGATGACACGTACACAAACTACTAAATGACCTGACCAATATACCCTTATCATACTATTTATTAACGAAAAAAGGAATGGAACTGTTCATCTTCAGTTCTCAATTATACAAAGTATATAATACTCCCTTTTAAGTTACATTTTTACCGACACATACAACTTCTTCTTTTAGCAATGTATATGCTTTTATCTTTAAAATCACTTTATTACCTCATCAACTTGGGATGTTTTTTTTTTTAACCAACCTAGTATATCAATTTGTAGATTCAGTAAAATATCATAAAAAATAAGTACTAACAAATTTGATCAATTAAATCTAGAAGAATACCTAACATTCATTCCTTTATTCATAAAGGACCTTGAATTAAAACACCACTTATGACCAGAAAATAGATCGAATTTGAACCACAACTCACATTTATATAACTAGTGTGCTTAAAAGCGCGCGTTGCGCGCCCTACAATTTTCTCGTATACGAAAAACTAAGAAGCCACATTGCTACTCGTACTCGAAAGCGTTGGCACCATATCCGAACCCGATATGTGACTACCACCAAAGAAATTCGTCACAATCGAATCAATATCCTCAAGTCCAACTCCTATGTATAAAGAATTTGTCGGTGGTGATGCCACCTCTTCGCTGCGCACCATCACATTTGACCCGTCGCTGCACTTCGCCATACATTTGCAGCCCACCACAATTACTTCCCCGCTCACAGTCGCCTGGAAATTGTCCAACCGCATTTGTTTCCCAGTCCAAATACATAGACTCATGTTTCACAGTCAGCTACCCATGTTTATGTTCAATACAAATAATCATTTCTGACTTTTAAATGCCTCAAAGTGTCCCATTGACTTTCCATTTCCACATAGGGTCTAAACATGGGCGGTGGCGCTTATGTTTCACAGTTAGTCGCCCGTGTGTATGTGAAATACAAATCATACCATGCGTCTGAAACACCCGTATACATGCATCCTGCCGATGTTTGTTTAACTTTGTTTATACATGAAAGTCAAAAGGGACATTTTGAGGATTTCTCTTTTCTTTTACCATAGCCAAGAAACTAACATACAAAACTTAAAAGGACAAATGGATGTTAACACAGTAAATAGAGTACAATAAATATAAGTTACAAATGTGACTTCATATGATATCAAACAGAAACCACATTAACAGCAATAGGACTCCTAACCATATGAACATCATTTCTCCATGTCAATGATCCAAACTCAAAGCTTCCATTGCTGCTTTTATAAGGAACAAAATCAATCCTGTAACTCATCTTCTCCCCCAATTTCGTAAACCTTAGAACATCAGGATAAACCCAAGCTTTTACTCCTGCAAATATTTCAAAACTTCCAAATCTCTCATTCTCTCACTACTACTGCCATCCTCATGATGTTGATCAAAGAATAAAAAGATAACCCAAGAAAGACCTTTTTCCCAGCAAATTCAAGATTCCAACTTAGAGTCAGATGAAATTTCACTGATTTGTGAGTGGAGTGGTATCAGTAGCTTTGGTTCTGTTCCTTTGAAAATCTTTCAGGCGGCCTGCAAATTCTGATACTGCACACAGAAAAATAATTGTTCAAAATCCAAGATCAATCATCAAATATAGTGGGTGCGAGGTCAACCCAATAAAGCTTTGTGATTGCAGAAACATTTAGCGGGGCTTACAAATAGCACAAACAGGATTTGGTTATTTTTAAATATAAACTGGTACAAATGGATCGCACACACTGCGTCAAACGGGTCACCCTCTAACGTCTATAATCAAATTTTGTTTAAAACCTGTGTATATAGACAATAGATCAATTGGGTGAAGCTACTTAAAAGTTAAAACCTCATTACAAAAACATCACCACACACGTATGCTTGAGATAACTCTTCGCCTTGTAATATTCCTGTGAATACAACTGGCATGTCTTCAGATAGTTTCTCTAAATCTTTCCTGCCAAAAACATTCGGTCGGGACTAATCGGATCGTCATTGAAAAGTCACCTATACGGATCGTCACCAGTGAAAGCTATCCTTGCTTCTAGGATCTTCTCCATGACACTACATGATATGGGAAAAATGAAAATTGACAATGAATTAACACGTGATATAGAATTTAGTTGATGTTTACAAAAACTATTATTAAAAGTTATTAAAGATTACCCTTTAAGGAAATCTAAGCTTTTGTCAACACCAATACGATTAATCACAACAAAAGCTCAAAACAGAATATAGCACAATACATGTTTAAAATGACAAACTGCATAACAAAAGTAGGCTATATAAGCAACAAAATGGAAACACTTTACCAATCTTCAACACAAACACATCATCTAAATGACTTGAAAAAGAACTATAAACTAAAATAGACAAATCCTAAATTATAAATTACAACCTATCTAAATTCCTATAGAATCGCAGCTATGATACCTCTCTTGCCCTGCAGTATCCCGCCGCCACATGGCATCATTCACCAAATAAAACCATTTTAATTTTCAAGTTCAAAAACATCAGATTATTGTTTTGCATATTGTAATAAATCTTATCTGATTAGGAATTACTATAAATATGATCAAGTCCTATATTGAATTTGAGATGCACATCACCCTATGTGGCAACACCATAAGTCGAGAACTCACCTCTGCAATTGTTGAAGCAACCCATAAATCAGCAAATTCATTAACCTGATGTTCACATCAAGATTAAGGCCAACGATACCAAAAACACAATGATGAAAAGATCAACATCATGTACATCAAGAAATATATACCTGTATTTTCAGTTGAAGCTGCTTCAGATACTCGATAGCTTCAGCCAACATTGATGCCTTATCGATCTATGGTACAAAACAACAAACCAAATCAAATAATTAAAACCAAAACTTGTATGAATTCGTCAGTCAGTAATGTAAAACTCTAACCTTGTTAGAATTTGGAACCAAAGTCTGCAACGCTTTCAGTTTGTCATTAATCGTACTCCTCCTCCTCTGAAAAAACAAATATTTTACTTCATAAATCAATAATTTAATAACATTCATAATTCGACACAATAGCAATTTTTTTTTTCTAATCTATACTCTTAATAAAACAAAGTCAATTAGGACACTTGGCACTCCCTCATTTCACCTCAGTTTCTCTCTCTTCCCACATTGTGCCATGTGTCCTTCTCTTGTAATTTATAAAATTTATCTTTTTTAAAAAATAAAAAATAGAGTAATAATACATAAATATGGTCAAAATTGGTCAATTAATACTTTCCTAATCTCTTTAACCAAATCATTTATCACAATTCTTCTTCTTCTGTACGCTACTTTTTCCATCTAAACCTAATTGCAAAACACAGAACATAACCATAACACCCAATTTCTTCCATAATCTCCTTCAAGCCAAAACCCTAATCAAGGGTGATCGTTCGAATCAGAGCACTATTGTCGTCTTCTTCATCTCCTCTCCAAGGTTTTCTCTCTTCCATTCTTATGTCAATCAATAGTTCTTCATCTCTCTCTCTTTTCTTTGTATTTTTTTTTCGTGTTTTTTCCTGATTTGTTTGTCGATTAAGGTTTTTTTGTGTTTGTTTTTACATATCAATACAGACAACCACTTCCTTCTCCTTCATTATTATCTCTCTAAACACTAATTCTCTCCGGATCAATACACATTATCGATACAGTTGCCGTCGAAATCAGATTATATGCTTTATTTTATTGATTTTGTTCATTGTATTCATGTGTTTATTGTATTTTATTTCTCTATTATCGTGTTTATTGTTAGTAGAACAATATTTGTTATAAATTATTCTTCAATCGCAGCCATAAGTTGTTTTCTTCTTTTATCGACACCACCATTCCTATGTTTACCGATTAGGGTTTTTCGACGCCGCCATGTTTTGTTGATTATGTAAGTTTCTCTTTCTAATTTGTATTTTTTATAATTTGATTTTTCAATATTCATATTCTCGCTGAAGCTTTGTTCTTCATCCATTGTAGTAAGTTTTGATTTCCCCCTTTTTTTGTTTCATTTTGTCATTTAGGGTTTGTTTAGTTAATTTTTAATTTATCGTGTTTACCATGGTTTGTCTGTTTTAGGTGTTGAATCAGAATTTAATTGAAGCATCTGATGGTTCAAATCTAAAAATGGGGTGGTCGGATAAGGAGATGGTCAAAAGGTTTCATTTGGATTTGATATTGTTCAATTATGACTTATGAGGTTATTTCTCTTCTAACCCCTCAATTTAATATCGATAATCCATGTGATTGATTGATTGATAACGGCTTAAATCATCAGATCGGAGTCTTCCGTTGAGTGTGTGTCTTCAACTACGATTCATCCAAATCATCAGAAAGGTGAGACTTTTAATAAAAATTACCTGTATATACAAGTTGTAATTGTGTTTTGGTCCTCTGATTCTGATTTTGATATTAATTGGTGTTGTTTCAAATGGGGCCCTTTAAGCTTGAACAAGGACCTATGCTTTGCCTTTATTTTATATAATTTTCCCATAGGGCTGAGAAATATTCGTGTCATATTAAGGCAATCAATATTCGCTTTCAGTTGGGTAACTGTTTTGGATGGAACTCAAAAGGTGCTTATGAATGGGTAAGTTACTCCTTTCACTCTCCAATATGTATGTGTTATTAGTATAAGCATTGTGCATATATTATGTTTAACCATGCATTTAGAAAATAAAATATAAAATATGAAATGTGACCATGTGAAGGTGCAGAGTGTAGTGAAACAAATGTATGTGTTGTATACACTTTTATAATTGTGTAGGTTCTGAAGAAACCCAAGAAAGAAGACAACTGAACCTCCATCTGCAACTTATGAGAGGGACAACAATTGATAATGTCGCTTTTTGGCACAACATATCAGTTGAGGTAGACGCATATACTGCACACCTTGGTATCATTAGGCTACAAGCGCTTTGGTTAGTTTCACTTTTAAGTAAAATATACTTCATTTTTAAAATCTGAAACAATAAATTTATGGTCTTTGATCTCCTTTAAGAGTGAATTAGGACCAGTTGGGTTCATTCAATCTGGGATTTATATCTTTAGTTTTTGTTCTTTGACCTCATTTCAGTCAACTAGGGTCAGTTGGGTTCATTCAAGTTGGGATTTATATCTTTAAAATAATTAAATGATCATAACTTCAAGCTAAGATTAGAAAAAATAAAGATTTTAGGATAATATTATTTTAGTCAACAAATTACCATAAAAGCTTACTCTAATTTGTTACCGTCATTGTGAAGAATGACATTTAGATCAAGATTAACTTGCAACCAAGATGATGCGGATGCCTATTCTCGATTTGAAATGCTTTGTTTTTTTTTTTTTGTTTTTTATAAGCATAAGAATGCATTGCAATTTCTTAAAAAAGGTAACCGATTTTTACAAACATGTTTAGTATGATCCGGTTGTAATTCGAACCCAAACGGATTCCTATCATTTCATATTGGATCTGAAGTGGTTTAGGTTAAATTTGATTTTGACTTTTTCGACCAAATCCAAATGGTTTATGAAACAATCTGGTCAGTTATAACCATTTCTGTCGTATTTCGTTTTGCTATGTGTGCAGGTAGATGCAACACTAATTGCCACCAGAAGAGCTCCGTTACAAAAGGTCCCGGGTTGGAAAATGTATGCTACAAAGTATTAAAGTATTTAACTTTGAAAAGAATATAATGGTTTAATGGATTGTCTCCAAATTAATGTTGAGACTCAACATGGTTTTGTTCCTGTTGTTAAAGATAAATATCATGAGGGGACATGTGATGTTGCAATTGATGGTAAGACATGTTATGTATATTCAGTGTAATTATTTCATTTATTTGTGTTTTAGTTTATTATATTTATCCTTTTCTAACAAAATTATATGATGGGAAGACATGTTATGTATATTCCGTGTAATTATTTCATTTATTTGTGTTTTAGTTTATTGTATTTATCCTTTTCTAACAAAAGTAATGGGTTATTGCAGATCGTTTAAAGGGCACAGCTATCTTATTATTGAATTATTATACCCTATTTCTTTAAATTAGGAAAAACTTATTTATCTTATGAAACACATAAATTTACTTATATTTAGAAAGCACACGTGGTTTCCTTATAATTATATTAGTAAAGCTTCGAATAATTGACTGAATTAATTAATTACTACCTATGCTTATATTAGGAAAAATTAAAGTTGAATTATTATACGCGATTTTTTTTAATTAGGAAAACTTCAACTTACCTATATTAACTCACAAATGACTATAATTCGAAGACCGATTACTTAAGTTTTTTTTTTAATTTTAATGCATATACACCTTTTACTTATTTTAAGATATCTAAAAATTACTATAACATTTGAAATAATATACACGTTTTAGTCAATTTAGGTAATGAAAAAAATTAGTATAACATGATTGAATCCTTATTTATATACGGATTTTATGAATTTGAATTAATTAATCTTATCAATCTTTACCATTAATAGATTTAACTTCCCTAATTAAATGTTCCTCATATTAGTATAAAATAAAAATTAAAAGCATGCCCTTTATTGCAAAATACATTTCTTATTACTTTTATCTTGCAAGTAAAGGATTATGGATCCAAATAATGTCACATTTGTTAATGACATGTTGAGTGCGTACACCATTAAGGTTAACATACTCATACTTTAGAGATCTAATATTCACACATGGGCAACTTTATGACCTCTGTCAAAAGTTAAGAGCAAGAAAAGGGGTTAAGTTACTCATACTAGATAAAGATGGGAATCTCGCAAATAAAACAAAAAAAATGTAGTGTATAAGGAATAGTTAATGATTTTTGAATTACATGTGTATTTCTTACTTTTAGAAAATTTGTCCCTGGTTTAGATTTATTATTTGATTTGAATATTATGAATGACATGTATTTATATATTTTCGGACTAATGGTTATGATGAGCTGAACTAGAAAATGCCACGCGTAGTAACATATGAAGTTTATTTCGACGACGCCTATGATATTTATGACACTGGTAATTGAAGGTTGGATTGTATTTTAGAAACCCATAAATAAAACAAAAAAAATGTAGTTTATAAGGAAATTTTCAGCGATATTTGAATAAATGTGTATTCGTTGCTTTTAAATTTTAATAAAATTTTTCTACTTTATTTTTCTTATACGTTATACTACTCTAAATAATCGTACGTTGGTGAACTGCGTGTCAACGCGGGCAAATATCTAGTTTATAACAAAACACAAACCCAAAAGACAATGATATCTGACTTAGGTATTTTGTTTATCATCATCTGAAACAATCAAGAAACACAAACCTATAAATGAAAAAATAATAATAACAGAATAATAATAATAATAATAATAATAATAATAATAATAATAATAATAGAAACATGCATACCGTCATCATCATCAAGTCTCCTACCGTCCTTTTCATCACCATCGAACCACGACCACCGAACCACCCCGTCTTCAACAACCCTCTGCAAAACCCCACCACCAAAGCCGTCCTCAGCCCTGAAACTCATCATCCACCACAACCTCAAACCACCCAACGACCACCCCTCTACCACCGCCCTCTGCACCATCACCATCAATATTACAAACCCACAGATCTGGTTTATTGTGTTTTTTTAGAGAGAGAATATGTGTTTGTTTGTGTGTTTGGTATGTGTGTTTGTGTGTGTGAGAGAAAGAGAGAGAGACACTTGAGTTAAAGAAAATGGAAAAGGTTTTTGTGGGGAAAAAACAACAGGAAGCCACGTGGGGGAAAAACAGCAGGAAGCCAGCCAGACGTGGAAGAAGCCACGTGTGATTAAAGGAAAAAACAGATAAAAGGTAAAAAAAATAAAAAATAAAAAAACCGGTATGGTAAAGGAGTCGAACACAAAATCAGCTGATAAAGCAAGCAACTCACAAACCAATATGCCAAAGACTCTGATTATTAACAAAATACGAATTCCCTCTATATAAAGACATACAAAAGTCGGAAGGTTACTATTCAAATAGAATCTCTATAAATATATAGTTAATTAATTATTTTACAAAAGAAACATATTTGTATCAAGTTGTAGTCCCAAAATACTAGATCTTAAGTGTGCACTAGATTGTTATCAACTAGAAACACCTATTTGTTAGGTGTTTTAGTTGATTAATCTATGAAAACTAAAAGACTAGATGAATATTGTAAGAACCGACACACAAGAAACATAAAGACACGATTCCATTAAAGATTTCAGCTTCAAACAACCATGGATGATACAAGTTCGCACTACATAAAATAAGTTCGCACCTTTACTACTTGTGCTCTCAAAGATACATTCAAAACCCTAACCCTAGCTGCACAAATGAGCTACTATTTATAGGGGAATGCTGAGGACTGCGAACTTAACATTAAGTTCGCAGCCTCCATCATTTAAGTGCGCACCCTAGGGTTTCCATGCTACAACTATGCTGTAATTACACATTTAACCCTCCAACTCTAACATACAACTAAACATGGTTAAACCTGGTAACTGTGGTCTCAAATTAACCCAACAATACTCCCCCTAGACCACAGCTACCAGTGCTACACTATCAATCTATCTCGACATCACTCAACTCCCCCTCTTCTCTTCATCTCACTGAACAGCTTCATGACAACTGGATAGCGTTGAGCAGAGTACATGCTTTCCAGCATCGGTTCCCAATCGGGTGTGTTGCATTCAGTAAAGAATCGTGCACCCTTGGCAAAACCGTATTTATCACCCAGGGGCAGATCCTCATGCTGCGAGTTAATCATCATCTGAACAAACCGGGGATACATCGTCCATTTCTTCTTTGTATCTTGGGCATTCCTCACCATACAATCAAAAACCAGTCCCGACAGATTAAAAGACTCATTCTTGCAGATCTTAATCATGGCTGTTGCCCAGTCGGGACTGAGTGCATTATAACCCCCTTTTCGGTGACATAAAGACATCAGGAATACATGGCAGATAAGCTTCCAGTCTCTGGTTAAATGACTCTTTTTGATGTCACCTCTTGCATCGAAGTCTCCTTTGTATCCAAAGTTTAAGAACTCTTGATGGATCACAGTCTTTGGTAAAGATCTGACAGTCTCTGGTTGATCCTGAAATCTTAGAACCTGTCTCACTGTGTCCTCTGTGATGATAACTGCCTTGTTTCTGACTGTGGCTTTGATTCTCTTGACTCGAGCCACTGTTTCCACTCTTGCAGATCTCCAGAAGTCTTCGATGTGAGAACTGTAGACTTCAACTTGCTGCTCAACTGCATATCCGATCCTGCTTCTCCTGATCCATGCAACTACGTCCCGAAACTTTGAATCGTCAGTTTCCAGAATGATTGCCTGGTTGTGCATTCCTCGAGGATCCCATTCAAGAGCCATCTGTTTTGGACACGTGCACGAAAATTAAGTTAGAATTTTGATTTTGAATTTTGACTAATGACAGACATTTCATTTTCTTTGACGGACGACGTACTTAGACTAGGTTTGGTTTTAAGTTGGTTTTACGTGTGTTTTTTTTTTTTTTTTTTTTTTTTTTTTTTTTTTTATGGATTAGATTTTAACGTGTATATGATATGTTTCGTTTTTCATTTTAATAGTCATTTGAGTCCCGTTTCAGTTTACAGTTGAATCAGTCAAGTTACGTAGTCCAGTCAAATGTCCTGAAAAGTCAAGTCAATGGTCAAAAATTTGGTCCAAAATCAAGTTCACACATTAAGTTCGCAGTCCAAATCAGGACTGAGTACCAGCTGCTTGGTACGCAGTCACCAGGTCAGGTGTGCGCACTTGGTTTTACTCGGAAATGTTTAGTGCGCAGTGACCTGACTCGGGCATGGTAACGGCTTGGGAAGGGTGATCAGGTCTGCGTACTAGACTAGTACGCAGCCACCTAAACCTTCGTTTAGGATTTTAAGTTCACACCCAAGTTCGCAGTTACATTAGGGTTTTGATTCTTGAATCATATGAGGCAAGTGCGCACTCATATGAAACAAGTGCGCAGATCTTCAAGTATTTAGGTACGCAGTTTATCAAAACCCCAAACATCAATGGATTTTCTCTTGTTTCAACCTCAGAGCCTGTTTATACACGAAGAAAATAGTTAAAATCATTGAGAACTACCTTTTAATAACACAATCAAACAGAAAAATAACAGATGAAATGGATCAAGAGGGGTGGCACACGGTGGTTTGGTGGTGGACAACGGTGGTTAGAATGAAGAAGACGGCGGTGTGACGATGGGTGAAACAAATTTAGGGTTTGTAAGAATTTTTAGATAAAAAGTAAAAATGGAATTAACTGCGTATTTATAGATACAGTGATTGGGCCGCGTACTTGACAATTAAGTGCGCAGGCCCATGAGCCCAGTCAAGTACGCGAGCCCAATTAAGACCTTTAAAGAAATCCTTTAAGTGCGCAGGCCCAATAAAGAGAGCTTTTAAGTGCGCAGGCCCAACAATCAACAAATAGCCTTTTTAACCAAAGATTTGAGTTTAGAGATCAACCGTTTCTCACCTTTTGCATCAAGATCATACTAGTCATACCTGCCAGACCACGTTTCAACTTTCCGTTGGATAGCTGCAGCCCAAGAAAAACTGTCGGTATATTTGTCCACTTAAATCCATGCCTCTCGTCTTTCAACAAGCTTTATATGATGATCTTTATCATGTTTTGGTAATATTGACGACATGTTAATGGACCCCACTTGTGCCAGGTGTAAGCCTACCAATCCTCAAGGTTTATTGAGATATAATGATGAGAGCTTCAGGTCTATGTTTCCATAAGCAGAGAAGATGATCATTATGTCAATCAGATGATGAGAGCTTCAGGTCTATGTTCCCATAACAAAGAAGATGATCATCTGATTGCTTTTTGAGCTATCTATATGTTTGCACGTCACTAACATTGCGTGTCTTTTGTTGCTCATTTTGATTTTAATAGCCCCGCTTTGGTAGCTTGCACTCTTAGGTGTCTTTTGATTGCTTATGCACAAAATTTTCTGTGTCTTTTGATCTCTCAACCTGTGTATGACCGGACTCAGCTTGTGCAAGCCTGAAGCACAGTGGGAATCCAGCACCTCGTGTAGACTTTTAGTTTGTCATCTTTTAGCAGTCTACTCAATTCCAGGCTGAATCTACCGACATGTCGTTGCTTGAAGCCACAACGTCCTCTGGGTCCTATTCACATGCTGACAAATATGATTAGATCCTATCATTTCTTGATTGTTTTTGAAAAAGTTTTTAAAACTTGCAAATTCAGGGATCTACCGGTTTATTTCTCCCCCAAAAATCTTTATTTTATTTTAAAACATAAGATTTTTCTATAATTTATTCACAAAGTAAAGTTTTTTTTTTTTTTTTTTTTTTTTTTTTTTTTTTTTTTTTTTTTAAATTAAATCATTCAAAGTTGATCATTTCTAACCAAGTCACCAACTGACGAAAACGGGTTTTGTCGAAAGCTTTGGTAAAGATATCTGCCTTTTGATCAGCAGTATCGATAGGCAACACCTGTATGTACCCCTTGTCGTGCGCATCGCGAATTGAATGAATCCGAATTTCAATATGTTTTGTTTTTGAATGATCAATTGGATTCTTCACGATGTCACGGCAGGCATCATTATCAATGTAGATAGGGGTTCTCATAATATTCAAACCGTAATCCAACAGCTGATTTTGGATCCACAACACCTGACAGCAACAACTGGATGCGGCTGTGTACTCAGCTTGAGCAGTAGATATCGACACAGTGGTCTGCTTCTTGCTTTGCCATGACACGAGCCGGTTCCCCAGAAATTGACAGCCACCAGAGACAGACTTTCGGTCAATCCTGCAACCTGCATGATCACTATCAGAGTACGCAATTAGGTCAAAATTGTCACTCTTAGGATACCATAAACCAAGTTTTGGTGTTCCTTTGAGGTAGCGGAAGATTCTTTTGACTGCAGTCTCATGAGATTGCTTTGGATTTGACTGAAAGCGGGCACAGCATCCAACTGCCCACATGATGTCTGGTCTGCTAGCTGTAAGATACATCAAGGAGCCAATCATAGAACGGTAAGTGTGCGGGTTCACAGAAGGTCCTTCAAGATCTGGTACAAGTGTTGTTTGAGCTGCAAAAGGAGTGTTGGACGGTTTGCAATCCGACAGGTTGTACTTCGCCAGAATGTCTCTTGTGTATTTAGCTTGATGAATGAGAATACCGTCTTCCTTTTGTTGAACTTCAAGACCTAAGAAAAATGATAGTTCTCCCATCATGCTCATTTCAAATTGAGACTTCATGATACTTTCAAATTCCCTGCACAAATTTTCGTCAGTTGAACCAAAGATAATATCATCAACATAAATCTGAACAAGGATAGAATGTTTGTTGACTTCTTTAGTGAACAAGGTCATGTCGATCTTCCCTCTCGTGTATCCATTTTGCAACAGATATGAGGACAAGGTCTCATACCAAGCTCTAGGAGCTTGATGGAGACCATAGAGAGCCTTGTCCAATTTGTAGTATCTGTTTGGATGATGAGGGTCTTCGAATCCGGGCGGTTGGCACACATAGACTTCTTCTTTGATTTTCCCATATAAGAAAGCGCTCTTTACGTCCATCTGAAAGACTTTAAAATTTCGATATGAAGCATATGCCAAGAAGATGCGTATGGCTTCAAGTCGAGCGACTGGAGCGAAGACTTCCTCATAATCAATCCCCTCCTGCTGACGAAATCCTTGAACAACCAGACGAGCTTTGTTCTTGATTACCACGCCACGTTCATCCATCTTGTTGCGAAAGACCCATCTTGTCCCAATAGGATATTTTCCTTCAGGTAGATCAACGAGCTCCCACACTTTGAGCTTTCTGAACTGAAATAGTTCTTCCTGCATGGCCTCAACCCAGCTTGCATCTCTAACTGCATCTTCAATGCTGAAAGGTACGGTTTGAGATAAGAATGCTGAGAGAGCAGTGTTGAGCTTGTCTGTCTGATTTCTGGTAAGAACACCCTCACTGATTGGTCCAATGACATTTTCAATTGGATGGTTCTTAGAAGATTTAAATCCCATATTTTCTTCTTCTTGCACTTGAAGAGGAAGGTTAGAAAGATGATCTCCAGGTGTAGAAGAACTGGATGGATCATTTACAGACTGCTGATTTGAATGTGTTCCTTCAGCATTTGACGTGCTTTCAGGAGTGTTAGAGGTTTCAGCAGTAGTATCACCATTATTAAGTTGAGGAACAATAGGATCAGCAACCAGAGGAGAGAAACGGGTGGTAAACGGTGCGACTTCATCATCAGAAGAGTAGAGAATATTTCCAAACGGAGAAGAGCTTGTGGCTTGATTTTCAGGAGCTGGTTCTGCATGAGCTTGCTGTTCAGGAATGACAAAGTGATTGAACACAACATCCACATCAAAGAACCAGTCAGGACCGGTTCCAACGTTGGTGGAGTTGGATTCTTGCCAGTCAACATAAAAGGATTCCAGAACCATCTTGGTGCGTTTGTTGTATACCCGATAAGCCTTTTGACTAGACGAGTATCCAACAAAGAAACATTCGTCTCCAACAGCATCAAACTTCATGATATTCTCAAAGTTGTTTAGAAGAGTGCAAGAACATCCAAACGGCCTGAAATAATCAATGAGAGGTTTTCTTTTGAAAAGCAATTCATAAGCTGTTTTCCCACGAGGCTTGACAATCAAGACCCTGTTAAGAACATAACAGGCGGTATTCACAGCTTCTGCCCAGAAGATGATCGGTAACTTAGAGTCAATGAGCATGGTTCTGGCAGCTTCAATCAGCGTACGATTCTTCCTTTCAGCCACTCCATTTTGCTGAGGAGTCCTTGTAGCACTATATTGGAGATGAATTCCTTTCCCGCTGCAGAACGACACGAAGGTTTGGTTCTTGAATTCTGTTCCATGATCACTTCTGATTGACTTTACTTTTAACTTGATTATATTCTCGATCAAGGGAACGAACAGCATCAAGGTCTCAGCAGCCTCACTCTTGAATTCCAGAAAGTACACCCATGTGAAGCGAGAGTAGTCATCTGTAATCACCAAACAGTAAGACTTTTTACCCAAGCTCTTTACACTGATAGGACCAAAAAGATCCATATGTAATAATTGAAGAGGTGAGTCAATTGAGTTCACTGTTTTGGACTTGTGCGATTTCTTATGTTGTTTACCTTTGGCACATGCTAAGCATTTTTCAGAAAAAGGGAATTCCTTAGAAGGAAGACCTCTGACTAGATTAAGTTTAGAAAGTTTGTTTATATTTTTAAAGTTAACATGACCTAATCGCCTGTGCCATAACAGTGACTCTGACTCGGATGCCTTTGACAGTAGACAAGTCATTGGTTGTTCAGACTTGGCATCCCTCATGTTTATCACATAAGTATTGTTTTGTCTGGGGGCTTTTAGCATGATCATGTCAGTGGATGGTTTAAATCCTGGCTTTAGGAAGATGCATTCCATGTCGTTAAACAACACTGAGATTCCTTTGTCACAGACTTGTGATACACTCAAAAGATTGTAGCACAGTTCTGGAACATAGTTGACGTCCTCAAGTGTTAGTGCGTCAGAGACTACATCTCCTATGCCAACGATCTTTCCACCCTTCTCATTCCCAGCAAACGCTACAAACTCTCCATCAATGAACCGATAGTTCTTGAGGAGTTCTTTCAATCCTGTCATGTGTCTTGAAGCGCCGCTGTCGACATGCCATAGATATCTCATGAGAGCTATCAGCCATTTTTGTAATTTATTCTGCACATACAAAAACAAAAGAGAAACAAGGCTAAACTAAAGAAAATCTATGTACAGTGAAGATTCTGCCTGAAACTTAAGTAACTTTGGGAATCCAAGTTTGTTTAAGTTTTGATCTGTCATGGTTTTCTCCCAAAGTTGACTCTTGTTTCTTCCACATTTGTGTATTTTTAACAAAACTTTTTACGGTTTCTTGAAGATTTCTTAATTGATCCGAAAAAGAGTTTTGTGTTTTGACATCTTTTTGTGATTTAGGTTTTATGTGACAGTTCTTGACCACGTGACCCTCTTTTCCACATCTGAAGCATTTAGAATGCTTAGGCTTGATCTTAGGAGAAGATCTGGATGATGATGGTTGTGATGTTCTTTTCTTGATCTTGTTTGATCTTGAGCTTTCGGTTGAGCTTGATTCTTCCCTGTTGCTACTTGATTCTTCATTGATGTCCAGATTAGTTAAGCTGCAGCTGCTCTCTGTATCACTCAGTGATTCTTCAGAACTTGAGGTACCTGTTTCACTTTGTGATTCTTCAGAACCTGATACATCTGTGGATGAGGGGATAAATTCTGGGATTTCCTCAGTGAGAAATTTCCCAAACCTGTTACGCTTAAGTTCTGGCACAAACACAGATGGTTTGACCACATGATTATCATCAGAGAATGCAGCATTAAGATCAACACACACAGGAATAACATTGTCAACACAAACATTAGATCGTTTGATAGGAGACTTCCTATCATCGGGAGCCATAGCCCCTTTCAAATCAAGTTTACAGTCATCCAGCCTAGTTAAACTATTACAGTCATCCATCCTAGGCAAACTATTACAGTCATCCGATTTAGTTAAAGTTTTACATTCATCCAAAATAAAATTGTTTTTCGAATTTTCATTGTTCCAGATAAACCAATTCACTGTTGAGTAATTGGCACCCGGATGTCCTAAACCCACTGTCTGGCCACCACAACACACATCATCCTCCACCTGAGCCTGTTGGGTCACATCTGCAGTACTTTTACTTATGTTAGTATTTGACTCAGATTCATCACATCTATTTTCAAAAAGGTCATTTTTTGGATGAGGTGATGGAATGGGTATGTATTCACTTTGGCTCAAGGGTAAGAATAGAGATCTTTCGATTCCATTCTTATCCTTATACCCAATTCCATCCTTTACGAATGATTGTCTTCCACATTCGATTATATCAGCTTGAGCCCGTTTGCTCACATTCCATTTATCCACAACAATTTGAAGACGAGTTGTCTCATTTCTAGATTTCTCTAGTTTTGAGGTTAAATCGTTTATCAGAAAATCTTTCTTAAGCACAAATTCTTTTAAAGTTTGCATTTCAGCTAGAGTTGCATTTAACTTTCGCTGATATGCCCACTCGTTTTCTTTCATTTCAGTATTTATTTTACGAATGTCATCCATTTCTCTTAAGACTCGTCTGTTGTGTGATAAACAGTATGCGACAGCTGTAACACACCTAGGTGAGCACAGTTTAGATTTAATTTCAAGAGGAATATTTACCATGTCCCTTTCCTCAGCTTTCTTAGAGGAACTCTTCACCTCCTCAGCGACCTTCTCAGATGAAGTCTTCTCAGCAATCAGCGCCTCCTCTCTCTTCTCATCATTCACCTTCTCATCAGACAACACACTCTTCAGCCCGGCATACTTCTGCATTTCCCCCTTTAGAACCTCAGCAGACGATCCTTCAACAGAGTTTGCACCGCTTGAAGATTTGGTGCAGATTGTGGCCATCAGGGCTTTGTTAACTTCAACCTCAGCAGCGGCAGCCTCTTCTCCCCAGTCGAAGTCTTCAACAACCAAGGCCTTTTGTGGCTCCTTATCATTTCCTTCATTGCCATCGGTTATGGCCACCAACCTCTTTGCAGGCTTAATTTCAGCTTGGTTCAGTGTGGGGCATTCGTACTTGAAATGCCCGAGGACCTTGCAGTTGTAGCACCTGATCTTGGACTTATCAAACCCAGCCTTTCCCATACCAACTCTTCTCCCGGTTCTATCTTGAAAACGCTTCACTCGTAAAGTGATCATAGCCATCTGCCATTTCAGATCCATCTCTTCCATGTCATCCGGGTCAACCTGATACATATCCTCTGGGGACATCATCTCATTTTTAATCTCTCCAGTCTTCAACGCTTCAAAACTGCTCATGAAAGAGTTGAACAGTTCCACATGTTCAGCAGCCAGTTTAGCAGCCTGTGGAGTTAGAGTCTTTGCAGCCCTTTCAGGATACATTGGAGCTTTCCCAGAACTTGAACTACCAATCCCTGCAGAATCCACATACGAATGCAACGAACTTGAACTCATATCACCGATTGGGGCCATCAAGGCCAGATTCTTCATAGCACCACTGGAAGTCACCTTCGGGACAGTCTGATTCATTTCTCTTTTAGTGATGTCCATCTCAAATGATTTCAGAGTGTTAATGAGATCTGCCAAAGTAGACTGAGCATCCAAGTAGTCCTTTTTGATCAACATACACTGGACACTCCACTCCTTTGGGAGAGAATCGAGCAGCTTCTTGATAGAGTTGCGGTTGTTCACAGGAATACCCGCTTTCTTCATCTTGGTCAACAAATTCATGAACCTGTCAATGTGTGAAGACAGGCTCTCACCACGGATACTTCCAAACATATCGTACTCCTTCTGAATCATATCTTGTTTGTTTTGCCTCATCTCAGCATTGCCTTCATAATACTCACTCAGTGCAAACCACAGATCGTGCGCTGATCCGTATTCTTCAAACATATTGTAAACGTCATTTGACAAAGCCATGGTGAGAGCACCGTAGGCTTTGTGATCTCTCTGCAGCAGTTGTTTGTCGAGATCAGTGTATGTGGTGGGATCAGTGTTGAACACTTCTCCAGCATCAGTGGTTCTGGTGGGAATGTGAGGTCCGAGCTGGACTGAGTTCCACTGGGTGTGATCGTTGACGAAGTAGAAAGCTTTCATTCTGTTCTTCCATGTGCCATAATCTTCTGCACCCATCAACTTGGGAATACGTGTTATAGTACCAGTTTCAAGTTCAGCTTGAGTTATGGGGTTAACTTGGAATGAGTTGTTACCAGACATGATTTAAGATTGATTTTAGGTTGATTTTAGATTGATTTTAGGGTTGTGATTGAATTGATTAGCAAGTTATAGTCCAAAGTCCTTGAAAAGTCAAAACAGTCCACAAGTACGCAGTTAAGTACGCACTTCAGCTTAAGTTCACAGTTTGCACAAGTTCGCAGTCTAAGTTCGCAGATCTTGGAAACCTGAAACAGATAAACAGCAAAGATAAGTCCCTGATTCTCCTGATAAGTACGCAGTCCCTGTTGCACACACACTTTGGCTTAAGTTCGCAGTTCAGCCAAGTCAGAGCAGCACAAGTACTCAGTCTTGACTGATCAGCCTGCGCACTTGTACAAGTACGCAGACACTTAAACTCTCGTTTAAGATTTAAGTTCGCAGTAACCCTAGCCAAGTGCTCAGAAAATGCACCTTTTCAGTAAGTTCGCACACCAACTAGAGATTTCAGATAAGTATGCAGAAACCCTAGTTGTGGTGCCAGGAGAGAAAAAGCTATAAAGCCTTGTGTAAATTTAAGTGCTCACACAGACACAAGTGCACACACTTTTGGATTAAGTGCGCAGCTGTGGCTGTTAATAAGTGCACACCTTGAAATATCAAGTATGCAACTTATGAGCTAAGTACTCACTTTTGAAACAAGTACTCACAAGCAAGAAACAAGTTCACACTTATGAGACAAGTACGCAGAATTAAGTACTCAAAGCTTGAAACAAGTACTCAGTTTTTGAGACAAGTACTCACAGGCAAGAAACAAGTACTCAAAATCAAGAAATAAGTTCGCAGATTTTGAGCTAAGTACTCACAAGCAAGAAATAAGTACTCAAAATCAAGAAATAAGTTCGCAGATTTTGAGCTAAGTTCGCACACAAGTGCGCAGACTCGGCTGTTTAAATTTTAAACTTACCAGAAACTGATCCAAGAGATTTTCAATTGTTTTGAAGCTCTTGAATGATGTTTCTACTGAAAATAATAACTTTTAAACACCTTAGAAACACTTTTCATGAGATTTTAAGGCAAAACAATGAAAATATTCAAACTTTGATAAACACTAAAATTTTGAAAAACTTGAAAGTAAAAACTAACAAGGAGGGTTTTGATATCTTTAGATAGATACAATCTCGAGCACAGAGGCTCTGATACCAAATTGTAGTCCCAAAATACTAGATCTTAAGTGTGCACTAGATTGTTATCAACTAGAAACACCTATTTGTTAGGTGTTTTAGTTGATTAATCTATGAAAACTAAAAGACTAGATGAATATTGTAAGAACCGACACACAAGAAACATAAAGACACGATTCCATTAAAGATTTCAGCTTCAAACAACCATGGATGATACAAGTTCGCACTACATAAAATAAGTTCGCACCTTTACTACTTGTGCTCTCAAAGATACATTCAAAACCCTAACCCTAGCTGCACAAATGAGCTACTATTTATAGGGGAATGCTGAGGACTGCGAACTTAACATTAAGTTCGCAGCCTCCATCATTTAAGTGCGCACCCTAGGGTTTCCATGCTACAACTATGCTGTAATTACACATTTAACCCTCCAACTCTAACATACAACTAAACATGGTTAAACCTGGTAACTGTGGTCTCAAATTAACCCAACACAAGTGTTCAGAGTTCAATGTGTAGGCACCAAAGAAAGGCGGCAGTGTGTGAATATGGATCCAGATCTCCATATACCGATTCTTCTCGAAGGCAAGAATAAGTTATCTTCAACGATTCTTTGGAGTTGCTAGGAAATTTCACTCAAGTAGGCAAGTCAAAAATTAGAGAGAGAAAAAAAAAACGATTTAGAGATAGAGCTAGTGAAAACGAGAATGCTAGGCCGCTAGGGGTCTTCAATATTTTATTAGAATTCAAAAAACTTGAAATTTGAACTGATTTGAATTTGATTATCAAGGTTTGAATACGGTTTTTGAAATTCGAAGCTAATAAGAATTTATGATTATCATTTCAGAGACCAAAGAAAGGCGGCTGGTGTGGGACACATGGCATTTAGTGAGGCTATCCCCATCCTTGAATTCTTTTAAAAAAATTTATTGTATAAAGAATCCAATTAACCCTAACGGGTTTTTATATGGGCCATAAATGGGTTGACCCGGAATTGCTATTTGGACCGTACTAAAACTAGGTTTCCTAACTAGGGGTGTAAACGAGCCGAGCCGAGCCGAGCCCGAGCCTGACTGGGTTCGGCTCGGGCTCGTTAAGGTTTTGTGAAGCTCGAGCTCGGCTCGGTTCGAGCCTACAATCTTGAGCTCGAGCTCGGCTCGCTAGCAGAATCCAAAGCTCGAGCTCAAAAGCTCGGCTCGAGCTCGCAAAAGCTCGGCTATAACTTAGGCTCGCGAGCCCAATCGTTAAGGCTATAACTTAGGCTCGGGCTCGGGTTCGGGCTCTAGCTCGTTAAGGCTCGATTAGGCTCGCGAGCCCAATCGAGCTTTGTATCTAGGGCTCGAGCTCGGGCTCGATAACTAAACGAGCCATATTTCAGGCTCGGGCTCGGGCTCGTTAAGGCTCGGCTCGTTCGAGCTTTTTACCGAGTCGATCCCGAGCCGCTACGTGTCATCTACACCCCTATTCCTAACCACAATTGCTCCATTGTGTACACCTAATTGTTAAAGGATCATTCGTCTCTACTTGAATAAGAGCATTCATAACTCATCCATCAAATCCTATCCATCAAATTACACTAAAAATTACTACTACACTCCAAAATTTTCTCTCTTCTAATTAAATAATAATATTTTTTATACTTTTATCATTATATTATATTTTATTATCTCTCCTTCCCTCACCACCACTCACATCCACCCTATATAATTTGAGGGACCCCCTCACATAATTTGGTGGACCGGCTGTGAATGCTCTAACCTACAATCCACAATATATAAGCACCAGGTATTAAATCTTCTCTTGCTAACTGTTTATTGTGATGTGAGTTTGTTCTTTGCAGGCGATTGGAGAATGATCTTTTCCCTACACTCATCTCGCTAACGGTTTATCGTGATGTCAATTTTCTCACCACAATCTTCCACCCACTGATCTTGCCACCTTCACTTGTATTTGGGTATGTTTCTTTAACCCTAACAATTGCGATTTTTGAATCTGGATGATGATGCTCTTGTGAGTCAAAAAAAAAAGAAAAATTAATCATTATTATATAATTGAGTTTATGAATTCAATGTTATCAACGTCATGTTGCAATATCTATTAATCGCAAATCCTTCTAGTTTTGTACTTTTTTCTAGGGTATTCTGCGTACACAACCAACTGTTCTATCTTGATATATTTGTTAGAAAATTTATACGTTCAAACACTTTCACTGATGTGCTTTAAACCAATGGTGGTTCGTCCGTTAAGAGTTCCTTGTCGAAAGTGGCGATCATCAAGGCTATGTTAATGTGATAGTCATATCATACAATTTACTTCAAAGAAAAAAAAGATATAATTGTCTTTTAAATTTGTAAGGAATTCCACTATCTTGAATTAACATTACCTTGTACAAGTACACTTTACAAGTATGGTTTACTTGATCTGTTCAAAAGTTTTTTAAGAGTTTTAAAAGTTTTTTGGTTGTTTGCTTGCAGTTGTTGTTTCCCTGTTTCGTCTACATACGACTTGGTTTATGGATGAATAATAATATGATAATTGAGTATGCACAAAACTGTGCAGTGACTCGAATGGAACAGAGGGGTGGAGGAAAGTTTGTGAAATACAAACTTGATAATATTATCCACACAACAAATGATACAATATGGAAGGCTATTTATAGCCTGGTTTGGGCAGTTAAATAACTGCCAATATGTTAACCGACACAACTTAAAACATACAGACACAACTATTAATTTTGATGCCTGTTGACTTTCTGAAGTCAACATAATTTCTTGATTATGATTTCCAACATTCACGCCCCTAATCAAGAAATTCGATCTTGTTTACTCTGTCCGTGTTCATCCTATTCTGCAGTCCTTCTTTTCTATCTTTCTTCTTTCTGTAATCGCCTTGAACCATTCTTTAAATCTTCTATCTTTGATGATAATACGATATTGAACTTTTGAGAAATTGATGTTAAGAGGATTATCACAATCCTTTCTTTCTTCGATAATAGCCCTCTCGGCTTTCCAACGGTTGATCCTCACGATCAAATTCTTACTTCGGAGATTAACGGTGTCTTTCTCTACACTCGTCTTCTTTCTCCATATCACACTTCACTTCGGAGATTAACGGTGCCTTCCTATACACTCGTCTTCTTTCTCCATACGATAAACATCTTCGGATTTCTCTTCAATATCGAATACACTACGGGTTCTTGATCGAAATTCCGGTCTTCTTCTCTTTACCGGAAACTTGGCCGGAAAACGCTTCCTATCCGTTTTTGTCTTTGAATCTGTTACGGCCCTGTGACTGCATCTTTTCTGATTAACTACTGATGAAATCCAAGTCTGAATTGAACAAACAATCCTCTGATGTTTGATTTAGTTTCTCTTTGAAGTACCGATTAACTTCTGCGAAAACAGGGGATGTATTCGGTTTTTCGCACAGGTTTCTTTCTTCTTCTTTATCTTCCAGGAGCGTCTCGCTCTGATACCAATTGTTGTTTCCCTGTTTCGCCTACATACGACTTGGTTTATGGATGAATAATAATATGATAATTGAGTATGCACAAAACTGTGCAGTGACTCGAATGGAACAGAGGGGTGGAGGAAAGTTTGTGAAATACAAACTTGATAATATTATCCACACAACAAATGATACAATATGGAAGGCTATTTATAGCCTGGTTTGGGCAGTTAAATAACTGCCAATATGTTAACCGACACAACTTAAAACATACAGACACAACTATTAATTTTGATGCCTGTTGACTTTCTGAAGTCAACATAATTTCTTGATTATGATTTCCAACAGCAGTTAGGTGATGGAGTCAAGCTTCATTTTGGTGATTATCATATACTTTATTTACTTGAGCTAATTATCATACAGTTTTTTGCTAGGATTGACAAACCGCCTAGTCATGTCATGGTGTGAGGGATATTCATGGTCATCTTAAAATTACAATATTGAAGTTGAATCTAGCAAAAAAAAAATGCATAATTTTATAAAGAGTAAATATGCAAATCCTAATACCAAATCAATAACTAGGCAAATGTTAGTTCAATATTAGAAAATTGTGCAGACATGGTTACTATGGAGCCAAATTAAGTCTCTTGTAATTAGATAAAGGTCTGTTTTATGTGTATATGTAACCAACCACACAAAAACAAGTAACTAACATAATAACACAACAAAGATGTTATTGTAAATTTGTAATTTTATATTTCACCCATCAAATACTACCTATAATAAAAGAACTAGAAGAGTGCATATTCTAAGCCTTTTTATTTTATAAAAATATACCAGAGTCTATTTCCTGTTCATTGTTTATTACTAATATTTCAATAGTGCAAATTAAGCTTACAAACTAGCTACGAAGTAATGCATCGTGTTACAAAAAAATCAATTGTCAAACACTTAGTGTAAAATAATCAATGAACACAATAGTCTGGGCGAATTTATAAATAATCAAGCAAAATTCGCAAAATTAGGGGACATGAAACTACAATCAATTTAGGGCATAAATGATTACCTTGACAACTTTCAGTAGGATAATCAGAAACCGATGAAGCTTGGTTCTCTTGGATTCCTGCAAATCCTTAAAACCAATGAACTAATTCGGGACGATGAACACACAACATAGATCAACCAGGAACACCGAAGAGATGATTAATTACGAGTCAAATTCGTCATTTGCATACTTTAATAATCTCGGTTATATTCTCTAGACCTAATCTTAATCTTAATAACCATGCACGCTTACAGGCCGCTAAACCTTTCTCAGATATTAGCCCAGTTCTGATTTTTCACAAGCCCAATATTGCAAATAAGCACATATACTTAAAAAAAAACTAGGGGCCCTATCAAGTTGAAGGCCCAAAGCCCTAGCCTTAGTAAAAAGAAGCATAAGTCTCTACCCAAGTTAGAAACTACTCCCTCCGTCACAATTTAGATGTCATGGCCCACAAACACACATATCAAGAATTCTTTTGTTTGGATTTTATAAAATGACAATAATATGCTCAATTCTTTGATTGTGTTTTGTCTTTTATGGGCAAAACAGGAAATTGCATTTCTATTTTTGAAATTGACATTTAATTTGGAACAAAAAAAAATAGAAAGATGGACATCTAAATTAAGACGGAGGGAGTACCACGTAGTAACGATAATACCTTATTGAAGTTGTTCGTGTCACACATTGATTACGTTAAGACTATATAACATTTATGATATTTATACAAGTCATTAATTTTGTAGTGAAATATTGGCGGTTGGTTTTTTTTTTTGGAGAGTAGTGTTTCAGCAGTAAATCCCGTGTTGCAAAGCGACCACTGCCTAAGATCGAATCCCATAGAAACCACACGGGTTTCTCCTTTCAAACCCAACGGTTATTTTTTCGGTGAAATGTGGGAATCGAACCTGAGACCAAACCCGAGCAGGAACCCTACAAGGAGGTAAACCTTCCCATTAATTTTTGTGAATGAAGATGTTTGTCGATTAAAAAAAAAAAAAAGGAAAACTACATATTGCCAAACGGTTGGTGATAGATTGACGGTGAAGTTAATGAATCAATCTAGATCCTTAGGATAAACAAACCTAGGTCAAAGTTGACTATCATAAAGTCCTAAATACTAGGTATGTTCACATGTGAATGAAATATGCAAGGTCAAAGTTTGAAAACTATATTAAAGGATACATTGCTTGGAAGCTTAGCTAACCTAAATATACCCTAATCTGAGGAAAGAGAGAATCGCATGGTTGGTCCATGTGGTTTACAAATATTGCCCTCTTAGTCCTAAATCTTCAATAATTACACCATTGGTCTTTAAGTTTGTCAAAACTGCACTCGTGTGGTCCTTACTCCTAACTGCCGTTAATTTCTACCGTTAAAAACAAGTAAATTACATTTTTACCCTCAATTATACAATTAAACAATTAAAAAAACATAATAAAAAACTAATATTAAACCCAGCCCTTCTTCTTCTTCCCCAAACCACCATCATCTCCCCCCTCATACCAACCCCCATTTCTTCATCAACAACCATCTCCATGACCATTGACCCCGTTTTCCATCTGCAAATGAAGTAGATTTCAAAAAGAACTTTGAACGAGTGGTGAGCGGGACGAGGCTCGCGACTACACTGCAAATTTGTTGGATGAGGGGAGGGGAGGGTAGCACAGTGTTCCCGCTATCCTGTTGTGCCACCTAAGCACCCCACAACCCTCTGCCAGGAGTATAACGAATGTCGAATGGCCTTAGGGGATATACGAAATTCTCACTATATTAAAATTACCAGGCTACACAGAGAACAGGTACGGGTTCATTTTTTCACATGTCGTTTATTCTTTCTTTTCTGTAACATAAGTTTTGGTATAGATATCGTAACTTATTTTTTATTTCAATCATTTGATGCATGACCTATGACAACAATCTTTCTTTACATACCTGGTTTCATAGTACTATATACAAAGAGACGGGCACACATAGGCAATGTCGAAGCTTGATCCGGAGGTTCGGGGGGTCGAAAACCTGTTTCGGGGGGTCGAAACCCTATATTTCCAAAATTTTCTATAGGAATACTATATAATCGGAACTTCTGCATCAAAATTCGGGAGGGGGGGCGCCCCTCCCCGCCCCAACTAAGCTACGCCCCTGCACATAGGGCATGGTAGTGGTTTGGGGGTGGGTTTCTGAAGGTGGAGGTGGTTGATGATGAAGAAATGGGGGTTATTGTGAGGGGGAGATGGTGGTGGTTTGGGGAAGAAGAAGGAGGTGGGTTTAATATTATTTTTTATTATGTTTTTTTAATTGTTTAATTGTATAATTGAGGGTAAAAATGTAATTTACATGTTTTTAATGGAAGAAATTAACGGCAGTTAGGAGTAAGGACCACACGAGTACAGTTTTGACAAACTTAAGGACCAACGTTGTAATTATTGAAGCTTTAGGACCAAAAGTACAATATTTGTAAACTACAGGGACCAACCATGCGATTCTCTCCGAGGAAAAAGAAGGTTTCTTAAGTATATTTTCCTCGTAAGCACGTAGGTAACGGTGGTTTTCAACACATTTGCGACAAATTTCTTTTGGTGGAAAATACCTTGTAGGAAACCTTTTTCCTATACAATAAGCAACTTTTTTTTGTTGAAACATAGGGTTTTTCTTTTTTTATTTTGGTAATTGTGTCGAAAATGTTTGGAATTTGCATGCAAAGATTTTTTTTTTCTTGTGTAGGAAGTCTTCATAGGATTTAGACCCATTTCTTTGTAGTGATGGCCCATTGTACATGTGCTAATATCTAGCTATTTGCTCATGTATGACCATTCAAGCAATGGACATGGTGCAACTTGAAGCTTGAAACATAGAATTTGTATGCAAGTTCATCTTATGTAAAGAGAAAAACTAAATTTGTAACTTCTTTGCGTGGCTTGTTCTAAAAATAAGTGGAAGTAAACTTCAATATGCTATGTACACACACAAAACTCTGGGTTCATGTAAAAGTAAGTGGAACCAACATTCTCACAATATCACACAAAAACATGGATGTGCTTGACAACAAAAGCATAACTCAATGATGAGATCGAAAGAGTAGCCACGTTATCTAAATAATGGCATTTGCCCAAGCCTTTTACGTAATCCAATTTCGTAGAACACTGAGTTATATTATGCTTACTAATAGACCATGAAACTAGGTTGGGACCAACAACAATGGGAAAGTCATTGGTTGACAACCAACACGTAGGCAAATTGCAAAGTCCATATGTATAAGAGCCTCAACTCTTTTTTGAGGGTGTCATGATACCAAGAATAATCTGTAAATGCCTCTAATGCATGTGTAAGATGAATCTTTAAACACATATGTATCTAAATATATGTAAAACCTTTAAACATATATCTACCATCAAATCATTACATTCTTTACAACTTGATAATTGAATATACAAAATCAAAACGAAATAATAAAACGAATAAGGATGCATGCATCCACAAAATTAAAATTAAAATTGAATTTGTTTCATGGCAAACCATTAGCTTGAGCGTAGTTCATCACTAGACGATGTGTTTTTATAAATTTCATAAAGCAATCTATTTTGAAACGCGTCACTAGAACTCGCAATCTTTGATGACCTACGCGCCCTTGATGCATCCTTTTCACGGTTTTTGGACCTAGTGAAGTTAAACATTTTCTTTATCTTTGTAAACCTGTCATTGTGTTCTCCAAGGCGAATAGTCCTCATGCTCTTCCCACCATCGAATCCTCCATATGTCGTTCTCCTCCACGCTTTGTTAGCATCAACCGAAGTTGAAACACTCCTTGAGAGACTTCTTGAAAAGTTTTCCATTTCTATGGTATGTTTTGAGTTGTTATGCTTGTGTCTAAAGAATGGTTTTCATTGATATTTATACTATGTTGATGTAAAGTGAGGTCCCACTTATTTAGAGTGTTTTGGAGATCAATTAGCCATATTTGTTTTGTTAATGTTTGACCGGCTTTTTCTGACCACAATATAAAGTCAATTAAGTTGATTTCTTACGAAATAGAAGAAACATAAAAGCCACCATCACGTTGCTAGCTGCCGAGAGTGTTCCTCACATCTTTGGAAGATACTACAACCCAATTAATGTCATTAAAATTATAATATTAGAATTTACATAATATAGCGATTAATCTCTAGTATTTTTTTTATGAAAAGGTAAAAAATAAAAGTATTTATCAAAAAATGGAAGCAACTCTATCCATGTTGAATATTTTTTTTTTATTCATAGTTTTTACAAACTATGTAATAATGCCCAATATGTTTTTGTAAAAAAAAAGTACTTCATTTTTATATACAAATGGATTTACTGCTATAGAAGTTGTATACTTTTTTTATATATTGAAAAAATATTTTTAAGCTTTGAAATTTGAGGTTGAGTACTTAAATTTATCATGGAATTTGTTGCCTATTTTGCTTTTACGTTGACCATGCAAAATAAATTAAGATGAAAAATCCACTCTTCTAGAAAGGCAACATGACGCCCTTACGCTCGTCACTCCACATCCACACGTTCGAATCTCTTTTATTAAATTAGTTCTTCTTTTTATCCTTTTCACACAAAGCCGTCAAATTAAAAGCAAAGGAAAGAAATAAAAAGGAGAAAGACCGATAAATATCTTTACCGGTAGCAATAAAGAATCTTTAACTTTTAACTTTTGGCTAGTTTGTGTCTCACTTCCACTAAATTTTGGCTTCATGATTTGGGTGGGGTAAAACAAAAAGAACTCAAGATATGCATAAATAATTCAAAGGGAAAATTGCGAATCTAGCCTTTGATCGAAGGGATTTGCGAAAATAGCCCCCTCAGCCGTTTTCGGAAAGACGGTTCACACTTCCCGAAGCATCTCAGACGACTTTAGCTTCAAAGTTATTACGGACCAATTAATTTTCGCCACGTGTCCGACAACCTGCGAGACGACTTAAAGTCGTCTCACTCGTCCCATTCCCTCAGCCCGAGACGACTTAAAGAGGCCTTCCATTTCCCGCGACGACTTTAAGTCGTCTCGCAGGTTGTCGGACACGTGGCGCAATTTAATTGGCCCGTAGTAACTTTGAAGCTAAAGTCGCCTGAGATGCTTCGGGAAGTGTGAGCCGTCTTTCCGAAGACGGCTGAGGGGGCTATTTTCGCAAATCCACTCAGTCAAAGGCTATTCTTGCAATTTTCCCTAATTCAAATTACCATTTTCACTCACGCGCAATTTTTTTTTTTTAACAAACATAGACCAAAAATATAAATGAAAATGTGAGAGAAAGGAAAACTACCTTAAAAAGGTATCACAACTCAACCCGACGACCTTTAGTGTCATATATATGTGTATTTTGATATCTCACCAGTACAAATTTCAACCTTGAACCCGTGCAAATATTTACACCGAACCATTAAAAACCCTAACACCCTTAGAAAACTTGAAACCGAATCTTAAAAAAATTGACAACAAACCTTAACCCACATTTTAATTAACAAATAATAACTTGTTAAAGCCACATTCTACTAAAACATAACCTATTAACTCATTTAGCATACATTTAATTCAAAGAAACACATTAATTTTCTGTTAGTTTATCGATTATTGAAGTTATCTCTCGTTTTACCCGTCATGAATGCAACTACTTAGAGGTCCTCTTTAGAAATGAAGTATGTGAAGTATGATTTGAGTAGTCGGAATAGTAATGAACTTTTAATTATTTGCATTTTAATTTGATTTTTGCTATTTTTTATTATGTGATCCAACCCGAACTGACTTGAACCACTAACCGAACCAGACAAAAAAGACAGAAACTTAGTGATAAAAAATCGGTCGTTCAGTAGCAAAACATTCTTGGCTACACCACTGCCACCGAGTGCTTACTGAATCTACTATTCAACACATGCAATTGTTTATCCAGTGTTTCTGTAAAACCGTAAAGTCAATAATATTGTTCAAAAGTAACATGCTTATCTTTTTTTTTACGAGGCCAATACCGATAATATTGTGGGTATTCACAATTCATGGTTGTTTTTTTTATGAGGCCAATATAATGTGGGTATTCACAATTCATGGTAATATTTCGGAGGATAAGATGGCGGTCCTGGTTAACACTAGGTCTCCGATCTATTAGAATTAAAGTTTTCTTGGAATGACCATATCTTCAGGGTGTGGGTTAAGGAGGTCGAGGATAATTGGCTCCCGACTTTTCTTTACTGATTCGATGTCAGAAGGTGATGTTCTGGCTCCTTCCCAGGTGAAATCACAGGTGGTTAGGGCAGACGAAGGGGTGGAGGCAAATGAAGAGTTGGAATGTGATAAGCCTTGCATGGGGAATCGGCATGCAAACTTTTCTCTGCATGAGCAGGTTGTGGAAAACCCCAAAGTTTCAAGACATGCGGATGACGTGGATGGTGGGGACAATGAAGTGGAAGACTTTCAGGATGGAGTGGGCTAGACGCCATCTTTATTGGGCCAATAACACCCTCCCCCAGTAAGGTTTCTGTTGTTGGGCTAGAGTATGTCACTATTAGGCCCAAAGATAAAAGGAAGAAATCCATCAAGGATAAATTGGGTGGCCCGGTTTTTTAACCCCTGATCTTAATGTTCCAGAGGATTCAAACCCCTTTAACTTAGAGGAGATTATCATTCGTACGAGCATTCAAAATGGAGGAGGCGGCTAGGTGATAAAGAATATTCAGGTCGATGACAATTTTAATCTTTGCTTGGGCAAGCATACCGGTGGGCAAGATGATGATATTGGGAAAATTGTTTTTAAAAAAGAGGTTGATGACACTGTGGAATACGGTGTTAGTTTGGGAATTGGGTTGGATGGGTTTGGTAACCATGTGAGGAAGTTTGTTAATGGGAAATGGAGATGGCTCGCTTTCAATGATTTTTTTTGTCCCTTAATGTTATAGGGGTTTCTGGGGCTGCTAAACCGGTGTGGGTGAGAAGAATTATGCGATAGTCTAAATGTTCTTTTATCGGGCTGCAGGAAACGCACCAGGTGGGTCTGAATGAGGTGTTCTTGAGCCGATTTTGGGGTAGAGGGCTGTTGAACGTGGCTGTGGTTGATGCTGTTGGGCGGTCATGGGGATTGGCCTCTATGCGAGATCTGAATGTTCTCACGATGGATAATGTAATCAAAGGTCAGCGGTCATTGTTAGTCTCCGGTTATGTTAAAAATATGGAAGATCGTGTGAATATTATGAATGTCCATGCTCCCAATGATCCTAGTCAACGGAGAGCTTTGTGGGAGGACATTATATGTTGTATGGGTCAATAATCGGGGATGTGGATTGTCCTCAGGGATTTTAATGATGTGAGAAATGGCAATGAACGGGTTAATTCTAGGTTCGATGTTGTTGCGGCTTTAACTTTTAATGATTTTATAAACCGGGCTGGCCTCTTGGAGTATCGGATGTCGGGAGGAAGGTTTGCTTACATCTCTGATAATGAGGTGATTAAGTTCAGTAAATTGGACCGGTTCCTGGTCTGTGAGAAAGTTATGGGCTTGTGGCCGTCAGCCGAGCTGAAGGTGCTAAGAAAAGGTTGATCGGACCATTGCCCCATGTCTCTCTCTTGTGGTGCTTTAGATTTTGGGCCTTTCCCATTTATTTAAGTTTTATAATAGCTGGGTGGCTTCCGGTGATATTCATTCTATTGTGGCTATTAATGCGGAGTTGGGTTCTAGAGGCTCGAACAAGATTGCTGATTTGGCTATGGTTCTCAAAAATATTAAGAAGGATATAAAGAATTGGAGAGAGTCCTCTAACCTTTTGGGGGAGAAGGAGTTTTGGATCTTTCTAAAGTTGCAGAGGAGATAGAATTGGTGGCGGAAGACTCTTTGCTTAGTGCGGATGATATATGGCTTGGAGCTGAGTACATATTGAAATTAAGAAAGATGGAGACGGCTAAAGCCAAAGATTTGCACCAAAAGGCCCGAGTTAACAGGATCAAATATGGAGATGAGAGCTCCGCTTACTTTTCCGTTTGGGTTATAAATCTAAGCAAAGCGAGAAACAGAATTAATGGGCTTAATATCAACGGCGAGTGGGTTACCGATCCTAGCGGATTAAAGAGGAGATGAGAATATCGTTTTAAAAACTTTTTGCTAAATCGATTAGAAATGCCCAACTTTTTCTAACTTGGATCATCCAAGGATGAATCAGGAGCAAGCGGAGGCCCTTATCCAACCCTTCTCTTTGGTTGAAATTCATAATGTGATTCGGGGGTGTAATGGTGGCAAAGCGCCCGGACCAGACGGTTTCACTTTATAGATTTATAAGAACTATTGGGACCAGCTCAAACCTCTTGTTCTTTCTGCCTTGGAGGAGTTTCATTCCCCGGGCTCGTTTCCTAAAGATAGTAATGCATCTTTTGTGTCCCTCATCCCTAAAGCTTCGGACCCACAGAATGTTGTTGACTTCAGGCCCATCTCTCTTGTTGGCTTAATTTATAAAATTGTTTCCAAGATTCTTGTTAACCATATAAAAAAGGTTATGGACGTTTTGATTTCCCCTATCCAATCTACTTTTGTTAGGGGACGGAACATCTTAGATGGGTTGTTAATTGTTAGCGAGATGTTGTCATGGGCGAAGAAGGCGAAGTAAAAATTCATGATCTTCAACGTTGACTTTCAAAAGGCCTACGCTTCCCTCAACTGGAAATTTTTGTACAAGACTATGGAATATATGGGTTCCCGAATCATTGGATTAATTGGATCGCAGGATGCCTCGTTTAAGGGATGGGGTCAGTTTTGGTGAATGGCTCCCCGTCGGGTGAATTTCCTTTCAAAAGAGGGTTAAGGCAATGTGACTCTTTATCCCCCTTCCTTTTTATGCTTGCTATGGAGGTCCTAAACATGTTTATGAGAAGGGCTGTGGAATTGGGTATTTTCCATGGGGTGAAGTTACCAAATAACGGACCTACCAATATTTTTATAACCGGACCAGACATCAAACCGGTCTCTTTAGCGGTTCACTGGTCGAACCGGATTTAAGAACCGGACTATTTTATATATGTCATTCCACGATTTATAGCCCAAATAAAGTTAGACAACCTAACTAATATAAACAATTGGCCCACCAGTACCTAAATCCTGATGTAAAAAAGGGGACCCAAACAAAGACAAATTAAATTAACTTTTCAATATTAGTCTTGTATTCCCAAGATCTAACTCATCTCTTCTTCTTCAACCTTTAACCTTAGCAAAACTGCAAGATGCTTAACATATGGTGCAACAACAGTGAACAACACCAAGATTCTTAGCCCATGTGCTTGTTTTTTAGCCTGATTCATCTCCACCATGAAACCGTATCACGATCTAACTTGTTTTTTAACTTTATTCATCTCTACCACGAAACCGACACCTTGAAAAGATCCTCGACCAACCTTTTCTCTACTATTCTAATCTATTCTGGTTGTTGTTGAAGATCCGGCCAAACCGCCACAGTTACCAAATTTCTGGTCCCATCGCGGGTCTCCGGTCCGTCGGTCGGCTAGATGTTGAGGCGATCCAACACCGTGAACCGGACCGGCAAGGCCTACGGTCGCCGGTCCGACCAGACCGGCCGGCCAGTCCGGTCCGGGTTTCAAAACGTCGGGGCCTACCCTTACTCATCTTGGCTATGCCGACGATGTTCTTTTTATCAGGGAATGGTTCGAACATAACATTCTGAGCGTAAATTGGCTGCTTAGGTGCCTTTTCTTGGTTATCGGTCTCAAAGTTAATCATAATAAGTGTAAATTGTTCGGGGATGGTGTCGAAGCTGCTAAGATAAACCGCGTGGTGCAAAGACTTAATTGTGGTGTGGGATCCTTTCCATTCGTCTATCTTGGGGTGCCAATCTGCTGTAACATGAAACGAGCCACATTGTGGGAACCGGTGATTGAAAAAGTTAAGAAGAAATTGTCAACATAGAAGGCGAATAATTTGTCTTTCGCCGAGCATGTGACCCCTTGCTAAGTAGGTGTTGGGGAGTCTTCTGGTGTATTTTCTTTCTATTTCGTGCTCCCAATTCCATTTTAAAGAAGATTGAAAGTCTAAGTAGAGATTTTGTTTGGGGCAAGACAACAACGAGAAACAAAATTTGTTGGGTCCGGTGGGATAAATTAACTAAACCGAAATAGTACGGGGGGCTAGGGATCGGGGGGAATAGTAATTTTAATCATGCATTGTTATCAAACTGGTGATGGAGGTATGAAGAAGAAGTGAATCAGCTTGGGGCCTCGGTTATTCTCACGATCCACAGAAAAACTGATGAAGATAATTAAATTCCAGATAAAAAAACAGTTCTTGGCACATGGAAGGATATCGGTGGAATGGACGATGTTCTCCTTAAATCCGGTGTTTGTGTTAAGAACAATTTTAAGGTGAAGCTGGGTAATGGGGAGAATGTGCGGTTTCGGAAAGATGTTTGGCTGGGGGATGACTCGTTAATGTTGCAATTCCTGGAGATGTTTCGACTTGCTCAAGCGAAATATGGGTCGGTTGCTTCTTATGTTTTGCAATCGGGAGATATTAAGTCATGGGGCTGGGATTGGATCCGTGAACCGGTATCTAACAACGAATGGGAATAAGCTAACAGAATGATGGAACTCCTCAATCAGGTTGTGTTGAGTGAGGCTTCGGACCAGTAGGATTAGGAGAATAAATTTGTGGACAACTTCTCTGTTAAAGCAATTTAGCTTGAATTGCAAAAGTTTCTTGAGGGTCTGGTTATTAATACTTCGTCTTCGGGTAAGTTAAATGCTTGAGCTCCCCTAAAAGTCAATTACTTTCTTTAAAGAGCTCTTATGGATAAAGTGGCGACAAAGGTGGCTTTGGCAGCTCGTGGATGCAACGTGGGTAATATATTATGCAACAGATGCAAGCACGGAAACTAAGGACGCCGATCACATGTTAGTCTCTTATTTTTGGGCTTGATGCACATCTGCGTTTGGATCAGAGTCGACTGAGTCGTATATAATGGATGATTTCATGAAGGTGCTGTTGGAAAATCCTGGCGCAAAGACGAGGAAGAAATTGGGGTATAATGTGGCTATGGCAACAATTTGGAGATTATGGTATGCTAGAAATGCCAAAGTGTTTGAAGGCAAAGTTATGCCAGTTACGAAGATTGTGGAGATGATCTTGGAAGACTTTGTTTTGTACGTCAATCATCGGTTCAATTGTCCATCCCCTGCGTGGGATAGTTGGTTCAATTTTGATGTTCTGGATCTTTTGTAATCTACGGTCCATGTGTTTTGGTTGTTTTGTTGGCTGTTTTGTTGTCAGCCCCTTACTGGATTCTATATATATAGTAGTTTTCGCCGTTCAAAAAAAAAAGGTGTGGACTCAATACATAAAATTGTGGGCTTTACGATGCGTTTTTAAAAAAAAATAAGTTTGGGCCGGACTAAAATATCAGGGCGAGCCAGACTCGATAAATTAAAAATTTTCAGAAAAATATTAGTAATTTACCTCTTTTGGCAAAAAAGTTGGGCAGGCCGGGGCCCAACCTGGCCCAAGCCAAGGTTCGCCCTTGACTGGTAGAGGGGAACTTATGTGGAGGTAAGGGAGAAAAGACATAGGGTAGAAAGTGAAGTTTAAAATTTTTTGTTTAGCGAGGGAAAATGAGTGATCAATAGAGATGTGAGAGTTGATGCAGAGGTCGAAGGAGGTCATACAATTATTTTCTCTTATCATTGTCGGTAGTCTAAGGTTGCTCAATCCAGATCCTTTTTTATTGAAAATGTTAGAGCACACACAATGGGTACTCACCGGACGCGTCCGGTTGAATCGGACCAACGAAAACAAACCCCATCCGATGTAGTAGTTATCTGAATGGTGGTTTGGAGGAGGGAGGTTTGGTGTAGCAGACGGGTGTTGTTTGGAATTTGGTGGCCATTTTGTACTATTTAAATAAATAAGAAATAGTGTTTTCTTTGTGTCTGGGTATATATATTAAATAAAAGGAAAAGTATGTGATGAGCTGGATAATTAGGTGGGAGTTTAAAATGGTTTATCGCGGTTTGGAATTCTTAACCACCCCTACCATTGTGGGTGCTCTTTTCTAATTATGTCATACTATGTGTAAATCTTGTTTGAAAAAACGGGTATTTATATAATTTTTAAAGACAATTAAGACAATTATTCCCAAACTATAGAGAAGGTAAACAAACTTTACATTGATCAAGGTCTGTTGTAAAAAAAACTCTATTGAAGTTCTATTGGACTAAATAGGCGTTGAAGGCAAAACAGATGATAAAGGCTCAGCAGATGTTGAAAGCACTGCAAAGATGTTCAAAGAACTGAAGGATGATTTAAACAGACAGTCAGTGGACAGAGCAACGCAATAGACGCACCGGAAGGTCTGTTGGACAGAATAGACGTTGAAGACAAACATATGATGAACACTTAGAAGATGTTGAAAGCACTGAAAGAAGTTGAAATCACTGAAGGATAATTGCAACAGATGGCTATTTTACATACCAACTCAACAGATGTTGGAATCACTGAATCATGTTGAAACAACTGAAGGATCATTGCACCCGATGTTGTATAGAGCTTGTATTCATTAACTTGTAATCAATCTATGTAGATTAGTATGTAAAAATTTATTATCAAATCAAACTTCATTGTTTATATTTTGTAGTTCACTAAACAACATAAACAATTAAACTTAGATCGTTACAATTGTTATTGGTTGTGCTAATATTATTCTAGTTCTTAATATTATGAACACCTACTTTAGTTAACAACAACTAGTTGTATGTTACGGCCGCGTTACGGTCGTGGCTTAATATTTCGTAAGTGATTAAACATCGACTGAGTTGTCCCAAATCAAATATTCATTGATCAAAGACTTTCTTTCTAATCTTTTTGTTACACACAGACACAGACATCTCTCTCTCTCTCTCTCTTTCTCTCTTTCTCTATCTCTCCACAACTCTTAACAACATTGCAGCTTCAAGCTCAGACTCAATGTGGAACTTGAGATACTGGAACAACAGCCACTCGACTTGGATAAATATTGCAAAGACCTTTGCATGACCAAATGTACGCATAAACAGAACCAATCAACACTTAATATTGTATGTAGCGTCATATATAACTGTCACCGGCTAAACAGGAAAAGAGAAAATAAAGTAAGGTTAACATTCAAATGTACCTCGTTAATGTCGCGTTGCTTGAATGCCTTTCACATCCAACCTACAGCCAAAATCTTGTATCAAGCAAAAAACACGTGACACTATAAGAGTTCAAAAGTCAACAACAACAAATATACCGTGCATTTAGCCTTCCAGATTGTTGGATCCTTCACTAACGACATCATAAACATGTTGCATTCATTTATCATAAAAGTTCAAGGGCAGCCTTTTGCATATTTAGCAAAATTAGCACCTGGTTTATAGCGTTCTTCTGTTAGTTTATCCATCTCCATAACCTTAAGGAGTCTTTGGTTCCATCTTGGCTTCTGTATCATGGCGAAGATCATCTTTAAAATATACCTTCATGTTGCATGCATCCATCCTAGCAGTTTGAGGTTAGTCTTCAATAGTGTTTATAGCGTTCTTCCATTAGTTTATCCATCTCTTCTTCATACATGTGCACAACCTTAGAGAGTCTTTGGTTCCACCTTGACTTTTGACGTCAGCGGACTAAAATTAATTAATAAATTTAGAATGCAACTTTTAAACATTAATAAATGAAACGTTGTAAAAAAGAATACCCAAACTGCAGCAAATTTAGCAACAACATTCATACACTTATACAAAGACCAACCTATAATCCATTAATGAGTTCAAAGATGCATTGATACATATTCTTAAAAAATGTTGAACTATGAAAACAACACAAACCAAACATTTTCCTTGGGACGACATGAGTCGACAACCTAGGCGTTTTAAGATAAAAAAAACACCTTAATGTCCCTACATTCAAGTTTTTGTAAAGAGCCTAAAACTCTATTCGAGTGTTGGATTATAATAATTCGATTTATAATCATAACGCAAACATACGACAAAACAAAGAGGCGAGTTGTAACTTGTGTGTCCCTTAGATACCAAATTCATGTAAAATAAATGCCATCTAAGAACATAAACACTAAAGAAGATTATAAATAAAAGTAACTTTTTATTCTTGAACTTTAGGCACTTGAGGCATATCAATCTCAAAAAAACCCGAGGCCTGAAACATAGTAACCCTAACCTACTCACTCCTCGCCACCACCTTGAACCCAACTGCCAAGTCCACCATGAGTCATCCACACAGTTCAAAGAATAGTAATAACAAAAAATAATAGGCAACAATAGAAAGTAAGAGAAATACCCTATAAGAAATTCCACAGCCACATCCTTGAGGCTGACTTTCTGCAAATCAATTTTAACCTTCAATATTGCATTATCAAGCCAATGTTTCTCCCCACAATCACAATCATTCGAATAGAGTATCACCCGATGATCATTATGAACATTCCTAATCCCACCACACCCACACCAATAACACCAGAGAAGGCAGCGTAGTCAGCGAACCATCTTCAACACCAACATTCCTGTTTCGCCAATGCCTAACAGATGGCGTAGACGCCGGGCCAGAATCAACATCAACAGGAACATTTTACCCACGCCTCACATGTGACGATAAAGACATAAGAAACTAACCTACATGATTAAAAGAAAACATACAAAAGCGGTAAGCGCCTAAATAATAACCTACATAACCAATCCTCTAAACTATAAAAAACAAACTACATTAACAATATACCATCGACAGCCACGAAACACCGCTATCGAATCCATCATCGAACCCACCACCATCAAAAACCTGAAAACAACATTTGTTCATCTTCATCTTCCACCGTGATTGTCGAACCACCATCGTCATTAGACTCCTCCCCTACAACACAACACAACATCATTCTTTAAACTAAATAATAAAATAATACTAATAATAATAATAATAATAATAATAATCTTCACCGGAGGATCTGTTCACAAACACCAACCACCGCCGTCTACAGCCAACACACCAGCATCACCACAAACTACAATCGTGTAGAGCTACATGATTTAACCCCAACATCCAAAGCGACGAAAGACCATCATCAAACTTGTCATCGAAGCCAACACCATCGAAACCCTGGAAACCACGCCTACTCATCTTCGTCACCACCTCTTCTTCGTCACCGTCTATTTAGATCCCAAACCACCCTCATCACGAACCCCATTCAGATCCCAAACCACCCCTCATCTTCTATATATATATGACTTACAAAGAGCTTAGAGAGAGAGAGAGAGAGAGTATGATCGCCGGTTATTAGAGAGAGAGAAACAGATGTCTGCGTGTGTGTAACCGAGAGATTAGAGAGAGACTATGGTGGGCGTAATGTATATGTGTGTGTATAGCAGAGAAATTAAAAAGGCAGTGGCGGTTACGTGTATGAAAGAGATGGAAGGAGGAAACATGACAAGTTATGAAATGACCAAGATACCCTTAAAACCTCTATAATTACAAAAAAAGCCAGTTGAAAAAACAACCTTCTAGCCAGATTCAAACCCGAGCCCTCAAGGTACAAACACAAACGACAAACCACTCCACCACCAGCCCTCTTTGTTATATATTATGAAACCATTTATATATATCTATTAGTAAAAAGGATGAAAAAAATTAAAAAAAGGGCACGAAAACATAGGTGCCAAACACTATTCACCCACATGGTGGATAAATATGTATATATAATTGTAATTTGTCCAAGTCCATGACATAAGAATTTATGTTTTTTGGTATCTTTTATTAGATCATTCAATTTGATCTTAAGAAATCACTATATATTTAAATTACAGAAGTCTTTTCAACTTCATAATTATAATCTTGAATTGTGTAATGAATAATGAAGCTTAACCGCAAAAAACATTGCTAATAATTACACACGTTTTATATATAATGTACTTTACTTAACTTAATTTGCTATTATTTGTGTATTAATCAAAAAGGTTATCAAAGGAACCACATATTCAAACAAAACATAAATAATAAAAATCTAGGTTAACATATTATTTTTTAGTCACAAACCATAAACATTATAAACAAAATAACCACATTATAACAACATTCATACATGGAAATGCTAGCATATAAAATCATTTAAAGTTCATCATCTTCATCACTTGAACTTCCATACGATGATGACTCTTCCATAACCTTGCGTTGTTACAGCGCTGTTAACATATGTTTTCTGCTTTTAAACATATGTTACATCGCTGTTAACATATGTTTCTTCTTTTTAACATATGTTAGCAACACTGTTACAAAGTTTGCGTTGTTTATTTTTTTAAAAATTATCCTTTCGGCGCTTTTTTACTTTTTTTTGCCCAAAACGCTTAAAAACATGTATGTTACGTTGTGTAATTTTTTCAAAAAAAAAGAGCCTTTTCAGATTGTTTTTACATGAGTTTTCAAAGTTTTCTTAACCTAAGGGGGTTTTCAATTTATACTTTTCCTATATATATATATATATAGGCTATGTATCTAGTGAAAACCTTGGTGAGTTGTGAAAACTCTAGAAACCCACTATGTGGTCCTTGTTAAGCCACATGTGTGTATTAGTTTAAAGGTTTAAGGGTAGTTTTGACATTTACTCTAATTCCAATTCTCTCTCTACTTTTGCATTGTCAGGTTTCTTTATTAAAAGTTCAACTTTTCACTTTTTGTACACTCTCGTATCTCTCTCTCCAACACAAAATAATAAAGCTTTTGGTCTGTAAATCCTCTCACCATGGATGTTTCATCCTTACTTCAGATCAACATTGACGACCACATAACAGTGTCATCGTCATTGTTCAAATCGACCACTCTACTCGTTCGTGTTCAAACCGACGACCAACCACTCTACTCGTTCTTGACAGATCTGAATGTTGAAGCTTGAAGCTTATCCATGCCGGTTCATGAAGAAGATGAATAGTAACGTTTTTCGTTTTAAAAAGATATGTTAATGTTCTTCATTCAGGTGGTTCAAGTTAGTGAATCATAAGGTTTTTCGTTTTAAAAGATCTGTTAATGTTCAGATCTGTTAATCGTTTGTCATAGATCTAGATATATATGCTTCTAGTTCTTTAATAAAGATTCGTGATTTCTTTGTTCTTTAATCAGATCACCAAGTTCGGAACATTAGTAGAAATTCAACCTCTCACCTTCTCTCCTCTCTTTTTTTAATCCATAACTCAACCAAATCCTCTCAAAGCCTTCATAACCAGGACATCCAATACCACTACTAGTCTACCACCATTAGATCTAGAGACGATTATGAGTGGAGATATGTGAGTCAAGATCCGGTGCTCCAAGTTGTGCCTCAGTTTGTAGCGTTTAGCCTTCGCTGGAGCTCATAGCATTGCTTCTCAATTGTTCGATCTCCATCTAGTTACCACGACCGTTGATCTCCTCTGCCACCGGATCCCCGTAATCTCGTTTATAAAGAAGATGAAAGGCCCAAGTTGGTTTTTTTTTTATTATTAGTCCAGTAGTCCACTTGACATAAGATGTGAGAGGATCTTATTACTCATAGGAATAACTGTCTTAAGCTTTCGTTTAACAATTGTGAGTTCTTATACCAAAGTTGAATTGTTTGTATATAATAGTTTTTGTAGTGTGAGTGTGAAATCATTTGTTTTTTAAATGAAATTAACGACATTCTTTTGCTAATGTGGATTTATTTTGATAGTGTGAATTCATTTTTCTTAAATGAATTCATTTTTTGGTCAACAAAATGGTCTACAGTAGTACTATTTTTGTTTATTATGATTTGAATTTTTTTTTATTTCTTTTAAAGAATTATTTGTGTACAAGTAATAAACATGATTGGTGAACAAAATAATAACCATGTTTTTCTTAATTATGATTCGTAAGCTCATGCTAGCTACATGTACATTTTTAATTATCTATGTTACAATTGCTAGCAAAAAATGTAACTTCGATTTAAGTGGTACATATGTAACTATTTTTTAAATAATTTCGAAGACATGCAAAAAAATGTTACATCAAAAATGTTACATATATAGCTATTTAAGTGGTACATTTTTAACATTGGGTTGAGGTGTTTAAATACTTTCGAAGACATGCAAAAAAATGTTACACCAAAAATGTTACATCTATAGCTATTTAAGTGGTACATTTGTAACATTGGGTTGAGGTGTTCATATATGTAAAAGATAAAGATAAAAATAAAAATAAGAGTGATTATTAGTTAAATTTGTAACTTTGATTGTAACTCGGATTGTTACTCTGTATCTAGAAGATAAATCTGTAACTCGAATTGTTACAAATCTTAATAAAGTTAAAAATCTGTAACTCGAATTGTTACAAATCTTAATAAAGTTAATTTTTTAAGACCCGGTATAATAAAGAAAAACCTTGTTTATATATGTTTTTATAGAAACCATTTATTAAAAAAAAACAAATTTTTGTTTGTATTATTATTTTTATTTAATAGAACTCATGTACTCATTGCAATTTATTACACAATTTGTAAATATTATGCTACTTTTTTGTAACAAGTAAAAGGCAAATATAAAAAAAAGAACAAAACATGGGGGACCACCCATTATTTCAAACAGCAATGGTGAAAATGAAAGAAATGAATAGATTTTGAAATTTTTTTAAGGATATTGGGATGAGGGAGAGAGAAAGTGGCTAGATGTTTTGTACAGGGAGATAAAGATGCTTGCTTTATTATAAAATATGATTTTCCTATTTTACCCTTCTCCACATTAGACATAAAAAGGACATGTACTTTATTGTAATAAAATAATCATGATGAATCTAAGCCATAGATTGTTGGTGATCAACGGTCAATATACGGTTTCTAGAGTTTTCACAACTCAATAGAGTTTTTAATTTAACCCAACCCTATATATATATATATATATATATATATATATATATATATATATATATATATATATATATATATATATATATAGGTAGAGGATGTTGTAGGAAAATTGGTTTGTGTGAGAAGGATTGAGAATTGACATGTAGCCATCATGTTTTTTTTTTAATTTTGGAATGATGTTTTGGGTTGTTTTGGCTTGAAAAACACTTAATGCAACAATGTACAAAAATTTAAAACACAATCCAATATATTATAGTCATTAAATTTAAATTACAGATAAAACACCCTAGTAATTACTTAAAACACTCTGCTTAAATGTTCTTGACATAGTGTTTTAAGTTTTAAGTCTAAAATACATTGTTTTCGGTTATTAGTTGTTATGGTTAGTGTTTTTCTAAGCAAAACAATGCAAAACATCATGAATACGCCCAAAAAATGATGCATACGAATCAATTTTTAATCTTTCTCACACTTCTCACACAAACCAATTTTCCTACAGGAACCCTACCCTATGTATGTATGTATGTATATATATATATATATATACATATATATTGAAATGTGAGAAGAGGTTTTAATGCGAGAAGATGATTAATAATTCATTTTTATCACTTTTAAAAAAATAAGAACAAAACAAAATTATTGAAATGTGTTGTTTATTCATCTATCTTGAAAAGAAAACAAATATATGAAGCAATTTCATTAATTTATATAACCTACACATGTACAAATTTTGTGTAAGAACATTACCTACGCATAATATTGTACATGTGTAGGAAAAGGTTTAAACCTTAAAAAAACATTTGATTGCATTAGTTTAATGAGTTTTTGTATATATAACATAAACAATTATATGAAAAAAGTAAAAAACTTCAAAAATATATGAACCATTACTAATAAAAAGTAAGATTTAGGTTTCTTCTCGCACTAAAACACCCTTTTGAAAATAACCTAACACTATATATATGTACATATATATATATATATATATATATATATATAGGGGAAGGTTTAAATAAAAACCCACTCAAAACGAAGAAACCCGGTAAACTAAATATGAACCATTGATCAATCTAGATCAATGGTCCAAATTTAATGGATGCTTTTTCATTTAAAATAATAGAGTAGATGACAAAAAAAGGGCAAAAGAGTCAAATGCCATTTTTCTGAAAAAGCAGATATGACAAGTGGAGCCCACACATGTCACATCATCTCTCTCATACTTTTGTGACAATGGTCCTAAATCTGCCAGATGCCTGTGTTACATATGTAACGGTGTGTTGTGTTACGTAGGTTAAAACTGAGTTGCCAGTTTATATTATTTTAAAAATGCTGATTTATTATTTTTTTTTATTAGACCATATTTTTTTAGTTTTATTGTACCAGCACCAGAATTGTTGCATACGTAACGAGAAATGATATGGTTATATGACTTTTGTTACTTACAAAAGTGCTAAAAACAAACAAAATGGTTGTTTATAAGTATATCAACAACATAATATTGTTCATCTGCCTACAACATACTACTGAAAAAAATATATTACACTAAAACTGTATCAACAAACAAAACATATAATTAAAAGATTCATACCCCCCCCAACCCTTCCTGCATGCAATAACCCCGACATCCAGCGCTGCAACCACCAGTAACTGACGGCATCCGATAACCATACTTTGCATAAAAAGCCCACTGTGCCTCAGTATAACCTATACCCTCCCATTCAGCCCTAATCCGCCGACCTTCTGGATAGGTGAACGGCCACACGGGTTTGTTAAGTTTGGGTTCATATGGTTCTTCATATTCAGCCCCTGGGTCTGATTCGTATCCAACCGCCCATTCAGGTGTGTGCTTTACATCATACACGTCATCCTCCGGTGTCATATAGTCTTCTGGTGGCGGATATTCTTCAGGGAAGACATAATCATAGGCCGCATTCCAATCGAAATCTTCATCACTTTCAAAACCACCGTCCGCCTGTACTACGGGGATAACCGGTGGGGCTGGTTCAGCGGCTAATTGCGGGATGTCCGGGGCAACGGGGGCAGCGGGTTCATGATCGGCTCCAACAGGAGGGATGTCCAGGCCAACCGGTGGGGCTGGTTCAGGGACAAATGCAATGTCCGGTTCATTTTGAGGTGGCTCCTCAAAAACCTCCGAAGGCGGAGTGGTGGGGTTCGAATTCATGGTTTGACTTAAAACAGGACCTGTAACATATGTTATAGCAGAGTAAGTGTTGACACTGGAAAATATGAAAACAATGGGGAAAAACTATTCTCTGTTAAAAACATATAAGTAACAGAAAAAACTCATACATGCAAAAACCAAAAAAAAAAATCTATAACGAAAGGTGCAAAAAAGAGGAGTGTTACATGTGTAACATGGTTTATACCAACTTAGTTCTGTTCTTACATACATTCCACACATTATAATACTCACACAAACATGCACATACTGGAAAAAAAACAAATCAACAATTTTGATTAAAAATGTTGCATATGTTAAGGCACATTAAAAATCACCAAATGTTATTAAAAAAAACATATTAGTAACAATGACACATAAACATACGTGTTAACGTATGCTACTTACGTGAAAAGTTGATTAGTTGTGGTGTTACGTACGAAACATATCCAAACATACATTTTAAAAAACATCACAAAAACTTCTTATTACCAAAACACTAATTCGCTCAAATTCAAACTCTAACCACTAATTGTTTACTAAACCATTTAAACACTGATCTATAAAAATGTTTTATGCTGTTACATACGCAACATAGAACAGAGGAAAGTTCAAAATTTCAGCTCAACAAAAAAAATTTAAAAAACCCTATTACTTCAAAACGATAAAAAGCCCAGTATCTCAACAAAACCATCACAAAAAACTTCTTATTATCAAATTCAAACTCTAACCACTAATTGTGGTGTAAACCCTTTAAAAATTCTGCTATAAAAATGTTTTCTGCTGTTACATACGCAACATAGAACAGAGGAAGTTCAAAATTTCAAGTCAACAAAAAAATTTTAAAAAACCCTATTACTTCAAAACGATAAAAAGCCCAGTATCTCAACAAAAAACCCTTAGACCCAAAAAACTGTCTAATATTTTTAACCCATCCCAACAGTTTAAATGACCTAACTTTTTTTAGGATTACCAAAACCAACTACTTTTTCTAATAATAAAACATCTAATTTTGAACATAATCAAATGTTGTTACTAAACAACTTATTTTTTAAAACACACTAATTTTTAAAACAATCAAATGTTGGTTTTATTAGTTAAAGAAAAAATCCGATATACATTGTGCTTCCAAAAATCCTTTTCTGTTGTATTTAATTTCGTGCTTCCAAAATCCCACGAGCCCATTAACCGACCACTTCAGACTTCTATTGCACCACATATCCCTAATAATCTCCCACAGATCATATTTAAAAATACAAAAAAAAAAAAATCAGGAGAGAGAGACTTGGAGAAGAAAGAACCTCTGTTTTGGGCTTGGTAGAACAGAGACTTGATGGAATCTTCTTTGTCTGCTACAAACCCTCTAAAACGATGGAATCTTCTTTTGGGACGACAGATGGTGGCTGATTGTTGTTAACAGTGACGGCAGGTGATGAACAGGGGCGATGGGTGGAAACAGGGGTGGAAAACAGGGACGACGACGGTGAGGAACAGGGACGGTGGTGGCTGTTGTCTATGGTGGTGGTGGCAGATCGGTATGGTGGTGGTAGTGATTAATATGTAAGAGAGAGAGTGTATGTATGTGTTTATATAGGTGGGAGAAAAAGAAATTCAAATTGAATTAATGAGAGGGAAATGTTAAAAGACATAAATAACCTTTAAGAATTAAAATAATAGATTCTTTAATGGCCTATGTGGATTAATATTGTCCACTCATTAGGTTTCCATTAGTTTTTTCATTTTAGAGGGTTTTGTGTGGATACTTAGCCTATATATATATATATATATATATATATATATATATATATATATATATATATATATATATATATATAGGGTGGGGTTCCTGTACAAAGTGCATTTTTCGTACAATGTGTGAGAAGTCTATATAGACATTGTGTTTTAAATTTTAGGCATGATGTTTTATGTTCCTTTGGCATAGTATTATATAGAAAAACACAAAAATTAACAATTTAAAACACTAATTAATGTATTCTTGACATGCAATCTAAAACACCCTATGAAGAAAGTAATCAGTGTGTTTTAAATTTAATGTCTAGAATACATTTGATTGGGTTTTAAATTGTAACGTTTGGTACTTTTCTATATAAATCAATGCAAAAGGAATCAAAAACACTATAGCCAAACTTTAAAACACAATGACTATATAGACTTCTCACACTTTGTACGAAAAATGTACTTTGTATAGGAACCTATATATATATATATATATATATATATATATGTCAAGTATAAAATGAAAACCTTTGAAAACCTATGTAAAAACATTATCTTTTTTTGAAAAAAAATAACTAATGTAAAATACATGTTTTAAGCGTTTGGGCCAAAAAAATAAAAAAAAGCGCTGACGGGATTTTTGTTTAAAAAAAACAAAGTTGCTGAAAACATATGTTTACAACAGCTAAATAGCTAAAAACGTATGTAAAAGCGCAACTTTGTTTATTTTTTTTTTAAAAGCCCATCGACGGTTTTTTTTATTTTTGCCCAAAATGCCTAAAAACATGTATTTTATATTGGTTATTTTTTTTTCAAAAAAAAAAAATAATGTTTTTTACATGAGTTTTCAAAGGTTTTCTCAACTCAAGAGTGTTTTCATTTTATCCCTCCCTTGTGTGTGTGTGTGTGTGTGTGTATGTGTATATAGGATTAGGTTTATTTCAGAAGAGTGATTAAGTTCGAGAAGACAAAATCAGCCAATCACAATTTTAGATTAGATTAATTTTGCAACTTATATATAAGGGTAGCTCAGTAATTATCATAAGCACCAATTAATTAATTAGTATTTCCATTTTAGGAACATCATAAGTTACAGATTACAAGTTACAAATTAAATTGATAAAATTATTAAGTTTTGTTCGTGTATTTATATTACAATTTTTTTAGATTCATGAAATCCACCTACACATAAATGAATAAAACCTTAATATATCTTACACAATTTTAAAATATATCCTACATAGACTTAAATTTCCTACACAATACCATATATCCTACACAAGTTAAAAAATATCTTTTAAAATATATCCTACACATAAATGAATAAAACTGTAATATATATACATCCTACACAAGTTTAAAATATATCCTAAAATTGAGGTAGATTTAAAATATAACGGTCATTAGTTATGATTGATTATTGGAAATGTGAGTTAATGAAGTATATAAGGCCGTTAATGCCCTTCTTTACAAAGAAATAAGTTTTAAATAAAAAAGTAATTACAAACATATACAATTAATTACTATCGTTGATTAATAAAATTAAGAGAGGAGATTTCTTCTCACACTTCTCACATTTAAGCACCTTCTGAATAGAACCATCCCATATATATGTGTGTGTGTGTGGTAGGGATCCTAAAAGAACCAACTCTTATTTGAGAACAGAAAAAACCATTCTGGATAACACATTTCTCTAAGACAAATTTTATTTTTTTGCTAAATCGCATCTTTATTTGCAAGAATATTTGTTTATTTTTTTTATTTTTTTTCATTTATACATGTGTGTATATTGCATTTATACATATGTGTATATTACATTTTTCAGTTATATATATGTGTATATTGTCAAACATATATGTATGATTCTTATTTTTTAAACTCTAACACATAGAAACGCGTATGCACATTAAAATAACATGCTCCTACCCACAATCTTTTTTTCTATACATGTATGTACATTACAAAACATGTATGTACAACACTAGTTTTTGTAGTTTTTTAAAACATATATACATATATGTATAAATGAATAAAACATAGAAAAATTTTTCTTACAAATAAAGCTGCGATTTAGCAAAAAAAAAAAAGTGTTTTAGAGAAATGTGTCGTCCAGAATGATTATCACAGTTCTCAATTAAGCCAAATGTTCTCATTTGAGCCAAATCATATATATATATATATATATATATATATATATATATATATATATATATATATAGGGTTGGGTTATTTTGAGAACCTTGTTGAGTTGAGAGAACCATGAGAACCATTATCATCCATTGATCTTGTGCAATGAATGGTTGAGATCAAAAGTTTCTTGTTTTTGTCTTTTATGAGCCCACTTGGGTGTTAATGTATTTTTTTAATTAACTAAAGTACAATTAGGGGTATTAGGGTAAATCCACCATGAGAGAGAGATATAAGTAATATAATATTAAATGAATTATTTATTCAATAATTAACAAAATCAGATTTTTTTAACTATATTTTAATTTTTAATCATATTTTTTTACTATATTTTATTTTTTAAATCCTTTAATTTTTTTAACTTTAATTTATTTTTTAATTCATTTATTTTTTTAACAAACTTAGTTTTTTAAAACAAAAAATCAACCTTAACATTCTGTCTTCTCTCTCGTTTTTACACTGGTTACACCAGTGTTTTTCACACACATATATAACCAGACGTATGCATTTTGTATGATTTACACTGATGTAAATAATTACACCAGTGTTTTTGCTCACATCTATACAACCAAAACATCTATTATTTTGTATGCTTTACACTGGTGTAATTATTTACACCAGTGTTTACTAACATCTATATAAACCAATAGCTAAAATAATTGTTATACAACTCGTATTACGGTGGTGTAAAATAACTACCAAGCATCTATACATTCAGATTTACACTGGTGTAATTATTTACACCAGTGTAATCTACCATACATAAAGCTACTACACAAAATACACTAGTGTAAGAACGAAAACAAGCATGTGTACATTTGTATTACACCAATGTAAAATGCCCTAAAACATCTATACACTAGTATTACACCACGGTAAAAATGCCCTAAAAACAAAACAAAACATTTATAAAAAATACCACACATTATTGTTACATTACAAAAAAAAAAAAAAAAAAAAACCCTGCTGCACTGTAAAACACATCATCATCATCCATCAAACATCTATCTTCTTCAAAAACAAAAACAACAAATAATAATAATAATAATAATAATCATAATAAATAATAATAATAATAATAACAAATAATAATAACTAAGAGGGTTAAGATCATCAAACATCATCTGCATTTTGTAAAGTTAAGGTTAAATAAAAATAATAATAATAACAACCTGGGTTTGAGAAGCAACATCATCGTTCATCACCATCATTCTCTCTGTCGTCTCCGTCACCATCCTCGTCCCACCATCGTCACACCAAAACCCAGATCTGTTTCACCATCGTCCACACCGTCCTACGACCCGTCCCACCACCATCCGCCGCCCACTAACCCACCATGACCACCGCCCCCAAAAACACCACCACCAAGAACCATCGCCTCCACCACCACCATCACCATCTTCGAAGCATCACCATCCCACCACCATCTGCATCATCTGCATAAATAATAATAATAATAATAATAATAATAATAATAACAGAAATAAATAATAATAATAATAATAACAGAAATAAATAATAATAATAATAATAATAACAGAAATAAATAATAATAACAGAAATAAATAATAATAATAATAATAATAATAATAATAATAATTAAAAAAAATTACCTTCGTCATCGCCGTCCATCGCAGATTCACCACCACCGCCGTCCTCCGCCGTCTCCGTCACCGTTCACCACCCCTACCCCCACCAACAACCACCCTTTCGCCTCCCCCAGATCTGTTCAGATCCCATCATCACCATCACCGTCGTCCCATCGCCATCATCATCCCACCACGAACCACCCCCCTCCCCTCCAGATCTGTTTTCAGATCAACAAAAACCCACCGCCAAAATCAAACCCACCGCCCCACCGCCTAAAAACCCTACGAAACTTCATCATCGTCGACCCTTCGTCATCTCAGATGAGAGAGAGAGGAGAGAGATAGGAGAGAGAGAGAGAAACGTGTGAGAGAAGAGAGAGAGAGAGAGAGAGGAGTGTGTGTGAGATGAGTGTGTGTTTAATTTGAAAAAAAAACAAAAAAAAAACAGATTATAAATCTGTTTACAAAGGGGTAGGGTGGGGTTGGGGTGGGGTTAAATTACTACCATACCCTTTTATATTATAATGGTAAGTGGTATATGTGTCATTATGTTATTGGTTTAGAGGGGTTCTCATGGTTCTCTCAACTCAAGGGGGTTCTCATATGAACCCATTCCTATATATATATATATATATAAAAAAGCTAAGTATTAGGAGAAATCCACTTTTTTGGAAAACCATACTTCTTGAACTTTTTTTATTTGAAACTTTTAGGACATGTAATATACATGTTTTTAAGAGTTTTGAGCCAAAAATATCAAAAAAGCGCCAAGCGTCTTTTAAAATAAATAAATAAGTTTTACAGTGTTACATATGTTACACTGCAAAACTTATTTTTTTAAAGAACCTATTTGGAATAATATTTTTTAGCAACAATTTTTATTTAAAAAATTTGATTTAGTTTATAACTAAATGATTTATTTAATGAACACCAAATGATCTTTGTCCTAGTAGAGTAGTAGTATCAAATGGTTAGATAATGTTTTCTTTTTAAATAGTAAAGGTACAAATTGTGTGCTAAACAAAAAAATGTAGTTTAGTAGAACACTTATATAGTGTGTGAGTTGTAGTTGTAAGAAAAAGTTAATTAACAATTTTAGACTATTAATTTTCAAACTTATAAAAGGTTCTATTTAAGTCTTAAATATCACTAAATTCAAAATTATTTTCATTAAAACTGAAAAAAAAATATAATGATAATAATCGTTTTCTTGTGAGTGACTTCTAAACGATTATAAATATTTAAAGTAGTAGGATAGTTTAAATGATAAAAAAACAATATGTCAAATAAATAAAAAAACTATATTAAAAAAGAGTTAACTACATGGGTGGTTCCTGTGATTTCTGGAAAGTTAGAAGGTTATATACTAAGAGTTTAAATTAACAATCGAAGGTATTAGCTTTGATTTTGTAATATCCTATGATATTTATGCTAACATCAGTTTAAACTAATTGAGAACTAAGGGTATTTACATCATTTCACATCTTAGTTTCCACCTTGTTACTTATAAAAACTACATAGACTTAGCGCTTATCGCATAATTAACTTCTATAATTTAAAACACATTTCTCTATTTTTTAATTGTTATTTATGGGCATTCTACTTATTTTTTTTACTAAATAACTTTTGAAATGGTGATAACAAAATTACTTCATGAGTTAGGCTTGGTTAACACAACAAAACGTGGTTAAAAAATACATCATGACATACATCAAATCTTTTAGAATATATAACCTTTCACATAACAAAACTTAGATAAAAAACGAGTCATGAGTTCGGCTAAGTTTGACATCACGAAACGAAGGTAAAAAAATATGTCACAAAACAAAAAGTGGATGAAAAAAAATATATCATGATTTCGGTTCGGTTTCACATAATGAAATGTAGCTAAATGAATAGTTGAATAAGTGGGGTAGTTGGTTTAAAATAAGGACAAAAAACGTAACTATTATTTAAATAGGCAAAAGTTTAATAAAGTTGAAGGAATTAAAGTTTAACTAACATGAGGGTATTAAATTGTAAAAGTATTTAAAATATTAGTTTACCTTTTTTTAGGGTTGTACTTTATGTATTAAAGGAAAAAAAAGTTTTTAACTTATTTTAAAATACACATGTGAAATGCATTATATATAATATAGGCAATGGCGGATACAGAAAATTTTTGTACGGGGGACACAATCAGAAGCGCAACTTCATAGGGGCGGGAAGGGACGCCAGACCACCCCCCCCCCCGAAATTTTCACTCAGAATTTCTGATTATATGATATCCGTATAGAATTTTTTTGGCATATATGATTTCGACCCCTGTACCTCGTGATTTCCGACCAATGATTTTAAAACCGGATACGGTAATCATGCTTGCATACAATCACTCAAGATAATAACTTGTATCCCATACTCACTTATCCACCAAAAGATTAAAATTTATTATATTTAGAAACTATTCTTTTCCCATGCTCCTTGACCTGACACCGCTCAATCAAATGCTTATAATACCAAAAGTATTAGACACAATTTTAAATTAAAAACCTGATCTCTCTTCCCCATGCCTATCTCTTCCCCAACCTTTATCTTTCCAATTCGACTAAAGAGAGCAGCCGAACACTCCCAAATGTGGAGTTAAAGTTAGCTAGACACACCTAAGAAGAAGTTGTTTTCATCTTTTTCGCAACTCCCTTCTTTACTGCGTCAGCCACTTGTCACCACCACTTGTTGCCGGAAAAAATCACATCAAGGTGGCACTAGGCTTTTCAATCATGGGCACCGAGCTTTCATCAAGGTGGGCACTAGGCTTCGCAAATGGGTGGCCACTGGGTTTTTCAGGTAGAAAACATGAAGGCAACCTGGATTGTACGGTGGGCACCGGCCCACCGTGGAATGAGGGTGGCTCCGCCACTGAATATAGGTACTAGTGGGTTTACCCGCACGTTGCAGCGGGATTTAAAAACGGATTGCAATACAACATCATGATATTGTACAAAACTTGAAATTATTGATTTAATTGTACAAATGTTGGGCTTTTGAAATAGTCCTTCTGAAATTTATACTCAAAGGCTCGAACTCGATTGGACAAACTTACCATTTCTAATCTAATATGCACATAATTTTACATTTGTTAATAGAGTAAAATCAAATGTGAAGTGTTTAATATGTAATTCTCACCATATCTTAAATGATGCTCAAAGTTATTTCATCATTCACTTACAAATAAGGCATATTTACTGAAATTTTAGTTGCGTTTAAACATATATCATATCACCCTTGGGCCTTGGGATTAATTTTATGAATCTTTAATACGTTTTCCTTAGTTGGATATCTTCTTATTTGGTTGACACTGTAAGAAACACCAATGAAATATTATAATAAATGAAGAAAAAAAATACATATGCATGAACTTTATGTAGATCAAGAAAAACCCTGCTTAGATTAAAAAAAAACAATATTGCTTCAATATATTAACATATGGATAGTGAAAATAAAAGTCAAAAACTACAATTACATAAAAGAGTGTAAATTGTATTGTCAATGAGGGTTTCAAATTGCAAACAGACATGAGTGCATCCCTTAATTACAAAATCCATAAGCATGAAAGTCGAGTAAAGAAAGTCAAAATGCGAAGTCCAATTTAATAAACAACACTATTAGAATACGCAAACAAACTAAGCAATTGATGACTGAGTGTAAACGTGAAGAACTACGCATTATTTATCTGACTATGTCCATGTATCCAAATAAAATATGATTTGATCAGTATATCATTAAAGAAATAAGACAATTAGAAACTGCTAGATCCTTAAAAACATAAGAAGACCATATCACCTTCATAGCAACTTCTTCACTACTTTGAATGTTAACACCTTCAAATAAACTAAGTAAGCAATTAAGCATTAAAACAAAGGTAATAAAAAGATATGACAATAATAACGCAAGACACATTATACATAATTATAAAAAAATAATCAGTTCACTCCAAACGGGTAACTTGGATTTACTTAGTAAAAACATTCTTATGATAACTAGCAAATGTTGAAACTATACATTATTCTAGAACAACTTTGTTTAGAGTAAAATAATATTGCTTCAATATCTCAAAGTTGTGACAGTAAGAGTAAAAGTTAAAACAAATCACATTTTACAATTCCATGCAATTGAAAATATCTCTACCATGACAACAAGGACCGGAACAATTCAATGCACCATTTCTCATTTTCTTGTACAATTGTCCTGTGACATATTTCTGTAGCACATTAATGGACTCAAAGAATTTTCAAATACTACAGAATATATTAACATAATGAAGGAGATTAACAAACTCATATTGAACTTTAATTTATCAATTGCCCTAATGTAATGTATAACTCCATGACTCATATAAGCCTACTAACAACATAGAGAGAAGAATGAGAGAGTGAGGGAATGCTTTTCTTATTGATGTATCTTATGAAATACAAATGCTTCTTTATATATGCCCTTACATAAATAAAAAAAAGTAATAAAAATATAGGAGTTAAACATATGAAAAGTCATAAGCCCTTACCTAAATACAAGAGTAATACAAATATAGGAGTTAAACATGTGGAGAGTCATCATATAAATGCATGTATGTGAAGAGTCACTTTGTATTACTTATTTGTATAATTGTCATCAAAAGTTGTACTATAGGGGCATAAAAGGAAGAAAAGGGGTAAAATATAAAGATGTATGTTTGTGTCTCTTGATATGCCATCTTAAAAGTGTGACAAAATTACAATCATATCCATCGAGTTTATTTAATAAGATATATAGATATAGATAGATAAACATAACTATTTACATTTTGTTAAAAGTTTATTTATATTCATCATTTATTAAATAAAATAAATGAGCTTTCATCAAATAGTTCATTAGTAGCTCATAAACGTTTGCTTCGTTTATATAGCTAACTAAATATATGTTTTTGATTTTCTAGAAAGTAAAACTTGTGAAAGGGCTACTTTTGCAAGAGAGAAGGTTTCAAAACGTCCAAAAGGGGAAAGTTTCATATTCCACCATTAAAGCCTTCAATGGAAAAGAAAGAACACGTCCAAAAAGGGAAAGTTTCATATTCTACCACTAGAGCCTTCAATTGGGAACAGATAAAAATTCCATAACTGGCCCTTATCCCACTATTGACCGTTAGTTATCAGATCCTTTCCTGTTCATAGCCATGCCTTTTATTCCCACTTTACCCAACTATTAGACCGAATGTAGTGGTGTGTGAACATAGAGTGAAAGGGGCAATTTGCGTCCATTTAGCGCTTGTAACACCGCCCCATCCCTTCAACCAATTGCCAAATGACACGTGGGGCTTCAACGGTAATATTACCGTTTGATAATTTATAGCCGTTTGTAAAAAAACAAATAACTCAAATTTAACACATATTTAAACCAAAGCAACCTCATTTTTATACACAACATTTTATACTTTCTTCTACCGCAACCAACCTTTAACCTTCAATATTTCGACACGAACACGATGGGGTTTTCAAAATTACTAAACATTCCCCAACAATATTTTCAAGGTCCGATGAGATACGATAATATGAATATTAGTGTAGGGGGTATGTTGGGGTCTCTAGAAGAACCCGACCTCGAGTACGTGCTGGAGACACAACCTGAGTGAGCCCACCCAAGAGCTCTCAACCAAAAAGATGTACGTTTGTATAAAAAAAGGAGATGCGCCCACACGTACACAAAAGACGTAACAACAATGGACCAAAGACGAGGAGTACGCGCTCAACGAGCATGGCTAGACATTTCGGAGGATCCCGAAGTTGGTAATATTTTTTTTAAAGTATACTAACATATGTGTTTTTATTTTTGTAGCCAACTATCAAACTTTTCCACTATTTTGGCTAGGGCTATTCACGAGCCGAGCCGAACCGAGCGGACCTTTGCTCGTGCTTGGCTCGTTTACAAACCGAACCGAGCCGATCGGCTCGTTTACAATCGATCCGGAAACCGAGCGAGCATTGTTCGAGCGCACATTTTTTCGAGCGAGCGTCGAGCGAGCGACGAGCGGCCAATGTTTTCGTACAACTATAAATATGGGATGTTTCCTTTAATATTTTCGCTGCCTAGTGATGACTAAGGTTCGACCGTTCGAGAATGAGGCTCTAACTAAGGCCTGTGAGGTGATGAGTATACTACAGAGAACGATTGTCGTGTTGTGGCGTAGGCTGATAGCGGGAGATGATTGATCGTGGATAACTAATGGGAATAGAAAGTCAAGTATGTTTTTTCACGACTTAGGGTTTTACAATCAAACTTAGTCTTAAGTTATCATTAGGTTGATTAGGCCAATAACTATAAATATAATTGTATATATGCATATATTGAGCTAAATCCAATAAAGTAGTATGTATAAAACTATAAATATAATTGTAATTAATATGTATATATATAATTATATATATAATAAACTAATAAAAATTATATCGAGCCGAACCGAGCCGAGCGGACCCTTGCTCGTGCTTGGCTCATTTATAAACCGAACCGAGCCGAGCGGCTCGTTTACAACCAAGCGGAAAATCGAACGAGCAATTTCCGAGCAAATTCCGAACGAGCGGCGAGCGATCGGCGAGCGCCGAGCGTTTTGAACAGCCCTAATTTTGGCAAAGGATTCGAGACACGTTTTTCAATGCGATGGGTAAAGGAGAATATCAGGAAGCCGACTCGATTTCGAGAAAATGGACCGACATAAACAGGAGATGCCAAGCGTTTCAAGAAGGTTTCCAATGCATGAAGGTTAATTGGGGTAGCGGTTGCAGCAATGCGGATATTTTGAAGAAAACATTGGAGGAGAACAACGCAGAACGTGGGACGTTCGCGTACATGAGGTGTTGGGAGCTTCTAAAAGGAATCCCTAAATGGGCTAACGTACCAGGCATGATGTCGACTAGACGCAGAGCCAAACAGTCCAAAACCTCTTTTTCGATTGATCCAGAGACGCCCACTTCCAATGCTCGGAACGTGAATTTAAATGAGGAGGTTCTAGTAGAAGAAGAGGAGTTGGCTCGACCGCCCGGTATAAAAAGCACATGAAAGGGTGGACGGGCGGAGGCGTTTTCTATGGGTAGCGAGTTGAAAGAAGACTTCGAAGAGATGAATCAACGTCTTCAAGATAAGATATACGAGACCTTGGAGCTAGGCGGTTGGAGACTATGCAACAGAGAGCCGCCGAAAACAAGAATTTCGTCGAGTTTTTGCGTTAATATTATTTCAAATGCGTACGCAACAAATTCATGCTAAATACAATCTTTAGATTGTTCGTTTTTTTAGTATGTTCGTAGTTTTTTTAAAGAATTTTCGTGTTTTTTTTATGTTATTGTAATTTTTTTATTTTTGTTTAATGAAATATCATTTGTTTTAAATTTAAAAAAATATGATTGGAAGGGGCTTGAAACCATTACACCTGTTTTTGATTTCAGGTGCCTGGTGAGACCCGTATGCCACTTGTCAAAAAATACCCAAATGAGAGGCTTGAAATTTCACCCAACTACACATGGTCCTATGCACGAAATCGGCATCAACAATAATTTACTTAGAAAGTAGCTTAAGTTTTTTTTTTTTATGATGATTATTATTATCTTATTTTTTTAGTTTAAACATATATATAATTTAACATAAATTTGGCATCTTCTTCTTCAATGAACGTATTGTTTTATTGTAAGTTGTAACGAATACGTAATTCACTGTTTTCATTGTGTATTTTTATTTAGTGTTTTTTTCTTCATGTTTTTTTTACGTCGTTGTGTCTTTCTTTCTCAACATTGTACTGTGTTATGTTTTACGATCAACTGTGTTATATTTTGTGATTTATTGTGTTGTTTGTATCTCTCTCACATTTATTATTTATTTTATCATTTGTAGGATAAGTTAACCATGTTTTTGTATCTCTCTCACATTCAGGCAAGGATCGGTGAATGTGACAAGGATGCTCTCGGATATCAAGGCGATTAGTTTTCTTTGGTTTAATAGTAGATCTAAAAACGATAGGATTGGTTGGAAAGAATGGTATCGTTTTGATGTAACGTGATGTATTGGTTGTAGTGGTTATCTCTAGCTTGGAGATAACCCGTTTGTTTGGTTTTTAATGAAGTTAGCCTTTCAAAAAAAAAAAACCATGTTTTTGTAATGCCATTCATTTACATTGTTTTATTTATACTAGTAGATTATATCTCGGAAGCTTTTCGGGATAGATAAATTTAATATGAATTGATAAAATATGTGTTATGAATTTATTAGATGTAACATAGAAATTAAAGTACTATAATATGAGAAAACAACAATTTTAATCATGTGAATAGAATGAAAATGTATATTAAAAAGAAGATGTATGTTTGAAAGCAGAACAAAGCTAGAAACAACTATTGCAGGGCGTGATAGAGGCGATGGTCTTGAAGGTGTGACTTTTTTTAAAGAGTGGTTTAACCTATTCTTAATTCTGCTCTTGATGAAAGTGAAATTCCTAGTTTGAACATGATTAGTGATTTGCCTAGACATGATTAATGAATTACCTGAACACATTGTATTTTTTCCTATATGAACAAAAACACACAAAAAAGTCATTTTTTTCGTTTTTTGTATAGCACTATTGTGACACCCGGCAAACTCAGGTTAATAACATGGTTTGGGTCAAAGTCTACCTTAGCGAGTCACGCGTACAGTATACTTAACTAGGTCGGTTAAGTCGTGTTATGGTTCGGGAGTCATTAGTACAACCTAGAGGATCGTTAGGTGTCGGCCATTAAACCAGGTATGCAAGGATTGACGATTCGTGGAATCGTCAAACCTTAGTAGAACCACAAGTCTCGAGTCCCAGGAATTGGTGAACGAGTGTGAACGTGTTTGTTTGCATGTATTATGTGATTATAATCTTTATGTGACTTGTCGGTATGTGAAAACATGTTAACATATGTTAAAACGGAGTTTAACGCACCAAATACACAGAATCAGACCCTATAGGCGATTATGCAGAGGCTGAAGGCGATTAGCCTCTGTAATCGCCTATAGGAAGGCGATTGGGGGGATCCTGAGGGCGATTAGGCCCTAATCGCCTATAGCTATAGGCGATTAGGAGCCCTAATCGCCTGATACTGCTGCGTAATCGCCTAACGTGTTTTAAACGACTAGAAACGCCTATAAATACCACCCTTGACCTCCAAAACACCTCTAATGCAACCCTAGCCGTCTCATAACATATCCCAACTCCCAAACACCCTCTGGAACACGTTTTAGCATCAAAACACCCATTTTCAAGCTTTACACATCAATTCCTCATAAAACCAAGGTGTGTTCTTCATCCCCAAACCTTTGAATGATTGTGTTTTACTCCCTAAAGGTCCAGACCTGATTTATAAGCATTTGTGTCTTTGAAAACCTATGAAAATCGTTTTTAAACAAGTCCAAACCATTATGCATGTTGTATGTGTTAAATATGATTAAAAGATAGGATTTTTATGATTCAAAAAGGATTGTTATCATGTTATTAAGGTGTTTACAGCTTGTTTATGATAGGATGATGATGTCTTAGGGGTTTGAATGGTTTTGGAAGTGTATTGTGAATATTGAGTATTTTGACCCATTTGAATGATTTTGGATGATTTGAGGTGTTTTGCTAGTTGTTTGATGTTAGGGTTTGTTGTAGAATGATGTTAGAACAGTAGGGAATGATCGGACAACGTGGTTACATGATGAAATCTGAGTATTTGCTATTTAGGGTAAAAGTTGTGCATGTTGATGTGATGTTTTCATGCTAAGTATACTATTTTGGGAAAACGCTTGCATTCGGGGCCGGTAGAACGATGATAAGCTAGGGGTTTTGCTTGAAATATGTTTGATATTGTTGTATGATCGATATTTGGTGTTTCCACACGTTCCGGATCTGATTTGGAGGGTTAAACGCGCGAAAAACCGGAACAGATCTGCTGAAGGCGATTGGGGACCCTAATCGCCTATGCTATAGGCGATTGGGCCCAATCGCCTGATATGGAAGCCTAATCGCCTATAGGATAGGCGATTGGGGGCCTAATTGCCTTCATTTCATGCGATTGTGATCCTAATTGCTAGTTAAGTCCTGAATTGCATGTCTTACGACCTAATCGCCTGATAAACTCCTGAAATGCATGTCTTATGACCTAATCGCCTATATTAAGGGCGATTAGCCCCCATAATCGCCTGTTGACCTCCATAATCGCTAGTTGACTTTTCCTAATCGCCTGTACTGCTGCTATAAGTATATTTTGGCATTCCGAGACCCGATTTGACACCTAGGAACATGCTAGGAACCCCGTATGAAGCCTGATAACTTGGTAACATGTGCTCGGGCTTATTTATGTACTGTTTGAACTATGTGTTAGACTTGTTGAACTTTAACGTATGTTAAGTGTGATTGCATGATTGTATGATTGAGAGTGCAAGTATAACACGGGGAGTCTCGGGTCACCAATGGGATGTCGAGTCTTGTACATTTGTTCAGTTAAACGGTCAACGTGTTTTCAAACAAGCCTGGTTATGGTCTGGACATCTAGGGACTAACTAACCTACGGGTTATTAGTCTAAGTACTTGTAACTGTCATATGTTAGGTCGCCGCTTTACGGGGCTAGCATAGCTTGCTGATCTTATTCATTAGTTGAAGTAACACAACCTAAGGTGAGTTCACGGCCCCACTTCAACTGGTTTTACTTTTGGGGGAGAAAACATACGTAGAACTATGTTTTGAGAACTTTTGTCATACTATGGTTTATTTTGAGTTACTATACGATCTTTTAAGTCCCGGGGAAACCATGAATGTGCGGTATAGCACAACGGGGGAAACGTGGATAGATCTATTGGGCGTGACCTGCCCCACTCGTCGGCTTGGAGGGCCGGGCGGGTGCATGTTGTCTCGACCTTGTAACCTTGTGACTTGTGACATTATTCGGGCTGTAACATTGGTAACTTGTGACGTGTCTAGTAATGGTTTCCAGTCGTAGTAGTAACAAAACATACGCCTAGCTAGCGTACTTTGATTGAACGTTTTATAGTATGGACAGGTGGAACTTGGTATACTTTTGTAACTTGGTAACTTTTATTAAAACCTGTGAACTCACCGGCATTTTTGTGCTGACAAACTTTTGGCATGTTTTTCTCAGGTCGCTAAGGTAGCACTCCAGGACTAGGGCGCACGCGTCTGCACGGCGTCTAGTTTAGGATCATGTCTTTCTTATGTTGAACAATTGGATTTACTTTTGGATTTTGATTTGTAACAAAGCTTCCGCTACTGTTTAATGGTTTCATACTTATGCTTTTAAATATGCATGTGCTCATATAGTGTTGTTTATTGTGACCGTTGACTTGGATCCTGGTTTGTCACGCGCCTCGCGGTAAAACCCCGCAGGTGGATTTTAAGGGTGTGACAACTATGGTACTCGTTGGAAAGACAATAAAACGTTCATTAATTTGGTGTAATTGATTTTAGAAATATCATATATAAAAGTTATTAACGTTTTAAAATTGTGGTGGAAACATGAGAGAGAAAAAGAATTTTGGATAGAAATAAGGTGGACAATGTCACGTGGCACACTCTAGGGGGAGAACGGTCTTTTTAAGTGCCATGTGGGATTTAGTGCTTTGATTTATTAATAGATACTTGGTGAAATACCATGTGAAAACACGGAAAGACTATATCATTTTTTTAATAAAGCCTGTCTCCAATTTTTACTAAATAACAAATCAAGAAGCCAATCATTTGTTGTAAGCAAAATCTGTTTAGTAAGGTCTGTTCCTTTGAAGATAGCCAGTTGATTAAATGTTGTAAACACTGATGGATGTTACAACCATGAAGGGATAAATCAACAAACACATGGAAAGCTCTGTTAGCAAAACAGATATTAAAAAGAAACAGATAATCTTAATCTTCTACTGAGATTTCATTACAAATAGTTTTTGCCTGAACATTTGGTCATATTTTTTTAAAAGTCCTTTGAGATAAAATAATCATCTGTTTGACCAAAGTCTTACAGTATTTAAAGGTATCCTGACTTCATTGTATACTGTGTTTACCAATATCTGTTGACTTGCCAACAAATTTGTCAAACAACTGTTATAGGATTCAAACTTATTATTGCAATTACATAATTTCAATGAAATATCCGAGTTAACAAACTATATACAAATTGGAAGTCTTCTAAGAGAACAAATCCAAATATCTCTAAAAAAACTGCTTTAATGCCAAGTAACACATTTACAATATCCAAGTTAACAAACTACATACAAATACAAGCAAACATAAAAGAAGTCTTCTAAATAAACAAACGCATGGAAAGCTCTGTTGGCAGAACAGATATTAAAAAGAAACATACAATGATAACTCATCATCTGTTGGAACCAATGAAACATGTTGATACAAACCGACATGATTAAAATCTTGATATGTGTAACATCTTTTATTACATGATTCAATTTGTTCTTAAAATATCACTATATATTTAATTTATAGAAGTCTTTTCAACTTCATAATTAAAATCTTCATAATTATTACTCACGGTTTTACATATAATATATTTAACTTAATTAGTTACTATTTTTTTAAAGCACATATTCAAACAAAAGATAGATAATAACCATCTAGTTTAACATTAATAGTTTTCAATCATAAACCATAAACATTATAAACAAAATAACCACGTTATAATAATATTCATATTTAAAAATGCGAACATATAAAAACATTTAAATTTAATCATCTTCATCACCTGAACTCCAATAAGATAATGGCTCTTCCATAACTTGTTCCACCTTCTCCATGAAATGCATTATCCTTGCCCTGATCATTTGTTGCTGATTAAGATGACATGTATTCCGATTAATGTTACTCATTCTTCTCTGGTCCAGTTCTTCAAGAAACTCCAAGTCATTGGAATACTCTATATTCTCTTGGAGGAATAATTTTTCAAAACCATTTTCATAGTTAACTATTTCTATTTCAAAGTCATGAGAGTAAAACCAACTTACAACGTGATATGGCTCAAACAATTTTTCATCAGCAACAGTTTGCTCCAACATTTCCATTAAGAGTATTTAATCTTAATACCGGAATTCATTTTTCTTACGAATTTCATACATCTATGTCTACAAATGTAAATCCATCTGAGTTATTGTTTCCTTTGATAATTAGTAGGGATAACATGCATTATTTAAATATAAATAAATAAACAATAAGGCGTGAGTTTAAAAATGGAGTTTCAAGGTCGTAATTATTATTTGCCAGTGGAGACAACTGTGACACCCGGCAACTTCCGGCAACTAACTTTTGAAAACTTAGTAAGTCTACCTTAGCGAGTCGCGCATACGTTACACAAAACAAGGTCGGTCGAGTCGAGTCGCACACCATTAGGGTTTTAACATACGCAAGTCTCGAGTCCCGGGAATTGGTGAACGAGTGTGAACGTGTTTACTTTCATGTATTATGTGTTTATAATCATTATGTGACTTGTCGGTATGTGAAAATGTGTTAACATATGTTAAAACGGAGTTTAACGCGCCAAATACACCACACCAGACCCTGAAGGCGATTAGCATGGCTAATTGCCTTCATGGTGGCGAGTAGCCACTCTCTTTAGGCGATTAGCTTTGTCTTTAGGCGATTATGGGGGCTAATCGCCTATAGTGAAGGCGATTAGCAGCCCTAATCGCCTGATAAAGCTGCATAATCGCCTATAAGGTGCCTGGAGACTAGAAACGCCTATAAATACCACCCTTGACCTCCAAAACATCATTTACAAGGTGTTTTTTTGCATCAAAACATTTTTGCATCAAAACAACCATTTCCAAGCTTATTCCATCATCTCCTCTTAAATACAAGGTGTGTTCTTCAAACCCAAACCTTTAAATGATTATGTTTTACTCCCTAAATGTCCAGACCTGACTTATAAATGTTTTTGTCTTTGAAAATCCATTTAAAACCGTTTTTAAACAAACCCACACCTTTACATGTGTTATATGTGATTAAAGATAGAATTTTTAGGATTGAATCATGGTTGTTTTTGTGTTATTGTGATGTTTATGGCTGTTACAAGTTAGTATGATGATGTCCTAGGAGTTTGAATGGTTTTGGTTGTGTATTGTTGATACTTGATGTTTTGACCCATTTGAAGGATTTTGGATGATTAAGGATGATATGAGATGTGTTGTTGATCGTTTGATGTTAGGGTTTGCTCTAGGATGATGCTAGAACAGTAGGATGCTTTCGAACAACGTGGTTATGTGATTAAATCTGGATATTTGCTATTTAGGGCAAGTTCTTGCATGTTGATGTGATGTTTTCATGTTAAGTTGCTATTTTAGGAAAACGCTCGCATTCGGGGCTGTTAGAACGATGGAAACTTAGGGGTTTTGCTTGAAATATGTTTGTTAATGTGTTAGGATGATTATTGGGTGTTTTTACACGTTTCGGATCTGATTTGGAAGGTTAAACGCGCGAAAAACCATATCTGCTGCACTATAGGCGATTTGGAATCCTAATCGCCTATGCTATAGGCGATTAGGGGCCTAATCGCCTGAATTGAAGCCCTACTCGTGTATACTATAGGCGATTAGGGTCATAATTGCCTTCATTTCATGCAATTGTGACCCTAATCACTAGTTAAGCCCTGAATTGCATACCTTATGACCATAATCGCCTGAAATACATGTGATTAGCCCTAATTGCATATAATAAGGGGCGATTAGCCCTTCTAATTGCCTGTTGACCATCCCTAATCACGTGTTGACTTTCCTAATTGCATGTTAAGTTCCTAATCGCGTGTAATGCTGTTATAAGTGTATTTTGACATCCCGAAACCCGATTTGACACCTAGGAACATGATAGGAACCCCGTGACATGCCTAGTAACATCGTAACACGTGTTTGGACTTGTTTGTACGTTATTTGACCTATGTGTTAGAATCGTTGAACTTTAACGCATGTTAAGTACTAAGTTGCATGTTTTGTGTATGTTTGTGTATGAGATGAACACGTGGAATGTCGGGTCACCAATGGGATGTCGAGTCTTGTCTTACGTAGTCTGGTTGTCGGTCAAACACGCTTTTCGGACACATAATGGGCATGGACTGGACTTAGGGACTAAGGAACCCGACGGGTTATTAGTCTAACTTAACGCGTATCTTATGATAGGTCGCCACTAGTTGGGGCTATCATATCATATAAACGGTTTACTTATTTAACAGAAGACGCAACCTAAGGTGAGTTTCACGGCCCCACTCTTTACTGTTTTCGTTTTCGGGGGAGAAACATGCTTAGTACTTCGTTTTGTAAAAGATCATGTTATGCTGGGTCGGTTGTACGTTTCCCTTACGTTCTATGTGTATGTGGCTTACGTTGTGATAGTTCGTTGACCATTGTAGCGGTAGTTCGTTAATTGTGAATGCACAGTTCGTTGACCACGGAGTGACAGTTCGTTGGACATACTTGGATAGTTCGTTAGTCGTGGTAAACGATAGTGCGTTGGTCGTGCTAACGATAGTTCGTTGATTGGTTCGTCTTAGAGTCTACACGTCAAACAAGTATTTTTCTTTAGTCAGTAGTAACATGATAGTTCTTTCAAAAGCTCGTGAAACATTTTCCTTAAAAACCTGTGAACTCACCAGTATTTTATACTGACGTTTTTAGCATGTTTTCTCAGGTCGCTAAGGTAGCAGCTGTCATCTAGGCGCACGGAGTCGCACTGGAGTCGTCTCGCGTCTAGGATCATTATGCATGTTTTCTTGGAAATGTTAAACTCTTAAACTTATATTTTGGTTTCATTTGACTTTTGTAAACTTATACGCTTCCGCGATTTTAAATGATGGTTTTTAAATCCTATGTTTGGTTTTGTTTACGTATGTTGTTACATTTAGAAGTCGTTTATTGTGACCGTTGACTTGGATCCTGGTGTGTCACACGCCTCGCGGTAGAACTCCGCAGGTGGAAATTTGAGGTTGTGACAACAACTAAAAGTCTATGAGAGCCTGTGACACCTGGCAAACTTCAGTTATTAACTTTTGAAAACTCAGTAAGTCTACCTTAGCGAGTCGTGCATACATTACACATTACAGGGTCAGTCGAGTCGAGTCGTGCATCATTGGGGTTTTAACGCACAACGCAAGTCTTGAGTCCCGAGAATTGGTGAACAGGTGTGAACGTGTTTGTTTTCTTGAATTATGTGTTTATAATCCTTATGTGACTTATCGGTATGTGTGTACGTGTTTATATATGTTAAAACAGTGATTTCGAGTAATTGCATGATATTAGAGGTGATTACGCGTAATTGCATGATATTAGAGGTGATTACGCGTAATTGCATGCTGATAGGGGGTGATTGGTGTAATTGCATGCTGATAGGGGGTGATTAGCCCTAATCGCCTGTAGGGGAGGCGATTAGGAGGATTTTGGAGGCAATTAGAGCCCTAATCGCCTGTAGGGGAGGCGATTAGGAGCCCTAATCGCCTGATTTGCTGCGTAATCGCCTGACGTGTTTTAAACGACTAGAAACGCCTATAAATACCACCCTTGACTTGTAAAACATCGTTTGTGCAACCCTAGCCGTCCCATAACCTATCCCAACTCACAAACACCCTCTGGAACACGTTTTTTCATCAAAACACACATTTCCAAGATTTACACATCATTTTCTCATAAATCCAAGGTGTGTTCTTCATTCCTAAACCTTTGTATGATTATGTTTTGTTCCCTAAAGGTCCAGACCTGATTTCTAAACGTTTGTGTCTTTGAAAACTTGTTAAAAACAGATTATAAACAAACCCACATCTTCATGCTTGTTCTATGTTACGTTATTATGCAAAGATGATATTTTTGATATTAAAACATGTTTTTGTTTTCATATGTTTGATGTGTTTCTTACTTAAATGAACCATTAGGATGATTGTCTATGAATTTGGGAGCATATGGTTATGTTTTGGTGATATTTGATATTTTGACCCGTTTGGGTGATTTTGGGAGACTTAGTGTGATTTAATAGGTTTTGATGATTCTAGAGGATTAGGGTTTGCTCTAGGATGATGCTAGAACAATAAGAAAGGATTGGACAACGTTGTTATGTGATGAAATCTGAGTATTTGCTATTTAGGGTAAGTTTTACATGATGATGTGATGTTTACATGATGAATATGCTATTTTGGGAAAACGCTTGCATTCGGGACTGTTAGAGAGATGATAAATTGGGGGGGGGGGGGGTTTGCTTGGAATAGATTGGTAATTGATTTGGGTTTGATATTGGGTGTTTCCACTTGTTTCGGATCTGATTTGGAGGATTAAACGCGCGAAAAAGTGGCATTTGCTGCAGGGGGCGATTAGGAAGCTAATCACCTGACATAGGGGGCGATTAGGAGGCTAATCGCCTGATATAAGGGGTGATTAGCCCTATCCATGTGGTATAGCATGTGATTAGCCCTATCCATGTGGTATAGCATGTGATTAGCCCTATCCATGTGGTATGGCATGTGATTAGCCCTAATTGCTTGTTTGACCATCCTAATTGCTAGTTGACCATCCTAATTGCATGTTTGACTATCCTAATTGCTAGTTGACTTTCCTAATTGCATGATTAATGTCTAATCACGTGATTAGCTGATTTAAGCATAGTTTGACATCCCGAACATGAAATGATACCTAAGAACATGCTAGGAACCCCGTGGAATGTCCGATAACCCGGAAATACACGTGTGGACTCGTATATGCGATATATGAACTATATGTTGACTTTGGTGAACTGTTATGCGTATTAGGTGCATGTTTGCTTGTGATTGCATGATTTCTCACTCTTAGCTAACACGTGAGTCATCGGGTCACCAATGGGACGTCGGTCAAATTAACAGTGAAACGTGTTTTCAAAGTGTACTTAGTCATGGTCTGGACAATCGGGGACTAGTTAGCCTTCGGGTTATTAGTCTAACTTGACACATATCTTATGATAGGTCGCCACTAGTTGGGGCTATCATATCACATAAACGGTTTACTCATTAACAGAAGACGCAACCTAAGGTGAGTTCACGGCCCCACATTTTACGGTTTTTGCTTTCGGGGGAGAAACATGCTTAAACTCTTTTATGACTCATTTTCATGTTATACTATGGCTTTCATCTTATTAATATACGGTTCATCAAAAAGTCCCTTAGAAACCACTAACATGGTAATATGGCGGGGAAATGTGGATAGCGCTATTGGGAACTGACAAGCCCCACTCGACGGCTGGAAGCCTGGCGGGTGCATATTGTCTCTAAAAATACAAGGCCTACCGGTGATGACGGTAGTCCATAGGAATTAAGGGTCACTGAACGGCATAGTCAGCAATGGTTTCACCCGTAGTAGTAATATTACCCGACGCGTAGCTAGCGTTCTCATAAGCATAGTAGTAACAGCAACGGTAAAGGTTTTCAAAGGATTGCTTTAAACGTTTAAATAAAACCTGTGAACTCACCAGCATTATATGTTGACTCTTTTAGCATGTTTTCTCAGGTCGCTAAGGTAGCAGCTGTCAGCTAGGCGCACGGAGTCGCACAGGAGTCGTACTCGCGTCTAGGGTCGTTCATGCATGTCTCTTTATGTTAAACTTTTAAACTTATGTCTTTATTTACTCATGACTTGTAAACTTTAAATGCTTCCGCACCTTCGAATGTTGGTTGAAATCTTATGCATGGTTTTTATTCACGTATGTTTTTACATATAGACGTCGTTTATTGTGACCCGTTGACTTGGATCCTGGTGTGTCACACGCCTCGCGGTAGAACTCCGCACGTGGGAATTTAAGGGTGTGACAGATTGGTATCAGAGCCAATGGTTATAGTGAACTAGGACTGCATGTAGAGTCTAGACTATAGCCGAGTCTCACACACTAGACGGTCATATACTTTTGAGTCGTGTCCTTTGGTAAACATACTAACCTTGTCGGGGTGTCGGTATCCTTACCACACAGTGTCATATTGTAACACCCCAACCGATGGCGGAAACATCGAGGTGTCACGTAGTGATGATTGTTCAATAGCTCATGGACTAAAAGTGTAAATATTGATATATTGATTACATAGTTTATTACATTGAATTGAAATACAACGATTTTAAATGCCAACTAACAGAAATACAAAGAATCCAAAATCTAAGTAAAATTCCAAAAGCTTAAAATTCATCTCATAAGAACCTGAAACATGTACGAAAATAATTTGGTCAATACAAAAATGTATTGGTGAGCATACCCTGATTGAATACATATAGAAAAGTGTTTCGCAATATATGTGCTATGATAATGTAATATGTAAAAGGGTCAAAATCAAGCCTCACATCGTTCAATAATCGTTCACACATCGTTCAAGAAAACCATAACAATGACCAAGGACTTAACTCGTTCACGTAAGTAACCAAGGGATATTACTCGTAGTACTACTCATTGTTAGGTGCGGCCCAAAGGTTAATGACTTTGACAAATCGTTCATACAATTCACACAAAACATATCAAGAGCACATTGCTTTGTAAATAACATACGTAAGTTTAATAATAATTGTACATGAGTCACCCCAAAAAGTAAAACAGTAAAAAGGGGAAAGATATACTCACAGTTTTGCTAAGTGCGATAAATCCAAATAAAACTCGTCACAAGATAAACTTGGGAATTCCGAAGAATTCAACCTATAAGGTGTAAGAATACTAATAAGGAAAATATCTAAGAGTCTAAAGTATCTAGGGTTCTAAGGTATTAGGGTTTGCTAGGTCGATTTTGGGGAAAAGTATTTATAAAACAGATGTTAAATAGTATAAATAAATTATTAATTATGTCTAATTAAACATAAATAAGACTAAGAATACAAGATATGATCCAAAAATTATATTTTTATGGAAAATGATTATTTTCTGATGTAAAATAGTGAAAATAATTTTCTCATAAATTTTCTCAATTTATTTGCATTTAAAACCGATTTAATGAATTTAATTCATGTTTAAATGATTAAAATAGGAAAATAAATAAAATAAATGTTTTATAAACCAATAATTTTTATTTCAGTTTCTGATGATTAGAAAATATTTCCCAGAAATTTTGGAGTTAAAAACATGTAAAATGAATTTTTAATCAATTAATTTTGATTAAAACAATTTAAATTAATAAAAATACGGAAATACATTATTTTCCAGAAACTAAAAATATGATAATTTTCTATGAGGTGTCAAGAAGCTACACCTAAATTTTCATAATTTTTGGAGTAAAAATGAATTTACTATGAATATTATAAGTTTATATGCATTAATAAAGATTATTTTATGATTAAAATAATAAATAAAAAAAAAAAATCTGAAAAGCAAAACTGAGGAAGCCTGGGTTAGAACCCGGTTCCTTTTCTTCTTTTCAAGTCACATAAACCACTAAGCTATACATGATTTGTTGATTTTATTTTAGAAAACAAACTATTTAACATAATATACATGTTCATCATCTTCCCCAAATCCTAACCAAGAACCCTAACCCTACCCTAAGATTCAATAATCCCAAACAAGATACGATTACGGATCTGTAATAAGGGGCTACTGATCGGAAGTTGATAAGAAACAAAACAGCATAAAGAATCAAGACTTACAACATCGTTCAAGTGTCTAAAAAGAAGGTATTGACCCGTACAAAAGGTGAACCGATTGGGAGCTTACTGGACGCGATTAGGATGTTTTATAAGTGGGTTTGTTTTGTTCAATTGTGCAGAAACGTAATGGTGTCAAGAATTTTTATAGTTGTTCAAGAAAATTGGGCGTTTGAGTTGGTTTTAAGGTCCGATCGGTTACAACATTAGATGCGATTAATACGTGATTAAACCATGTTAAATGCTCGCTTTAAATCTTGAAACAGGTCATTCATTGATGGAGAAAGCGTTTGGGATCAAAGAAAAACATTAAATAATACGTTAAAACACTTCGCCGGAGTAGAGTCGCCGGAATTTTTTTTGGCCGGAATTGTGGCCGGAAATACGTGGAAGGGACAAGGATTGAGTTTTTTTTTTTTTAACTTTCAGCTATTGGCAAGAATGGTCCTTCCATGTTTAACCTAGTTTTTTTTTTTGAAAGGCTAACTTCATTAAACAACCGAGCTATCTCCAAGGCAGAGATAGCCCAAAAACCAATACATCAAGTTACATTGAAATTACACCAATCATTCCAATCTATTCTATCCTTGTTAGCCCTACTATTGAACCATAAATAGCTAAACGCCTTGACATCCGATAACATCTTTGGCACATGCGCACGCCCTTGTCTGAAAAGAATGTCATTTCTGGTCACCCATATCTTCCAACAGGCGATCACCAAGATGCCGTAAATGATAGTTTTCCTCGAAGATGAAACGTTCAGATGGTCCACCATAAACAAAACATCACGAACAGAAAACAAAAACATCGGAGGAAGTCTAAGCCATGAAGCCACACCAATCCAAAGACCGTTTGCAATCGCACAAGCAGTAAAGATGTGATCCACCGTTTCATCCGCCTCACCACAAAATCTGCATAAACCGTCTCCCACAATAACATTCCGACGCGCCAGAGCAGAGGCCGTTGGAATCCTTTCTAAACTAGTTCGCCACATAAACACGTTACATTTACTAGGAAGCCACTTGCACCATTTGTATTTATACCCATCCAGCACTCGACCATCACTCCTCAGCCATAGACGAGCTTCCTTTACCGTGTAAGTCACATTCGAACCCGAGTTCCATCTCCAAGAATCTTTATTATGGTTGAGCCGCACTACCGAAACCATTCTATGACAATCGATCAGCTCCATCAACTCTCCAGTCGACCCCGGGTACCTCTTCCACTCCCATTGCAGAACACCTATACCATTATTATCACCAATTCGGTCCGAGACTTTGCACCACTTATTTTTCTCAAGACGAAACAAAGCGGGGAATAAATCTTTTAGAGGCACATCGTTAATCCATGTGTCGAGCCAAAACCGAATATCCAAACCGTTGCCAACGGAGCCACGGATCATAGACATGAAGCTAAAGTTTTGCCTCTTAGTCGCATAAGCCGTCTTTACCATCTTACTCCATGGACCATTGGATTGTTTGTTCCAAGGAATCATATCCCATCTACGATTGGAAACATGAAGGGCGTCGATAACTCTTTTCCATAAAGCATTCTCTTCAACCTTGTACCTCCACACCCACTTGAAAAGAAGCGAATGGTTACAATCAAACAAACTAGACAATCCCAGACCACCTTCCAGCTTAGGCGTAGCCACTCTATCCCAAGCCACCCAATGAATTTTACCAATCTCATCAGACCCTCCCCATAGAAAACGCTTGATTAAACCTTCCAGTTTGTTGACGACAGCAACCGGGGCCTTATACAGTGAAAAGTAATAGGAAGGGAGACTCTCCAAAACAGACTTAATCAAGATCACTCTCCCCCCCATAGACAACATACGCGCCTTCCAGCTAGTTAATCGTTTTTTAAACACCTGAACTACCGGGTCCCAGCTGTTAATTCTGGACATATTACCTCCTACCAGAATACCCAGATATTTGAAAGGCATCTCTCCAGGGCGACACCCTAAAGAAATCGCTTTATCTTGGACTTCCCCATTATCTTTCCCAATACCGAACAGAGTGGACTTATGAATATTAATTCTCAAACCGGAACAAAGGTGAAACACCCGAAGCATCCGTCGAAGAGCATTAAAATTAAACTGTGACCACTCACCCATTACCATCGCATCATCAGCATACAATAAGTGAGATAACACTGGCCCTTCATTAGGTAATCTCACACCATCAAACGAACCCATCGCACACGCCCTTCTGATAATACTAGAAAACGCTTCCATAACGATAATAAATAAGTACGGGGAAATAGGGTCACCTTGCCTAATACCTTTACTGCAGGAAAACTCGAAGGTAGGAGAACCATTAACAAGTACAGAAGAAGCGGCCGACTTTAGAACACCATAAATCCAATGACACCACTTCTCCGGGAAACGCATTTGCTTCATAATGGACACCAAGAAATCCCAATTTACGTTGTCATAGGCTTTTTCAAAGTCTATTTTAAACATAAAGAGATCTTTCCCCCTTCGTTTCGCCCAAGACATAACCTCACTTATAATCAAAGGCCCATCCAAGATAAATCTTCCCGTCAAGAATGCCGATTGAGTTTCATGGGTAACCGAATCCATGACCGTCTTTAATCTATTTGCCAGAACTTTAGAAATCACTTTACTGATCACACCTATCAAATTAATAGGGCGATATTCACCAAGCCCCACCGGATCCTCCACCTTAGGCACAAGAGTAATAAAAGACGACCCAACCCCCCGAGAGATAGTCCCCGTAACAAAAAAATTCTGAAACACCTTCATGAAGTCATCTTCGAATAGATTCCAAAACCGTTTGAGAAACCGGAAGTTGAACCCATCAGGGCCTGGAGCTTTATCACTGCCACACTCGAAAACTGCCTCCTTGATCTCTTTTTTCGAAAACATACCCACTAGCGAATCGGCTTCAATATCCGAAAGGGTCTTCAAGTCATGACATACCAAATGAGGCCTTTCCACCATGTCTTCTACAAACTTGTTCCTGAAAAAATTAAACACTTCACGTTTGACTAGAGAGGGTTTGGAGACCCAAACCCCGTTAGTAATAATACCCGGTATGCTATTAGACACCCTCCTTTTATTGATTACCCCGTGGAAAAAACTGGTGTTCTCATCCCCATCCTTCGCCCACTTCACTCTAGCCTTTTGTCTTAAGTCTTTAAGTTTACAATCTTCAAACTCTCTAATCTTCTTATTACCTTCACACTGTATCCACATTTCTTCCTCCTGAAGGTCGCGAGTCTCCACTTCTTTATCTAAGTTCTCCAATTCTAGCATAGTGGTCATGTACTCCTCTTCCTCTGTCTTCAAAAATTTTGACTTCCACTCCACTATAGCCGACTTAATACTCTTCAATTTATGCATCAAAAAAATATCCGGATCCGATTCTTCAACAAACCGAGTCGCCGCTTCCTCTATCACCTCAACAAACCCTTCACGCTGAAGCCATGAATTATAGAATTTAAACGGTTTGGGACCATAGTTCCGATATTCAATTTTTAGCACCAACGGACTATGATCCGACTTCTCCCTAGCAAGCGCCCGGTACTCCGCATTAGGCCAATTGTTAAGGAAATTTAGAGACACAAAAATCCTATCGATTCTGCTGCATTTATTCCCATATACGTACGTAAACTTTCGCCCCTTCAAACCATATTCATGCAAATCCGCCCCTTCTAAGAACTCGTTGAACTCATTGGAAGACGACGCATTAAACTTGGAATTTTTTCTTTCACTTCTATCCCGCACACAATTAAAGTCACCACCCACAATCCAATAACCCTGATCCTGACTGATTATGCGATCCAACTCTAACCAAACCATCCTCTTATCTTCAATTTTTTGTGGAGCGTAAACATTCACCATCCCCACTTTCAAACCAGAACTTTTAATCACACCATGCACTACAAGAATATTCCTATGCTTATGACTCGAAAGTTTTTGAAAAATTTTCTTGTCCCACATAGAAACTAAACCACCCGATCTGCCCGTAGCGTCTACCCACTCAGCTTCAAAGTCACCTCTACCCCAAAATCTATCCAAGTTTACCCCTTGAAGCGAAACCATTTGTGACTCTTGTAACATAACAAAACTAACTTCATTAGCCACTCGAATGTTCGAAACCCAATCCGCCTTGTCCACCCTACCCATACCTCTAATATTTAATGATAACACATTCATTGGTCCACCATCTGTAAGCTCTCTTCGTTCACAGCATGCGCCAACGGTTCCTCAAACTTCTCCATGTTAGTCACCCCAAGATCTCTAGCGAACAACAACGTATCTTCCACCTCTCTACGGATAAGCGTTTCACGATCCGGACCAGTAATAACATCCCCTTCATTACCACCCTGAACGCCATCTCTACCCACATTCATAGCCTCGTTCGCATTTAAATCCGGAGTCAAAAACTCGGCTTGATGAACCTGTATATTATTACTAGTACCTGCATCCACCTGAACTGGATTAGTAAAAATTAGCCTGTCAATGTCAAACAAATCGTTATCCTCCCGAATCCGCTTCTTAGGCCTGTCCTTGTCAAGCGGAGAGACTGATCTCCGAAGTGCACCTTTCTTCTTTGAAAATTTACCACCCTTTCGTTTACAACTTCTAGCTACTGAACCCCCCCCAACAGAATCATCAAAAACTCCATTGAGATGAGGTAAAGCAGCTTGATCTTCCTCCAACTGAATTCTAGGCTCAACCTCCACAGGCACACTATGAACATTCTCTTCAATCATCTGTATATCCTCCTCTTCGTCATCTAAATCAACCACGCAGTCAGGAACCCATTCTTCTAAATCTTCTTCCACATGAACCAAGAACTTGCACTCTTTCCAAACTACATTACACTTCCCATTAATCCGTTCAAACGAATTGGTAAGAACCCCCACCGTAGCCACGGACAAGTCCCTCTCCTCTGTAAAGAAAGCCTCCTGTACCACATTCCCAAACACCGTCGCTACCCTATTAAACACCTCAACCTCAGCCACCTGAACCGGAAGACCAAATATCCTAACCCAAACAATTCTATCCACCACAACTGTTTGGCCAGACCATTCATCAACAGATGCAAACCAATCTTTCCAAACTTCCTTAGAACCAAGGAAGCTATCTTTATCCTCACCCTTCTCAAACGTCAACATAACAAAGAAACCCCCCAGGTAGCGTATAGTGCAAATATCATCAAAGTTTTCCTTTAATTTTTTCTTCAAAGTCGTAAGCACATCAAAGGAATTAACTCTAACAATAAGACCTTTACCATAATATTCTTGAAGATGTTTACCTTCGGATTGAATGACCACTTCAGGAATGGTTTTCTCCACCCTTTTGTTAAGTAGGGAGTCTCTAAAGGATCTAGTCCCTACCCCTTCATGATTATCATTAGCAACGTGCATGTTTTCCTCTCCACTTTGGACTTCAGCGTTAACATTCATCGGCTGCTCAGAAACCGGCTTCCAAACCTTCTCACCATGCACCGTCCTATCAATCTCTTTCCCCTTATCCACCGTAGTCTTCTGTCCATCCACAAATCTTGCCGGAACAATGAACAGCTTATAGCTACCTATCCACACGTCCTTAAGACGGTCTTCCAAATCTGCTCTATTCCGAACTACTTTGAACGTTGCGAACCCAAATCTCTTCCCTAATTTGTCATACTTTCTGGCTATGTAAATACTTTGCACATCCCCGTATCTGATCAACACTCCCTTCAGATCTATCGACGAACACTTCTCTGGCAAGTTAGACACAAAAAACTTCACTTCATCGGAGGAGACATGAAGATTCTGCGTCTGTTTGTTGTTACGAGTCTTCCTGGGTGGGACGTCATACCAAGTATTGGCCTTAAACTTGTCTCGAGCCGCCATGCACACGTCTGGAACCTTTTCGCCGCCAATTCGCCTCCTAGAATTTCGGATCTAGGGTTTTTTTTGATGCAGTTTTTAGTATAAACGAGTTCACGTTACCCGCGCGTTGCGGCGGGATATTGATTAAAAAATGTAACACGTTTCGAGGATATTTATGAACTTAAAAGAAGCTTTAGAAAACAATATTTTCCCTTTCTTTATACATATACTTGTTTAATTTCTTGTGATAGATTTGTGGTATCTATCTGTCCATTAATCGAGTATGTCTACACGTTACAATTTTTACTTATGTATCTATAAAACTTGTAAAAACAAATCACGACTCCATTTTAGTTATCAACCCGTAGAACTGTTTTCAAATGTATCAAACCTAACTAATAAATCCTGGAAAAACATTTTATGCATGTACTTAATTTTTATGATTTGTAAGAACGTCCCTTAATTTACACATAACACCATTGTAGAACTTAACCTTAGATTCCGTGGCATCTACATCTACATTCACATTCACATTTTCATTCAATTTCATCGTGACAACAACAATCTCAGTACCACTTTTTTCATCTATGGCGAAATTATGTATATTCTTACCATTCATTTTTTTTTTTTTGAAGATTATGATCTTTTACTGTGCTTCAATTTTTTTTTCATCTCGCCTGTTCGGCGTTAGACTCACCGTCTGTTCGACCATGAAGAAGAGTGCCAGCATGGGGAATCTGCATCATTCATAATTCTGGAAAAAAATGCCTAAAGCAAGCAATCTGGCGGTTCAATCATGAAGAAGAGTGCCCGCAGCCTTCCTTATTTTATTGATTGCCATCTTATGTGGGTGCCTTTTCATGGCATATATCTTTTTTCTTTCACCGCAAACGGGCATATAGCGGATTTTGTCATGTGCTTTACACATTTAACTGCCGGGGGTATTCTCGACCAAGGTGCGCTTACACAGAGGCGGTGGTGGTGTGATGGAAGATGATGGTTGGGGAATAAGAGACTTATGGGTGTGGAAGATATGAATGTATAGGTTTGAGGCTTGACGGTTATTATGTGGTAGTTGTAAATTGTAGAAGAAGAAAGAAACGCCCACTTAATCAACGGTGCCTTGTAAGTTTATGAACGGTGCCATGAAAAGGTGCAAAAGAATATCAGTTAAATCCCTTTGGCATATTTTTTCTTTGTTCAAATAAAGATGTTATATATTCAAACTAAAATATTTAGAAAGTGGTGGTTCATGTAGCTTTGTTATGTATATATATGATATCTGAAGCGGTGTTTAGCGATGTGAAAGAATGGTGACTTTTTGAAGGAGACTTGTGTTGGGTAATTAATATTTGAAACAGTGCCAAGCGATGGGGAAAGGGTAGTGACTCTTGAATGAGACTCATGTTGGTGGTTAATTTGTGAAAAGTTGCCAAGTGATGGGGAAAGAGTAGTGACTCTTGGATGAGACTCATGTTGGTTAATTTGTGAAAAGGTGCCAATTAATGGGGAAAGAGTGATGACTTTTGGAGGTGACCAAAGTTGGTAATTGTATATATATATAATAAGTTAGTTTTTTTTTCTTTATAAAAGAATTAACTAAGTTAACTTACTTAACTTAAATATTTCCATGTCTTTATAAAACCTGAAATTTTTATAAATCCATTGCGTAGACGTTTCAAGACACGTATATGATTGAAACTTATACTCGATCCACAATAAGTATAAATGATAAATTTTTAGTTTGCTCTAAAATTAAATTTGAAAGCGACGAAACTTATAGGGACTATAATGGAAATTTTGAAGGACTATTATTGTCAATTAGAAGAAAGACGAGGGTGACGATTGTCACACATATTATCTATCTCGTTCTTGGTTATTCCTAGCTTCATTTTATCTTCTTCTTCGGGTTTGCAGTCGAACGAACTTGTTTGTTGATCTTTTGAGTTGGTTATATCTTTCTAAGATGTGGGTACCGGGTGACTTGAGGTTCGAGCTCGGGGCACGCCTTGAGGACCATGTAGAGCTATTTATCATTTCGGGTGCACACGAAATCATAAGTTGAAATGCATGGAAGACTTGGTGGATCTCGGGTTGGGATTAATGGTCACATTTGGACCCAATCCTAGACTTTTCGTATTCTCTTGGTTGAGCGTTGGTGGTGGGTCTGAGAGTTTTGTTCTTGTTTCGGCAGAAGATGTCTGGAAGTCGTGGTGAACACAGTGGTGACGAGAGTCGTGATAGCATCAACATAACCCAGAAGCGCTGAAGGACTTAATCCAGCAACAGGTGACTGCTGCTCTTGCTGCTTATCAGACCGCTCAGCAAGGCGATGGTGGAAATGTCGTTTATCCTCCACCGCCACCTCATCTGGGCCAACATGTGTGTACTTTTAAGGTGTTCATGGAGTGTGAGCCCCACATCTTTGGAGGGACTGAGAACAACAAAAGGAAACGGGAGAATGCCGAGAAGGATGTAGCCACAGTCGAAGTGCATCAGCAGATAGTGAGGCTTGAAGCTTCGAAGTCGTCGTTTGGTCAGAAGCAAGGTGGGTATACTGGGAAGCTCCCGGAGTGTAACCAGTGCGGATTTCATCATCATGGTCGTTGAGAGAGGTTCCGTTGCAACAGATGTAAACTGATGGGACATGTCGCTAAGGATTGTAGGGTCAATCTTCGGCCAGGAAAGGCGCGTGTTAATACTCGGAAGAACCAGGAGTGTTACAATTGTGGCGAGCCAGGGCACTTCAGGCAGGATTGCCCAAAGTTGAATCAAGCTGAAGCAGGGACTTCCGGTGGTGAAAACAGTAAAGGTGGTGGCCGAAATGCGCGTGGGAGCGTCCCGGGTACAAGGGAGAACCAGGCGGATTGTCACACCCTCAAATTCCCACATGCGGAGTTCTACCGCGAGGCGTGTGACATACCAGGATCCAAGTCAACGGTCACAATAAACGACGTCTAAATGTAAAAACATACGTAAACAAAAACCATGCATAAGATTAAAACCAACATTTGACAGTGCGGAAGCATTTAAAGTTTACAAAAGTCATGCATAAATAAAACATAAGTTCAAAAGTTTAACAATCCCAAACATGCAAATGCGACCCTAGACGCGAGACGACTCCAGTGCGACTCTGTGCGCCTATCTGACAGCTGCTACCTTAGCGACCTGAGAAAACATGCTAAAAGAGTCAACATATAATGCTGGTGAGTTCACAGGTTTTTGTTTAAACGTTTAAAGTGATCCTTCGAAAACCGTTACCATCACAGTTATACTACTATGCTTGTGAGAACGCTAGCTAGGCGCAGAATAAGATACTCATACGGGTGAAACCATTGCTGACTATGTCGTTTACTGACCCTTAGTTTCCTATGGGCTACCGTCATCACCGGTAGAGCTTGTTTTATTAGAGACAATATGCACCCGCCCGGTCCAACCGTCGAGTGGGGCTTGTCAGTTCCCAATAGCGCTATCCATATTTCCCCGCCATACGCCCATGTTAGTGGTTTCTAAGGGACTTTTTGATGAATCGTATAGTAATAATATGTAAGCCATAGTATAACATGAAAATAAGTCATAAAAGAGTTTAAGATGAAACCGAGCCATAAGTCATAAAAGAGTTTTAAGCATGTTTCTCCCCCGAAAGCACAAACCGTAAAATGTGGGGCCGTGAACTCACCTTAGGTTGCGTCTTCCGTTAATGAGTAAACCGTTTATGTGATATGAGTAAACCGTTTGTAAGATATGATAGCCCCAACTAGTGGCGACCTATCATAAGATATGTGTTAAGTTAGACTAATAACCCGTAGGGTTCATTAGTCCCTAAGTCCAGTCCATGACCATGATGTGTTTGAAAAACGTGTTTGACCGACAACCAGACTATGTAAGACAAGACTCGACATCCCATTGGTGACCCGACATTACACGTGTTCATCTCATACTCAAACATACACAAATCATGCAACTTAGTACTTAACATGTGTTAAAGTTCAACTAGTCTAACACACAGGTCAAATAACTCACAAATAAGCCCAAACACGTGTTACTATGTTACTAGGCATGTCACGGGGTACCTATCATGTTCCTAGGTGTCAAATCGGGTTTCGGAATGTCAAAATACACTTATAACAGCCGTACACGCGATTAGGAACTTAGCATGCAATTAGGAAAAGTCAACATGTGATTGGGGATGGTCAACAGGCGATTGTGAGGCTAATAGCCTACCTTAGCATGCGATTGAGGGGCTAATCGCATGCTAAGAGGGCTAATCGCCTGCCTTAGCATGCGATTGGGAAAGCTAATCGCCTGCTAAGGAGGCTAATCGCCTGCAGCTGCTGCGCGACGCAATTTCGCGCGTTTAACCCTCCAAATCAGATCCGAAACATGTGTAAACACCCAAAATCAATCCTAACACATTAACAAACATATTTTAAGCAAAACCCCTAAGTTTTCATCATTGTAACAGTCCCGAATGCGAGCGTTTTCCCAAAATAGTAACTTAACATGTAAACATCACATCAACATGCAAGAACTTGCCCTAAATTGCAAATATCCAGATTTCATCACATAACCACGTTGTCCGATAGTATCCTACTGCTCTAGCATCATCCTAAAGCAAACCCTAACATCATCCAATCAACAACACACCTCATAGCATCCTTAATCATTCAAAATCATTCAAATGGGTCAAAACATCAAACATCAACAATACACAACCAAAACCATTCAAACTCCTAGAACATCATCATAGTAACTTGTAACAGCCATAAACACTTTAATAACACAAAGACAATCATGTTTCAATCCTAAAAATCCTACCTTTAATCACATATAACACATATAACACACATATAGGTTTGGGTTTGTTTAAAAACGGTTTTTAATGGATTTTCAAAGACAAAAACATTTATAAGTCAGGTTTGGACTTTTAGGGAACAAACTATAATCATTTAAAGGTTTGGGTTTGAAGAACACACCTTGGATTTAAGAGAAAATGATGGAATAAGCTTGGAAATGGTTGTTTTGATGTAAAAACGAGTTCCAGAGGGTGTTTGTGTGTTGGTATGGGTTATGGGACGGCTAGGGTTGCACAAATGGTGTTTTAGAGGTCAAGGGTGGTATTTATAGGCGTTTCTAGTCGTTTAAATCACGTCAGGCGATTGTGTAGCAGGTCCATGCGATTAGGGCTCCTAATCGCCTGACATTTCATGCGATTAGGGCCTAATCGCCCCCTAAGGCATGCGATTAGGGCTAATCACCCGCTAACATCATGCAATTACGTGTAATCACCTATAATGTCATGCAATCACGTGTAATCACCGTTTTAACGTATGTAAACACGTATACACATACCGACAAGTCATATAATGATTATAAACACATAATTCATGAAAACAAACACATTCACACTCGTTCACCAATTCCCGGGACTCGAGACCTGCGTGTGTTAAAACCCCAATGATGCACGACTCGACTGACCCTGTCATGTGTAATGTATGTGCGACTCGCTAAGGTAGACTTACTAAGTTTTCAAAAAGTTAGTTACCGGAGTTTGCCGGGTGTCACATCATCCCCCTGTTGAAAGAATTTTCGTCCCGAAAATTTCCCGAAGTCGAAGAGAAAAGACAAATAAGAAGAAAAATTTTCCGGGTCGTCACATCATCCCCCTGTTGAAAGGAATCTCGTCCCGAGATTCTTTCGGTTTCAACAGTGATGTGCGTCGACCTCTGTGTGCCCAAGTAACGTTTTCCCAAAACATAACAAGTGAAGGTCGTGAACCGCAATGTGATAGTAACAACCCGGAAACCACTTCCCTAAATGTGAATATAAGACTAGAGACCCCCGATCGAAGGCCTACTGGAGACTACTATGATCGGTATTACTAACCCACTGGTACCGTCCAAGTAGCATCCCCAAAGGACCCTCATCGACCCAAAGAATGAGAAACAGAGACCAAACCATAAAGAAAACACCCGAAGACTCGAACGCACAACGATGCGGATAAAAGTAAAACCAAAGCGTAACAAGAGATAAGAAAGAATACGTACGGGTAACAGTATCAGAATCCGCCTGGTTCTCCCTTGTACCCGGGACGCTCCCACGCGCATTTCGGCCACCACCTTCACTGTTTTCACCACCGGAAGTCCCTGCTTCAGCTCGATACAACTTTGGGCAATCCTGCCTGAAGTGCCCTACCTCGCCACAATTGTAACACCTCTGGTTCTTCTGAGTAATAACACGTGCCTTCCCTGGTCGAAGATTGACCCTACAATCCTTAGCAACATGTCCCATTAGTTTACATCTGTTGCAACGGAACCCCTCGCAATGACCATAATGATGAAATCCACAACGCCCACACCTAGGGCTCTTCCCAGCAGAGCCTCATTGTTTCTGATCTGACACTGACCCTGAAGCTTCAGCCTTCTTCGCCGCCGATTGTCGCTGAGCCACCGCTGAACTCTTCTCTACGCTCTCCCACTTCCTCTTGTTGTTCTCAGTCCCTCCAAAGATGTGGGGCTCACACTCCATGAACACCTTAAAAGTGCACACCTGTTGGCCCAGAGGAGGTGGCAGTGGAGGATAAACGACATTTCCACCATCGCCTTGCTGAGCGGTCTGATAAGCAGCAAGAGCAGCAGTCACCTGTTGCTGGATTAAGTCCTTCAGCGCTTCTGGGGTTATGTTGATGCTATCACGACTCTCGCCACCACTGTGTTCACCACGACTTCCAGACATCTTCTGCCGAAACAAGAACAAAACTCTCAGACCCACCACCAACGCTCAACCAAGAGAATACGAAAAGTCTAGGATTGGGTCCAAATGTGACCATTAATCCCAACCCGAGATCCACCAAGTCTTCCATGCATTTCAACTTATGATTTCGTGTGCACCCGAAATGATAAATTGCTCTACATGGTCCTCAAGGCGTGCCCCGAGCTCGAACCTCAAGTCACCCGGTACCCACATGTTAGGAAGATATAACCAACTCAAAAGATCAACAAAAAAGTTCCCACGATTGTAAACCCGAAGAAGAAGATAAAGTGAAGCTAGGAATAACCAAGAATGAGATAGGTAATGTGACACTGTGTGGTAAGGATACCGACACCCCGACAAGGTTAGTATGTTTACCAAGAGACACGACTCAAATGTGTGTGACCGTCTAGTGTGTGAGACTCGGCTATAGTCTAGACTCTACATGCAGTCCTAGTTCACTATAACCATTGGCTCTGATACCAATCTGTCACACCCTCAAATTCCCACATGCGGAGTTCTACCGCGAGGCGTGTGACATACCAGGATCCAAGTCAACGGTCACAATAAACGACCTCTAAATGTAAAAACATACGTAAACAGAAACCATGCATAAGATTAAAACCAACATTCGACAGTGCGGAAGCATTTAAAGTTTACAAAAGTCATGAATAAATAAAACATAAGTTCAAAAGTTTAACAATCCCAAACATGCAAATGCGACCCTAGACGCGAGACGACTCCAGTGCGACTCTGTGCGCCTATCTGACAGCTGCTACCTTAGCGACCTGAGAAAACATGCTAAAAGAGTCAACATATAATGCTGGTGAGTTCACAGGTTTTTGTTTAAACGTTTAAAGTGATCCTTCGAAAACCGTTACCATCACAGTTACTACTATGCTTGTGAGAACACTAGCTAGGCGCAGAATAAGATACTCATACGGGTGAAACCATTGCTGACTATGACGTTTACTGACCCTTAGTTTCCAATGGGCTACCGTCATCACCGGTAGACCTTGTTTTATTAGAGACAATATGCACCCGCCCGGTCCAACCGTCGAGTGGGGCTTATCAGTTCCCAATAGCGCTATCCATATTTCCCCGCCATACGCCCATGTTAGTGGTTTCTAAGGGACTTTTTGATGAACCGTATAGTAATAATATGTAAGCCATAGTATAACATGAAAATAAGTCATAAAAGAGTTTAAGATGAAACCGAGCCATAAGTCATAAAAGAGTTTTAAGCATGTTTCTCCCCCGAAAGCAAAAACCGTAAAATGTGGGCCCGTGAACTCACCTTAGGTTGCGTCTTCCGTTAATGAGTAAACCGTTTATGTGATATGAGTAAACCGTTTGTAAGATATGATAGCCCCAACTAGTGGCGACCTATCATAAGATATGTGTTAAGTTAGACTAATAACCCGTAGGGTTCATTAGTCCCTAAGTCCAGTCCATGACCATGATGTGTTTGAAAAACGTGTTTGACCGACAACCAGACTATGTAAGACAAGACTCGACATCCCATTGGTGACCCGACATTACACGTGTTCATCTCATACTCAAACATACACAAATCATGCAACTTAGTACTTAACATGTGTTAAAGTTCAACTAGTCTAACACACAGGTCAAATAACTCACAAATAAGTCCAAACACGTGTTACTATGTTACTAGGCATGTCAAGGGGTTCCTATCATGTTCCTAGGTGTCAAATCGGGTTTCGGAATGTCAAAATACACTTATAACAGCCGTACACGCGATTAGGAACTTAGCATGCAATTAGGAAAAGTCAACATGTGATTGGGGATGGTCAACAGGCGATTGTGAGGCTAATCGCATGCTAAGAGGGCTAATCGCCTGCCTTAGCATGCGATTGGGAAAGCTAATCGCCTGCTAAGGAGGCTAATCAACTGCAGCTGCTGCGCGACGCAATTTCGCGCGTTTAACCCTCCAAATCAGATCCGAAACATGTGTAAACACCCAAAATCAATCCTAACACATTAACAAACATATTTCAAGCAAAACCCCTAAGTTTTCATCATTCTAACAGTCCCGAATGCGAGCGTTTTCCCAAAATAGTAACTTAACATGTAAACATCACATCAACATGCAAGAACTTGCCCTAAGTAGCAAATATCCAGATTTTATCACATAACCACGTTGTCCGATAGTATCCTACTGCTCTAGCATCATCCTAAAGCAAACCCTAACATCATCCAATCAACAACACACCTCATAGCATCCTTAATCATTCAAAATCATTCAAATGGGTCAAAACATCAAACATCAACAATACGCAACCAAAACCATTCAAACTCCTAGAACATCATCATACTAACTTGTAACAGCCATAAACACTTTAATAACAGAAAGACAATCATTGTTTCAATCCTAAAAATCCTACCTTTAATCACATATAACACATATAACACACATAAAGGTTTGGGTTTGTTTAAAAACGGTTTTTAATGGATTTTCAAAGACAAAAACATTTATAAGTCAGGTCTGGACTTTTAGGGAACAATCTATAATCATTTAAAGGTTTGGGTTTGAAGAACACACCTTGGATTTAAGAGAAAATGATGGAATAAGCTTGGAAATGGTTGTTTTGATGTAAAAACGAGTTCCAGAGGGTGTTTGTGTGTTGGTATGGTTTATGAGACGGCTAGGGTTGCACAAATGGTGTTTTAGAGGTCAAGGGTGGTATTTATAGGCGTTTCTAGTCGTTTAAAACACGTCAGGCGATTGTGCAGCAGGTCCATGCGATTAGGGCTCCTAATTGCCTGACATTTCATGCGATTAGGGCCTAATCGCCCCCTAAGGCATGCGATTAGGGCTAATCACCCCCTAACATCATGCAATTACGCGTAAACACCTATAATGTCATGCAATCACGTGTAATCACCGTTTTAACGTATGTAAACACATATACACATACCGACAAGTCATATAATGATTATAAACACATAATTCATGAAAACAAACACGTTCACACTCGTTCACCAATTCACAAGTCATATAATGATTATAAACACATAACCATTCGAGTCCCGGGAATTGGTGAACGGGTGTGAACGTATTTGTTTTCTTGAATTATGTGTTTATAATCCTTATGTGACTTATCGGTATGTGTGTACATGTTTATATATGTTAAAACAGTGATTTCGCGTAATTGCATGATATTAGAGGTGATTACGCGTAGTTGCATGATATTAGAGGTGATTACGCGTAATTGCATGCTGATAGGGGGTGATTACGCGTAATTGCATGCTGATAGGGGGTGATTGGTGTAATTGCATGCTGATAGGGGGTGATTAGCCCTAATCGCATGTAGGGGAGGCGATTAGGAGGATTTTGGAGGCAATTAGAGCCCTAATCGCCTGTAGGGGAGGCGATTAGGAGCCCTAATCGCCTGATTTGCTGCGTAATCGCCTGACGTGTTTTAAATGACTAGAAACGCCTATAAATACCACCCTTGACTTGTAAAACATCATTTGTGCAACCCTAGCCGTCCCATAACCTATCCCAACTCACAAACACCCTCTGGAACACGTTTTTTCATCAAAACACACATTTCCAAGCTTTACACATCATTTTCTCATAAATCCAAGGTGTGTTCTTCATTCCCAAAACTTCGTATGATTATGTTTTGTTCCCTAAAGGTCCAGACCTGATTTCTAAACGTTTGTGTCTTTGAAAACTTGTTAAAAACAGATTATAAACAAACCCACACCTTCATGCTTGTTCTATGTTATGTTATTATGCAAAGATGAGATTTTTGATATTAAAACATTTTTTTTTCATATGTTTGATGTGTTTCTGACTTAAATGAACCATTAGGATGATTGTCTATGAATTTGGGAGCATATGGTTATGTTTTGGTGATATTTGATATTTTGACCCGTTTGGGTGATTTTGGGAGACTTAGTGTGATTTAATAGGTTTTGATGATTCTAGAGGATTAGGGTTTGCTCTAGGATGATGCTAGAACAATAGGAAAGGATTGGACAACGTTGTTATGTGATGAAATCTGAGTATTTGCTATTTAGGGTAAGTTTTACATGATGATGTGATGTTTACATGATGAATATGCTATTTTGGGAAAACGCTTGCATTCGGGACTGTTAGAGAGATGATAAATTGGGGGTTTTTGCTTGGAATAGCTTGGTAATTGATTTGGGTTTGATATTGGGTGTTTCCACTTGTTTCGGATCTGATTTGGAGGATTAAACGCGCGAAAAAGTGGCATTTGCTGCAGGGGGCGATTAGGAAGCTAATCACCTGACATAGGGGGCGATTAGGAGGCTAATCGCCTGATATAAGGGGTGATTAGCCCTATCCATGTGGTATAGCATGTGATTAGCCCTATCCATGTGGTATAGCATGTGATTAGCCCTATCCATGTGGTATGGCATGTGATTAGCCCTAATTGCTTGTTTGACCATCCTAATTGCTAGTTGACCATCCTAATTGCATGTTTGACCATCCTAATTGCTAATTGACTTTCCTAATTGCATGATTAATGTCTAATCACGTGATTAGCTGATTTAAGCATAGTTTGACATCCCGAACATGAAATGACACCTAAGAACATGCTAGGAACCCCGTGGAATGTCCGATAACCCGGCTATACACGTGTGGACTCGTATATGCGATATATGAACTATATGTTGACTTTGGTGAACTGTTATGCGTATTAGGTGCATGTTTGCTTGTGATTGCATGATTTCTCACTCTTAGCTAACACGTGAGTCGTCGGGTAACCAATGGGACGTCGGGTCTTGTATGTGTGGTCAAAGTAACAGTCAAACGTGTTTTCAAAAGTACCTAGTCATGGTCTGGACAATCGGGGACTAGTTAGCCTTCGGGTTATTAGTCTAACTTGACACATATCTTATGATAGGTCGCCACTAGTTGGGGCTATCATATCACATAAACGGTTTACTCATTAACAGAAGACGCAACCTAAGGTGAGTTCACGGCCCCACATTTTACGGTTTTTGCTTTCGGGGGAGAAACATGCTTAAACTCTTTTATGACTCATTTTCATGTTATACTATGGCTTTTATCTTATTACTATACGGTTCATCAAAAAGTCCCTTAAAAACCACTAACATGGGAATATTGCGGGGAAATGTGGATAGCGCTATTGGGAACTGACAAGCCCCACTCGACGGCTGGAGGCCGGGCGGGTGCATATTGTCTGTAAAAATACAAGGCCTACCGGTGATGATGGTAGTCCATAGGAATTAAGGGTCACTGAACGGCATAGTCAGCAATGGTTTCACCCGTAGTAGTAATATTACCCGACGCCTAGCTAGCGTTCTCATAAGCATAGTAGTAACAGCAACGGTAACGGTTTTCAAAGGATTGCTTTAAACGTTTAAATAAAACCTGTGAACTCACCAGTATTATATGTTGACTCTTTTAGCATGTTTTCTCAGGTCGCTAAGGTAGCAGCTGTCAGCTAGGCACACGGAGTCGCACAGGAGTTGTACTCGCGTCTAGGGTCGTTCATGCATGTCTCTTTATGTTAAACTTTTGAACTTATGTCTTTATTTACTCATGACTTGTAAACATTAAATGCTTCCGCACTTTCGAATGTTGGTTTAAATCTTATGCATGGTTTTTATTCACGTATGTTTTTACATATAGACGTCGTTTATTGTGACCGTTGACTTGGATCCTGGTGTGTCACACGCCTCGCGGTAGAACTCCGCACGTGGGAATTTGAGGGTGTGACAGAGCCACTGTACAAATGAAGAATCCAGATTATTTTATTTACGAAAACGACGCTTATTTATTGTGTATAGTACTTATTTTTACTATTAAATAACTAAAAAATGTTACCCTTAATTTATATTTTGAAATTTTTTATTTTAACCAAATATTAAAAACTATTTAATTTTACAAAAAATAATCAATCAATCATTTGGGCTTTTTTGTTTTTCCTATAATTATTTCTTTTAACTATCACACTTATTATTGGTATTCCATTACTTGACTGAAAATACATTTTATACCAACAAAACTTATAAAAGAATATTAATATCTTAAATGAATATTTTAACTATCACAATTATTATTATTATCCTAAACAAAAGATTATACTTATTATTTGCCGCTCAGCAATCTTAATCTTCAATTTAGATTACATCACAAATAGTTTTCGCGTGAACATTTGGTCAGTTTTTTCTAAAAGTCTTTTGAGATAAAATAACCATCTGTTTGACCAATGTCTTGCAATGTTTAAAGGTATCCTGACTTTATTGTATACTCTGTTTACCAATATATGTTGACTTGTCAACAAATTTGTAAAACAACTGTTATAGGATTCAAATTTATTATTACAATTACATAATTTCGATGAAATACCGGAGTTAACAAAACTACATACAAGATGGAAGTCTTTTAAAAGAACAAATCCATATATCTCTAAAAAACTGCATTAATGCCAAGTAACACATTTACAATATCCGAGTTAACAAACTACATACAAAAACCAGGCAAACATAAAAGATGTCTTCTAACAAACAAACCTTAGAGAATGATCTTTCCATGTTGTTCTTTGAATAAATCGAGACATAGGTTTTTCTATATATCAATCTTGTTTCTAAAAAGGGTCTGGATGTAGTAATAATGGAATTATGTTTTTCTTTGATTGTAAGAATCTTCGAAAAACACCAATTCGAACTTCATTACCAACGGATTGTTGGTAATCCATTTTTCCTTGAGTGTATAATCTTTGAGAATGCTGGTGGAAGGACATTTGAACGTAATATCATTATGCATATGGGATGGAGAGTTAGAAAGTGACAATGATTCAAGGGATATAAAGTTGGAAAATGACTATTGGAAATTCCTCCCCTTTTATACAGGGAATAAACCATCTCTCTGTAAAGTTGATTTTCAACTATAAGTTGCATTTCAAGTAAATATAAACTTAGAAACTCACATTCCCAGCATTTTACTTAACTAGGGTTAGTTAGGTGAGTCACACATTGCATAGTTATATGTTAATAACTGCATGGAACGGTAATTCGGGGAACTACCGGACTGCATACATGAGTATCGAACCCCAAACATTGGTGAAATAACAAAACAAATAACTCTGCAATAGTTCGTTTGATATTATTTGCAACTATGTGCTTATGTGAATTTACTTGTGAATTATTATTTAATTACGTGTATTTAATCAAAACGAGTTACCGAACCCATAACCGACACCCGACGAACCGACAAGATAGTTCGGGCCTAAAAGTATTGGGTTGGATAGTGGTGATGTTGGCTTGAAGGTTTATGGCCCAATTATGAATAAAAAACAATGAAACGCGCCGTGTGACGCGACGGAACAGGCACAACCCCACCGCGTGACGCGACAGGGGGAGCTTGGCAGCCAAGTCGATTTTAAGCCTACATAAACGAATTTTAACCTACTTTTTCATTATAACTCATCACAAAACTCAAAACTCTAGCCTCTAACTCGAAAATACAAACCCCAAACACATGTTTTGGCTCAAAAACATCATTCAGTAAGCTTGAAGGTGTTCGGTTTGATTGTTTGAAGAGCTTTAGGTATAACTTTGATTCTAATATGTTTTAATCTCTTTCGTTGTGATTTAAAAACAACAAAACAAGTTTTTCCAAATTTGATGCAAGTCTTTTATAACTAAAACCTGAGTTTTATAAAGATTAAAACATGATTAATAATGTGTTTGTGGGTTATTATGATGTATATTGTATGAAACTTGCATGTTAAGGAATATTAATGATCTAGGGTTTGTAGAGATTGATTTTCATGATGAATCTTGCATGATGGATCTGTTATATGTTATGAATATGTTGTATGATGTCTCTATGATCTTGTTTAAGCAATATTTTGAATCTAGGGTTTGTTAATAATGAGATTTTGATATGTTTAAAAGTTGACAAATTGTATGTAGTAACTTGTAGGACAAGTAACATGGGTTTGAAGTGTTTGTTTTGATTGTTACTTGGTTCTAGAATATTGGTTATGATCTTAGGTTTTTAGAATGTGCAACTTTGCATGATTTGGATATCAATTGATACGTTTTTGGAATTTTATACAAACAAAGGTTAAATCTGATTTTCAGATTTATAAATTGAGTCAACATAAAATGGCCATAACTTGAGATTTACAAGGAGTTAGGTCACGAACTATGGACAGTATATAGATATATGAAATTAGAGACTTTTTCGTAAACTATCTTAAATAAAACATTTTCTGAACCAAGCTGTAGTAAACGATTTTTCATACTTTTTCAACTTGTTCACAAAACAAAAATAGTGACACGACAACTGAACATCTAGGGATGTTCAGTAACATTTTGAGAGTCTAATATGATGTGTAAGTATTTCTAATAAAATAATTTTGACAGCGCATAATCTGCCATGAAAATGCAGATTATGACTTTTACGCATAACTGCATAAGTGCTTATTTGAAGGTTTGAATGACTTGGTTATGACTTGAACTTATGTGTACACTTGTATGAGACTTATATGGTGTGTATAACTGAGTATAACATAATGTTCACCAAAGGGTTCGTAGGGTTACTTGTGCATGTAGTTACATTATGTGTCACTTATATATTTTCACATCATTGGATGTCTTGCACAAACGAGTCTTGTTGTGTATTGAGTATGCATGCGTCTCGAGTTTTGGAGACAACTTAATTTCATGTTTTGGAAATTCCTTAACTTTTCTAGTCCGATTTGGGCCTACTGTTCTATCCTTGTTTTGGGATACTTTGATTCCTTGTGTGGATCGGGTTTTTATTCCTTGTGTGAATCAGGTTTTTATTAGTTTTGCAACTTTTTGTCCATTGTGAACGAAACACTTCTATCACTTGAAAGTCCTTACACATTATCGGGTGAATCGCTGGAGGCGACCGGGGTATTAGTTAGTAGCGCTATTAGGTTGTGCAGCAACCTCATGCCTGAGGTGCTTGGGTCACGGGCATTAACTTTTGACCACAAATTTTTACTACTAGTGTTGATAGACACTAGTACTAAAGCAAACTAACTTCTTCTGTATGTTCCCAATAATATTCCTCTTTAGTTACATTGAGTTGGTTATCTACCCCCGGCAAGCATAGAACTGATGGTGATTTACAACTTTGAAAACTTTACTTTTGCTACTTAAACTGTAAACTCACCGACTTTATGTTGACACGCGCTAGCATGATTTTGCAAGTCGTTGGGTTTGGAGCACTCTAGGTCATGCATCATTGTGTCATGGGTTATTGAACATTATTAAACTGCTTTTTATCGTTTTGCATAACTTTTACTATGGTTTTCGGTACGGTTGTTTTGCGCAAGATTTAACTTACCTGTTTTGATTTCGCTTCCGCATTACCTAAAACTTTTGATTTGGTTATTAAACTTGGTTTTTGAAAACGCACTAAATGGTTTGGGCATTTTGAGTCGTTCATATGACTTATGGCTATGGGGATCCTGGTGTGTCATGCGCCTCGCGGTACAAACATCGCAGTGGAAATTTGACGGTGTGACATTTATAGAGTGAAATACAATTGGAACAGAAAAATAATAGAATAATATTTTTAATAATTTGAAATTTTTATTACTATTATAATTAAAATTCAAGCAACATAAAATTTAGTAAACTAAGTTCAAAATCGTAATCATTAAGTTTGGCATTCTCACACAAAGTCTATCAGTGTTTAAAGTATCCTCGTTTTATTCTATATCATGTTTTACCACATCTGTTGACTTGTCAACAAATTTTTCAAGCAGTTGTTATAGCATTCAAACTTATTATTGCAATTACATAATTTCAATAAGATATCCGAGTTAACAAACTATATACAGAATAGAAGTCTTCTAAAAGAACAAATCCGAATATCTCTAAAAATCTGCATTGATGCCAAGTAACAAATTTACAATATTCGAGTTAACAAACCATATACAAAATATAGGCAAAGATAAACGAAGTCTTTTAACAAACAAACCCTAGAGAATGATCTTCGTTCCCATTCCTTAAATAGATCGACACACATATGGTTTCACTTTATATCAATCTCGTCTCCAAACAGGATCTGGATGTAGCAAACAATGGAATTAGTTTTTCTTTGGTTGTAAAAATCTTTCGAGAATACCGATTCCAACTTCATTACCAACGGATTGTTGGTAATCCATTTTTTCTTTCAGTGTAAGAATCTTTGAGAAGACTGGTAGAAGAGCATTTGAATGTAATATCATTATGCATGTGGGATGGAGAGTTGAAAAGTGACAATAGTTCAAGGGATATAAAGTTGAAAACCGACTGCTGGGATTTCCTCCCCTTATATAAGGTGAATAAACCATCTATCTGTAAAGTTGATTTTCAAGTATAAGTTACATTTCAAGTATATATAAAGTTGGAAACTCACTTTTTGAGCCTTTTATAGAGTGAAACACAATTGGAACACCAAAATAATAAAACATATTTTGAATAACTTGAAACTATTGTTACTATTATAGTTAACATTCATGCTACATAAACTTTAAGAAACTAAATTTCAAAATCGTAATCGTTAAGTTTGGCATTCGAGCTTCTGTTGAGATTGGCGGTTGATACTCTGTTTTATAACATTAGTTGACTTGTCAACAGATATTCTCACACAAAGTCTATCAGTGTTTAATGTATCCTGATTTTATTCTATATCCTGTTTTACAACATTTGTTGACTTGTCAACAAATGTTCACAAACAACTATCATCCATTAACAATTGCCAATCAGAGTTTACCATATGGAACAGATCTTTAAAACATCTGTTGACTTATGAACAGACGTCCATAAAAAACATTTGGACTAGTCACCATCACTTTTGGATACTTCAGCAGCAATTTTTCATGTACCAAACCTCTCTTACATCCAAAAAGTGATTACGCTGTCTTATTGTATTCAAAATACCGAAAACTGCTTCCATATCAATTATGACCTAAATCCATTCAACTACGAAACTTTGAATATTCTGTCTTATTGGATTCTAAATTCACCAAACGGATTTTCTCTATCGAACTAAATCGAATTCACTTCATTTCTTTCAATCATCTGCATGGATCTTCAATTAGAAAACACCCATACATATCTACCGTATCTGGTTAAAACACAACATAACCACCAATCTCACTCTATAATCGATGTGCTCTGCAAATCGAAATACCTACCCATCCTCACCGCTGATGCTCCAGTATATGTGGATACTCTGAAAGCATTATGGAATAAAGTCGGGTGTCTCAAAAACGACAAAAAGCCTTATGCAATTGTCTCCAAGATTGGAAATACAGATATCGAGATAATCCCACAATCCATCTGCACTACATTCTCTCTAAACGATTTGCAAGTTAATAATTCTTTTCTGAAAAATGAACTTCACACAGAGTTCATTGAGAGGGGATATGAGGGTCAATTGACAGCCTCAACAATTTTCAAACCAAAGTTTCCCCCACCAATGAAGTTTTTTTCATACACCCTTCTTATATGTCTATCTACAAAGACAACATCATTTAATGAGATACCTTTGAAAACATCGTATATGGGATGCAATTTTAACGGACATTGATTACAATTATCCCATACAGTATTTACTGATTTAGTATCCAATGTGAAGGCTATAAAATCTAGATCTAATAATGTTTTCCTACTATATACAATATTGTTGTCCTTTTGCTTACAAATTTGCCTGATAATGATTTTAGAAAAAGTGTACCTATTATAATTAACAGCCTATCGAATGAAACTTTTACAAGAATGCTGGTCATTAAAGGCCAAGAAAAGATCATTAAAAGTAAAAGTTCTAAAACAAAAACAAAGACTGATGCTTCAACATATGTTGTTGTAACATCTGTTGCTGAGCCGACTGCTGCTAGTGAAAATGAAACCACAACCAATGCTATGGAACCCATTCCAGTGATTTCAATAAAGAAACCACCATTAAAAAAGCACAGCAAAAAGAAGACAAAAAGCGTATCTCTGGAAGTTGAGATACCAAAGGAAACTACTTCAGCGACACAAGAGCAGCAAACAACATCTGTTGATGCTTCCTCTTAGTAGATGGAAATAACATCAATCATAGATATTGTTAATGTATCCTCTCAATATGATCATTTTGTAATTCAAGGACACATACAACATGACCTAGATTATTCACTTATACATTTGTTTAAAAGTCCTTCTCCCAGAGTTGGGTCTATTTTAACTCAACCACAATTTCCCTTACATGCATCACCTCTCATTCCACCTACTTTTAATTCATTGTTTGAGGCAATTGATAAATCTCAGGCTGAAAACAGTTCCTCTCAATCACCCATCATTGAGAATATACAACCAGAAGAGACTATTCCTGAAAAAAGTCAATTTGCTAGCCCACATGCAAAGAAGACCACGCCCTTTGAATTGCAAGTAAATATTGTTGGTAGTTCAAATGAAGTAGCCACTACAAATGCGGAGACAACTGTTTCACAGTTGGAAAGCGGTTACACAAATCAGAGTTCCTTGAAGGAAACAACAGTTGAGCCTACAATTGTAAGCTCCGTTCCAGTTGGAAGTCCCCAGGATCAAGAAACATGTCCAGTTGCTGATAACATTGAAACAAATACAACCACAATTGGTAGGAATCCAGATGATCCTGTTAATTTAGCCGATGCTTTAAAATATTAGAATTTGTCGGACAGGGTCACTAAACTTGAAGCCTCATTTGAAGCAATAAAGGAAATGATCCAAGAGAAAACAATCGAGCTTGCCATTGAACTCTAGAAATCAATTGAGACAGTTATCCAGGCTCAACAAAAATTAGTGGAAATCCAACATAATTCTAATATGGAGTTGATAAATAACAAACTGGAAGCTTTATACAAGGATATTGAAGCTGATATGAAAGCGATAAGAGATCATTTGCTAAGGATAACCGGCTTTGCCCCTAGTTTTGTTTTTCAAACAGACCTTGTTGATGATCATGAAACCAAAAAGGGGGAGAAAGATCAAACATCTGAGATGCAAACATCCAGGGCCGGCCCAAGGGTAAGTGAAAACAAGCTAGGGCTTTGGGCCCCCAAATTTTTAGGGCCCAATTTAAAAAAAAAAAGAAGCAGATATATGTATATAATATTTAGTTGCATCAACAACAACAATAATTTGTTTGTAGTCTGGTGGTAAAGTTGGTTTCCTTTCATGGGTTTGTTTGGGGTTCGATTCCTAGGAAGCAGAAATCCAATTTTTTTTTAATGAATAGAGGCCTCAAATTTTTATTTCGCTTTAGGCCCCTAATACCGTTGAGCCGGCCCTGCAAACATCTAATAAACCAACTTCTACTACAGTGACAACCACTGCTAAACAGGAACCAAAACAATTCACTACTGTTTCTTCTGCCCAAACCATTAAAACCACAACATCTCTTGGCATTGAAAATATACCAACAAATGTTTCCAGCATAGCTGCCCTTATAACCTTCTCAACAACTTGCCAACCACAGCAAACACCAACGAAAACACCAACTTTTGATAACACCACTGCTAGATAATCAACTGCTGTATTTTGTACACTACCCACTGAAACCACAACCACATCACCCATCACCACTACAAGTCCCATTAGACAATCCACAACATTGCCACATGAAGCACCAATCCAGATAACATCTGTTGGCACTAAATGTAAAGTAATAAATGTTCCCAGCATAACTGCCCTTATACTATTCCAAGGACCAACATATGTTACAACAACATTCGCTATAACCACTGTTAGAGAATCAAGTGGAGTATTTTCTTCACAAACAACTCAAAAAAGAACCACAACAATCACATTTCCCACTACTTTACCTCCATCACCTAAACCCATTCCAACTACCTCTATCCCACCGTTTCTACATCAAACATCCAATACCACCACTACATCAACACACTCATCACAATCATGCAACCTACCACCATTATCTACTCAGTTTCCTCTTGAAATCGTAGCAGTAAAATCTGAGATAGAGTCTTTCTACTTAACAGACGATCTATCATCCCTATATTTCCCGTCTCTTAAAGGTTTTCCCAAACCTAAGAATGTTGATCAGTTTCTAGACATGAAACTCGAACTGGCTACCATGATTATTAGAGAACTATCCAAAGGGAAAGATGAGAAGCACTGCTCAGCGAATCATACAAACACATCTTGACAATCTTAGAAAAATACAACAGTTTACAATGGATCTGAGCAAGTCCATGTCTGAGAAACCTATAATTCCTCTATTTAAGAGTCAACTAAGAGAATAATTCATTGATCATATTTTAAAGCTCAAATTTTACAACGTCACTAAAAGTCAATTTGCTGGTTGGACTTCTGAAGAACTCAAAGCTCAAATACACATAATTGAAGAGTTGCTTAAACAGCGTAATCAGAAAGTAACTCCACCTAACTCGAAGAAGGATAAGGAAAGTGATTCTGAAAAGGCTTTAAACTTAAAGAGAATGAAGCAAGAGTTAGTTGTCGTAAAATATGGTCACATGAAATCTGTTGCTAGATGGTCTGAATTACTTTTGGTTGAAACCTACAAACTACTGGAGAAAAATAGAGAAAAGGATCCAACTCTCCCTAGAAATCCAGTTTATCCTGATGAAAAGGAACCTCCTCAACAGACCCTTGCACAGAAATGTAGGTCCTCAGCAAAAAAATATTACCAGATATACTATCAAACAAACAAAAAAGCTGAAGACAGATGATTAATTGACAGATGAGATAAAAAGTCTGTTGAAGACTAAATAACTGATTTCCTGGAAAATTTGTTGTTTGTAGTAGAACAGTTGTTAACATAACATATGTTATATTTTGATGATATATCAAAATTATACTTTAATTAAAACATTTTCCTACTTAATCGTACCGCAGAGCTTTCCATAATTAGTTATTATCATACATTTACTTTCCACCTATTGTATCAACAGATGTTTACTAACAGTTGTTTCTCGAGACTATTTGAGAGTGTGTAACAGATGTTATGTACTTGATAAAACATCAATTTTAAAAACATCTAAACTCTAATTAATCTGATAATATTTACTTTGGTTAACTACATGAAAATAAAATACTAAATGTTTTATGCCAACTAATGATAATATTCATAGTAATCAAGTTCAAGTCCAAAAGTCATGACTTGAAATTAAATACTATCTTACAAAATGTTAATTATGTTCTCTTAAAACTGATATACACATGTTTCAAATTTAAACATTCCCAAAAATAAGTCTGTCTACTAAAGTTTCATAAAACATGTTACTTCACAACCACCTAACTTTTGATCTTAGATAATTTATTCCGGGTTTTTTTGCAGGTAGAGGATAGCTCACCGACATTTAAGATATCACCATTTTCAACACTTCTTTTTCCATTGGGGCTTTTACCAGAATCCTTTAAAGCTTCAATGATGGAAGAGTTAGCGGTAACAGACACAACATCCTTGAAACAAATCACAAAAAACTATTGAACTGTTAAAATGAAGAAAACAAACTATGTCAACAGCTTAAAGCACTTGCAAAAATACATACTCACCTTCGACAAGACTTGGCAACCCCCATGCAAAGATTCATAATGGTTAACACACTTGAATTCACCATCTCCCTAACTGACCTAAGAAATGCTCATACACAAACAAAATAATAATAACAATCTTTGCAACCACAACTCAAAAGTAAATGCATATTACAAATGACACTAATTAAATACCTCTCCAGCATTATCATCTTCATTATCATTGGCCGCAACCAACTCAGCATTTATAACGGGATCATCACATATTTTCTGGATAGTGTACACACGGTAGTCATTTTTGAGATTGTATTCAGAAACTTCAATCTTGAAAGCTAGCAGCTTATCAACCAACCAAAATAATTCATGAGGCAAACCTTCATTATCATCCAGCTTCAACGGTTTTTCCCTTATGTCACTTGCAGATGAACGGACAATACTCGACACATCTCTATCAAACAACACAAACGATACACTACCACTCTCATCCTAAACCCTCACTTGTACCTTGAACCTGAAATAGATAACTTACAATAAGTTGAATGAAATGATATGAAACTTGAACAAAGTGTAAAAAACATTTTTTTCCCATGCTGTATAATAGTCATCACATGCTTAGTAGCCATGTTATTAGAAATGAGGTTATTAAACAGTATTGCATAATCATTTAATATGGTACATCGTAAAATGGTACCTCTACACGCAAACAATAAATTTAAGGTTGTAAATACATATATAAAAAGGGAAACTCAAGATTTGATATGCCTCATTTATTACATCACTAAATGAGGTAGAACTCCAAAATAATATAGTACTTGAGGAGTATATTGTTGATTTAATTTTTTACACCACTTCATTAATTCTTGCCATTTATTACACAATTGATTGTAGGGTATTAACTTTTGGAAACATAAGAATAAACAAAATCTATAACAATATAAAGCAATACTTACTCCAAATTTTTAAGATCAAAGTTCATCCGTTTGGTTTTTTTTGGAGCTTGTAAAAACACATCCAAATCACCACACCAAATCACACTACTAGCAACATCTGTAGCAAAAATAAAAAAAATATAACTCTATCAAAAATATATACAACTTAAAGCATCAAAAACTTCAGTAAACTGTTTTTTGAACTTTATTGTAACAAAAAGAATGAATAATAGACCAACTAACAGTCAATGGTTCCTTTGCTTATCCATTTAGAATATCTTTAAAAGGAATGAACCTAAACCCATACTCAAGACCTTCTGATCCATCAACATGCCTGACAATAGTACAACGATAAAAATTATTTTAAAATCATGTGCAACAACACTGTAGGGGTCCTTGTTTTCACTAACCCCGAATTTGGATAGAATAATATCATCCTCATGAAGTTGACTATCAAAAACTTGCACCAAATAACCTTTAATACAAACTTGAACCTATCACTCTGAAAATAACCATAAACAAAAGATCAAGATAAATGACAGCAGCTTGAATCTTATAACCATATGATATGATGAAGATAAGAGAACAACATGAACCTCAAACAAAAAAAATATAAACATAAACAATCACACTTATGACGTTACCTTCTCATCAATCAATATGAGCTCCATCTTAAAATTTTGCTTTGATTTACGTATAAATCGTCCCTTCATATTCCACATATCTTTGGCTGGGTTTAGGTCGCAAATAAAACTAAGATTATTGTTCTCCGCCTCCATTGACATGCTTTCAAAAAATTTATTTATTTATCTAGATGAGAAGATGGTTAGGAGAAACTTTGTATAAATTTAAAACTGATTTTATAGAGGGTTGTATTAGTTATGTGCTTATGTGGTTATACTTATAAAGAAAACTTATTGTTATGATAACGACGGTAACATAATTAATGAACCACGATTCCCTATGTTAATTTAAAACTTTCTCTCTTAAAAGTTCAAAAGTTAGGAGCTTTAACAACTGCCAACAGATGTGTATAACATCTGATTCTTAAAAGGGAAGCTTAATTATTGGTCTGAACATCTGTTCGTTACCCGAGATCAACAAACAGATGTTGCTGACCTCAACAGTGTTACATTAACGAATCGTCCACATATTTTTCTGAATATTTTAAGCTGATAAATGACATCATTTTTCGCATCACACAAGTATTTGTAGTCCCAAAATGCTAGATCTTAAGTGTGCACTAGATTGTTATCAACTAGAAACACCTATTTGTTAGGTGTTTTAGTTGATTAATCTATGAAAACTAAAAGAACTAGATGAATATTGTAAGAACCGACACACAAGAAACATAAAGACACGATTCCATTAAAGATTCAGCTTCAAACAACCATGGAATGATACAAGTTCGCACTACACAGAATAAGTTCGCACCTTTACTACTTGTGCTCTCAAAGATACATTCAAAACCCTAACCCTAGCTGCACAAATGAGCTACTATTTATAGGGGAATGCTGAAGACTGCGAACTTAACATTAAGTTCGCAGCCGCCATCATTTAAGTGCGCAGACTAGGGTTTCCTTGCTATAACTATGCTGTAATTACACATTTAACCCTCCAACACTAACAAACAACTAAACATGGTTAAACCTGGTAACTGTGGTCTCATTTTAACCCAACAATACTCCCCCTAGATCACAGCTACCAGTGCTACACAATCAATCTATCTCGACATCACTCAACTCCCCCTCTTCTCTTGCTTGACGTGCCGGGAGTGCTTGAACTATGCTTTCTTCAATGATTGGATCTTCAGGAGGTGGCTCTTGAATGAACAACTCAGCTAGATCTACAGTTGTTTGATCTTGCTGAGTCTCTGGAGCTGTGCTTGGAGAGACTGGTGGTACCTGTGAAGGCTCAGGATCAAGATCAACTGTTGCTGGAGAAGCTTGTGTTTGAACCTCTGGAGTTGCTTCAGCTTCTGATTTCTTTGCAGCAGCAGCAGCAACAGCAGCAGCTAGCGCTCTGTCATCTTTCGCTTTGTCGGCTGCGTTGATCTTTGCCACCAGATCGATCAGTTCTTGCTTTCTCTTCAGTGCTCTTTCCACAGCCCGTCTAAACAAAACAGCTTCCTCAAACAACGCATTTCCAGCACCAACATTTATCTGATTAGCAAAGAGAGTAGTTAGATCAGATGGATTCAAAGCAAACACGTCCACTGGATCAACTATTCTCAATGCTTCTGTGTCATCTCTCAGTTTAATCACGGCTTCACCGGTTCTGCTGTCGTAAAACCACTTCTTGAAGTCTGCCAGAAGCACAGGAAGCTCAGGACGAATGGGAACCCTAGTGACGACATCTGGAGGGTCTATCACATAAGTTATCATTCCCCGTCCAGTGGCAGGATCAATCCTTTTCTTCGACATCCTTCGCCTTGGCTTTTGTGGCTTCCATTCTTTGAAATCACGTGCACATTCATCTTCAATATACACAGACACCATGTTAGCATTGGAACACCCAGAGTGGTTCAGAAAAGGAGTTCTGCACATCTCTCGTATGTCCCATCTTGGAAGGGACTTCAAATTCGGTCTTCCCTTAAAATACTGAATGACGCCTCCCCTTCGCTTTACAAAGAAGAGACGTTTGAACCCATCGTATCCCCAGCAGACAACTCTTTCCTGATGAGAAGCACGAGTATGGTGAATAGTCTGGTGCAACGCAGGAATGGTGATTGGCCTTCTTGGAAACCAACTAGCTTTCTCAGGATCCAATACATACCCATCATCCATTTCATACACAGTCTTTTCCCCCGCACCGATTTCTACAAACGTTTCTGGCATCTCGTCTTCGCTTATCTCATCTACATCACTCTCTTCCTCCTTTCTCTCTTTCTCCTTTTCTTCTTCCATAAATTTTCCGAAATCAAAGACCTCATCAAATGTCAACTTTGGAGTATCGGTACCCTGAGTCTTTAACTCCTGAAGCATATCAAACATCTTCATCTGGACCTCAGTCTGAAACTTAATCAAATAGCGCTGATCTTTGACCACCTTTTCAAGACTTCGGTTCTTATGCTTCAACTTCTTCAGCTTCTTTCTCAACTCCAGATTATTATAGATTTGATTCTTCAGCATACAGATTTCCTTGGCGGCATTCTTTCCCACCTCCTTAGATAACTTCTCATACAATTCCTGATGCACCGGTTTTTGACGAGATGCACCAGGAACAGAAGATGATGGTACTGATTGTTTCTTTGCTGGCGGCTTGGGAATGGGTGGTCTGTCAGAGGAAGGGCCAGGCCTAGCAGTAGAGGGCCCTGGCCTGGCAGTGGAAGGCCCAGGTTGACCCTCCATACCAAACATCTGTTCAAGAATAGCTTCATTCTCCTCATCTTCTTCAGTCATAACCCTTGGCCTCTCAGACTCGGGCAACTGTTCTCTCCTCCTTCTTCTTTCTGCCTTTGCAATTTCAGCATTCTGTCTGGCAGCCTCAGCTATTTCAAGTTCCTCGGGAGTCAATGATTCTCTCCCTTCTTGTAGTAAACCCGTAGGCCTGTTTCTTTTGGTCGGCCTCTGAGGAACTGGATCAGATGCTGCCCTTTTACCAACAGATCTTTCACGGGCAACTTCTTCAGCAGTGTGCTGAGGAACAGTAGTAGCAGGTACAGTAGGAGTAGGTTCAGTAGAAGCTGGCTCAGTATGTTCAGGTTCAGTTGCAGCTGGTTGTTGAGTTCTAGCAGTATATTGTCGTCTTCTCTTCATCTCACTAAAAAGCTTCATGACAACTGGATAGCGTTGAGCAGAGTACATGCTTTCCAGCATCGGTTCCCAATCCGGTGTGTTGCACTCAGTAAAGAATCGTGCACCCTTGGCAAAACCGTATTTATCACCAAGGGGCAGATCCTCGTGCTGCGAGTTAATCATCATCTGAACAAACCGAGGATACATCGTCCATTTCTTCTTTGTATCTTGCGCATTCCTCACCATGCAATCAAATACCAATCCCGACAGATTGAAAGGCTCATTCTTGCAAATCTTGATCATGGCTGTTGCCCAGTCGGGACTGAGTGCATTATAACCCCCTTTTCGGTGACATAGAGACATCAGGAATACATGACAGATAAGCTTCCAGTCTCTGGTTAAATGACTCTTCTTGATATCACCTCTGGCATCGAAGTCTCCTTTGTATCCAAAGTTTAAGAACTCTTGATGGATCACAGTCTTCGGTAAAGATCTGACAGTTTCTGGTCGATCCTGAAATCTTAGAACCTGTCTCACTGTGTCCTCTGTGATGATAACTGCCTTGTTTCTGACTGTGGCTTTGATTCTCTTGACTCGAGCCACTGTTTCCACTCTTGCAGATCTCCAGAAGTCTTCGATGTGAGAACTGTAGACTTCAACTTGCTGCTCGACTGCATATCCGATCCTGCTTCTCCTGATCCAGGCAACTACGTCCCGAAACTTTGAATCGTCAGTTTCTAGAATGATCGCCTGGTTGTGCATTCCACGAGGATCCCATTCAAGAGCCATCTGTTTTGGACACGTGCACGAAAATTAAGTTAGAATTTTGATTTTGAATTTTGACTAATGACAGACATTTCATTTTCTTTGACGGACGACGTACTTAGACTAGGTTTGATTTTAAGTTGGTTTTACGTGTGTTATTTACTATATGGATTAGATTTTAACGTGTATATGATTTGTTTCGTTTTCCAAATTAATAGTCATTTAAGTCCAGTTACGGTTCAAGTTACGTAGTCCAGTCAAATGTCCTGAAAGGTCAAGTCAAAGGTCAATCATTTTGGTCCAAAATCAAGTTCACACATTAAGTTCGCAGTCCAAATCAGGAATGAGCACCAGCTGCTTGGTACGCAGTCACCAGGTCAGGTTGTAACCTAAGTGCGCAGTCTGGTACTCGGGCATGGTAACGGCTAGGGAAGTGTGATCTGGTCTGCGTACTAGACTAGTACGCAGCCACCTAAACCTTCGTTTAGGATTTTAAGTTCACACCAAGTTCGCAGTTACATTAGGGTTTTGATGCTTGAATCATATGAGGCAAGTGCGCACTCATATGAAACAAGTGCGCAGATATTCAAGTTTTCAGGTACGCAGTTCATCTAAACCCCAACAATCAAACTGATTTTATCAATGATTCAATCTCAGATCCTGTGAATACAAAGAAATTAGTTAAAATCATTGAAAACAACCTTTTAATAACACAATCCAACAGAAAAAACAACAGATGGAATGGATTAAAGACGGTGGAACAAGGTGGTTTGGTGGTGGTTTTGTTGGTGGTTTGGAAGAAGGACGACGGCTGTGATGGTGATGATAAATTTAGGGTTTGTGAATTTTGAATAAAAAGTTAAAAAGGAAAATGTTACTGTGTATTTATAGGGGTTAAGTTTGGGCCGCGTACTTGACATTTAAGTGCGCAGGCCCAAGAGCCCAGTCAAGTACGCGAGCCCAAATAAGAGTTTTAAAGAAGGCATTTTAGGTGCGCAGGCCCAATTAAGAGTTTTTTAATGAAAGCTTTTAAGTGCGCAGGCCCACAATCAACAAAATAGCCTTTTTAACCAAAGATTTGAGTTTAGAGATCAACCGTTTCTCACCTTTTGCATCAAGATCATACTAGTCATACCTGCCAGACAACGTTTCAACTTTCCGTTGGATAGCTGCAGCCCAAGAAAAACTGTCGGTATATTTGTCCACTTAAATCCATGCCTCTCGTCTTTCAACAAGCTTTATATGATGATCTTTATCATGTTTTGGTAATATTGACGACATGTTAATGGACCCCACTTGTGCCAGGTGTAAGCCTACCAATCCTCAAGGTTTATTGAGATATAATGATGAGAGCTTCAGGTCTATGTTTCCATAAGCAGAGAAGATGATCATTATGTCAATCAGATGATGAGAGCTTCAGGTCTATGTTCCCATAACAAAGAAGATGATCATCTGATTGCTTTTTGAGCTATCTATATGTTTGCACGTCACTAACATTGCGTGTCTTTTGTTGCTCATTTTGATTTTAATGGCCCCGCTTTGGTAGCTTGCACTCTTAGGTGTCTTTTGATTGCTTATGCACAAAATTTTCTGTGTCTTTTGATCTCTCAACCTGTGTATGACCGGACTCAGCTTGTGCAAGCCTGAAGCACAGTGGGAATCCAGCACCTCGTGTAGACTTTTAGTTTGTCATCTTTTAGCAGTCTACTCAATTCCAGGCTGAATCTACCGACATGTCGTTGCTTGAAGCCACAACGTCCTCTGGGTCCTATTCACATGCTGACAAATATGATTAGATCCTATCATTTCTTGATTGTTTTTCAAAAAGTTTTTAAAACTTGCAAATTCAGGGATCTACCGGTTTATTTCTCCCCCAAAAATCTTTATTTTATTTTAAAACATAAGATTTTTCTATAATTTATTCATAAAGTAAAGTTTTTTTTTTTTTTTTTTTTTTTTTTTTTAAATCATTCGAAGTTGATCATTTCTAACCAAGTCACCAACTGACGAAAACGGGTTTTGTCGAAAGCTTTGGTAAAGATATCTGCCTTTTGATCAGCAGTATCGATAGGCAACACCTGTATGTACCCCTTGTCGTGCGCATCGCGAATTGAATGAATCCGAATTTCAATATGTTTTGTTTTTGAATGATCAATTGGATTCTTCACGATGTCACGACAGGCATCATTATCAATGTAGATAGGGGTTCTCATGATATTCAAACCGTAATCCAACAGCTGATTTTGGATCCACAACACCTGACAGCAACAACTGGATGCGGCTGTGTACTCAGCTTGAGCAGTAGATATCGACACAGTGGTCTGCTTCTTGCTTTGCCATGACACGAGCCGGTTCCCCAGAAATTGACAGCCACCAGAGACAGACTTTCGGTCAATCCTGCAACCTGCATGATCACTATCAGAGTACGCAATTAGGTCAAAATTGTCACTCTTAGGATACCATAAACCAAGTTTTGGTGTTCCTTTGAGGTAGCGGAAGATTCTTTTGACTGCAGTCTCATGAGATTGCTTTGGATTTGACTGAAAGCGGGCACAGCATCCAACTGCCCACATGATGTCCGGTCTGCTAGCTGTAAGATACATCAAGGAGCCAATCATAGAACGGTAAGTGTGCGGGTTCACAGAAGGTCCTTCAAGATCTGGTACAAGTGTTGTTTGAGCTGCAAAAGGAGTGTTGGACGGTTTGCAATCTGACAGGTTGTACTTCGCCAGAATGTCTCTTGTGTATTTAGCTTGATGAATGAGAATACCGTCTTCCTTTTGTTGAACTTCAAGACCTAAGAAAAATGATAGTTCTCCCATCATGCTCATTTCAAATTGAGACTTCATGATGCTTTCAAATTCCCTGCACAAATTTTCGTCAGTTGAACCAAAGATAATATCATCAACATAAATCTGAACAAGGATAGAATGTTTGTTGACTTCTTTGGTGAACAAGGTCATGTCGATCTTCCCTCTCGTGTATCCATTTTGCAACAGATATGAGGACAAGGTCTCATACCAAGCTCTAGGAGCTTGATGGAGACCATAGAGAGCCTTGTCCAATTTGTAGTATCTGTTTGGATGATGAGGGTCTTCGAATCCGGGCGGTTGGCACACATAGACTTCTTCTTTGATTTTCCCATATAAGAAAGCGCTCTTCACGTCCATCTGAAAGACTTTAAAATTTCGATATGAAGCATATGCCAAGAAGATGCGTATGGCTTCAAGTCGAGCGACTGGAGCGAAGACTTCCTCATAATCAATCCCCTCCTGCTGACGAAATCCTTGAACAACCAGACGAGCTTTGTTCTTGATTACCACGCCACGTTCATCCATCTTGTTGCGAAAAACCCATCTTGTCCCAATAGGATATTTTCCTTCAGGCAGATCAACGAGCTCCCACACTTTGAGCTTTCTGAACTGAAATAGTTCTTCCTGCATGGCCTCAACCCAGCTTGCATCTCTAACTGCATCTTCAATGCTGAAGGGAACGGTTTGAGACAGGAAAGCTGAGAGAGCGGTGTTGAGCTTGTCTGTCTGATTTCTGGTAAGAACACCCTCACTGATTGGTCCAATGACATTTTCAATTGGATGGTTCTTAGAAGATTTAAATCCCATATTTTCTTCTTCTTGCACTTGAAGAGGAAGGTTCGAAAGATGATCTCCAGGTGTAGAAGAACTGGATGGATCATTTACAGACTGCTGATTTGAATGTGCTCCTTCAGCATTTGACGTGCTTTCAGGAGTGTTAGAGGTTTCAGCAGTAGTATCACCAATATTAAGTTGAGGAACAATAGGATCAGCAACCAGAGGAGAGAAACGGGTGGTAAACGGTGCGACTTCATCATCAGAAGAGTAGAGAATATTTCCAAACGGAGAAGAGCTTGTGGCTTGATTTTCAGGAGCTGGTTCTGCATGAGCTTGCTGTTCAGGAATGACAAAGTGATTGAACACAACATCCACATCAAAGAACCAGTCAGGACCGGTTCCAACGTTGGTGGAGTTGGATTCTTGCCAGTCAACATAAAAGGATTCCAGAACCATCTTGGTGCGTTTGTTGTATACTCGATAAGCTTTTTGACTAGACGAGTATCCAACAAAGAAACATTCGTCTCCAACAGCATCAAACTTCATGATGTTCTCAAAGTTGTTTAGAAGAGTGCAAGAACATCCAAACGGCCTGAAATAATCAATGAGAGGTTTCCTTTTGAAAAGCAATTCATAAGCTGTTTTCCCGCGAGGCTTGACAATCAAGACCCTGTTAAGAACATAACAGGCGGTATTCACAGCTTCTGCCCAGAAGATGATCGGTAACTTAGAGTCAATGAGCATGGTTCTGGCAGCTTCAATAAGCGTACGATTCTTCCTTTCAGCCACTCCATTTTGCTGAGGAGTCCTTGTAGCACTATATTGGAGATGAATTCCCTTCCCGCTGCAGAACGACACGAAAGTTTGGTTCTTGAATTCTGTTCCATGATCACTTCTGATTGACTTTACTTTCAACTTGATTATATTCTCGATCAAGGGAACGAACAGCATCAAGGTCTCAGCAGCCTCACTCTTGAATTCCAGAAAGTACACCCATGTGAAGCGAGAGTAGTCATCTGTAATCACCAAACAGTAAGACTTTTTACCCAAGCTCTTTACACTAATAGGACCGAAAAGATCCATATGTAATAATTGAAGAGGTGAGTCAATTGAGTTCACTGTTTTGGACTTGTGCGATTTCTTATGTTGTTTACCTTTGGCACATGCTAAACATTTTTCAGAAAAGGGGAATTCCTTAGAAGGAAGACCTCTGACTAGATTAAGTTTAGAAAGTTTGTTTATGTTTTTAAAGTTAACATGACCTAATCGCCTGTGCCATAACAGTGACTCTGACTCGGATGCCTTTGACAGTAGACAAGTCATTGGTTGTTCAGACTTGGCATCCCTCATGTTTATCACATAAGTATTGTTTTGTCTGGGGGCTTTTAGCATGATCATGTTAGTGGATGGTTTAAATCCTGGCTTTAGGAAGATGCATTCCATGTCGTTAAACAACACTGAGATTCCTTTGTCACAGACTTGTGATACACTCAAAAGATTGTAGCACAGTTCTGGAACATAGTTGACGTCCTCAAGTGTTAGTGCGTCAGAGACTACATCTCCTATGCCAACGATCTTTCCACCCTTCTCATTTCCAGCAAACGCTACAAACTCTCCATCAATGAACCGATAGTTCTTGAGGAGTTCTTTCAATCCTGTCATATGTCTTGAAGCGCCGCTGTCGACATGCCATAGATATCTCATGAGAGCTATCAGCCATTTTTGTAATTTATTCTGCACATACAAAAACAAAAGAGAAACAAAGCTAAACTAAAGAAAATCTATGTACAGTGGAAATTCTGCCTGAAACTTAAGTAACTTTGGGGATCCAAGTTTGTTTAAGTTTTGATCTGTCATGGTTTTCTCCCAAAGTTGACTCTTGTTTCTTCCAAATTTGTGTATTTTTAACAAAACTTTTTACGGTTTCTTGAAGATTTTTTAATTGATCCGAAAAAGAGTTTTGTGTTTTGACATCTTTTTGTGATTTAGGTTTTATGTGACAGTTCTTGACCACATGACCCTCTTTTCCACATCTGAAGCATTTAGAATGCTTAGGCTTGATCTTAGGAGAAGATCTGGACGATGATGGTTGTGATGTTCTTTTCTTGATCTTGGTTGATCCTGAGCTTTCGGTTGAGCTTGATTCTTCCCTGTTGCTACTTGATTCTTCATTGAAGTCCTGATTAGTTAAGCTGCAGCTGCTCTCTGTATCACTCAGTGATTCTTCAGAACTTGAGGTACCTGTTTCACTTTGTGATTCTTCAGAACATGATACATCTGTGGATGAGGGGATAAATTCTGGGATTTCCTCAGTGAGAAATTTCCCAAACCTGTTACGCTTAAGTTCTGGCACAAACACAGATGGTTTGACCACATGATTATCATCAGAGAATGCAGCATTAAGATCAACACACACAGGAATAGCATTGTCAACACAAACATTAGATCGTTTGATAGGAGACTTCCTATCATCGGGAGCCATAGCCCCTTTCAAATCAAGTTTACAGTCATCCAGCCTAGTTAAACTATTACAGTCATCCATCCTAGGCAAACTATTACAGTCATCAGATTTAGTTAAAGTTTTACATTCATCCAAAATAAAATTGTTTTTCGAATTTTCATTGTTCCAGATAAACCAATTCACTGTTGAGTAATTGGCACCCGGATGTCCTAAACCCACTGTCTGGCCACCACAACACACATCATCCTCCACCTGAGCCTGTTGGGTCACATCTGCAGTACTTTTACTTATGTTAGTATTTGACTCAGATTCATCACATTTATTTTCAAAAAGGTCATTTTTTGGATGAGGTGATGGAATGGGTATGTATTCACTTTGGCTCAAGGGTAAGAATAGAGATCTTTCGATTCCATTTTTATCCTTATACCCAATTCCATCCTTTACGAATGATTGTCTTCCACATTCGATTATATCAGCTTGAGCCCGTTTGCTCACATTCCATTTATCCACAACAATTTGAAGACGAGTTGTCTCATTTCTAGATTTCTCTAGTTTTGAGGTTAAATCGTTTATCAGAAAATCTTTCTTAAGCACAAATTCTTTTAAAGTTTGCATTTCAGCTAGAGTTGCATTTAACTTTCGCTGATATGCCCACTCGTTTTCTTTCATTTCAGTATTTATTTTACGAATGTCATCCATTTCTCTTAAGACTCGTCTGTTGTGTGATAAACAGTATGCGACAGCTGTAACACACCTAGGTGAGCACAGTTTAGATTTAATTTCTAAAGGAATATTTACCATGTCCCTTTCCTCAGCTTTCTTAGAGGAACTCTTCACCTCCTCAGCGACCTTCTCAGATGAAGTCTTCTCAGCAATCAGCGCCTCCTCTCTCTTCTCATCATTCACCTTCTCATCAGTCAACACACTCTTCAACCCAGCATACTTCTGCATTTCCCCTTTTAGAACCTCAGCAGACGATCCTTCAACAGAGTTTGCACCGCTTGAAGATTTGGTGCAGATTGTGGCCATCAGGGCTTTGTTAACTTCAACCTCAGCAGCGGCAGCCTCTTCTCCCCAGTCGAAGTCTTCAACAACCAAGGCCTTTTGTGGCTCCTTATCATTTCCTTCATTGCCATCGGTTATGGCCACCAACCTCTTTGCAGGCTTAATTTCAGCTTGGTTCAGTGTGGGGCATTCGTACTTGAAATGCCCGAGGACCTTGCAGTTGTAGCACCTGATCTTGGACTTATCAAACCCAGCCTTTCCCATACCAACTCTTCTCCCGGTTCTATCTTGGAAACGCTTCACTCGTAAAGTGATCATAGCCATCTGCCATTTCAGATCCATCTCTTCCATGTCATCCGGGTCAACCTGATACATATCCTCTGGGGACATCATGTCATTTTTAATCTCTCCCGTCTTCAACGCTTCAAAACTGCTCATGAAAGAGTTGAACAGTTCCACATGTTCAGCAGCCAGTTTAGCAGCCTGTGGAGTTAGAGTCTTTGCAGCCCTTTCAGGATACATTGGGGCTTTCCCAGAACTTGAACTACCCATCCCTGCAGAATCAACATACGAATGCAACGAACTTGAACTCATATCACCGATTGGGGCCATCAAGGCCAGATTCTTCATAGCACCACTGGAAGTCACCTTCGGGACAGTCTGATTCATTTCTCTTTTAGTGATGTCCATCTCAAATGATTTCAGAGTGTTAATGAGATCTGCCAAAGTAGACTGAGCATCCAGGTAGTCCTTTTTGATCAACATACACTGGACACTCCACTCCTTTGGGAGAGAATCGAGCAGCTTCTTGATAGAGTTGCGGTTGTTCACATGAATACCCGCTTTCTTCATCTTGGTCAGCAAATTCATGAACCTGTCAATGTGTGAAGACAGGCTCTCACCCCGGATACTTCCAAACATATCGTACTCCTTCTGAATCATATCTTGTTTGTTTTGCCTCATCTCAGCATTGCCTTCATAATACTCACTCAGAGCAAACCACAGATCGTGCGCTGATCCGTATTCTTCAAACATGTTATAAACGTCATTTGACAAAGCCATGGTGAGAGCACCGTAGGCCTTGTGATCTCTCTGCAGCAGTTGTTTGTCGAGATCAGTGTATGTGGTGGGATCAGTGTTGAACACTTCACCAGCATCAGTGGTTCTGGTGGGAATGTGAGGTCCGAGCTGGACTGAGTTCCACTGGGTGTGATCGTTGACGAAGTAGAAAGCTTTCATTCTGTTCTTCCAAGTGCCATAATCTTCTGCACCCATCAACTTGGGAATACGTGTTATAGTACCAGTTTCAAGTTCAGCTTGAGTTATGGGGTTAACTTGGAATGAGTTGTTACCAGACATGATTTATGATTGATTTTAGGTTGATTTTAGATTGATTTTAGGGTTGTGATTGAATTGATTATCAAGTTATAGTCCAAAGTCCTAGAAAAATTCAAACAGTCCTCTAGTACGCAGTTAAGTACGCACTTCAGCTTAAGTTCACAGTTAGCACAAGTTCGCAGTCTAAGTTCGCAGTTCTTGGAAACCTGAAACAGATAAACAGCAAAGATAAGTCCCTGATTCTCCTGATAAGTACGCAGTTCCTGAAGCACACACACTTTGGCTTAAGTTCGCAGTTCAGTCAAGTCAGAGCAGCACAAGTACTCAGTCTTGACTGATCAGCCTGCGCACTTGTACAAGTACGCAGACACTTAAACTCTCGTTTAAGATTTAAGTTCGCAGTAACCCTAGCCAAGTGCTCAGAAAATGCACCTTTTCAGTAAGTTCGCACACCAACTAGAGATTTCAGATAAGTATGCAGAAACCCTAGTTGTGGTGCCAGGAGAGAGAAAGCTATAAAGCCTTGTGTAAATTTAAGTGCTCACACAGACACAAGTGCACACACTTTTGGATTAAGTGCGCAGCTGTGGCTGTTAATAAGTGCACACCTTGAAATATCAAGTATGCAACTTATGAGCTAAGTACTCACTTTTGAAACAAGTACTCACAAGCAAGAAACAAGTTCACACTTATGAGACAAGTACGCAGAAATAAGTGCTCAATGCTTGAAACAAGTACTCAGTTTTTGAGACAAGTACTCAAAATCAAGAAATAAGTTCGCAAATTTTGAGATAAGTTCGCACTCAAGTACGCAGATTCGGCTGTTTATATTTTAAACTTACCAGAAACTAATCCAAGAGATTTTCAATTGTTTTGAAGCTCTTGAATGATGTTTCTACTGAAAATAATAACTTTTAAACACCTTAGAAACACTTTTCACGAGATTTAAAGGCAAAACAATGAAAATATTCAAACTTTGATAAACACTAAACTTTTGAAAAACTTGAAAGTAAAAACTAACAAGGAGGGTTTTGATATCTTTAGATAGATACAATCTCGAGCACAGAGGCTCTGATACCAAATTGTAGTCCCAAAATGCTAGATCTTAAGTGTGCACTAGATTGTTATCAACTAGAAACACCTATTTGTTAGGTGTTTTAGTTGATTAATCTATGAAAACTAAAAGAACTAGATGAATATTGTAAGAACCGACACACAAGAAACATAAAGACACGATTCCATTAAAGATTCAGCTTCAAACAACCATGGAATGATACAAGTTCGCACTACACAGAATAAGTTCGCACCTTTACTACTTGTGCTCTCAAAGATACATTCAAAACCCTAACCCTAGCTGCACAAATGAGCTACTATTTATAGGGGAATGCTGAAGACTGCGAACTTAACATTAAGTTCGCAGCCGCCATCATTTAAGTGCGCAGACTAGGGTTTCCTTGCTATAACTATGCTGTAATTACACATTTAACCCTCCAACACTAACAAACAACTAAACATGGTTAAACCTGGTAACTGTGGTCTCATTTTAACCCAACAGTATTGTTGGCTTATCTCTATGCTTGATAACTCAGCTTTCTTATGTCACTCTAGACTCTCATATTATAATAAGTATAGATAGATAGATATAGATATAGATATGGGGTTTGCTAAACGTACCCACCTCTCATTTATTTTTACTGAATATACTCCTTCCTTAAGTTTTACATTAATACAATTCAAACCTTTTTATTTTTGTAATGTCAATTTTTAATATTTTGTTATCAACTTAAAAAAAAAAGTTTTTTTTATGTTTTATTGAATAATGTTTTATTGATATTTTTTATTGTTTTTTAAAACAATATTTTATTATTTTAAAACTTTTTCGTTTAATTTTCCTAAGAACGTTTTTTTTTATTTTAAATAATGTTTTATTGATATTTTTTAATGTTTTTAAAAAGTTTTTTTATGTTTTATTGAATAATGTTTCTTAACACGTTGACATTGAAAATAATTTAAAACCAATAACTGAGTAGGTTCTATAACTAGGGATTTATGAAGTTTTAGTATTAGTCTCACCAATTCTAACTTTTAAATGGATTAGAAAAAAAAAGATTTCTAAAAACGTCGAAATTCGACAAATATAAAGTGGTATTTTAGGAAAGGGGCCCCATATAGGTAGATGTGTACAAAAAAACTGGTTTTTTAACAACCGATTTAAAAAAACTGTTTTTTAAAAAACTGTTTTTTTTTTTTTTTCAGTTATTCATCACCAAGGAACAATCGGTTTCAAAACCGATTTTTTTTATAAATAAAACCTATTTTTTAAATAAAAAAACCGGTTTCTTTTGGAAAACCGGTTTAATTTAAAAACCGATCCTAACCAGTTTCACCGGTTTGAGCTTTTTGTAATAAAAACCAATTTTAAAACCGGTTCGGTTATTAAAAATCCGATTTTGATCAGGGTAAAAAAACCGGGTTTTTTAAAAACGGTTAACTGGTTTGTACATGTCTACCTGTAGGATATAGATTTTCATTGACGGTGCTCCTAGAAATATCCTTTCCAAACTCGGAAGGCATCTAATCACTGCTTTCTTTCTTTCCACAATTTTCTGTCGTTATGGGTTTGGATTCGTTTGATTATTTCTCGTAAAGATTCTTGGAAGAGAGTAGAAAGACAAAGGATATCATGAAGAGACTAAAGCATGGGGGACTGACGGGTTGAGTATGATGAGATTGGAATAATACTGATGATGATAAGGTGTGTGTGATTAGGGTTAAATTATTTGCCTTTATACCCATGCTTCTTTTCCCACTTGTGTTCTCCGTTGATTGGTTTTTGTGTGAACTTTATATGTATTCGTGATGGACAAACTTTATTTACAACATGCAAAAGGTCAATCAAGAAACACACTATGATAAACATAAAAGATACCAACTTTAAATTCCATAAACGCCCATTTGTATGGTAATCTTTCATATCATCACTGTAGTTTTTTTATTTGGGTGGGGGGTTGATAGCAGAAAGTTTATGAATTTTCTAGGTAACATATTAGAGAATTTAACGTAGTTGCTCCCATATAAACTTAACCAATGTATGTGTAAATACCTAATTTTTTAAGATTTCTCTAAGGCTCTGGTTACTTACACATCCCCTCAATTTAATTGCATAGCCCTCTACGGGTCGTAGAGGGATCCACGGCCCGTAGATGGGCTCTCCACGGGTCGTGGAGCCCTCTACGACCCATAGAGGGATGTGCAAATAATTGGTAATCATTGGGATGAGGCGGAGATATGAAAAAAGAGATGTACGAGTGTTTATGATTGGTTAGAGAGGTAAAGAGGGATGTATATGGGTGTTTGAGATGGGTTAGAGAGCTGAATTTTGATTACTTACTTTTTCTTGTCTACCACTAACATGTCTCCATTCAAATATAATATTCCATACTTCAGATTGTCCATGAGTAAAAGATTAAAAAAAACTTATCAATTTTTCATGCAAGCTTTAAGGAAATTAATATCAATCAATTATTCATGCCTCAAAAATAGGAAATCCAATAACAATCCAATAGGACCGAGGGAATATTATCAAAGTAAAGTGACACATGTTTGTTGACTGACAACTCACCTTGTCTCCCAACTTTAGAGAAAGCATATTCAAATTTTTGGGTTGAACCACCACCACTCGGATCCTACTATATTCGAAAACAATGACCCATCCAAACACAAATGCAGTCAGATACAACATAAGAACTATATTATGGTTGTTAATCCTCAAGAACAAACAATGAACATTATGGTGAATATAAACTCAAATTAATGCATCCAAACGAATATGAACACATGAACATTCAATCCATCGTCAACCACAAGGGCTATACAATCGGATACAACTATGATGATTAACCACCACATGGTCGGATACAAAGACTAAGTGTGGAGTTTGATCTAATGACTAAGTGTGGACTAAGCATCAAGAACAAATAGTTTGAGCCATACATGACCAAGAATAGTCGAATACATAACCAAAAAAATATTTGTTATGTTATTTTATATTTAGAACAAGAATTGTAAAAAAAATTATAAAAAACTATAAAAATATGGTTAAAAAATATAAACAACCATATAGAAAAAATAAATAGGGATCGTAGAGGGCTTTATGGCCCGTATATGGGCCTTCCACGACCCGTAGAGACCTCTAGGGGCCATGGACGAGGCCCTCTAAATGGGCCGCTGAGCTTTCAACGAGCCGTGGAAAAACAAAGCTTCCACAAGAAACTTTGTATTTTTTGAAATAAATTAAAAAAAATCAAAACCTTCCATGAGTCGTAAAGTGCCAAACGGGCCGTATATAAATGTGCCAGCCAAAGTTATGTATGTGGACACTACCAATGATTGACGGTCATTGAGACAATACCTCGTACCATCTACGGCCTATAGAGGTCTTTATGGGCCGTAGATTGTTGAGTTTTAACCCTATGCGGGTCGTGGTGCTCTCTACGACCCGTATAGGGGGTGTATGGAAAAATTCAGAGAATGTGTAGATAATATCATCGCCCTTCTCTAAATACAAAAATTTCTTAGAAGTCCAATACACAGTTTCTCAGATGAATGATAACAAACAAAAGATTACCTCATTCATATAGCAGGGTTCGGGAAGGATAAGATTAGGATAACTCTTACCGCTCTCATTGAGATTTTTGTCTCAAAAAATCTTTTTGGCATTTTTATTTAACAATACACAAATAGGATAAAATGTATACTAGTATAATAGAAAAAAAATAGGACCTAGAGAAAGAATAAAGCTAAGACAAATCAATATGTCTCCTAAAAACCCTTAACCTTTATTCTACACATCCAACGACTCCTACGACGGATGAAAGTGCATGTCTACCAAATCACGCTTAGTCTACGAAATCGGTGGTGTTGTCTGTCTACTCATGTTAACCATAACCCTCTTTTAGAGATGTAAAAAAGAGAATCTCTGAGAAGTAATTTTGTATTAGAATATCAATCAAAGGAATTGAATTATACAAAAGATTAGTTATGTAAGAAGGAAAAAAGTTTGGCAATAGAAACATAGGAGACAAAACTGTTATTATCTGTCAATTGTACATCTATTGTATGGCTGAGTTCATCATATGTTGGCTTAACCACTATAAATTAAACGTATATCCTTTTCAAGAATTTACGAATATTTGTGATGGTTGTTTAAACGAATATAAATGCTTGATATGATAATATTCATCTATAGCTTCAGTGGCTAGGTGCAAAATAGAACTAATTCTATTGGTGAGATTCTGTATTATGTTCTAAGTGATCACCAACTTAAAAGTTATTGGTAATATCTATTGGATGTGAGATTGACACCTCTTAGTAATGAGTCACATAGACTGTAACTAGAGCCAAAACTTTCGTAATCACTAGCCTATCTCCTATCTAACTAAAAGTTTTATTTTATTTAATTTTTATTACTTTCCCAAAAACGAGATCTTTGCTCTATAAATAGAGGCAACATGAGATCTTTCTTTTCATTGAAAGAGAACTTCACCATTCTCTTCCCTCATGTTATCTATCTCGCTTTGTGAGTGGGAGGAAGGTAGTCATGAAGATGGTGTTTGCAGAAGACAAAGAACAATATGCATCTCACTTGTTTGTGTTCTTCTCTCTTAAATATTATCTAGTTATGTTTAGACTCTTGATTATGATCATATACGTGTGAATACATGTGAATTAGTATAGATATAACACTTTTTAGTTATGAGTTGTTATAGTTTTTTGTAACTCGATACTATCTTTTAATATTTGCCATTCAGTTTTGCAGTCAGGCATGTCATCGATGGCCATTTGAAAAAGGTTTATGTATTCGTAGAGATCTAATTAGTTAAGAGGTAGAGATAATGATGGATGTTGACAGAAGATAGAGAGCACAGAGAAGCATGAATTGCATCATTGATATTGCATGTCACTCCTCCGTGCTCTCTATGCTTCTGTCATTACCTATTATTTCCTTCTCCCTCTTACTCTGCATGCGCTCCCATTCTATATGTCACAATCTGGAATAAAAAATGCTGCAAACCTCAATTCATATACATATATGAATTAGTGATCTATGTGTTTGATCCACTTTCAAAAAAAAAATCATTCTTATTTAGTTTGGTATTCTTTATTTGTATTATGTGATTATATATACTTTTTTATTCACTTAAGAATTGTATTTGTAAAGACCTCTAGCGAGAACCTAGTGAATAAGGAGAAACATGTTGCATTTTACATGAATAAGATGTACTAGAATTAAAAATCCACTAGTACCAATTAAGCTTACTAGTTTTTTGCATTATATCTTACAATTTATGCAATCATTGAAGTTACAATCATCATGTTTGAAATACAAATTCCATTGCTTGATTTTTAGCTGAATCAAGATTGTGAGATAGGCCTGTAAACGAACTGAACGTTCATGAACTGTTCGTGAACTGTTCGGCGGGAAGTTCGTTTATGTTCGTTTATTTAAATAAATGAACGAACACGAACACAATATTTTGTTCGTTTAATTAAACGAACGAACATGAACACACGTTGTGTTAGTTCATTTATGTTCATGAACGTTTGTTTATGTTCGTTCATTTATGTTTGTTTATGTTCGTTCAATTGAACTTAACTTTATTTTTATTATTTATTTCCTTTTGTTAAGTAACCTTAATTCATTTGTTCTAAAAACTTAACCCTAACCCTAACATTCTAAACATATCACTTATCAGCCGATCTCCACACTTCACAGCCCCACCCTTCATAGCCGCTCTCCACCCTAACCTTAACGTTCATTTATGTTCATGAATCACTATTAATTTGTTTTTGTTTGTGTTCGTTTATATTGATCATTTGTGTTCGTTTATGTTCATGAACTGTTCGTTTAGGTTTAAATGAACGAGCATAAACGAACACGAACACGATAAATTTCTTAATGAACGAACACGAACACAAAAGTGTGTTCGATTATGTGTTCGTGTTCGTGTTCGGTTAAAGTTAAATGAACAAACACGAATACGCCTGTGTTCGTGTTCGTTCGGTTCGTTTACAGGCCTATTGTAAGACAAGTAAACCGAAGCCTAAAATTGGCTAGGCAGTTTAATTATGTCGTGCTAGGGTACTTATAGTCCTAGGGTTCGCACAAGTTGAGAAACCTAAGAAGACAATATGGAAAATATGTACAACAACATTTATGTTTGGCTAAGAACTTTTGTGCAGATTTATAGCTTTTCAAGCTAACAATGTTGGAGGAGAAACTCTAATCCCTAACACGATTTTAACAGACACAATCCTCAATAAATTTTATTTCCATGTACATATGGTTAGCAATTGATAATGGTTAGGCCGCCCAAAGGGGGGGTTACGGCTCGGGGCCCGGTCCCACCAATGGGCTCGAGATTTTAAAAAATTTACATATATATAGAGGAAGGATCTACACTGTTAGTTGCGAGCACAGGCATAGCAAAATGAATCACTCATTTTTTTTCAATCATATACAACTAAAAAGTAAAAATAAATGTTACAAATCTAATCTTATTGATTTTTACATTGGAATTCAAAAAATAATATGAATAAAATTCAATTTTAATGTAACCTACATATATGTAGGTTAAATAATCTATATGTATGTGGGTTTGTAAAAGACATACGAAAACATTAGTTTGATAGTTTTTTTATGTATATAAAATTAACATATGAATGTAAGAAACATAAAAAAAAATATGAGGTGAAAATTAGGAAATTAAATGATTTGGAGTTGTTCTTTTTGTTCTTGCAATAAATTAATATTCTGAAATGATCCTTCAATAAATTAATATTCTGAAGTTCTATATTTAGAATATATATTTGTTTCTTACAAACGAAAATCCTGTTAATAGAGTTGGAAAAAAAACACCTTAATTTAATGTAAGGGTCCGAAGTTCAGTTCTTGGCTCAAGCACCAAGATCTGTTTTTTTTAATTCATTCAATTTACCGAACTTTTTGGCCCAATTTTTTACATTCGGGTCCTATTTATTATTTTTTGGGTTCTCGGAGGCTACCTGATGATATAATTGTAGTCTGCAAAGGTCTGTCTTTTACATAATGGATGTACTCGGTTACCAAGCATAAGGACCTTTTATGTGGCTTTTAAGGACCTTTTGTGTTGGACGTTTGTAAAATATGGTCTTAAATAAGTAAGTTCTAGAAAATCGTGTCTTAATATTGTTACTTCAACAAAAAAAAGGGAAATTTGACTTCTGTGATTTGGCGATTAGATTGAATTAAACCTATCAAATGTTAAACCAATAAAACCTTAAAGAGAGATATTGATAAAATTCAAGGTTGGATATTTTGATTACAAGATGATCTTTCACGTTATGTGACTAAGGGGCTGTTTGGTAAGCCTCTTAATGAGACTCTGAACCATTCAGTGCAGCGCTGAATGATTCAGCATTCAGCGTGTTTGTTTCAGCTTCTGAATGGAATGGTTAAGGTCGAACCATTAAGATTTGGGATGTTCCTGAACCATTAAGCACTACACTATTAAACACTGAACTAGGCTGAACGTTAATGAGGCTCTCCTACTAATGTGGTACAAGAAAATTAACCATTAAGAGGTCCAACTTAATGATTCAGCACTTAACCATTTAGACCTCTTAATGATTCAGCACTTAATCCACCAAACAGCCCCTAAACTTGAAGAAGTTAATACAGTTATGATAGGATCCGCATCATGATTATTGATAATGAATAATTAATTGAATCATAATGTTAACATCCATGGCTTTCATTTTGCCAATGTGCACCAAAGTTTAAAAAATTTATTTATTTATTTTTTTTTTTTTTTGAAACCCCTTTTTATTTGGTATCGGTACAAGGTTTTTCTTTAGATATGAAAATATGTTACCGCACTTGCATCGAAATGGTACTTTTGGTCATGATATAGCCATATTTCTCTTTATTGTGGAGAACTTTCCAAGCACTTTTTAATATTGGTACATATCCCTTTTTCGTTTTGATAGTTTTCTCAACATCACATTATAAAGTCCATTGAATATGGAATTATCGTAGCAACTACCGGCTCGGTACTAGTATAGTGATCTTTTTCTATATCGTGAAGAACCGAATCAGTACTGTCTTAATATCAGTACCAATACCATATTCGTTTCTATAGTCTTCTCAACATGACAATATAAAATTCATTGAAACTGGAGTTATATTATCAATAAAACATTTATTTGATTTCGTTAGCCTTTCTGTTTCAATACGTACGAACTTCAAACAGGGTCCCAAGGAAACGAACGGGTGTAAACCGTATCCCACGACAGCGTTCAGGCAACCACGACGTAAAAGAAGTTTTCTTAGATAAGTGTGTACAAATAACAGTTGCCTAATGTTATCTCTAATGCTTATCAAACCCTCAACGAACCCCCCCCCCCCCCTCCCCCTACACCGAGATGGGAGGAATCTACGACACTAGTATAATTCAAAATTAGGTTTGAAGTTCATAGTCGGTTAGTTAGTATTTATAAGTATTTAGATTTAAAATTTTGGATATACATAATTTGTTTTGGTTATTTGTTATTTAGAGCATGATTGGGATTGAGTTTAGAAACAACTTTGAAAAAACACATAAGTCAATAAGTTACATGGGTTTGATAAAACTCTTATTTACGTTGGCTTTTTGGTATGAGTTAAAAATTTGTTTTTCAAAGAAAACACAAACCTGGATTTTGAAACTTTTTTTGTCTTTTAGAATAACAAATTACTAATGTACCCACCCTTTACTTCTTTTATTGTTCATTAAGTTTATTGTATAGTCTAATCAAAAAATTATAAAATTTGTACAAATAACTTATATTATATATATTGTATTTTTTAGTTATAATTTTTGAACAAAAGAATTGTTAAGTATATAATATTATATGTAAAAGCAGTAATGGTATTAAATATACTAGTACAAACGCCCGCGCGTTGCTGCAAGTACTTATGTTTTTTTTTTGGTGAACGTATAAGCAGTTATAAGTTTTATGTTAATATTAATTTCATTCAGATTAGCGGGTTTTGTCGCCAAAGAATAGACCTATTATGGGTTTCTAATACAACAATAATAGCTAGACTAGCTATGACTAGAAGTGACCAAACATGGGAACAAGTTAATATTATATCTATTTTTGAACGACACAAGTTAATAGAACTAGGGGTGGTAGTATGCCTGTGTTTTGCGACAGGCAGCAATTTTCCGCATTTCCCTATGATATGCTATGGTGATTCAAACCAATTGTCAAATAACACACCGCTAATTAATCTAATTTTCTCATAAAAACTGTTAATCAAAGCAGAAATCTTTCAAAGGTGAAACACACTCGTATAGGATTTCAAATTGGAATATGCGTAAGAAATGACGCAGGATTGTCCAACACTATCTAGTTCGTAATGTTCACTTCACTCAATGTAAAAAAGGTGCAATTCAAGAGGGAAATTGAAGAGATGGTTGATTGTGTTTGTGGTGGAACCCTGGCTAGTTGTGGAATAATTTGATCAGAATTTTATAAAATTCGAGTGATTTTTGAGTGAAATAATAGGGTACTTGAGGAAACAAGGTTGTTCGATCAGAGAATAGTGGTGTGTGATTTTTGTCTTGTGGGATTTATTTATAGGATTCACTGGTTATTGATGTTGTTTATCGGAAAGAGCCAGTTGAGTAATAGCTTGAGGAGCCCATGTTTGGGTGTTTTGAGTCATGTGATGGCGAGAAGGGGAACACGCGAGGATCATGTGTTAAGAAGTAACAATATGATGGTGCAATATTTTTTAAATGGTGGATTTGTATCAAAGGATGCGAGATAAAAGTGTAAATGAGAACAAAGACGTAGATTTATGAATAGGTATTATAGGGTGTGTGAGTTAGCTTGGTAAAAGATATATACATATCAGCTATTGGTATTGTAAAATATAATATTATTAAATTATATAAAACTAGTGAGTTTACACGTACATTGCAGCGGGATCCACAAATGGTTTGTAATACAACATTATGATACTTAGGTTTTTTGCCGCAAGTTACGCAAATAGAATAGAAATGTGCACACTATGTTTTAACAAGTATTCGTAGAAAGAAAAGAAAAGAAATATGCACTGCCCTTATAACTGATTGCATTTCACCACAAAAACCATGTACTCATTATTGAACAAATCTTAGTAAACCAAAGGTATGTTACTGTAACAGACCAATATGAACATAAACATCACTCTTGTGTAAGTTGTCCGATCATTGCATATCTACATAACCGTGCCATTGAAGACACCTTCCTAAATGATAAAATTTATTTACATGACAAAAGCATGTAGTAATAATATGATATTGTATACACTATCATATGAAGGTCATTTTCTATTTAGAAATTAAAAGTTGTGATTTGTAAGTTTGTAATAGACTTGCCTAACTTGACCCAGAAGCTAAAAAATTGCCCAATGTAGCCAGTGAGCCGAACCATCCCGTCCACTTTGCCGCAAGGTAGACGCATATATATGAAAAGGGTTTATAATATAAGTATTATTATGGCAAAGTTTTAAAATTCATACAAGTTTAGCTGAGATAAGATTATTCATTGTGGTAACATACATTATTATATTTCATCACCATTATATGAAATTTGTTCAAAAATATTGTTATCCCATGTGTTTATTTAGTTTGAGTGAGTTCTATTTTCATATAAAAGTTAATTATCTTCTAGGGGCATTTAGGGAAAAAAAAAAGTGGCAAAATTTAGAAAATTATAAAGAAACCCTTGGTATGCCACCTTAACTTTGGACAATTTGGATATATTTGCCCATCTCTTCTCCTTTATAATGTAGTATAGAAGTATAGATTATAGATTATATATAGTATGTAATTAAAACCAAATAATGTCGTATAAAATTTCTATGAATACAAATAATAGCAATAATTTAAATATATAAGAAAACATATATTTTTAAAACCAACAAAATATGTAAGTAAATGCATTGTTTATGTGAAAGATATTAATATTTTTTCATACACCATATATAGTAATTCCACTTTAAAAACATTTTTCTTAAAACATGATGTGTGGTCATATGGCACAAGTCCGTCTATACTACAACCGAAAACTATCTTTCTAAATAAACATGAAATTGTGGTGGCATCGCGGAGGTGAAATCGTGTTGTTTTTTGTGGTACAAACATAGACATAAGGATATTATAGATATAGATTAATGGTAATTGAAGGTTATGATAAAAGAATGTGTAAAGGTAGGTTTTGCATGAAGGGTAGAAAGGAAAAAAATTACATGACATTTGGGTTTTAAGCATGAGATTTTTCCTATGCCATCTAAAAATTCATGTAAAACAAGCAAATCTGTTGGTCGCAATGTAGATCTCCCTTCCGCGGGGTCTGTCAGAAAGTTCACATGAGCCTCCTTCTTGGATGATATCCCTGCTCTTCTTAAAATGTCCCAAAGAACGTCACGAACCTAGTCATGTCGATACTTAAACCTGGGTAGCTCCTTGCAATGAACCGCATGCTCCCCGTACTTATCCAAGCAGGCCTTACGATAGATCGGGCAGACTTCGTTTTCAGGGTAGATAAGGACCATCAACCAGTACTTAAGAATGGTCCTGTACTCAACCGTCGACATGCTTTTGCCCAAACCGTTAATCGGGATAATAGTCAGGAAATCTTGGGCAGGGGGGCCTTGCAAGCATGCAATAACCGCCTTCTGACGTGGGGATAGACCAAAGACTTCACCCAGGCTCTGAGCTACTTTGCCAAAAAGGGCATTCGCCAAAGTTTTCTGAGGCTTTGGTGGGGCGGTGTGCTTATCAGAAAAACCGCCAATAACTTGTCATATGTAAAATAAATACTTGTCTTTTTCATCCCAATTTTTTTCTCCCTCTTTTTTTAATCTATCTTGCATCATATTGTTCTTCCGCAATCCCTATTATATATAACCTACTAGTTTTACGTGTATGATTTAGATTCATTTAAAGAAAAAAAAACGTGATTTGCTTAGTGAAGCCGTCAAGTAGCAACAACACCAGAATTAGAACCGGTCACCTTTGATTTGCTAAAATAGGTTTAATCTTCAACTCCACATCACCGGTCCTACATTTGAAACCGGCCGGTTTTATGAAGTAGGTATTCTATATAATAAAAAATGAGTGATAAAAAATTGAAAATTATGTTTGTTGAACTATAAGAAAACTTGTAGATTATCATGAATCTACATGCAAACCAAGATATCATATATTCAAGTATTGAAGATGCAAGTGTATGTTCATATAAGGTTTTGTAAGCCATTGAAAAATAAAGTAACATAAAAAACTAAAATTAGATAAAACTATATTATGGTGTTGCTATCAAAATCCTTGTACTTATCTTGAAAGCTTTACTTATCAACACCACATGAATTGCATTAAACCGTTGTAAACGTGTATTCTATAAATAATAATATTGTTAACCATGATATACGTACCAAAAGTGTTGATATTGCATAATGTGAAATTACATCACTAAAAATGCTTAATTTGGTTTTCCAATCATTGAAATGTTGCTACTGCAAGAACAAAACTCCTTTTATGTTTTCGTTTGATGTCTTCCATCCATGTTGCTACTAAATTGGCCGTAAATGTTTTTTAATCAAAAGTAACTATATGGTAATTCGTTATAACTTTAGTTCTTTAGATCCATAACATGAAAGGGAAAAGAATTTGTTTATTGTATGCAACAACAAATAACCAACAAAAATAAATATCTAAAAATATAGATAGACTAAAACATTTGAAATGTAGACCCTTTTAGAATCATGAAGATTAAGTTTTCTTTTCAGGCTATATAATGTTTGTCCCAATAAAAAAAATAAAAAATACCATATGTTTAACAAATATTTGATTCTTAATCCAAGTTCTCAAATTTCCACAACGGTTTCTAAAACCTTATCGTAGTTCTTAGATGTGTGAATTCTAATGACTAATTTGGCCATTATTGGGCCAGGAAAGGCTTATATGTTTAAAGGAAATAATCAGATAAATGCGGAGTAACAGCAGCGTAAAGCAATTTGAGATAAATATTAATTACAGTTTTTGGATTACTATAAAGCAAACACATGTTGATGAATAATCAGAAAATACCGAAAGCGAAATTGCAAATGGAATAGTTGGAAACGTACGCCACCAAATATGGGATGAACGGGAGTAAAGAAGATCGGAAACAGAGAATAATGAAGGGGAATAGGGAGCGGCCAGAGAGGGAAAAATGAGGAGTATATGGCGGTGGACGGTTATTGTAGGAATTATGGGGTGGTGGTGGGAAAGGCATTGGTGGGTTTGCGAATTTTATATTAATTAAATTAAAGTTCGGGTGTGACATATTATGGTAAATGGAAATGGTGACAATATATAATATAAGTAATATATGATTGTGGTAAATATATAATTTGTGAAAAGGTGTTAAGTGATGAGGAAATGGTGGTGATGGTTAGAGGTGTCTTAAGTTGCTAATTGTGTGTGTGTGTGTGTGCGTGTGTGTGTGTGTGTGTATAATGATATGTGAAGAGTGACGGCAATGAATGTACAAGTAACAATGCATCAAGGGTAACATAGGAAAGATTTATATGACATTATAGGTTTAAAGCATATGTCTTTTCAAATGCCATCTTAATTTTGACAATTTAAACATATTTACCCATGTCTCTCTCTTTATAATGTAGTATAGATGAGTAGTCATTGTAAGTTAGTATAGACCTTATTTACATTTATAAGTTATCCCATTATGTATTCTATATACTATCTTATTCTTATTATGGAAAAGTTATAGTTATATTTTATTGTGTTATAAATTTCTATTTTAAAGCGTTTCAATGAACCGTTTGTTATTTAGTTTTTTTTTTTAACAATTACTTCCATTCAACACAAAAACGAACCATACACAACCTCAAGGCGAGGACAGTAGGTTGCCAAAACCATTACATCATGTACAACTGATATTTAACTCACTCTTTCCACGAGTCTTCACCTCCTTTAAGTCTAAACCCCTCCAGATCATTATAGCATTTATTCCATTCCTCTATCTCCGTTTGAGAGTTAGGATTTTGTGTCCTATCCCAAAGCCACTCCACCCCCTGTCCGTAACCTGGATCTTGTGCCCAACTCTATACCACTTATGTTTTTCCAACCTAAACAAGTTAGAACAATGGAAAATCAACACCTCATTCTTTAACAGATGATCATACCAAAGTCTTATCATCTTTCCATTACCCACAACCCCTGAATGTAAGAATGAAATTTTTTACCGTTCGATAATAAACTATCACCATGTTTTACTATGTTCTTCCAACTACCCATTGTATATTTATTAAGGTAAAAAACAACCAAGCATTCTTTTTATTATGACATCCATTGATGTCTCTTTTCCATAAATTATCAACCTCCACACGTTACCTCCAACCCCATTTCAGAAGCATCGCCTCTTTGTCTCTTTTAACCTGTTAATCCCCAATCCAACCTCTTGTTTAGGGAGAGTCACCTTATCCCAAGCCACCCAATTAATTTTTGTGTTCGTTGCTCATTCTCGCCCATAAAAACCTCCTCATAATCCCTTCTAACTTCTCAATTATACTGACCAGAGCTTTATATAAAGAGAAATAATAGATAGGCAGGCTAGATAACATCGAATTTATAAGAATCACCGTCCCTCCTATGGATAGATTTTTAGCTTTCCAAGTACTCAACCGTTTCTCGAACAGACAAAAAAATCTGTTGGATTAATTATATCAATGAACATGAACGCATATACAACTCATTCGTTTATGTTCGTAAACCTTATACACTTCCTTAAAGAGTTCATTTATTTGTTCCTATTACTAGTATTATCCTAATACCTATTTGATTTTATATTTTAACTAGTTTTAGCCGGCATGAGGGGTTAAGCCCAAGTGATAGAGACACAAGTCTATTAAAGAGGAGGTCTAGGTTCAAATCCCAAGCAAGTTATAAAAGGGTGTAATTTAAGTATGGTTTCATTTAGCCATTAAAAAAAACTAGTTTTTGCCAACACGTTTATACTAATCATTGATTTGTCTAGATATGTCCGTTTATGTTTCATTCATTTATGTTTATGAAACTTCATTTGGGTTCACTTATATTCATGAAACGCTCGTTTATGGTATAATAATCACGTTTATATTTTTAACAGACACAAACAAGAAAACCATGTTCTTTTGCTTACATGTTTGATTGTTTGTTCCGTTAAAATTAAATTAAATACAAACACAAACGTGCCACCTTCATTTTCATTGGATTCTTAATTTGTTTAATTGCATATTGTTTAATATATAAACATAAAATTCTGAAAATACGGAAAAGATATCCAATTAAGTAGTATAATTTACTTGGTTCAAACAAGAAAGCAGACACACGTTACAAGCCTAAAAGGCCCAAGCCCAAGCCACTAATGCCTTTTGTCCATTGATTAGTTTAAATAATAAGAACAGGTGTGAATTTTCGACACGACCCAAGAATACAATACAAACCTAACACGAAATTTACGTTTATGGGTTTAGCCTAAACGAGTTCGGTTCAGTTTTAGGTTGAACCCTCCAACCCATTTGGGTAAACGGGTCGGGTTCGGTTCAACCCAAACGGGTTGGCGAGTTGACCCGTTTAACCTATTCAAATTATATGTTATCTTTTTTCTTGTATTATGTGTTGTGGGGATGGTTCAATAGAGAACTCATTTTATTGAGAGAACTCGAGAACTCCTAAAAAACGCTACTGCACATGTGTAGTATAACCCAAAAGCCTAAACCATCTACCCCCTAACTTACCCCCACCCAAAAACCTAATTCCACCCCACCCACCCCCACCCTCACTAAAAAACCTAAATCGCTTACCCAAAAACCTAAACCACCCATCCACCCCCTACCCAAAAACCTAAACCCACCCCACCCACCGCCTACCAAAAACCTAAGCCCCACCCGTCACAACCAAAAACCTAACCCCCTACCCAAAAACCTAAACCCACCCTACCCACCCCCACCCCACCCCCAAAAACCTAAACCTTACAAACTAAACTAAAAAAAACTAACCCTAAAAGCTAAACTAAACCCAGAAACTAAACCCTAAAGCTAACCGGACATTTACTACACATGTGCATTAGAAGTCGCCTATTTTTTATTTTATTTTATTTTTTTATTTTTTTTCTGAACCGGGATGACATGGGAAAGAGAAGCTCCGAACCAGATTTTTGGTTTTTGACTTAAATTTTGAGTTATGATTTTTTTTTTCTTAATTTAAGTAGGAGTTCTCGAGTTCTCTCCCTAACTATGAGTTCTCAATTGAACCTTCCCCTATGTGTTGTTAAATATTAATTTGAAGTAATATTATGTGCAAAAAAAAAAAAAAAATCGGGTCAAACAGGTTGTGTTTAGGGTCATTTGTCTGGCACAATATTCGGCTTCGGGTTGTGTCCGAGTTCGTGTAAAAATTTTGGGCTTGGGTCAGGTTGGACCAGTCAACCCACTAACACAACCTATTTAACACCCCAAGATAAGAATAAACACAAAATTCTGAAAAAAAAAAGAAAAAAAAAGAAAAGAAAAGAAAAGAAATAGATAACCTATTAAAATAATAATCTACTGGGTTCAAATCTTGCGGACCTCAGTCCCAACAAGAAAGGCAGATGTTACAAGCCTACAAGGCCCAAGCCCAAGCCACTAACGCCTTTTGTCCATCGATTACTTTCATTAATAAGAAGTTAAGAACCTTCGTATTTCTTACCGTTGGCAACCCTTTAGAACTAACTAGTAGGTAAGCCCACGCGTTGCTACGGGTACGTATATTTTGTTGCCGTACATTTTATTGAGTATTTTAACTTATTTTGTTTACCACCAATTTAGTGTTATAATTAATACTAGTGTGAATGCCCGCGCGTTGCTGCGGGTGTCCCGGCTGATATGAGATTTAATTATGATGTATTTTGTACCGAATTCAGTTTGGTGTCGACATTGGTGATTATGTGAGTGTGGGGATCGATTTAGAATTTGTTAAATCCTTCAAAGCCAATATGAAGTTAATCAAAATCTATTTTAGAAATGCATGTCAAAATTCCAATGTATACATCTCCCAGTCAGTTACACTTCATTTTAGAAATGCACAAACAAACCTAGGTGCGAGACGAGTCCTGGGCCCGGCATGAAAAAACATTGTTCATTTAGACCGGTTGAGCCTGAAAGTTGCATATTGATTCTAACATTTTAACCAAAGCTCCTGGCTAGGGCTGATCGAAGGACCCTTTAGTTTCCGTTCCTCAAGCCAAATTTTTCCAAGTCGTAGATATTTTTTTATTTTCATACACTATCTAATCTTTTTGTTAGTTGAATTATTTTAATATGTAAATATGTTACAAAAATATAACTTTGCATATTTCTATGGTCCATAAGACTAACTTAGGATAATGGAAAATGGTTGGTACAAGCATCTTAATGCATTATGGTACAAGTATCTTAATGCATTTAAGGGTAATTTGGGGAAGATTTATATGACATTTGAGGGTTAAAGCATATGACTTTTCAAATGCCATCTTAAGTTTGCCAATATGGACACATTTAGCCATCACTCCTCCTTTATAATGTAGTAGAGATAAGATTTCTATTTGAGCAATTGAGTACAGAAAAACAATATAGAAAACACCAATGTAAAATATGGATGAAAACATTATACATAAATAAATCGTTACAAAGTAGGACATCATGGTAGAAGACATTATGCATTAGTAGTATGGTGTGTTTTATATAGTGGAAATACATGTGCGTTGCGGCGGGTATTTATTTTTTTATCGCATGTTGCATAATGGGTGATTGGGTGTGATGAAATTTAAAAACATCAATAGTCAAAGTTCATAGTGGGCATGTTTCTACGGACTCAATAATTTACAATGTTACACACACATGCATCTCATCCCTTCACTATTTAGCTAAATCTGGTTAAACTTCGAGTCACACAAATCAATAAAATAGTAGAGTTTGGAAAAACTCGCAAATGCATTAGCAATGGATCCTTTTATTCATGCTAATACGCCCTTTAAAAATCCTGCATTACATTTGGTATCACCTTTACGCAAGTCATCTACATTGCAACGCGACATCCCAAAATGTACTATCAAATGAAAACATTAATACTAAATGTTGATTTTTACATTGTATAATAAAGATAACTGGCAGTATAAAGCATAAATATATATATAAGTTAAGTTGTATTTCATGATTTATAAATCATATGTAAGCAGTTGGTGACATTAATCAACAAATTAAGTCTTTCTGTCGCCGGAACCTAATACCACCGCCTTACAATCGGAGAAGCAGTTAGCATCACGAGGACCTCCATGATTCGAGCTTTTAATCCACACGCCGATTACTTCACCGGAGAGTCATGGACGTCCCTTCCTCGCCTCCGATTATCTCCCCCTATATACCTTTGTTGTTTTAAGTTTAATAGACTGTTAGATGACCAGGTTTCAATTGACGAATAAGGTAATTAAATGTGTGATTGATGAGTAAGTATGGAAGGAAGACGAAGGAAAGAAACGTGGAAATCATCAAGTGAATTAAATTTCAAAATCATGTACATTTATCTTCAATGGAGGGCTTACATCGATTATATTAAACAGGGGTATTGAAAGCGAAATTCTTAACCGATGGGAAGCTTTGATAATGCGCATTAAGTTAATAATAATAATAATAATAATAATAATAATAATAATAATAATAATAATAATAATAGAGATGACTTGCATTAGTTATTTGTACAATATCAAATGTTGCACATAGGGGCATTAAGGGTAATAGTAATAATAATAATAATAGAGATGACTTGCATTAGTTATTTGTACAATGCTAATCAAATGTTGCACATAGGGGCATAAAGGGAAGGATTTGACAAAAATATAGTTGTTTACCTTGTGACCTTTTGTATGTCATCTTAAAATGATGGTAAAATTACCTTCTTACCCATCTCTCCTCCTTAATAAGGTAGTAGAGATACATGTACATGGCTGCATTAAATGTTATGACCATTAACGTTGGTAATAGCTAAATGTGTAGTAAGGCTAGTTGGTGTGGAGACTAAAATAAGGTTTAGTTTCAATGCTACCTAAATGCCACATAGGATATCTTTAGTCTCAAACATTTTGAGATTTGAGTGGGGTGTGGAGACTAAACACACTCCATGTCTCTAGCATTAATTATTGTTATTTATTTTGTAATATTAATTTTAATTTGTTTTATAAAATTAACAAATTAACAAAAACAAATGTTTAAATAAATACTAGATTTAATCAAAAAAAATTACAAAGCATCCTAAAATTAGAAAAAAGATTACATACCATCCTAAAAAGATACAAACCATCCAAAAATTACATTGGTTTTCGAAAATACTAGTCAATCAAGTCGTGTCCGTTGTTCCATATATAGTCAATCAAGTCGGCTTGCAGATGATGATGGATGTGTTCCTTACGTAACGAGAATGAGTTTAACTCTTGCTGCTCTGGGCCATCCGGAATAGTATTCTCCTCCACCGCGTTTTCATCGTACTTACAAATAGCTCGGCCTTCGTCTTCGATGATCATGTTATGCTGTCACACCCCCGCCAAGGCGGAAACACGGGAATGCGACCATCGAAAGGTTTTCAAGCACAAGATTCAAGCAACACACATATTATTAAAATGGCACCATCAAAAGATGGATAATGTCGTACATTTATTCAAATAACATTGTTTTTAAGACGAGATAGTGACTAAGTTCATGAAAATAGTATGGAAATATCATAAGATTGACATAACCCATGCTTTCGATGTACCACCAAGTGCTTGCTCAAACCCCTCTCCCAAATCTCCATGGCTCGTCATCTAGTTACCTGAAAAACATGCAAAAAGATTTATCAACAATAATGTCGGTGAGTTCACAAGTTTAAATGTACTAAGTAAAACGTATGTGTAATTCGTGTATGACCAATCATAAGCTAGCTAAGCAAATGTTCACTGTCCGAACCATGAGTCCCGTAACCAAACCTCTTGACTGTTGTGCCTCGTGCATTGTACACCAAAGACAATGTGTATGTATAGTAGAATACTATCACTCTTTTGTATGTAACCGGTTAGAGCGACTAACCAAGAGTGGGGGTGTCAACCCAATAGATCTATTAAAGTGTTCCATGGCTTTTGAAAGCTAATGGTTACAGTGAATGTAATACGAGGACTAGTGAGCTCATGAACCAAATTGTCTCACGTTCCACATGGTAGTCATGATAGAATTATCACCCAATATGTAATTTGAACTAGTGTAGTTGCATGTTTATCCCCCGAAAATGTAAAAATGGTAAAATGGGGCCGTGAAACTCACCTGATAGAGATGTATGCGGTCTAGTAAAGCCGAATTACGTAGCTACTACCGTCTAGATAGTAATTGCCCTATGATTTATTTGAAAGCAGGGTAAATCACAAGTTCTAGTTGTTTATCATATAATTTGTCTACCAGACACTTGTGGACTTGGTTATTGAATTAAGTGAACCTTGGTTTTGTACTTGTGATAAAGATAGTTATCTTAACATGTGTTTAGGGCATTAATACACCCAAGTGGAGATTAACACATGTTCTAGCCTTGTTAACACATGTCATTAGATGGTAGCCGATTATAAAGCCCCACATAGGGCCTCAAGCTGATTACAACATGGATTAAGCTTGTATGTTTGGACTTAATAATGCCTCGTGAAGTATTATTGGTGAGTTTTTGTGAGAAAACGGGTTAGATCAACACCACATTAGTCTCTAATCTTAAGCTTGAATCAAGTGTGTGTTTTATTACAAACCGATTCTATACATGGTGCTACACGTGATCTTTGTGATATAAAAACATAGTTTCGGCCTCCCAAAGATGTAACAAGGGCCGATTGATGTAGTGTTAAGACAATGTATTCACTAGTGAGCAAGATTAAGCAAAATCTATGACAATGTGTGTGTGTTTATGTGTTTAAATCAACTAGAGCCGATTAAAGTGGGGTAGACTAGACTAGATCATAGTTTAAGGGCATGGAAACCTTACCTAGAAGTGATCGAAGGTTGGATAGTCTCCAAGACTCCTCCAAGAGCTTGCAAAGCTTCGGCTCCAAGGTGTAATACCCGAAGGTTTAGAGAGTGAAAGGATGTGTTGGTGTGGCAAATGAGAATGAAATGTGGCCTCCTTATATAGAGGATCGGCTAAGGTGTGGACAAAAACAAAGATAGTAGTGAATCAACTAGCTATGGATCGATCATGCTTAGGATAAACAAAAGGATGATAATGTTGACAACACATTGGATCCTCTTGTCTCTTCCTCCTTGGCATTGGCCGATTGTGATCTCTCCCAAAGAGGCATGTCTTCCATCATGGGAATGGGGCAATCATTCCTTGTTTTACCTTTATTTCCATGAAACCATTTGTCTTGTATCCACCTTGTCCTTTAGCCGTAGGGTGTAAGAGATCTCAAAGGGGTGTGGTTGACTAAATAGGTGGATTATGGAAGGTTTGTCTCATTACTAGATTGGTGAAACTTTGACAACTAATCATGCTTTCCTTCCTGCTTCCATCCGATAGAGTACTAGACAAAAGGATAAGACAAAGTATCTTGATGATGGTGATGGTTGGAAGCTTCTTATCCCTTGTCTTTGTCATCCTCTTGGTCGCTAGTTGTCAAGAGGCAAGAAGGGGTAAGGGTGGTTATGTTGGGTGGTGCACATTCTAGTGTTCTTTCCTTTTATGTATAAACTTTGACACTTGTGTGATGGTGACACATGAGGATCCTTGGTTTGTCTCCATTCGGCCGAATATATATACGTAGGTAGAATTAGTGTATTTGTGGTAAGGATCAAGGGGTATCAAGAGGTGTAAGAAAGGTTTAGGCCTTAATTGATATAAATCTATAGTTGTCAAGTGATGGTGATGGATGAGGAATGTTAATTTGGGCCGATGATCATCACTAGGTGGAAGGTTTGTAGGTTGTCCACTAGTTTACTTTGGTGTAAGTGTGTATCAAGACAAAAATGATCATCACCTCATTGTTTGGATCGGTTAGGGTAGTACAAGAAGGTTAGGAGAAGCATGGTTATAGCGTGTAAGAAGTGTAGTTGTATCATAGTTTGATGTAATTACATGTGCTATATCTAATATACACACGCATAGTTTATAGTTAGGATAGCATCTTTGTGTCTAGTCTTTGTTAAGTTAGGCTCCTAGGCGATTAGTGTCTTGGTTTGTGTAGATATCTACACAAGTATAGGTAGTTCTTGATTAATACTAAGTCGTTGTGTGAGGACATGGTTTAGATAACACCATCTGAAAATGTAGTGTGTATGTGAACAAGTTACTAGCTTGTATTAAGTTATGGTCCACCTAGTTGTATTGAGAGGTGGCTTGATGCCGTTTTAATGGCAAGGATGCTCGATGACGACATTAACATGTATTAGTGTCCTTTGTGATCAAACACTATAGTTACCTTGAGTTTTGTACACATAAGTTAAAGGGAAGTTACCATATGTTAGAGGGTGAACAACCTCATTTTTTGCTTGTTTGGTGAGTGTCCGGGCATTGTATGACTAAACAGGTGTTTCAGGGTTCGTTCTTGGACTAATTCTTGCTTCACTAGGCTGGGTGGGGGGGGGGGGGGTATAATGCATGAAAAATGTGGAATGATGCACACGTAATGTCAATAAGAGATGCAAAATGTACGGATACAAACCTGGCTTACTGACTGTTGTCACATATGCAGCAAGATGCAAGCATAAATACAATAATGTAGTTTTTTTGGTGTGAAAGCACGTGTCGGGTTTGCGATGATGTGCCATGTTGATTGTAGAACCCCAAATGTTCGTTCAATGTCCTTTCGCGCCGCCTCTTGATACTTAGCAAATTTCTTTCTTTTTTCGTCGGGAGGGTGCTTAACAGTTTTAACGTGTGTAGAGTAGGTTGGGTATATTAAATCCGCAAGATAATACTCGTGCTTGTATTTAACCCCCGAAACTGTAAATTTTGTATCCGGCCTGGTTCCTTTTCTAACATCCTCAAAAACCAATGATTGATTAATGACATTAATGTCATTATTTGATCCGGGAACACCAAAAAATGCATGCCAAATCCATAAGTCTTGTGAAGCAGCAGCCTCTAAGATTATTGTTGGATGGCCGTGATCACCTCGATAAAACATGTCACGCCATGCATTAGGGCAATTCGCCCACGGCCAATGCATGCAATCGATGCTTCCGAGCATCCCGGGGAAACAATGCTTTTCGTGATGAAACTCATACAATTTCTGGACATCCGTGGAGTTTGGTTTTCGAAAATATTTTTTGTTATAGATCTTGGCAACACGCTTGCAAAACTTATACAAGCAGTCACGTGACGTTCTTTCGGACATCCGTAAATACTCATCCCACGAGTCGGCAGAGGTCCTGTAAGCTAGTTGGCGCAATGCTGACGTGCATTTTTGTAAAGTTGTGAACCCTCGTTTACCTCTAGCATCGTACCGTAATGTAAAATATGGGTCACAACTGGCCAAATCATCGGCAATGCGTAAGAACAATCGACGGCTCATTCGGAACTGGCGGCTAAACATCTCATCCGTATACACCAGTTGATCGGCAAAGTAATCTGCTACTAATCGCTCGTGTGCACCTACACGTATGTTGTAAATAAATATAACTATTGTGACGATAAAAATTGTAAACATAAAATATTTGTGATATACATTCTAAAAAAAATACTTGCTATATATATTCGAACAAAAATTATACACTTACCCTCCCGGTCTCTGCTTGTGGCCGCTAGCCTAGGTCGTGGTTGCGAGCTCACTTCTTCGTCTTCCTCCGCCACAATTAATTGTGCCGCTTCCCAAATCGCGTTCACAAAAATCCGGTTTTCTTCGCTCGACAAACTAGACGAATCAACCAACGGTAGATATGACATTGTTTGGTATGTTTTTAAGAAAATATTAGTGTGTTTTTAAAGAAAGTGGAGAGTATTTGGATACGGAAGAGATTATTTGGTTGGTTTTGGTTTATGTTTTGTGAATTGTATTTATAGAAAAGAAAAAAAAAATAGCCGTTATATTAACGTTGGCCTCAACGTTCATTTTCGAAAAAAAAAAAGAAACTCTCCTATTGGCGCGTCCGTTTTGTCTCATGGGGGACGGGGGGAGGGGGTGGTGTTCTAGTCCGAGACATGCCAAAAAGTGCAGGGACGGGGGTTGGATTTGTCCCCATACCGGATACCCTAAAGGTTTAAGTAAACTTCGTTATATATTTAGTAATCGTTATGGTCCATTTTTTCATTGGTAACACATGAATTTGTTAAGCATGTTTTTTTAAAGATTAGCTTCATTAAAAAAAACGCTAACGGTCCTTAAGGCGAATTTGTTAGCATGTACAAAACGAGTGTATTTAATAAATAAACTCAATCAAAGAGATTGACTTTATCAATCATCTTTTCATGGGTAATACATATACTTCTTAAGGGCGAAAGAAATAAGTTAAAAACATTTTGTGAAGGGACTTCCATTGCAACAGTGGCGAATCTTGACCCGAAACTTTGAGGGGGTTGGAAGTCACTAGTTTCGGGGGTCGAAACATTATATACCAAAAAATTTTTATACGAAAACTATATAATCGAAACTTTTGAGCGAAAATTCGAGAGGGGGGGGGGGGGTCGGCCGCCCCTCCCCACCCCTTAAAAGGATCGCCCCTGGCATTCAACACAGAGCCTATTGTTAGGATTTTGCAAATTAGACTTCACCTTCAATTATAAATCTTTGCGTAAAAATAATTACAATTTTATAAGTTTAGTCGTGTCATAGAGATCTTAAGACACACTATCATTAACTTGTACGTCAAACCAATGTAACACTAGTTTTTAATTTTTTTACAAACGTTTTCTTAACTCCAGAAGTCATTTTAACAACATAACATTGAGCCGCTCCTCAAATACGTATTCCCTAAATATATCACATTTCTGCGTTAATTTTCCATATTTAAGATATATTCATTGAAATAATTGTCTAGGTGTTACAACTTAATGATTGAAGGATTACCGACAAGATGATTTTATGTTGATTTTTGAACTTAACATAACTTACAAGTTTTAATCATTTTGATTGTGGAACATATTAGTAATTTGTATACTTATGATTATACACAACAAAAAGAATATTTAACGGTTAGAGTATGGGGTGTGGTTCCCCTTCCCCTTTCTTTCCCCTTGTCCACATCAGCGCCACATCATTTTCCTCTTTTCCTCCCCCTTCTAGGGGAAATGGTTCCCCCTTCTTCCCCCTTCCCTTCCATTATTTAATTATTATTTTTTTAATATTATTTATATTTAAATACAAAAAAAAAAAAAAAAAAAAACTACCTGTATATTTCACACCACACACACCACACACATCTTCTTCTCCAAATCACCCCACTCTCTCTCTAGAACCCCTCTCTCTCTCTAAAAACCCTCTCTCTCTCTCTAAAACCACACACCTCTCTCGAAAAACCATCTTCTCCGTCGTCTCCGGTCGTCTCCGGCAAGTCTCCATCGTCTCCGGCAAGTCTCCATCGTCTCTGGTAATTTTTTTTTTTTTAAAATGACCGTTAAAGAAGGCCCCAACGTTCACAAAATTCAAACGGTCAAAATTTGTCTTGGAAATTGGGACGGGGAGCACGGGGAGATTGTCCCGATCACGCCGAAGGTTGGACGGGGGGGGGGGGGGGGGGGCGGTGTTCCCCTTCGGGGAAAATGCCACCTCATCTTTCCCGATCCTTTCCCCTTCCCACACCCCATAGTCTTATCATTAATATAAAATAAAAAAGATTCGATTCCCCCAAGTGTACTAAAACCGAAGTGAGGTGTCCTCTAAAATTACAGAGACTTTGAGAAAGACATCCCATCCACCATTACTGGTTTTTAGTTTCTCTTTTAGTAAAACAGCAGTAAATTATAGTCATATAACTTGGTATTTTATTTTTTTAAAAATTGTAAATTTATCACCACTCTTTGTTAAATCGTAACATGCTTAGTAAATTAAACAAACAGATATTAAAATCTATGTTAATTCTACTATTTTTCATAATAACAATAAATTGTTCATATTTAAATATATACACGTTTAAAATGTTTGTGAATTGTGTAACATATTCGATTTTCTATCTGTTTTATTCTTTTTCACGACAGGTAATCTATTGTTATACATGCTTGGCAGGATTTTAGTCTTATATATGTTTTAAACAGTGGCAAGACACCTTACCGATAACTTTTTTTGTTTGCTTTTGTAATGAGCTTTCGTATGTTTGAAAAGTTTGTGTCTCAAATGTTTTTTTATTTATTAATGAAAATACATCTTCATTATTAGGTATAGGTTTCTATGTATCTTAATATGAATTTAAGCAAATTAAGTTTGAAGTATCGGTAGGTGTTTGTTGATTCTCCACCAAATTAATCTCATGTGTCATCCAAGTGGAAAAAAAAAACAAACTAAACCTATCATTGCTTATAGAGTGTTAACAAAGAGAAATCCCAATTATTTTCATATGAGATTTTTGTCCTTGAAAGACACTACACTGCACCACCAATACATGTCATATGATTAGGAGCTATAATGAAATGAGCCTTTCAAAAAAAAAATATGATTAGGCGCTAAATTTTAATGTAATTGCTTGTATGTTTTATATTTCATTGTATACTATGAATTTATGTAGTATGAATATTTATCACATTTTTTTTATTGTTGTATCATTTATATACAATTTCTCTCTTCTATGAGTCTATTATATAATATATAATATATAATTAATTCTATACTTTTATAGCATGTTATTGGTATGATAGTCTAAGAAAATGAAAGAAAAGTGATTGCTTACTTTACGGACAAATTAAAAGTCTTACTAGATAAGAAAATTTTCTTGTGAATACTTGCAATTTGAAAACTTGTGTTAAGCGATAGTGTTGTAGGAGAGAGACGTAAAACCGTGTCAAGTAGCACAAATGTCACATCATCGTTATCAACCATCAATATCGAAAAAGTTCATAAAAATAAATAAAAAAAAGGGAGAGATAACACCAAACAAAAAAGCGGGTAAAATCGTAGAACTCCGCACGACTGTTACGTCATGCTAATAACGTAAGACATAAAAAAGAATAATTTAGTCGATCTTTGACCCGCGCAAAATAGACATATTGCAACGGGCTTACCAAATGAGAAAAGTATACGTAAAACGTTGAACTATACACACACATTGTGACGTGTTAACTCGCAAAACGAAACGTGAAATGAAAAACTTGGGAAAATGGAAAGAATACGTATTAACATTGAACCATACACACACTTTGTGGCATGTTGTCTTGAAACATAAAACGAAAACTTGCGTAAGATGGAAAGTATGGGGACTCAAGTTGAAAATAAAAAAGTATGGGGCTAGCTTATAAAAGATAACGAACTTTGGTTTAAAGGTAAAAAATCAAAGAGGTTACATTGCAAATAATGAAAAGCATGGGGGGTCAAAGTTGACAGAAAAAAAGTGTAGTGCTAGCTGATTGTACAACCCCTGTATGCGTTAAATGTTTGCTAATTAGAGTATTTTAAATATATTAAAATTTTAGAAGGAATATAGGCACACATATGCACATATATACTATATAGTGGAGAGTTTAAATCATAAGAAAATGTCTCGTGATAAGAAAAAAAAAAGAACAACTTTAAACAATAGAAATCCACCATGTAATAAGTGTGTTTAATGTTAAATAGATGATTAATTTATTGTAACCTCTTAAAGTAGTTAATAAAATGAAACTCATAATTCAATTTCAAAATATGTTTTTTTCAACTAATTTATGGTGAAAGATAGTTACGATACATGTAGGATAAATGTATGATGAATTTTTGTATATATAGGATAACGTATTATATATCGATATGTCTAGGATAAAGCATGATAATTTCGATATATGTAGGATGAATTTTGATATTTGTAGGATAAAGTGTTAATAACTAATTAATTAAAAAGAAAATAATCAATGTGAGAAGAGTTAACGTATTTAAAATTTTATATCATCATCATCATCATACCAAGTTAATCCCACTAATAGGAAAAGCTAAGGTAGGGTCTGAGAATGGTAAGATGGAGACAGCCTTACTTCTACCCCGTGGGAATAGAGAGGCTACTTCCAGTGAGACCCCCGGCTCGATAGTGGTTTTGTATCAAGCCTTGGACATAAGGCACATAACACTTAGCAATTGGGACAAACCTGATTGGTGCATGTACCCCTTGTCTTTTGGCTATCAACGCCACCACATGATGCATGATTAACCGTCAGTCATTTTTAACGTTATTTTCACGAAATCAGTAAAATAACCTTAAAATTAGTGCAACTTTACTTTTGCCCACAAGGGCCACACATACATGCATTATATGCGCACAGTCGTAAGCAAGGCTTGTATTTAAAATTTTATCATTATGTCAATTCTTTTTTCTCTTCTCACGTTATAATTCTTCTCAAATGATTCTCCCCATATGTGTGTATATATATATATATATAACATGTATGTATAACATATTTGTAATTGGGGTTCGAGTGAATATTAACTAATTCACCTTATGTTTACCCCTTGATCATGTTTAGCCCGCCTGAGATCAAGGTGGTGTATACTCTATAAGGTATGATACCGGCACCTAGTATAACAAAGTAGATAGAAAAAAAAAAAAAAAGAAAAGAAGACGAATGGCAACATTGGTACAAAATATTGTTAGGATGATATCGTATATTCAATATCACATTATATTCTTAGAAAAGAAAAAAGTAAACGATGTCAATTTGTATATATAAAATAATTAAATGTGAACTAACTTTGATAACAGATATGTACGTTTATGCTACAGTTACTTGTATATTATTACTCCCAATTCGGTTGCAAAAAAACAATATCAAAAGGTAAATACAATTTGACACATCGTAACAGCATATATACATGAAATTAATTTATAAACTATCATATCTTAAAAGTTAACATTTATAACAGAAAAACAAAATGTTATAATTCTAAAAATTTATATGTGTTCTTATTAATGTCATGATATTTCTATAAATAAAATATATTTAAAAAGGAATTTTACAATAGTGTCTACTTTATCTTTGTGCGGATCTTCTTAAGGTAAAGATGGTAACAGTAAATGAACATTATGTTATATTCGTTTTTATAGTTTTATACGAACAAAACAGTAAACGACCAAACTACAGCCATGCAATGCTAGGGAAGAAACATTTTTTATCCTTTAATTTACCAACAATAACACCACCGTCGCAAATTAATGAGACCAATCTATACATATAATAAACCAAACCATTTTAATGACATGGCACTCAAAGAGGCATTCTCCTCTTTGAGTGTACCATGTGTCATCCCATGTGGCATTGAGATATTTTAGGAAAAAAAATAATTTAAAACCAAAATTAGATTTTTCTCTCTTATGTTTCCTCAAATAATTTTTAAACGTTAATATCTTTTATATACGAGATTTTTTAAAGAAAAAAATTACACCAAATTAACGAGCGTTTTATTATCTTTGCAACGAGTTCCATAGTGCTATATAAAAAACGGAGAAAAAAAAACGACTATTTTTTGTTGGGTTTTGTTTAAACAGGAAAAAAACACAAAGTGTTCAGGTAAATAATTAATCATGTATAGGCAAGTCACTAATTATGTTCAAATCAGTAAGTATGAATTATATTTTCAACATGCGTTAGCATTGGAGAAAAAAAACGACTATTTTTTGTTGGGTTTTGTTCAAACAGGAAAAAAAAAACACAAAGTGTTCAGGTAAATAATTAATCATGTATAGGCATGGTCACTAATTATGTTCAAATCAGTAAGTATGAATTATATTTTCAACATGCGTTAGCATTGGAGTTATACATTGTTTTAGGTTAGATATTAATATTAGAGTTATACATTGTTTAAGGTTAGGCGTTAACATTGGAAATATATTTTTAATTGTTTTAGGTTAGCTGCTACCCGAAGCTTTCATGCATGTAACTGTAAAGCGCATCATTCTATTTTATATGTAAAATTAATATGTCATATTAGATTTTTCAACCCCGGGACGTTCCCGGGGTATAATCTAGTTCTTTTATAAACCTACACCACCACGCGTATTCAAACCTAATTATTCGTCAACTCATTTCACATCCCAACTGTCATGTTCACTTCACCTTAATATTTTTTTAATCTTATTGAACTGCACTCTCTTTCTATAAATAACCTTAAAAACCCTACACAACAATATCCTGTCACTAAAACCAAAAAAATGGGTAACTACGTTTCATGCACCCTTAATCACAGGATCACAAAAAACTCTACAACAACAAAAGTAATATTACCCAACGGTCAAATCCTTAAACTCCACGAACCAACCAAAGCAGCCGAGCTCATGTTGGAATCACCAAACTCGTTTGTTGTCAACTCTAAGTCACTACGTATTGGATCGCGGTTTTTGGCCCTTAATGCGGATGAAGACCTTGAGTTTGCGACGGTTTATGTAATGTTTCCTATGAGTCGAGTTAACGGGGTTGTCACTGCTGCTGATTTGGGCTCTCTTTTTATAACGGCTAAAAAATTCGGAAGGGTTGCACCCGAAACTGTGGCGGGTCTGCCAGACCCGCCACGGTTGAATTTAGAAGAAGTTGAAGAAGTGTGTTCGGTTGAGTTTAAGCGAAGGATTATGATGTGTAGGTCGAAGAAGCCGTTGTTGGATACTATTGATGAAGAACATGTCTGTTCAAGATGACTTGGTTATTGTTATTATTATTATTTTTATTTAATTATCTATACAGTTTTTTTATTGAAATATTCTTTTTGGGTTGGTGAATTTGATTAAAAGGGAATAACTTTTTTTTTCTTTTGAATTAATATATGTGTATACTGTATACTATTTTTTTTAATATATGGTTATTGTATATAAGCCTGAAAATGTGTATGTTCCAAACTTCGACTTATGTATCGTAATGAGTTCGGGTTAAAGTAAGTTGTTTTAAAGAGGGACTCGAGGGATTGTAAAAGATATGTGATACGTTTATTTTGTTTTTTTTTCCTCTGCTTTCTTACAAATTTGATTAAATTATCTACAACTAATTCATAATGCAATGCTAGAAAAGTGAGTTTTTTCGGTTAAGAAAGTTCCTTAGAAATGCGTAGAAGACGTTTTTAGCGACACTTTTTCGTCAAAATTAAGCATTTCCAACACATCCCTTTTTTATGGATTTTCGACACATGTTTGACGCAAATTGTTTCGCCACCTTCATCACCATCACTGACTGCGCCCCCACATCCGCCAACCCAAACACCGCCACCTCCAGGGTTGCAGCGTTAACTATGGTGGTGGTGCTCAAGGAAGGCGAGGGCTGGGGGCGTGATGGTGGTGGTGGGGGAGGTCGGGTCAGCTGCAGTAGATATGGTGAAAGGGTCCGGCCAGATGGTCGGCACGACACCGGTTGAGGTGGTTGGTGAGGCGGCGGTATCAGTGGTTGGTGAACCAAACTAATTAAGATTTCAATTTCAATTTAAGTAACAGTTCCTTTGAATTTCATGAACTCTAGTTTCGCTAACTAAACTTACCCTAAATTTTTTTGAAAGAGATGTTTATATCTCATCCCAAACAATTAAATGATACAAGATTCTTCAACAAGCAAAGAAATATAAACCACAACAATTAAACACAAGCAATATCAAATTCCATAGTTGGGTTAGTGGAAGCAAACTCAAGGATTTGCTGATTACTTTCAAACAGTCTCATGTGTTCTTCTTCAAGAGTCACCATTGCTTGAATCCCATCTCCATCTGGTGTGTTAAACAAGATGAACATGTTCTTCACCAACAAATCCGGCACTGTAACCCATCTCGGATTTCCCCAACCGAAATCTGTTTGGTAATAAGGCGCGCTGCGTACATCACTGCACCTGTAAACATCAACATCACCAAACAACTCCTTTGCATTCTTCGCTGATTCGCTAACACTCGTTAACCAATCATGCAGATTCCGATCATCCCCACTGTTGCGGAGTTCTTTCATTTCTTTCTTCAACTGAAGCACCAACTTTCGCAGATCCATGATTTGGCTCTCATCATTGTTTGATATGGTGTAGTACCAACTGAAGTTTCCAACAGAATTGTCTGGCAACGGTGTAGCCAATCGACGCCGCATGTTCACCAGCTGAATCAAACTTGAGCTAGTGAAACAACCCGTTTTCGCCATCGATGAAGTGACCGCACATTTGTAAAGAAGTGCGGTTATAAGTTCACCTTTTGTAGGGTCTTCCATTAACCCTAATACAGATTGTTTCAACAAAACTATCTTTTGTGCATCAAACACAAACCTTTTGGTGACACAAGTTTTAGCCTTGTTGATGACAATCTCCGGCATTACGTACCCAAGATCCAAACTTGGGATTGATGTAGCAAGGATCATCGGTGGCGGTCTAACTTCGCCACGTGCAGTGGCAGCCCAGTCGTTTAAAAAAGTAGCGATCGTACATCCATCTACAACTTTATGAGATACAGCAATAGTTACCGCCATACCACCCCCTTCAAATAAGGTTGCTTGCGCCGCAAGAAACGTATGACCAATGCATGAATCCTTCCAAAGGAAACCTTCAGGATAAAGTAATCTTTGACTCTCATACCTAGGATATGCAAGGAAGTCGGACAACCTACACCCTGGAATCTTTGCTTCCACGAAAACGACACCTTGATCACCACAATCAACGGTGACACCATCTTTTTCGAGTCTACCGGCAAACGGGTAATATTTTGTTAGGGTCTCAGACAAAGATCTTTTCAAAATATCACTACTTTTTATATGTTGGGACTCAAATAAAAGCAAGATTGGGGTGTAGGAATGCAAGGTTAATTGATCAAGCAATGAGAGTTTAAAAGTCTTGAGATGATTAGGGGTTGGAGATGAAGGTTTGATGATTTCTTTGGGTATGACCTCCATTGAAGAAGCCATGTATCTTCTGCAAGCAGTATGCATTTCTTTGGAGATCATCTCCTTCCTCAATGACCTTTTGGCCATTAATGAAGAAAACATATATTTGCAGGTAGTATACATTTCTTACTCTAAGCTCATACTACCTCTCAACTCAGCTCCTTATATATAAAACAATTTGAATCATTAGGATTCCATAAATTGCTTCAATCTTTATGTAGTTTGTCTTATTCCTTATTTGCAATTTGTTCTTTAGCAACATCCAGTGCTAAAATATTTCACAAGATTGATTAAATTAAGTAGTTATCAATATAAGTTGCTGGTGCAAGAACCAAGAGTTAATATTAAATCAAGGTTCTATAGTTTTTTACTTAAAATAGCCCCGCTTACGGCTGTATTTATGTGTGGCCCTTGGGGACAAAATTAAAGTTGCACTAATTTTAACGTTATTTTACTAATTTCGAGAAAATAACGTTAAAAATGACATACGGTTAACCATGCATCAATGTGGTGGCGTTGATAGCCAAAAGACAAGGGGTACATGCACCAATCGGGTTTGTCCTTATTGCTAAGTGTTATATACCTTATATCCAAGGCTTGATACAAAACCACTATCGAGCCGAGGGTATCACTAGAAGCAGCCTCTCTATTCCCACGAGGTAGAGGTAAGGTTGTATACATCTTACCCTTCTAAGACCCTACCTTAGCTTTTGTTATTGGTGAGATTAACTGAATATGATAATGATGACTTTTTTTACTTAAAATTGATTCAGATTTTATAAACGTTGGTGTTTTGATAACAAGTGTCAAGACTCAAGATGCTCATCAGGTATGAGGTATCTAAATTCAATCGAATAAAGACACTTATCATGAATCAGTTATCTAGTCCTGCTCCCACCCTCAAATTGAATATCATTTATCTTTTTTAACTATTTAATTAAACATATAACTATCAATGTGTATATACTTATAATCTTATATTACAACTTACAAATAATAAATTCTAAGAATCTTTTTCACCAAACTAATGCTTTGTATTTTTATTCAACAGCTTTGTCTGTAGCTTCTATATTGAGTCAAGACTCAAGTCAAGATCAATTATATGTTGTAATCAAGAACCAAAGGTTTTATAACTTCAAGAACAAGAATAATATATATATGGTTCAATTGTTCAAATATGAAACATTTTAATAGTACAATGATGTACCTTAATAAACAAAGAAACTGTGCAGAAATATATCAGTCATCATATGAAGAATGAGGAGAAGCTGTACAACCAGGGTCGAATGGATCTTCAGATCCACAACAATGCCAATATTGAAACACTTTACCAGATTCTGGTGTGTTCATGGTGCCTCCGCTGTATACGCTCTCGAATTTTCTCTTGGTTTCTCCTGATATTAACAAAAAAAGAACGGATTTTATCATGAATTCAGCACACTAAAACCTTATAATGCTCTCTTTTTAATGACGTTACAATTAAGGGTAGTAGTTCCTGATATGAGAGCAAAATAATCATGTTTTTAGTACCCATTTAACAAAACTTATTCAGACTGACATTAAACAGGTCGACCCGCCAACCCATTCACGACCAGTATAATCATTTTATTACAAACTGCCACCCGTTTACGACCAGTATAACATGTTAAAACTTCATTACAACCGTCAAACAACTTACAACCTATTTGACTCGTTTCGCTAAAGGGTCAAACTGGCTGTGTTCAATTTACACGATTTTAAGTGTTTACGTGTTAGGTTTTATGTTCTTACACGCCAACAAACTTTACGTGTTTGGGTTCAAAAATTCAGCTCGCCAACTCAAAACGATTATGCAGCTCACATTCTTCTAAAAAGTTGTGAATTCATATTAAAATTATCAACTTACATATGGCAAATGACAAATCTTTTTCATAAGATGAATACATGTTGATCCGTAAGTAACAACATCTCCTCTCTAAATCCGTAAATCACAAGTATATCGAGTTTCATAATTTGATAAAATTATTTGATACACAATACACATCTACTTACAGGAAAATCAGGTTCGTCTGCCTCTGTTTTCAAGGCTCATCCAGGCGCCCGCCCAGGCCCACTTTTCAACCCCAACGAACCCTTCTCACTTCACTTTAAAAGCCCCACTTTTAGGCCCTCGGGTGCATTTTTCAGACAAAGTTTTAGTCAAAATTCCAACCAAAAATCATCTAACCATGTTTGAAAAAACTCCAAAACAATTATACCAACCCTAAACAAGCCTTGAATCAACCTAAACTAGGCCTAGAAAATCCTAAAACATGTCTAAAACCCCTAAAAATGTATATTTATACTATACGCATTGCCTACAAAAGCCCTCGCTTTTGAAGTAAAAGCGCCTTCGACAACTATGGCGTAAATCTTAATTAATTTATAAAAATATAAAATAAACAAAGATATTAATTAATTTACCGCCAAAATGGGCAGTGTGGAAACGACAAGCTTGAGGGTGATTGAGTGAAGGATCGAACTGGGTTTTGCATTGCTTGCATGTTCTTAAAGTCACAGGCTTTGTTTCTTCTACTGAGCATTGAATGGAGTGCTTTGTGGGTACACGATAATTTGACAGACGAGAAATTGGGGTTGAGATACTAATTGAATGATGAAGTTTTATAGGATTGTGAAGGATGAAGGAGGTGTTATGTGAGCTTATTGATGAATTTGTTGAACAGATTTGTGTCGCCATTGATGAGATTTGATGAATTTGGGGGAAAATTATGATGGAGAAACCAATTGATTGGGTTTATATGAAGTGTTAAAATAACCCCTTTTAGTTTCAACATAAGTTAATATGAGAATCAATTTTTCTTTTTTACCGGAAAAAGCTTGGATAACTGAATCATCGTGCTAAATGAATTACCCTTTTATCCGAAGAACAAAACATAGTAACCTAGTCCACTCACCGAGGAGGAACCCCAGAATTGGAAAAACACACATGGCTTTACCTTGGATACAATTTGTTCCAGATGAAACTCCAACCAATGACCTCCTGTTTCGAAAGTCATGGGGCTACTAGTGAGCTACCACTCAACCAGAAAGCTTGGTGGTGGTTTAGTTGTGCCAAACAATTAATTTTACTTACAATGATATCATCAATTTATTCTATTTGTTTATTTGTTATATGTTAAGTTCTTATATAATCAACAATCATAGAATTGAAAAGGAAAAGCTAAGATATTAGTTTTGGATGATAATTCTGCAACAAACTTGAAGACCCGATAGGTAAACCATCTTTTAAAAACCATGTTGTTTTGTCTCTTATCAAGCACCTACGAGGATCTGCAATGGTAGAGACAAAACTTACATGATGAAAAACAGTTAAAAAAGTGAATATGTTGGATGAAGTTTTTAACCATAGTTAAAGGAATCATATTTTGATGCTCACAAAAAAACTAGGCTTATAAAAAAGAACTAGGCACAAGTATGTTGTTGAAATGTCAAGTAAAGTGATAGAAAAACAAAACTTATTTCGATGTAAAGAAATGCAATCAAATCGAGTGACTATGACACTACATTAGCAAAATGTGATTTTAATAAGCAATGACCGCTATTTTTGAATGATGATTAGTCATAGTAAACATTAAAACCATAATTTCAAAAGCTCACTATACCAGTCGTATATCTTCCTCGTCACCAATCTTCTTTTTAGTTCATTAACTGAAGAAACAATAAGTATCGCGGAGATTACAAGTAATCTACGTGGGGTTAATACTTATGTTCGTCAGGGTTAATCCTTTACCCAAACCGTATGGTTAAACCCCGGTGACGGTGGTGAGTGTGAGTGTGTGATGAAAGTAAATAAGAACACAAGATGTAAGTGGTTCGGTCGAGTAATGACCTACGTCCACTGTAAGTAGCCGGAGTATTATTAATATGAGAATACAAAGAGTTACAAGAGAGAGTATTCTAGGCTACAAGTGATTATTTTCGGGTCCCTTGGCAAGGAGAAGTCTTCTTGTATTTATAGGAGAACTCATGGGCTTAGTCGAGGGGCCCATGAGGAGCCATTCTTCGTTGGGCTTGGTCCAGGCCCAAGTCCAAAGTCTTCCCTAGAATTGGCGGGAAAATACTGGTACTATTCATGACGTCATTTGGCAGCATGGTTGCTGCTCGAGGCGGACACGTGGCATGCTGTGGTTAGCGGACGGCGCCCCTGTCCTTGCTACAGTCGTTGACCATGCTTCTGACATCAGTAAGGGATGTCTGCTGTCACTGTAGACACTGGCATGGTGGAAGCATGGCTGCAGCCATGCTGCTGTCCTTGTCTGTAGTTGTTGGACCACTTTTGCCACCTATCACTTCGTCATTGGCGCGTACACTGTCAACGATCCTTGTGAATCTTCCTTTTGTTGTCTTCTGTACCTCGTACAAAAGATGCTGAGGGAAGATTCCGCGCGTGACGGTACGCGCTTATCAGGTGTTGTTATTGCTTATCAGTTGTTGTCTTTGCGCGCCTCCCTGCATATGTTGCTAGCTGCGCGCCGACGGTTCCTCGCGCCACTGACTGGCGCGTGGAAACTGACTTATGGGGATAGGGACGTCTTTTCCGCTTGGATTAGGCTCCCTATCCCTTCAAGTCCCCCTAGTCTAGGGCTTCTCCTGCTCTTTGTGAAGAGTAGGTGGAGTGCTAGACTCAAAGTATGGAGTCGCGGATGAAAGCTCATCTGCTGTTGTGTCTTGAGATTTGCGCTCCTGCTTGGTGATGCAAAGTTTGGCGGAGAACGTCTTTTTTGGTTTTACGTCAAATTTGCGCCTTGAAAGACGTTTGTCGCCATGACCTGTTAAGGCGCTGGGCGGGGAACGTCTTTTTTGGTTTTACGTCAAATTTGCGCCTTGAAGGACGTTTGTCGCCATGACCTGTTAAGGCGCTGGGCGGGGAACGTCTTTTTTGGTTTTACGTCAAATTTGCGCAATGTTGTGGTCCGCTTATTGACGTGAAGGCGTGTCAGCAGTTGTAATAAATCCTGAATCATTGGCATTTAATTTGTCTCTCATAAATGGGAGTTAAGGCGCCTGGAATTCGAATGATCAGTTGCTTCTGATGGAAGCTTGAGGGTTGCTGACGAGTCAGTCCTCGTCTGTTGTGCTGACTGTTGGCTGTCCCATCATTATGGTGCAGTTACCAACTTTTCGTCTGTGTCAGGCGCGTGTGTTGTCACGCGCCCCACTTGATGCTTGTGTGGTTGTGATTGTGCCACGTGGCGAGTTGCACGTGGGATTCGTCAGACGCGTGAGCATCCACGCGCCTGCCAGCTTTTAAAATGGTGAGATCTTGTGACACGTGTCAGTCATCCAGCGAGTAACGGTTGGATCATTTACCCATGTCTGATCTTAGCCGTCCACTCGCGCATGTGGACACGTGTCTTCATCGTGCTTCTCCATTTTGAAAAAGGTGACGACGGTAGTTTTCCTTGTGGGTCCCACTGTCATTAGTGCAGTGGGTATATATAGGAGTGAGAAGGCATCTTGGACGGTTACTCGTTCATTTTGCCTTCTTCTTCTTCTTCACTTGTACTCTCTCTCTCTAAAAAACCATCAGATCACTTGGAGTTTTCTTTGAATCTTCAAAGATTGTTGAACAATCTTCAAGATTTATTGTGAAACTTCTCTTTGATCCTCATCTCTCTTCGTGTTCATTGAATTTTTTCACATCTGTTAATTTCCTACTTGAAGATTCCGACCAATCTTCAAGTTTTCCGGTGAGTTTCTTGAGTTTTCCAGTGTGTATTCATATTTTCCGTTGGATCTTCAACTTTTCCGGTTGAATTCCAGATTTCTTGTTTCTTTTTTCTCTCATTTCATTTGTCAAAATGTCTGAAACTTCGAACGTTGGGTCTCCTTCTGGTGACGTTGCCGGGAAGGAACCGGTGATGGATGATGTGGAAGAAGAGGTGCAGGTGGAGCAGGGTAAGATTAAGGAGAGGAAACTGATGACCAACACATACTGTGTTTGGAGTCAAGATTCCTTCGACCAATTTTGCAGGATTTATGATATCCTGCCGGAGTGGGAGCCCACCTTGCCGTCTACGACGGACACCGTCCTCTCCGCGGGGACTGGGCAGCTTTCCCTCTATGAAGCCCACTTTACCAAGTGTGGGTTTCGCTTGCCTTGCACCCGCTTCCAGATTGACACTCTAGTGGCGTATGGTGTTGGGCCTACCCAACTAACCGCTTTCGGGATGCTGCGGTTAGTCCATTTTGAGGCGTCCTGCCGCGCCCTAGACATTGAGCCTACTGTGGAAAGGCTCAATGTGTTTTACTTTCTTGCGCGCGACGAGATGTGGTTCTCGTTTAAGCCGCGCCCTAGGGTGCCGCCCATGGCCACCCACAATCCTAAGTCCTTGCACTGGGCCAAGGAAAAATTCTTCTTTGTGAAGAGGGGTGTCATCCCTATTAGCTTGCCCTGGAAGGTGATAGCGGATGGGCAACGGGTGGCGGACATGCCGGTGCCCAAGGATTATAAGAAGCAGAGCTGGTTCACAACTCTTACCGCCAACGCCACCAAGTTGGAGTTTAAGAACCTGACAGAGGGTATCTTCTTCCTCCTTGGCATGAGCCGCGTGGGATTCGGGCGGGTAAAGAGCCCTACATTGCTCCAGAGGGTAAGTGTGTCTGTTCTTTTTTATTTGATTTACATGTATGATTTTTTTTCTAACTGTTTGCTCGCGCAGGTGTGAGCAAGTTTCAGTTCTATGCCGCTCGTCAGGAGAAGGGCATTAAGTGGAGGCCTGTGGCGGAAGGGCAGGTGTCTTGTCTGGAGGCGTTTGTTGATCGCTTCTATTTTCCAGATATGTCCGTTGCGCCAAAGCCCTACTACACCACTGGTGAGTCATGTGACCCCTTATTTTCTAGCCTCTTTGGCGATGATGCCTCTGACTCCTCAGTAGAGATTGTGGAGACTCAAAAGGCGCCTGCGGGGCGTGGCCGTTGGAAACACGCTCCGCGGAGGCATAAGCGTGGCAGGAAGCCTTTAACAAATTCTGACTTGGATTCTTCCGTTTCAGTAAGCGAAGTTGTAAAGGGGCGCCGCCGTAGGAAGGACGGGCCCGCTTCAGAAGATGAGGAGGAAGAGGAGCCCTCCAAGCTGGAGAAGAGGAAGAAGAGGCGCACCACCGGTGCTACCTCCAGCAGCGCTGCTGCTAACACAGAGATGCCTGCTGCTTCAACCGGCGGGGAGGGGGGTGGAGTTGAGACCCCTATTACAGAATCTGTTGTTCCCCCCCTGTCGCCGGCGCGGGAGGTTGTGTTGGAGAAGACCTTTTCTTCAAGTGTTGGAGGGGTTGCAGCCCCTGTCTTTAGTGTGGGCATTGGCGCGGCGCCCACACGTCAGCCTCTGTTTCAGAAGCTTATAAAAAAGAAGGCCCCCGGTAAGTTGACTTCCTTCGACTTGTAGTTAGCTTTTCAATTTGTTCTTTTTCTTAGTTTTTTTATGTTTCTGTTTCAGTTGCGCCGAGGATTATACCAACTCCTCCTCCTACGTCTCCATCTGCGGAGACGGCCAGGACGGAGGCAGATATGCTCTTCCAAGAGCAAGAGGAAGCGCAGCGGGAAGAGGCCCGTCTGAAAGCTGAAGCTGATGAAGCCCTTCGAAGGGCGGAGGCTGAGAAGAAAAAGAAGGCTGAGGCCGATGAGGCCCTGCAAAGGGCGGAGGCCGAGAAGAAAGCGGCCGCCGATGAAGCTAAACGAAAGGCTGAGCGGCCCAACGTGCTGAGGCGGAACGCCTTCGCCTCCAGGAGCAACAATTCTTGGAGGAGAAGGCTCGCCGTTTGAAGGAGCGTGAGGAGGAGGAGCGCACCAATGCTAGCGCCGAGGGGTCCCAGGAGATGGATGGTTTTGAAAGGGCCCTGTTGGCGGCGGGCATTGGTGGCAGCGGGGAGGGCTCGCGCCATACACGGCGCGAGTCTTCTAGGGTTGATGATAGAGAGCCATCAGGGGCGTATGATGGCTCCAGCTGGTCTGGGGGTGATACCATTTGGCGCCCTCGGTGGGCGGTCAGGGAGAATACTTTATTCTCCAACTCCTTGGCCGCCGAGGAGTTCGTGAGGGAGGTGGTGCCTCCATATGAGCGTGCGCACCAAGATATGCTGAGTCGCGCGGACCTTTTGGCTGCCTTGTGCGTCAATCAAGCGACTCAGCTATCTATGATTGACTCGCTGCGCCGCCGAGATGCGGCGGTGTGGCGAGATATTAAACGCTTGGAGGCGGAGAAGGCAGACCTCGCTGAAAAAGAGGTTGCCTTCAAGGCTGAAATATCCAAGTACCGTCGCCGCGCTCACGATGCTGAAGCCAAAGTTACTAAACTGGAAGGGGACGCGGCGGCGGATAAGCGCAGGTGGACAGAGTCTTGCAAGAAGACTAATGCTGAAACTATGAAGTTGAAGCAGACTCTGGCCGAGGCGCAGGAGGAGGGCCGGGTGTTGACCCGGCAGCTTGAAGAGAAGAGCAAGGCCCTCTCTGAGCGGACTGCTCAGGTTGTAGAGAAGCGCTTGGAGCTCAAATCCAAAGATGCTGACCTTATCAAAGCTACCGAGCGTGTCTCCTTCCTGGAGAAAGAGAGGATCCAGATCCTTAACTCCAAAGAGGATCTGGAACAAGACCTTGGCTCCGCTGAAGAGGCACGCGCTGCGACTGTCAAAGAGTGTGAGACAGCCCAGCGTTTGCTGGAGGAGGCGATGGCCGCCCAGACCCAGACGCAGGATTCCATCAAGTGGATGATGACTGATGGGATTGCTGGGGTAAGTTCACATCCTCTTGATGCTTTTTATTTCTTTCTCAAGCTTTAAGTGCTAACTGTTAGTGTTCTTGCAGGTCTTCAAGAGGTTTTGGCAGGAGCCAAAGCTGGGCGACCAGGTCGCTGCCATACCCGCCACCGCCCAAGCCTTTGGGTATGGTGAGGGCTATGAAGATGGTTTTTTGGCCGCTCAGAATAATGGGCGGATTGAGGATGCGGAGCATTACGGGAAGCCGCTGAAGGAAGAATATGAGGCGGAATTGCTCAAATTTGAGAAGGTGGACTTCCCAATCCTTCAAGTGGTTGCTGATTGCAACAATAACACCGATTCTCTTTCCGCCCTCAAGTACTTCATTGAGAAATCCGACGAGCTGGCGAGGGAGGAAGAACGCAAGCGCCTAGAGGAAGAGCGCCAAAAGGCTAGCGGCGAAGGCACTTCCAATGTATAGATTTTGCTAGGCGCTTGTTTTTTTATTCAACTTGTAAATACTTTGTAATTATCAAGGGTTTTTAAGTCCCTCTTTATGAATGAAAATTTCTTTGTTTCTCCTCATATCTTGTGTTTCTCGCCCTAACTTCTTAACTTATTTAACCAAGTCGTCACCCGATTTATAAGTAGAAATTAGGCGCGCGCTCCACTAGATAGTCCGGCATTTTAAGTATTTGCCTTGAAGACTATAGCGGGGCGCGACTTGTGCCATAAGGTCCGAGTTAAGCGCGTGAGTGCCTTGCCTAGAAGACCCACGACTGCGCGCTCGTTTAGTTTTTGCTCTTTGTCCAACTTGTATTTGACAAGTTTAGAAGACAAGGCTTTTGGCTATACGATTGTCGCGCGTCTTTAAGTCCGGCAAGTAAACTTGTCTTGAAGACCGTTTGGTGCGGCATTGTTGTACAATTTTCATAAGTCCGACGTGCGCAAGGCGCGTCTAGAAGACTTTTATTGTGTCGACGCCGCGCATTTGTGGTCCGACGATAGTTTTACTTAAGTCTTGAAGACCTTGGCGCGGAAAAAACAAGTAGAATGACAGATATAGGAAACAATTTTCATTGATAGGTGCGGCATGTGTAGCCGTAATTACAAAAATTTTACAAGTAGCAGCGGCGTAGCTGTGCGCCGTTCCAAGATCGCGGGATAGGTGTTCCATCAAGTCTTTCTAGCGCGTATGCGCCTTTGCCGAGTATTTCTTGTATTTTGTATGGACCTTCCGATGTAGGAGCTAGTTTTCCGGGTTTTTCGGCGTTGGAAGCCTCATTATTTCGGAAAACATAGTCGCCGATCTTGAACGCAGACGCTTTGACACGCTTGTTGTAGTAGCGTTCTAGCTGCGTTTTGTATTTTGCCTCTTTGATTGCAGCGAGTTCACGGCGTTCGTCTAAGAGATCAAGGTTTAGGCGGAGCTCTTTGTCATTGTCCCTTTTGTTAGCCATGACCACTCTGGCGGAAGGGCAGCCAATTTCGGCGGGGATGACCGCCTCCGTGCCATATGTTAGGCTAAATGGCGTTTCGCCGTTGCTGGTTTTTGTAAGGGTGCGGTATGCCCATAGGACATGAGGGATTTCGTCTACCCACTCTGTTCTTTTAGTTCCGAGCCGCGCCTTGATGCCTTCCACTATTGTGCGATTGGCCCTTTCTACTTGACCGTTGCCTTGAGGGTGCGCGACGGATGTGAAGATTTGTTGGACACCCATTTGAGCCAGCCATTCTTGTAAGGATTGGTCTTCAAATTGTGTGCCATTGTCGCTTACCAATTGCAACGGTAGGCCAAATCGGCAAATGATGAACTCCCAGATGAACTTCTTGACGTGTGCGCCGTCAATCTTGGCTAGAGGCTTTGCCTCGACCCACTTTGTGAAGTAGTCGATGGCGACGATTAAGTACTTCACATTTCCTGGAGCCGTTGGGAATGGACCTACCGGATCAATGGCCCATTTTTGGAACGGCCAAGCCGCTGTGACCGGCACCAGATTGTTCTTGGGACGCAGGGTGTTCGGAGCGTGGCGCTGGCAACTGTCGCACTTGCGCAACTCGTTGACCGCGTCCACGTGCATGCCCGGCCAGTAATACTCTGCGTTCATTAACTTCGCCACCACCATTCTTGGGCCTGCATGTAGTCCGCATGTCCCTTCGTGTACGTCTCTCAAGAGGAAAGAAGCATCTGCGGAGTCTACACAACGCAACAGCGGCCCTAGGTAAGAGCGGCGATACAGAATACCATCTATAAGTTGGTATTGTAAGGCTTTGTTCTTGATCTTCCGGGCTTCTGATTTGTCATCAGGCAGGGTACCGGAGGATAAATAAGCCTTAATTGGAGTCATCCAGGACGCGTTGCCTATTTGGATGACATTGACTTGTCGCGGAGGGACAGATGGTTTGTCCAGGACCAAGATGCGGACTTCTTTGGCCATATGCTCAAAGACCGTTGATGCCATTTTGCTCAGCGCATCAGCGGGCTTATTTTCGCTGCGCCGAATATGCTCGACCTTGCATGAGTCGAATCGGCGCATTAGCTGCTTGGCCTGTTCCAGGTACATTGCCATGATTTCGTCCTTTGCATCATATGACCCGTTGATCTGTCGCGCGACGAGTAGTGAGTCTACGTGTGCCTCCACGTGCCTGGCCCCCATTTTTTCCGCAATTCGGAGGCCTGCCAGCAACGCTTCGTATTCCGCCTCGTTGTTCGTGCTTTTGAAGTCGAGGCGGATGGCGTACGTGAACTCTTGTTTATCTGGGCTGATAAGACGCAAACCTGCACCGGCGCCGTCCTCATTTGAGGCCCCATCCGTGAATAAGGACCATTTTTGTGATGGGTCTTGCGCTGGCGCAGGGGTTTCTTCCGCTTGACATTCTTGTATTTTGTCTGCTGGGATCTCCGTGGCGAAGTCCGCGAGAACTTGGCCCTTGATGGCAGGGCGGGGTTTGTAGTGGATCGTGTGTTCCCCTAATTCGATGGCCCATTTGGCCAGGCGCCCCGACAACTCGGGCTTGGCGAGTATATCGTTTATCCGATAGTCCGTGAGGACGTTTATCGGATGCCCTTGGAAGTATCTGCGGAGTCTTCGAGATGCATGGACAAGAGCGAGAACCAGTTTTTCCATGATTGTGTACCTTGTTTCCGCGTCTAAGAGCGTGCGACTGATGTAGTATATCGGCGTTTGCACGTTCTTGCGCTCCACCATGAGGACTGCACCTATTGCCCGGTCCGTGACAGATAGGTACAGTGTTAGGGGCTCTTCGGGAAGAGGCGCTGTTAGCGTCGGAAGGTTCATCAAACACTGTTTCATTTCTTTGAATGCCGATTCCGCTTCTGGTGTCCAGCGGAAGTTGCTCTTTTTCAAACAATTCTTCAAAGTGTCCACGAACGGGAATGACTTTGAAGCATAGTTTGATAAGAATCGGTTGAGGGCAACAAGGCGGCCCATAAGCGTTTGCACCTCTTTGATGGAAGCGGGCGATGGCATCCTTTCGATGGCTTGTACTTTTTCCAGGTTAGCGCGGAACCCATCCCGCGTTACGATGACCCCCAGAAATTTGCCTTCTTCCATCCCAAAGGAGCATTTGCTTGGGTTGAGTTTCATGCGCACCTTGCGCAACTGGGCGAATGTTTGTTGGATATCTCGGAGCATGTCGCTCTCCTCTTTGCTTTTGATTACGAGATCATCGACGTACACTTCAAGTCGTACGCCGATCTCGTTGATGAAGGCCGTGTCCATGAGGCGCTGATATGTGGCGCCCGCATTTTTCAGCCCGAATGGCATTTTCGTATAACAAAAAATGCCAGCGTCTGTGCGGAATGCCGTTTTGTCTTCGTCTTCTTTTGCCATTTGGATTTGGTGGTAGCCCTTGTACGCGTCTAAGAAACACTTAAAGCGATAAGGGGCTAAGGAATGCACCTTTAGGTCGATTTCTGGCAGAGGATAGCAATCCTTTGGACACGCCTTGTTGATATCCTTGTAGTCGACACATATGCGCCACCCGCCGTTTGCTTTGGCTACCATAACTGGGTTGGCTACCCATGTTTGGTATCTGATCGGGCGAAGTATACCCGCATTGAGTAGCTCGGTGACTTGTTCGTTCATGGCCTTTGTTTTCTCCGGGCCCATGCTGCGCTTCTTTTGTACTATCGGTTCCACCGAGCGGTAGACGTTGAGTCTATGTTTTGCTATGTCGCGTGGGACGCCAACCATGTCAGCTGGTTGCCACGCGAACACGTCGATGTTGCTGATTAGATGCTGCTTCAGATGATTCCGAATGGTGTCGGAGATTTCATGGCCAATGATCACCGTTTGCTCCGGAAATTTAGGGTTGAAACCAATTTTTCCGGCTCGGTGCGGGTGTCAGTCTTCACCATTTTTGGCGGTTTGGCGGTTTCTGTGGTGTGACAGTCCTTGTTGCCTCTGATGAAGGCGATGCTAGTTTTAGTTGGGAATCCGACCATCGCGTGTGCCGTTGAAGCGTTGGCATTGAAGCGCGCGATGCCTTCCCGTCCCAAAAGTATGTCGTGACTGGAGTTGGCCGGCAGGACCATGAAGTCGCATATCTCCGTGCGCTCATGGGTGCCGTCAGAGCAGGTTACTGGCAGGGACAGCATGCCCCGCGGCATAATGGTTTCATGAATGAAGCCGGAAATTGGCTCGTTGACGGGTACGAGCTTTGCTTTGTCTTCTGCGTCTAGCTGCTGAAAGCATTGCTCGTACATGATGTCTGTGCTGCTGCCGCCATCTAGGAACATATACCGCGTGCGATAATGTCCGAAGACAGCGGTAATGACAAGAGGAGCTGTGCAAGAGGCGCCGCCTCTGATCTTGGGCATGAGGACATCAGCCTCTTTCCATGAATCGCTTGGTGGTTGTGCCCGGGCGCGCTTTCCCTGATGTGCGCTTTTGCCCTTCCTTGTCATGTTGCAGTGGTGGCGAGGAATCAATGTGGCGGCGTGAGTGTTGAGATCACGAATCTTTTTCCGTGATCCTTCCTCTTGATTCTCCTCACCCGCTTGATTCTTGCCCGTGCGGTGCACGTTTTTGACCAAGTGACCGAGCTGACCTGACTTCAGCGCGGTTTCAATTTCCATCTTCAAGGTGTAACAGTTGTCTGTGAGGTGACCGAAGTCATTGTGGTACTCACAGAACTTGCTTCGGTCCGCATGTCTTCGTTTGCCCAAGGGAGCAGGCGCTTTTAACGTGACCTGTTCGGTTTTCAGAACTTGAGATGGTGTCTTAGTTAGCGGGGTCCAGTCGTGGTTTTTCTTGGAGTGACCACGTTGATCCCGCGTTTGCTTGTGGCTAATGATTTGGCGGGCATCTCCGGCTGGGGAATATTTCCCCCCGTCCGCGGTGCCAGAGATGCGGCTCCAGACAGATTTGTTTTTATTTTTATTATTATTATGGTGTTGCTGTTGGAAACTATGCGTCTGGTTGAAGGATTTCTCAGACGAGGCATATATCTTGGCGGAGTGGACGAGTTCGTCCCAGGACTCCGGAATGCCATCTTTGCCTGTGAGGCATTTCATTAGCTCCGGGCTGCGCACATTATGTATGAACGCTGCCCGTGTGAGCTCCTCCCCGCAGCCTATTTGCAAGGCCTCCTTGTTGAATCGAACGATGAAGTCCTCGATGGACTCATGATCGTTTCGGCGGCACAACAGAATGTGCGCCTTGTCTTTCTTGTGGTTGCGCAGGTGCGAGAAGTGACTACCGAACTTGTCGGTAAGATCATCAAAATCTTTAACGCTCCCCGCGGGGAGGTTGTCGAACCAGACTCTTGCTACGCCCGTCAGAGTTTGGGCGAATAAGTGGCACCAAACCTGTACAGGCCAGTCCACGGACATACCTGCGCACTCAAAGTCGTGCACATGGTCATCAGGGTCACGCAGGCCATCGTATCTACCGATGCTGCTGGGAAGTTTGGCTTTCCTTGGTATCCTTGCTGTCGCTATACGGGCGACAAATTTTGACTTTTCAGCGAAAGCCTTTGGCCTGAATGGCTTGACCAAGTCATCATCCTCGTCATTGTGGCGCGAGCGATGATCGTGTTTCTTTCCTTTGTAGCCTGAATCGCTACTGGAGGACTCGTAACCATCACGTTCTGCCCGGTGCTTCGCGTAGCCCCGAACTCTGGCGTCTCCGCCGAGTTCCCCGCCACGACCAGCGCCCGGGACAGTTGAGTCCTTATCCTTGTTCCCCTTTTTGGATGGGGTATCATAAGTAAGGGCCTTGCCCTTTTTCTTGGCTTGCTGCAAGAGTTTACGTTGGTAAATTGCAGCGTTTTTTGTGTTCTGACGGAGGAGCCACTGATCGAGGTCCTCCTCAGAGCTAGCACTGCTGTCGTCGTCAGAGTCGACATCCCGGACCTCGACGTCTGGGCTTTGGAGCCTTGAGGTGGGTTTCTTGACGATAGTGGGTGGTGTTACCTGGTTTTCCGGGAGTTGGGTGTTCCCCTCTCCGGAGCGGTTTATGACAGCAGCAGTAGGGTTGGGTTGAGCCATGGGTGGGTTGAAAAGATGAGTAAAAAAGCAGTTCTAACTGTTGGATGGCGCCAATGAAGAAACAATAAGTATCGCGGAGATTACAAGTAATCTACGTGGGGTTAATACTTATGTTCGTTAGGGTTAATCCTTTACCCAAACCGTATGGTTAAACCCCGGTGACGGTGGTGAGTGTGAGTGTGTGATGAAAGTAAATAAGAACACAAGATGTAAGTGGTTCGGTCGAGTAATGACCTACGTCCACTGTAAGTAGCCGGAGTATTATTAATATGAGAATACAAAGAGTTACAAGAGAGAGTATTCTAGGCTACAAGTGATTATTTTCGGGTCCCTTGGCAAGGAGAAGTCTTCTTGTATTTATAGGAGAACTCATGGGCTTAGTCGAGGGGCCCATGAGGAGCCATTCTTCGTTGGGCTTGGTCCAGGCCCAAGTCCAAAGTCTTCCCTAGAATTGGCGGGAAAATACTGGTACTGTTCATGACGTCATTTGGCAGCATGGTTGCTGCTCGAGGCGGACACGTGGCATGCTGTGGTTGGCGGACGGCGCCCCTGTCCTTGCTACAGTCGTTGACCATGCTTCTGACATCAGTAAGGGATGTCTGCTGTCACTGTAGACACTGGCATGGTGGAAGCATGGCTGCAGCCATGCTGCTGTCCTTGTCTATAGTTGTTGGACCACTTTTGCCACCTGTCACTTCGTCATTGGCGCGTACACTGTCAACGATCCTTGTGAATCTTCCTTTTGTTGTCTTCTGTACCTCGTACAAAAGGTGCTGAGGGAAGATTCCGCGCGTGACGGTACGCGCTTATCAGGTGTTGTTATTGCTTATCAGTTGTTGTCTTTGCGCGCCTCCCTGCATATGTTGCTAGCTGCGCGCCGACGGTTCCTCGCGCCACTGACTGGCGCGTGGAAACTGACTTATGGGGATAGGGACGTCTTTTCCGCTTGGATTAGGCTCCCTATCCCTTCATTAACCATAGCAAAAGCAATGAACGAACCAAAAAAAAATTAACATATAAAATCTCAACCCCAAATATTACTCCTTTGTTTTTACAAATTAATATTTAAAAAATCATGTTATATATATTTATAAAATAATAAAAAAATAATTATATAATGTATTAATTTGGAATGGTTTTTTACCGTTCATGAACAGTAAACCCCATTAGTTTATACTTTTTTTTTCCCACACCTTACTATATAATATATATCATCTCTTTCAATTCAAAACAACTGTAGTGTTGGTGGTTGGGTGGTTTGTAGTTATCTTCCATTCCTCAAGGTCTAAGGTTCAATTCCTTGAAGACACAACTTATTTATTTTTCTATTTTTTCCATTTTTTTTGTTTTCCCACACCTTACTATATAATATATATCTGTTAAAAATACATCCCTGGATTATAATTCTAATGTTAAACATTTATTGGGCTTGTATTATTCATATTGGTCTTATTATGTTGGACTGATTATGTTGTTTGAGTATTGGGCTTGTTTCAGTTGTTGGGCTGTTGATGGGCAATCCTGATCGTTGGATTATAATTACGAAGACTCATAGTGACCGTTGGATGAGATATTTTCTGATGGCTTCTGGAACCAGCTATATAAGCTCATATCGTTATTATTTTTATTCATTCGTTATTGTTTCGTCTTGTTTGTATTAGGGTTTCTCTCTGTTCTTGTATTCATCTGCACTTTTGTAAGTGTTTGTATTATCATTCTCATCTGCTGATTTCATCAATCAGCAGAATACTCTGTATGATCTTTATAGATCTTTGATCTCAGTGATTTACTGAGATTATCTGGGTATTTGGGGGGCACTATTTTGGGTTGGTTTTAATATAGATTTTGTCACCGTTTTCTGTCGCTATACTTTGTGTTCTTGTGTTGTTCTTTATTGTTTGAATGTTTGTATTGTTTATATTGAGAAACCCTAAATTTCTACATGGTATCAGAGCCATAGGCTCTTGATTCTGGTCTTGTTTTTTGTTTGATATTCCGTTGTTCGTCTTTTATATCTTGGATCAGATCTAAATAATAGATCTGAATCTTATTTTCTTATAATAGATCTAATCTTCTAAATAGATCTTGTCTATTATTGTTTAGTCTCTGTGCTTAGATCTAGGGTTCCTGAGGTCAACTATTGTTGATTACTTTGGAATATTATTCTGGTGAGCTATTAGATTGGAAGCTTGCTCTCTGGTGTGGATCTTGATTCTGGATAGCTGTGGTTATTGCTCGCTGGTCGTGTAACCCTAAGTGAAGGTTACAGACTACGAGTTCTGGTGAGATTGTTCCTGTCTTGTTCTTGTGTCTAGGGCAAAGGCCCGGGTTAGGAGGACCGGAATTGTGCCAACTAATTGGTGTCTTATTTGTTTTGATTGTTGTTATTGTATTGTGTGTTTATCTGTCTTACATTACTATATATATAGTAGTTATTAAAGGGCTCCTGTGTTAAGATCTGCGTGGGCACCTATGAGTGATGAACCTATGATCTGAACACTGACACAGCTTCGCTCTCTAGGGTTTTATTCTGTTGATACTGTCTTCTTGGTTCTTGTTCTTGTTTGTGTTTGTTGTGATTGTTTGATCTGTGCTTTACTATGGGTGATAATGTGAACCCTAATGGTGGTGGTGGGGCTGTCATCAACACTGGAGGTGGCGGTGACCCACCAGTACCTCCCAATACTCTAATTAGCAAGTTAGATATTGGTGATCCTCTGTACATTCATCCCAGTGATACTAGTACCTTGTCTATTATCACTATTAAGTTGAAAGGTACAGAGAACTATTCTGTGTGGGCAAGTTCTATGAAACTTGCCCTTGAGGCCAAGAATAAATATGGCTTCATTGATGGTTCCACTGTTAGGTCTGTTGATGATGATGTCCTAGGGAAACAGTGGGATAGGTGTAATTCTGTTGTGCTAACTTGGTTGCTTAATTCTGTTAGTGAAGAACTGTTTCTAGGTCAGGTGTTTTCTAAGTTAGCTAGAGATATGTGGTTAGATCTTAAGGAAACCTATGATAAGGTTGATGGATCAGTGGTTTTCAACTTGTATCAGAAGATTAATTCTATAACTCAAAATGGAAGTAGTGTTTCTGAATATTACCATAAACTTAATACTATGTGGAAGCATTTGGACTCTATAGTTCAACTGCCTTCCTGTTCATGTGCTGCTTCAAATAAATTCAATGATTTCAATAGTTTGATAAAACTAATGTAGTTTCTAATGGGTCTAGATGACATATCAACCTGTTAGAACTAATCTTCTGATGCAAGACCCACTGCCTACTGTTAAGACTGCCTTCTCTATTGTATCTAGAGAAGAATCTCATAGGACCTCTAGTTCTGGTACCAAGGGAACAAATGTGTCCTTTGTAGCCAAAACTTCTCAGTCCTTTGACCCAAGAAAAAGGACTAACAGAGGTCCTAATCCAAATCTGAAGTGTAACCATTGCAATAAACTTGGTCACACTTCTGATAGATGTTTTGAATTGATTGGGTATCCCCTGGTTTCAAAAGGAATGTTCCAGGTCAGTCTAACAGACCTAACATCCCTGGAGGAACTGGAGGGAGATCAAATCAGTCTAGTAGCAATTCTAATAATAATGTGTCTTCTAGTGCTGCTGTTCCATTTATTTCTGAACAGATAAGCAAACTGATGAGTCTTATTGGTGATAAAGTTGGAAGTGATACTGCTCAGTCTAATAATGTAGGAGGTAATCAAAATGTAGTACATGGTTTCTCTAGTGCTTCTGTCTTAAATAAACTGAGTAGTGTGTTTAAAAATTTTGCTAGTTCTTCCAACTTTCTGAAAACAGCACTTCTTTTAAAGTGGATTATGGATTCAGGTGCCAACCAACATATGGTTGGTACTGATGAATACATGATCAACTGGATAGATGTATCACAGTTTGATGTAACTGTGAAACATCCTAATGGGTCAAGTGCTAAGGTCATGAAGATAGGATATATCAAGTTAGGGAACAACATTATCCTAACTGATGTGTTCTATATTCCTGACTATTGTGTGAATCTTGTGTCTGTAAATAAGCTAGCTAAAGATAACAGACTAAGTGTTTTGTTTGATGATCATGCTTGTTATGTCCAGGATTCCAAGTCCAAGAGAATCCTGGAGACTGGTAAAGAGCATGATGGTCTTTACTTTATAGGTTCAAATGTGAGTAATAGTTCTGTGTGTTTTAATAGTTCTTCTGGTGTTAATCTTTGGCACAGTAGGTTAGGACATCCCTCTGACCAAGTTCTAGCTGTGTTAAAAGGAAGTTTAGATGTTGAAACAACTCATTCTGGTCCTTGTGAGATATGTCACAAGGCCAAACAAGTTAGGGTCCCTTTTCCTTTAAGTGAACATAAAACAAAAGAAGTAGGAGAGTTAGTTCATCTAGATGTGTGGGGTCCTTACAGGATAACTAGTAAGGAAGGTTTTAAATATTTTCTAACAATTGTAGATGACTTCTCTAGATCTGTTTGGGTCTATTTGCTTAAAGGGAAAAATGAAGTGTTTGAAAATGTTGTCATTTTTTATGAACTTGTTAAAACACAGTTTAATAAGAACATTAAAACATTTAGAAGTGACAATAGTACAGAATTTATAAACAAACAAATGTCTAGTTTTTTTAATTCAAAAGGAATTATGCACCAAACATCTTGTGTGCATACTCCTCAACAAAATGGAGTTGTTGAAAGAAAACATAGACACCTTTTGAACATAGCTAGAGCTTTGTTGTTCCAAAGTAGTGTGCCATTGAATTTTTGGTCTGAATGTATTTTAACTGCTGCTTATTTGATTAACAGGCTGCCCTCTTCTGTTCTAAATGGTGTGAGTCCTTATGAGAAAATATATGGGTTCCCCCCAATTATGAGTCATCTTAGGAATTTTGGATGCTTGTGTTTCAAAACTATTTTAGATGAAAAAGATAAACTAGTAAGTAGAGCTGATAAATGTGTTTTAGTTGGATACTCTGTTTTTAAAAAAGGTTATAAATTGTGGAATTTAGAAACCAAACAGTTTGAGTTTTCCAGGGATGTTAAGTTTTATGAAAACATTTTTCCTTTTAAAACAGAAACTGGAAAACTTGATTTTAAAGATTTGAATCATTTGAATTTTTTTGATTTATATGATGACACAAGCATTGGAAGTTCTGATAATGATAATGATAATGATAATAATAATAATAATAATAACAATGCTCCCAATGATGAAGGGGGAACCAGTGTTGCTCATGAACACTCTCCTGAGATAGGATTAGATGACTCTTCTAGGATCACTAGTGAGGTAGATCAGTATGATCAGCCACCTAGTAGTTCTAGGTTTGGAGGGACTGATTCTTCTTATAGGATTGAGGGTTCAAATGATGAGAACTGTACTCCTGAGGGACATAGAATTCAACCTAGAAGGTCTGATAGGAATTCTGTTTTACCAAAGAAATTTGATGATTTTATTGTAGAGGGTAAAGTTAAATATGGAGTAGAAAAGGTGGTTAACTATTCTGTGTTATCTTCTGAAAATTATTGTTTTGTGTCCAGTCTAAATAAGACTGTTGAGCCTAGTAGTTATTCAGAAGCCTCTAAAGATCCTAGATGGATAGAGGCTATGAATGATGAAATGGAGGCTTTACATAGCAACCAAACTTGGGTTTTAACTGATCTTCCTAAGAACAGAAAACCTATTGGTTGCAAATGGGTTTATAAAGTTAAATATAAGTCTAATGGAGAAGTTGAGAGGTTTAAAGCCAGGCTTGTTGCCAAAGGCTATAACCAAAGAGAAGGTCTTGATTTTGGAGAGACCTTCTCACCTGTTGTTAAAATGGTAACTGTTAGGTGCATGATTAGTTTAGCTATTCAGAATTCTTGGCCTTTGTATCAACTTGATATTAACAATGCTTTTCTTTATGGGTCAATAGATGAGGATGTTTATATGACATTACCTGAGGGTTACTACTCAGATAATGAAACTAAAGTGTGTAAACTAGTAAAATCACTATATGGCCTTAAACAGGCTCCTAGGAAATGGAATGAAAAATTGACTAAGGTCTTGTTAGACATGGGTTTTAAGCAAAGCATATGTGATTATTCTTTGTTTGTAAAATCTGTGGGAAATGTGTTTGTTGCATTACTTGTTTATGTGGATGATATAGTTATTACAGGTAATAGTGAAAATGAAATTAATAACTGTAAAAATCTGCTTAAAACAAGTTTTAAGATTAAAGATTTGGGAAAACTTAAATACTTTCTAGGAATTGAAGTTTTATATGATAAAGGTGAAATTTGCTTGACTCAAAGAAAATATTGTTTAGAACTCTTGAATGAGTTTGGGTATTTGGGATGCAAACCCCTTAATACCCCAATAGAACAGAGTTATATTGTTTCAGCAAAGGATTCTAAACAGAGTCCTTTACTTGACAACATAACTGGATATCAAAAACTGATAGGGAAACTTATATACTTGTCTCTTACTCGTCCTGATATCAGTTATAGTGTTCAGTTTTTGAGTCAATTCATGCATAAACCTACTAAGTGTCACCAGCAAATAGCTTTAAGGCTCTTGAGGTACTTAAAGTTATCCCCTGGTAAAGGGGTTGTGTTTAGAAAAACAAATAATTTTGAACTTAGAGGTTATGTAGATGCAGATTGGGCAAAATGCTTAGTAACTATAAAATCTGTTACTGGGTTTGGTATTTTTCTAGGAGATTGTTTGGTCTCCTGGAAAAGTAAGAAACAAAATACCATTGCTCGTTCATCTGCAGAGGCTGAGTATAGAGCAATGTGCTCGGCCACTTGTGAAATAATTTGGCTAAAAAATCTACTAGGTGAATTACAAGTGAATTGTAATATGCCAGTAGATCTCTTCAGTGATAGCAAGGCTGCTATATCAATTGCAGCTAATCCTGTGTTTCATGACAGGACTAAACACTTTGAAATCGATCTTCATTTTATAAGAGAAAAGATTTCAGATGGTGTTATTAGAACTGTCAAAGTAACATCTGATCAGTAGCTTGCTGATATATTTACTAAAGGGCTGAATGTTGTTCAGCATAACATTTTGTGCTCTAAGTTGGGCATGAAAGATATGTTCAACATTTGAATTATGGGGGGGTGTTAAAAATACATCCCTGGATTATAATTCTAATGTTAAACATTTATTGGGCTTGTATTATTCATATTGGTCTTATTATGTTGGACTGATTATGTTGTTTGAGTATTGGGCTTGTTTCAGTTGTTGGGCTGTTGATGGGCAATCCTGATCGTTGGATTATTATTACGAAGACTCATAGTGACCGTTGGATGAGATATTTTCTGATGGCTTCTGGAACCAGCTATATAAGCTCATATCGTTATTATTTTTATTCATTCGTTATTGTTTCGTCTTCTTTGTATTAGGGTTTCTCTCTGTTCTTGTATTCATCTGCACTTTTGTAAGTGTTTGTATTATCATTCTCATCTGCTGATTTCATCAATCAGCAGAAGACTCTGTATGATCTTTATAGATCTTTGATCTCAGTGATTTACTGAGATTATCTGGGTATTTGGGGGGCACTATTTTGGGTTGGTTTTAATATAGATTTTGTCACCGTTTTCTGTCGCTATACTTTGTGTTCTTGTGTTGTTCTTTATTGTTTGAATGTTTGTATTGTTTATATTGAGAAACCCTAAATTTCTACAATATCATCTCTTTCACTTGAAAACACATGTTGTGTTGGTAGTGGAGTGGTGTGTGGTGAACTTCCATTCCTTAAGGTCACAGGTTTGATTCTTGGGAAAGGCAACTTATTTATTTTTCTATTTTTTTCTCATTTCAACAGCCATATTTAATGTTAACTATAATCTATTTCATATTAAAACACAAATGCGTTTGGTTCTGTAGTGTTATGAGATGTGTTTTCTCAATATGAGGTCTTGGGTTCGAGACTAGGCCGTTGCAATTAAATTTTTTTTATTTCAACAACCTTATTTGATGTTCTTAATCAGTTTTGCGCATACAGTAACCGAGTAAAGAAAAAGTTCAAGATAAAGTAGAAATCACCGCGGCGCGCTGCAACGCGCGCGGTAGAAATCCTAGTATACATAAATTTAGATTAACATGGGCTTTTCCCGACTGTTTTCCAAACATAAGTACCATACATACAATTAGACCAAACAAACAAATAAGTGTCGTGTTTTCAACTCAACTGCAAATCCATCAACCCTAATAACTCCGAACAATATACTCTACGACTCCAATTCACAACCAAACGACATATAAATCAAACAGTGAAATCCACCGAATAATAATAATATTCAACCAATGGCTAATACTAACAACAAAAGAGACGAACCATTAACAGCTCCACCAGTTGACCAATGGTTTGACCTAACCCTAGGCTCCTCTTTTCAAGACAACCCCTCTTCCAAATTCTGCACTCTCCGCTGTAAGTATCTGCAATTTGATTGAAATTATTGTTTTTTTTTTAATTTATAGATTAAGGATGTTTTGAATTAGAAAGATTGATGACTCTAATTGTGTGTTACATCTTGATATTTCAGATGAATTTAGGTTATTATTATGCATTTATGTGTTATGTGCAGTAAGATGTGCTTTGCTTGTCGGATCGGATACTGGTTGATGTGCAATTTGATTGAAAAATATATTTAGAAATCTCGTCTTATTGTAATCGGTCGATAATTAGAAAAAAATGTGTGATCATTGGCTAATTTGATTTTAGGATATTGATAACTCTAATTAGGGGTGTATACAAGCCGAGCTACTCGAGATCGGCTCGAAAAAAAAAAAAGCTTAGAACGAGCTCGAACCTAGTCTCACATCACTTATCCAGGCGAGCTCGGGCTAGGCTCCGCTCATTTATACCCCTAGCTCTAGTTGTCTGTTACATCTGGATATTTCAATTTTCAAATGATTTTAGGTTAATGCAATCTTAGTGTTATGTTTAGTAAGATATGTTTTGCTTGCTTGATCAAATGCTAGTTTATGTGCAATTTGATTGAAAAAGATATTCTACGTAGATTGGCAATAGGAAAAGTTGTTTTTTATTGAAATTCCGTTGATAATGTGTGAATTTAGGATGTTTTGGAGTAGAAAAAGGTGTGATCGTTAGCTAATTTGATTTTACGTCGTTGATGACTACTTGTCTGTTACATCTTGATGTTTTCAGATGAATTCAAGCCTGCGTCAATCGATAAGAACCAGCCCGGGAAACTGCATAAGAGTAAGGATAATAAGGTGGCTGTTGAATTTCAAAACAACCAGCCTGGGAAACCGAAAGTCAGTTTCGATGGTAGTATAGAAGATTACAAGGATAATGATGCGGTTTTGTTCTTTGATGGGACAAGTTTTAGGTTAGAGCGGTTACATAGATCGGTTAAGCGGTTAAGACATGTTCGGCAACCTGGCGAGTCTGCAGCTGTTGGCGCCACTAGTTTATCAGCGCAGCCACCTGAGTCTAGCTCACCGCCACTAGGGAAAGGGCCTAAAATGCAGCCTTCTAATAAGAACTTACTTCCTCCATCTGTATGTTATTGTTTTGTTCTTTCTTTAATTTAGGATCTTACAATTTGAGTTACTTGAATCTGCTTTGTGCACATGTACAGGTTGAAGTCGAACGCATTGAAATTGGGAACTTTAAAGGTTTCGGTATGTTTCCGACTCTTAGTTCCTTTACTTGATATTTATGAAATGTAATACCAATAAAAACCACTGTACTCTCTTATAACTTAGCCTCTTATGGTATGTTGAAGTCTCTCAACTGGTAAAAACACACGCAAAAATATCACTAAACTAATTTCAGCATATTAAAGTCCCTAAGCGTGTCTAAAATCCATGTACTTAAGTTTTTTTTAATCATGACTTGTTAACTCTTAAGTTGATCAATATTTGATGGTGACACAAACATTTTGCTCAAAAAAAAAAACTTACACCTTGTTTTGACTAATTTAAGAGTTAACTAGTCATATTTTCAAGATAAAAATTTAAAAGTATCATCATCATCATCATTCTCAGTAAATCCCACCGATAGCAAAGCTAAGGTAGGGTCTGAGGAGGGTAAGATGTAGACAGCCTTACCTCTAGTCCTATACCCTAGAGGAATAGATTGTGTGCATTTTAAACAAGTTTAGGGACTTTTGAATACAACGGTTGGTTTAGTGGCTTTTTGGTGTATTCTTTACAAGCTGATGATGGATTTTACTATACGTTTTCATAAAATATAAGAAAGTATATTGGTTTTAATGAAATTCACGAATAATGAAATTCACGACGTTAATATTTTATCTTTTCCCAGACGGGAAGGCTAGAGAAGAAAAGGTTACTGATAATCCACCAGCCCCTTCAAATTCATTCTTTACATCGCCAGACCCGAAGACCGATGATGACCTGGACGAGCAGCTGGACATACTCAACGACGATGATGAAATTGACATAGGTGGAAATGATAATACGGAGACTGTAATACCTGAAAGACAACCATTTACTGGAATTGATATTAATATCCCACATCAGAATGCAAGTGATGATGAGATTGCAGAGGTTGATGTGAGTGATGATGATGGAGGCGGGGCCGCCAATGCTGCAGAAGCCCTGAGAGCACAACTGAACGCTGAAGAAAGAAAAGAACCGTCTTCCAGCTCAGGTGATAGTAGCGGCAGTGACAGCGGGAGTAGCAGCAGCAGTAGTAGTAGCGATAGCGAAAGCAGTGAAGGTGACTCTGTTAACTCTATTTAAGAAACTCTTTTAAGTTTTCATTATATCATGTAACCTTTTTTATTGCAATATATGTATCATGAAACCAAAAACACCCTGATAATTAAAAACATCAAAATAACTTAGATTGACAGCTTTTTTGACAAGGGTTTCTGTCAGCTTAAATTCAAGATCTAAATATGGGATAGATGTAGGTAGAATCAATATTGGTGGTGGTCTTGCTTCTACATGTGTAATTTCTGTCCAGCCGCGAAGAAAAATTGATGCAAGGTTGCGTCTGCAGTCTTGTGGGGACATAACCGTAACTAGTGCCATTCCTCCGCGCTCGAAGCGCATTAACATGACCCCTTACACAAGTAACCTTTAAGTAAAAGTACGCTTTGTGCTTCATAATCTTCAAGCAATATACTTCAAAATTAAATCTTCAAACAGGTCATGTAGATGCTCTTTTGTATCTCAAAGCACACGTGGCTAAATTTTGTATATTTGATTCAACAAATCTGAATATACGCATGTCCCTAGTGAACTAATGAAATTTACTCCTCTACTCGTGCTCTGTAGCAGGGATTCGCTCGCTATATGTACAAAATAACATAGTTAAGTATAGGTTCGATACTAGTAGTGAAAAAATATTGCAAATATTGAAACAGACTTGTAATGAAACATAAAACTATAAAAGTTGATACCGTTCCCTAGTATAGTAAAAGAATTACTACTTATTATTATCTATTATTATTTTCAAATGGTCTTTTTATAATCATTTATCATTATTAAAGTTAATTACACAGATGGTCTCTACTGTATTTCCACATTGAAAGTTTGGTCCTTAATTATAAGAAATTCAAGTTTGGTCTTTACTATTTGCTAAAGTGTAACACTTGCGGTGTTTGAATGTTAAAAGGGTATGAAATGACTAAACACTCTTAATAATATAAAAATAAAAAGTAAGAGGGAGTTTAAGATTTGCTTATTTAACTTTAAAAGTGTTTATTAATTTATGACTTTTTTTAAAAAGAGTTTTTTTAAAAAATGTTTTGATTAGCTTTTGTAGTGGGAAAAACCAATAAGTCAATAAATTGTTTTAAAAAAGTGTTTGGCTTAGCTTATTACTGTAAAATGAACAAAAACCAAAAGCCATGATCTCTGACTTTTTAAAAACAGCTTTTCAACATATATCAAAAAAACAAAACCAAAAGTGCTTACGTGTTAGACAAACAACTTTTTTTTATCTGCAAATAACTTCTTTATTTTACCCAAATATATACAAGATTGCTACTAGAAAGGTTCTAAAAACGAATTGAATACATCGCCTAAGGCTGTAAACGAACCGGACGGACACGGACGGAGCTTGTCCGTGTTCGTTTGTTAAGCTTTAAATCTGTTCATGAACTGTTCGTGGACAATTTTCGAACATAAAATTTTGTCCGTGTTCGTGTTCGTTTGTAATTTGGTTGTTCACGAACTGTTCGTGAACATTGTCTGCGAACACAATCGAACACTAATGGACACAAACGAACACAAACGGACGTTTGACTAGAAAATATAGATAAAACATTGTTAATGGACACAAACGAACACAAACGGACGAACGAATATAAAATTTAAAACATTGTTATTGTAAGTTTCTTTATATATATATATATATATATATATAATATTAAAATTTTAAATATAAAATTTAAAAACCAAATGAACACAAACGAACAAGTATAAACGGACATAAACGAACACAAACGAACACGTTACCGAACGTTCACGAACATAAACGAACAAACGCGACCTATGTTCATGTTCGTTCGTTTAACTTAACGAACGAAAATTCTTGTTCGTGTTTGTTCATTTGTTAAACGAACGAACACAAACGGACTTCCCGCCGAACGGTTCATGAACTGTTCGCTGAAAGTTCGGTTCATTTACAGCCCTAACATCGCCTTAACGTCAATTATACTAGACATACATTGATCACGTAATTGGGACATCAAAACAAACCCATTTCTCCCACGTCCAATCTGCGTCTTTGACCTTGAATTTCCTCTCCGATAAGACCTTGGAGATTTACCCTCTTGCCTTTGAAAATCACCTCGTTACGCGCCTTCCATAAGGTCCAACACCCGGCTAATATTATCATTCGGATCATCTTATTTTTATACATTGAGCCCTCCATAGACTTGTGAGTGTTCAAAGGTCTTTCACGGAGAAGGCGTATATCAGAGGAACATTGCACCAAGTACTTATTTTCAGGCACAAAACTACCACTATATAGCATGATGTGAACAAATGCTCTGTGTCTTTGACACCTTCCCCATATAGCTTGCATGAAGTCAGTCCATGGTGAATCATTCTCCTATTGAGCCCTTTGAGAGTCGGTAGTCGATCTTGTTCCGCGCGCCAGCTAAATACACATACTTTTCTAAGGACCCCCTTTACCCATTCGAAAGGATAATACGATACCGCATACCTAGAAAGCAATTATCAACACGAGCCAACTGAGAATTCCCCAATTGCGCTTTCATCCCAGCTCCACATGTCTTTCTGTGTGCAAATAGCAGCTTCGGCAATCAGGGAGCTGCACTACTGAAATGCGAGCAGTTCCTGAGCACCAGATGTCGGTCTTTTCCAGTCCGAACCCTACAATCTTGTTGATACCCGAACCACTTTCTCCTTTTCTAATGCATACAACGCTGGAAACAGTCCATTAAAGGTCCGTACACAGTCCACCAGTTAATCCAAAATCGAATATCGAGTCCACTCCCAAGTTTCCCTTTAATAATTCTTCACGTGTGATTCAATGAGGCGTATGAGCTGATACGCCTACAGGGGAAGGCGTATGACAGCAGATGAAGGCTTATGAGTGTTCTTCATGGTGCAATCAAAATTTTTGGGTAATTTTGGGTATTTTGATGATTTGATGATTAGGTTTTGTATAAGGAATGATTTCTAACAAGTTTTCAAAGTCTAGATCAATCTAAAAACAACAATTATGATAAAAAACTTCACAAAACCGTGATGAACACCAAACTTATAGGTTTTAATCAAAAACTCAGATTTGGATCAATTCAACATTGTTTATCACTTGAATTTGATTCAATTAGTTTCCAAAAACCATAATATTCATGAACTTGAAATCTTTGTCAAAAACCTTAGATTTGATCTGTTTTGATCCAAATTTGATTGGGTTTTGTATAAAATTAGTTTCTAAACGTGAATCCACAATCAAATCTCTGATCAACAACAAACACACCCCAAAATCAATGAAAACCATGTTTTATGCAATAAACGGGTCAACATCGGTTTTCAATAAACAATTGCCTTAAACTTTCAGATCTGATGCAAAACCCCAATAACAACACGTGTGATATGATCCTCGGCTCTGATACCTAGATTCGATTCGTACAAGAAACGACCCCAGTAACAACACGCGTGATATGAGCCTCGGCTCTGATACCACTGTATTAATATGTATGTATGTATGTATTATTAGTATGTTTATCTTAGATGTAAACATTAGTTATAAGAACATTAGCATAGATAGGATAGAAATGTATAGGGGTCAATTCGGTCATGAACAAGGCTGCATCAGAAGGTTCACAACAAGATTACAAGGTTGCAGCATGTATGAAGAATCAAATGGGTTAGCAAACCAGAAACAAAGTAGCAGCAGACAAGAAATAAAAGGCGGGACACACTATGAAAAGACCAATATACCCTTGACGGTTGAAATCAGTTTATTGGCGCCAAAGAATCCAACCGGTGGCAGTTAACAAACAGACAAAACAGTCACAATGGTTCAAACATTAGCTGTCAAGGGACACACCGTTTGATTGCATATATATATATATATAACATATATCTTTCATTTGTAATTACCAAGATTGTTTAGTTTCTATCAATACAAACAATCCATCTTTTCTGTCCAAAATCTGTGTCGTGTATACTTTTTTTGTTTCAATCACTGTTCATTATTATCTTTGATTCATTTTCAATTAAATTCTATTCAGAAAATAATCATAAATCCGTTGCAAATCTAATCTTAGTCCAACAAAACTGGTATCAAAGCCAGTAATGTTTTCTAAATTCAATTATCATCCATAAAATTAAGATTTGGTCGATTAAAATGTCTCAAACTTCAGAAACATCATATGTCACAACCATGATGAACAATCGAAACCGTATCAGAAATAGAAGAAACAAAAGAGATGCCACAAGAAGAAGTCAAATTGATACATGAAAGTGCTACTATTGTCATGAACTGGGACATCTAAAAAGTGCATGCAACATGAAAGAGAGGGATGAAAATGCTTTACTGATAAAAGACGCGATTGATACGGGTATCAGCTATTATCCTATTGAGAACTTTGGTAGTGGTAATGATTATATTCTGTATGGGTCCGATGATCAAACATGGAGGGATAGATGGTACGTAAGTCCAAACATACATAACCATGTTGTTGGTAACATAGATCATTTTCTGAAAATAAGACGATCATTCAGTGTAGAAAGTCGTTTTAAAGATAAATTAGTGTTCGTTAGAGGAATTGGAATGATTGATATCACAGTGTATGATCATTCCTTAATTATTCCAAATGTATTTTACTCTATGGACATAGAGGAGAATGTTTTATGTCTATCTCAATTGAAATTACAAGGTTTCATAGTTAAATTGGAAGGAAACAAGTGTTATGTGCAAAACATGTTTAAAAAGGAGAGTATACAATTTGTAAATGTGAAAGAAAATAGAGATTCAAAGGACACTATGTTGAACGAATAAAAGATGGAAGAGAAGGAACATGAGAAAATGAAAGAAGAATATTTGAATCAATAATTTGAGGAATTAGATGTTGATTCAGAGAACAATATGAAAAGAATGGAGAATGTAGTTCATAGGATCAACATGGACTCAATAGAAAAATGTATGGAATTCTTAGACATCATAGAAGGTCTAGAATTTCCTTGGGCACATAAAGAAATCTTGAAAGATCCTTTCTTGAGGATGGTTGATTGGTTTCTAAACTTTTACTTAAGAGTAGACAATTGGCCAATACCTCCAAGAATTGAAAATGGGAAAAGGATAGACTTATATGACTTATATGTGTTAGTAAAGAGAGAGGGTGGCCACCGAAGGGTATCGAAGTATAATCTGTTGGTAGTCATTGCAAAGGAGTTGGGCTTAGACTATGAAGACAAAGATATAGTAAGAATTCTTTATGCTCAATACTTAGATGTCCTAGAATGGCAATATCGTGTAAAGACTGAAGCCAAACAAAACAAGCAAGAAAGTTCAAATGCAGGAGTAAGGGACAGCCATGGACAGATGCAAGAAGAATCAAGTACAATGCCAACATTAAACAAAAATGTCAGTTCAATTGAAGAAGACTATGCTCTCTACATGGGTGGAGACTGGATTACTTCAAAGAAATTCATGAAGAAAAGAAAATATGACTTCACAAGAGTTGAACAAGCATTGAAGGAAGCAATCAAGACCTTGCCTAAGAATATGAAGAACACAAGTTTAATTTAGAGGCGGGTGTTAGATATTTAAATAAAACTTTATGTTTTTATGTTTTAGTATGTACATTTGAACATATGTTTATGTATTAATATGTATGTATGTATTAGTATGTTTGTCTTAGATATAAACATTAGTTATAAGAACATTAGCATAGATAGGATAGAAATGTATATGGGTCAATTCGGTCATGAACAAGGCTGCATCAGAAGGTTCAAAACAAGATTACAAGGCTGCAGCATGTATGAAGATCAAATGGGTTAGCAAACCAGAAACAAAGTAGCAGCAGACAAGAAATAAGAGGCGGGACACACTATGAAAAGACCAATATACCCTTGACGGTTGAAATCAGTTTATTGGCGCCAAAAAATCCAACCGGTGGCAGTTAACAAACAGACAAAACAGTCACAATGGTTAAAACATTAACTGTCAAGGGACACACCGTTTGATTGCATATATAGAATATATATCCTTCATTTGTAATTAACAAGATTGTTTAGTTTCTATCAATACAAACAATCCACCTTTTCTGTCCAAAATCTGTGTCGTGTATACTTCTTTTGTTTCAATCATTGTTCATTATTATCTTTGATTCATTTTCAATCAAATTCTATTCAAGAAACAATTATAAATCCACTACAAATCTAATCTTAGTCCTATATGGCTCGCCCGTTTAGGACCACTAGCTGGGGGTGGTCTAGTTGCAGCACTCTCTTTAAGAACACTTTTTAGCTTTTCATTTTTGTTTTTTTTCCTGTTACAATCGTATCAAGAAAGCAAAAACACCCCGACAAGTAGAACAAATAGAAAAAGAAAATATTTTAGATTGATAATTGGAATTATTTCTAAAATCAAATTCGAGAACGTGTCATTGATGCAAAATGTGAATTTTGGTTAATGGATACATAATCCATGACCTCTTCATTGAATAATCTCATATGTTCTTCTTCAAGACTCACCACAGCTTCAACTCCACATCCATCTTGTGTATCATACAATATGAAAGTGTTCTTAACCAACACATCCGCAATGGTGCACCATTTCGGATTTCCCCATCCAAAATTTATCCGATAAAACGATCCACCGCGAACATTACTGCACCTATAAACATCAAGATTATCAAACAACTCTTTTACATTGTTTGCTAACTCTTTTACACTCACCAACCAATCATCTAATTGACTAGTACCAAGTTCTTTGATCCCTTTCTTTAGTTGAGTCACCAAATTTCCCAAACTTGTTTCACTTGGATCGCGGTTTGATGTTGTGAAGTACCAAGTGAAGTTTCCAATAGCATTAGCAGGCAACAAAGGTTCCACTCGGGACCTCATGTTTACTAGCTGAATTAAAGTAGAGCTTTTGAAAGAACCGGTTTTTGTAGTTGATGCATTAATCGCGCATTTGTAAAGAAGGGCAGTTACAAGCGCGATTTTAGTAGGGTTTTCCACTAGCCTGGTTGACTGTTTCAACCAGGCTATGTTTTGTGCATTAAATACATATCTTTTTGTGACAAGGGTTTCACTCATTTTAAGCTCAATCTCGGGCATTGTGTACGAAAGATCTAAACAAGGGATGGATGTAGCAAGAATCATTGGTGGTGGTGTCACTTCTCCACGGGCCATTGCGGCCCAATCGCTAAGAAAAATTCCTAGTGTGGGCGCATCCGCAACCTTGTGGGACAAAGACGTAGTTAATGCCATTCCTCCACACTCGAAGTACGTTACTTGCGTTGCAAGAAAGGTATAACCTACACATGACCCCTTCCACAAGTAGCCTTCGGGAAAAAGTAACATTTGTGTTTCGTAATTAGGGTTTTGAATAAAATTCGATAGTCTACAACCAATGATCCTCGCTTCCACGAAGATGACTCCTTCGTCATTGCAATCTACTGTGATCCCGTCTTCTTTTAGCCTACCCGCAAACGGGTAGTATTTTGTTAGGGTTTTGGATAACGATTTTTTTAAAACATCACCGCTAGTGACGGTTTTGGACTCGTATAACAAAATAATTGGAGCATATGTATGCAAGGTGAGCTGGTCGAGCATTGAGAGCTTAAAGGATTTGAGGTGATTGGGTGTTGGGGATGAGGGTTTAATAATTTGCTCAGAGATTATTTCCATTTCGAAGGTTATTTTACAACATAGAGATCGTTCAATATTATATAAGCCTAATTGGATAATGTTGCCTATTTTGTTTTCTTGTGATTTGTTTTGTTTTGGAGTTAATATTAGTTTTAGTAGTTACCGATTTGGACTTCCCAATGTCTTTCATTGTATTTTTATTTGATACATATATTATAATCTTTTGGACATAAACTTGAAAATGCTTTGCATATTCTATTGCCGTCCTATTGAGAATTTGCAAATTGTTTGTACCCGGGCTACTTGAGTTTGGCTAAAAAAATACTCAAAATGAGCTGAGTTTGGACGAGTTCAAATCGAGCCTAAATATAAATTTGTTTAGTAAACGAGCACTAGCCCAAACTTGAAAACACGCCGTCGAGTCAAGCTCAAGCTTTAGGAAAAAAGTTCAAAACTGAGCCGAGCTAGAGATCAAGTCTAGTTGAGTTCAGCTCGTTTGCATGCTAGAATATGTGCCTAGCTGTTAAAATATGTACTTATACATATTTTTTATATCTTTTATTCACTTTTATTAATAATAATATTTACTAATTCATTTTGTTAATATTTGCATATAATTGTCGATAGGCTTGCATAATGGACTGGTGAATGAATGTTGGTGGACTGCTAAGAATGAAGCTAAGGAGTCCAAGCCCAAGGTTGTAGAAGTCCAGCTGTAGAAGTCCAACTTGTCCAGCCCAATTGAGAAAGAGTGTGCCAGCTTGGCAATCCGGGTGAAAACAAACGCAAAGAGTTTCACCCGTTGATCTTGATTAGATGAGTTAATCTCATCCGTTTATTTGTCTTCGAGAGATGTGTTAGAGAGTTAGTATAAAAGGAGTGTGTTTCCCTTCTCTCTCAGTTTAGATGAGTTGTTCTCTGGTTTGTACTTACAATTAGGGTTTTCTCTCGTTACAATCTGTCAACTAGGTTAGCCATTTTCAATCTTATTAGGTTGTTAGTCTTGTGTGTAATCACAAATCATCTATTGCTGATCTGTTGGGTTGGGTTATAGATTGTAGAGAGGTTGATTCTGGAGTTGTGGTTGTATAGAGATTGTTTTGTTCTTTATTGATTGAATAAGGTGAATAAACCATGAAATTTTACACTAGCCCTAGGTAGACTAATGGGCTTAAGAAGAGTTACCTGGCCACCTGGGTGTGGATAACTAAATCCGGGATTCCAAGGCATGTTTACAATGGTTTACAAGGTCAAGCCCATATGTTATTTTAAAATTTCTTAAGGCCCTTTAAAGCTTTTAAAGACCCGCAAATGAGTGTTTCCTTTAAATGTCAATTGTCAATCTAGAGGGACTAGTACTTAAAAATTTGTAAACTCTTTAACTAACATATAAATTGTTGGTTCGTAATGTATTAATATGGTTTTTTATGTCTTCAAACTTTAGGTTATCATTAAAATAACAATGCCTACTCATAACCAATATATTGTGAATTCTTCTTACTAACACCATCCATAGTAGGGGGTGAATTGGGCGTGAAATACCCCTTTCAAGTCTAAATACTTCCCCCGGGGGCGTGATACCTCTTAAAAACCAAATGGGCATTTTTTTCACACCGTGAATCCTCTACTTTTGTGCAGCCAATTAAATTATTACATGTTGAGTGAAGAGGCTTTAAATTCCATTACCACTACATATGGTCTATGCTAAAAGACCGGAGAAATCTTTCTAAGAACAATGAAGGACATTGGAGAAGAATTGCGCAAATATGCCTGGAAGTAGGAATTCGTCTAAGAAGAATTCAACCAAAATGGCAAGCATGATGAGATGATCATCGAACAAAGTTATCTAGAATTATAGCTTATGAGTAGTGGAAGTCAACATAAAAACAACATAAACCACAATTAGGAAGACTATTCAGCATCCACAATGGATACAAGAACAAACATAAGTAACAATCCATCCTCGAAAGTAGAAATTCTAAAGTTTGATGGAGCATGCATGTATAAATGGTTGGCTCTATCTATTGTTTTGATCAGTTCTTCAAAGTTGGTGAAACCCGTACACTCTTGAAATTGCAAAAAGCAGGAGAATGATGGACCTATCATTGTGATCATTTCAATTTCAGAATTGCCTTGGGGGTAGTATGTTGTTCAATAGTGGCAAGATTTGACAATATCATGTTAGAAGATGTGATGGTAGCCTTAACACTTGTGAATAACCGGATCGAATATTCTTGAGCCATAATTTGGCTATGATGTGTATAGCCGGGTGTTTGTGATTATAAAACGGATAAGGGTAGAAAAGCGTTATTAGAATGCCACAAATTAAATTTTTTTTTCCCAACCTCACTCTTTAGCATTATCATCACATCATTCTAAATCATTAGCCTAGAACGAATTCAGGGTGATGTAAGTGATTTCTCATTAGATGCTTGTACAATGCAAGTAAAAAATAATAATAATTGTCTTTTCCGTATCAGGATGGTATAGTATTACCAAATTTGAGTATTTTGTCTTTCCAAGACAATCTATATCTATAATCTATAATCTATAATAACTTATGATAAAAGAATTGAGTTTGTATGAGGTGGCATTCAATGGAGGCCTTAACCCCCATTGAATATGCCATGTGGCACCTTAAGATGATAGTATTGAATTTATTATTTTAATTTATTTTTAATCATTAATAAAAAAAACCCGATATTATAATTTATTTAAAAGGAAATAAAATAACATATGGATAAAAAATATACTAAAATATAATATAGTAAAATAAATATAAACCTTTATTATTCTTAATCCCATGTTTCCTCCCATAACTTTAAAACGCTAATATCTTTTAGATACGAGATTTTTTAAAGAAAAAAAGTACACCAAATTAACGAGCGTTTTATTATCTTTCCAACGAGTACCACAGTGTTATATAAAAAACGGAGAAAAAAAACGATTATTGGTGATACCCGACCCGATTACCCGAAACCACATACCCAAATACCCGAACTACATACCCGATCATATACCCATGAATTTTTTAACGCATTACATAACCCTTAGGCTAATGCGTTCGATATTTGCAATATACATGCACCATCATAAACTAAAAACTTTATAGTATGTAACTAAAATATATGTATGGTTATTATAATACTATTTCAATAAATAACTTTTGTTCTCTTACTTCATGTTAGTTCTCTTTAAAATGATCGATTACAAACTTCCGAATTCATTTTACATTATATAATATTTTGTAATAGCACTAAATTTATACCCCGGCGCAGAGATTCGGGTTTTTTTTTATATTTGAATATGATGACTTATGGCAGGGATTTGTTCAAAATAAATAATAATAATAATAATAATAATAATAATAATAATAATAATAATAATAATATTTATTAATCATATATTGGCAAGTCATTAATTATGTTGTCATATTAGATATTTTATTATGTCATATTAGATATTTCAACCCCGGGACGCTCCCGGGATAATATATAATAAAAGAAAGCAATTTTAATGACATGGCACTCAAAGAGACATTCTCCTCCATGAGTGTGCCATGTGTCATCCCATGTGGCATTGAGATATTTTAGGAAAAAAAAAATTTAAAATCAAATTGGATTTTTCTCACTTATGTTTCCTCCCATAATTTTTAAACGTTAATATCTTTTATATACAAGATTTTTTAAAGAAAAAAATTACACCAAATTAACGAGCGTTTTATTATCTTTCCAACGAGTACCACAGTGCTATATAAAAAACGAAGAAAAAAACGACTATTTTTTGTGGGGTTTTGTTCATACAGGAAAAAAAAACACAAAGTGTTCAGGTTATTCATTAATCATATATAGGCAAGTCACTAATTATGTTCAAATTAGTAAATATGAATTCTATTTTCAACATGTGTTAACATTAGAGTTATACATTGTTTTAGTTAGATATTAATTAAAGTTATACATTGTTTAAGGTTAGGCGTTAACATTAGAGATACAACCAAAACCATTTTAATGACATGACACTCAAAGAGTCATTCTCCTCCTTGAATGTGTCATGTGTCATCCCATGTTGCATTGAGATATTTTAAGAAAAAAAAATTAAAAATAAAATTGAATTTTTCTCCCTTATGTTTCCTCCCATATATTTTTAAACATTAATATGTTTTATATACGAGATTTTTTAAAGAAAAAAAATTACACCAAATTAACAAACGTTTTATTATCTTTTCAACGAGTATCATAGTGCTATATAAAAAACGGAGAAAAAAAACGACTATTTTTTGTGGGGTTTTGTTCATACAGGAAAAAAAACACAAAGTGTTAAGGTAAATCATTAATCATACATAGGCAAGTCACTAATTATGTTCAAATTAGTAAATATGAATTCTATTTTCAACATGCGTTAACATTGGAAAATATTAGAGTTATACATTGTTTAAGGTTAGGCGTTAACATTGGAGATACATTTTTAATTGTTTTAGGTTAGGTGCTACCCGAAGCTTTATTGCATATAACTGTAAAGCGAATTATTTTATTTCATATGTAAAATTAATATGTCATATTAGATTTCTCAACCCCGGGACGTTCCCGGGGTATAATCTAGTTAGCTATAATGATACTAAACTAATTTAATTTATTTAAGAGTTAAATGCCAAAATGGCCCCCGTGGTTTGGCCCAAATTGCTTGTTTGGTCACTTTTTTGAATTTTCTGCCAAAAGCACCCCTCACAGATCGAAAATTGCCAAAATGGTCCATATTTAACTGAGTTTTTAACTGAGATTTGAAAGTCAGTTAAGTCTCAGGGGCAATTTTGTCCTTTCATCTGTAAACGTTTTAAAACCCCTTTTAACCCCATCTTCCTCATCTGAACTTCATCTTCTCCATATAAAAACCCCAAACCTATTATCTGCTCACTTATAAACACACATTGAACCACACACAAATACACATAGAGAAGGAACCGGGAAAGAGGAAGTGGCCGGAGGAAGGCGGGACGCGGCGGAGCTCCGGCGGGTCTACGGCCAAACAACACCTACACCTACACCTCTTCCACCCAACATACATTATAGAGAGAGACAGAGGAGAGAGACTAGAGAGCGGAAAGAGAAACGAGCAGAGAGAGAGAGAAAAGAGTTAGAGAGAGAAAGTGATGAAGAAAGAAGAAGCAGAGAACAACGACCGACCCTAATCAAAACCTCAATCGGAAACCCAGACCATCGCCTAGTTTTATCCACCGAGTAAACATCACCATTGAACCAACCTAAACCATTGATAGTCTATGAAATTCTTTTAATAAAATCTAACTTGAACAACGATTGCAGATACTCTATTGGAACCCTAACCGTCGTCGGTAGAAGAGGATGTGACGCTGCGAGTCCCACCGTGACTCCACCGTACACGGTGGTCGGAACTCATGCCTGATTCTGTCACCGTCTTTATCTCTCTCTCTCTCTCTCTCTCTCTCTCTTCTGACATCTCTCTCTTATTTCCAGATCTGTATCTCTCTGGATAAAGGGGTATGGGGTGGTGTTGTTTTGGGTGCGGCTGCCGAGCTCATCCATGGCTCCACCGGAGCTCCGCCCTAGGTGGAGGAGACCCACCGTCATTCACAAGTAGAAGGGTTGAAATGGGTTTCTGAATATTAACAAGTGAATGTGGAATATTAACAACTTTCCATTATATGCCATTTTGGTCCCTGAGAACATAAAGGACGAAATTGCCCCTGAGACTTAACTGACTTTCAATACTCAGTTAAAAACTCAGTTAAATATGGACCATTTTGGCAATTTTCGATCTGTGAGGGGTGCTTTTGGCAGAAAATTCAAAAAAGTGACCAAACAAGCAATTTGGGCCAAACCACAGGGGCCATTTTGGCATTTAACTCTTTATTTAAAGTAAACTGTCATTTATTGTTTGACAAAAATTGCCATTTAAATCCAAATATATTTTTGTACCATTTTCGTCTAACATTTTCAAAACATATTAGACTATCCGTTGTGGCTAGAGGTGAACAATGACTCTATCCTCTTATATTCAGCCACGTAGGCGGTGACATATGGCAGAGTGATAAAGCTGCTGCTCACTCGCCTGATGCTGTTGTGGCTAGAGGTGAGCAGCAGCTTTATCCAGTTTTTTATTTTTTATTTTTATTTTTTGAACTTTTTTATTTTAAAGTTATATAATATTTAAATTTGTAATACAAAATAAATAATAAGCATAAAAATTCATTAATTAAAAAAATTAAAAAGACATAATTAATAAAAAAACATAAAACACAAATAACTTTATTCATTTGTTTAACATTAATAAAAAATATAAAAAAAATATTATATTATATAAAATTAAAGAGCATACACCATATAAAAAAGAACAAATTATATTATGTTAAACCCACCACCAAACCTGAACAAATAGAAATAAAAAAAGAAAAATTACAAACCTCACACATAATTCCTCACTACCACACGCGAGTGTGGTAGCTTGGGCTCGCTCGCTCGCGGGACCTTTCGAGTAGAGGTGTTGTGGTACCGACGATCCAGGTGGCTGGCGAGCTCCTTCGCGCAGATCGTGTCGCGCACCACAACGGGCGGCCTTAGTTAATCCAAAAAGTTAACCATCATTAAAAATAGTTGTTAAAAGATGGGAAAATTTCAAAAAACAACATTTTACATGTTTATTTTATTTTTCGATTTTGTCTTCATTAAATGAGAAAAGAAAGACTATTAAAAATTACCATTTTACCCCCTCCTTCAACGGTCAATGTTAACGCTTATTAAATTTTTGGATTAAATTGGCATGGTTTGGAAACGTTAGGGACAAAAATGACATGAAATTTTTTTTGGACTGAATTGGCAATTATCGTCAAACTATAGGGACGAAAATGGCAGTTTAGACTTTTTTTTAAGGAGAATTGGATTTTAATAATTCAAATTTTGCCTCATTGGCCGACAATAATTTGTACTTAAGAAATTCCACACAACAGTCCCAACTTTCAAAGTATTGGCAGACAATGAACTTTTGTTAACTGAAAACTAGCCCATTTTAAAAACTGAAAGAGTTTAAAAGTTAAAAAGTTCATTATCGGCAAACACATTGAAAGTTGGGACTATTATGGGAAATTTATTAAGTACATATTATTGCCGGTCAACGAGGCAAAATATGGATTATTATAATCCGATTCCTAGGTTGTCCCTGTTGAAGCTTTTAGTCTTCTACCGTATGGCCGTATTGAAACTTCTCTCTCCTTTTTTTTCTATTCAAGTATATTTTTAAACACATTAAATTAGACAACTAGCCACATGACCATAACACAAACACATAAATCAAAGTAAACATTTATGCTTGCTTCTATGAAAACGTACAATATTACTTTTTTTTTTTTTTTGAACGGCAAATTTCTACTCCTTATAGGACTTGAACCCATGACCTCCCCCTTAGGTGTTCCTAGAAGCTTTGCTTCTACCATTGGGCCACCAACCCCAATGGCACGTACAATATTACTTAAACTAGTAATTAAGAGTAATCTATTTACAACAAAGTCAAACTTCTCCACTTGAGCTTCTTTCACCACACCAATCGAGCAAATAATTTTATTTCATTCGTGGCATATGCACATTTTTATGTCCTTCACTCATACTCCACTTGAGTTCCTAAATTTGAAATCTAGATTGGAGATTTATTGATTTTGAAAGAAACTCATATCATCTTCTTCAAGACACACCATGGCTTCAATCCCATCTCCATCTTGTGTATCAAACAACACAAATGTGTTCTTTATCAACACATCTGCCATTGTAACCCATTTTGGACACCCCCATCCAAAATTAATTTGGTAAAAGGGTCTTTTACACATGCTACTACACCTATAAACATCAAGATCATCAAACAACTCCTTTACACTTCTTGCTGATTCCCCAACTTCCATCAACCAAGTATCCAAATCAAGATTATCACCACCATTGCAAAGTTCTTTGATCCCTTTCTTCAACTCAACTACCAAATTGCTTAAGCATACTTGTCTTTCATTGTTTGATACCACAAAGTACCAAGTGAAGTTTCCAACCGAATTTTCGGGTAGAGGGTTCTTCATTCGTGCTCTCATGTTCACGAGCTGAATCCATATTGATTTTCTTAAGCAACCCATTTTTGCAATTGAAGCAGTGATTGCACATTTGTAAAGATGTGCAGTTACAACTTCAACCCTTGTAGGGTTTTCATTTTCTACTAATCCCAATACAGAAGCTTTTAATCCAGCTATTTTCTTGGCATCAAAAACATACCTTTTTGTTACACAAGTCTTGCTTTGCACCATCACAATTTCAGGAACTTTAACTTCAAGATCCAATGAAGGAACACAATTTGCAAGAATCATAGGTGTTGGTCTCATTTCACCACGAGCCATGGCCGCCCAATCGCTTAAAAAAGTGGCGATTGTGCACCCATCCGCAACCTTATGAGATATGGAAACCGTAACCGCCATTCCACCACCTTCAAAAGATGTTACTTGAGCTGCAAGGAAGCTTGAACCTATACATGACTCCTTCCACAAGAAACCTTCTGGAAACATTAACTTTTGCATCTCATACTTGGGATTTTGAATAAAATCGGATACTCCACAACCTGTAATCTTTGCATCCACAAAAACTACTCCTTGATCACCACAATCAATAACCATTTCATCTTCTTGAAGCCTGCCTGCAAAAGGGTAGTACTTTGTTAGGGTTTCAGATAAAGATCTCTTGAAGAGATCTTTACTTGTTAGGTTTTCGGACTCGTATAAAAGCAAGATTGGAGTATATGAATGTAAGGTGAGTCGATCAAGCAATGAAAGCTTAAAACTTTTGAGATGAGTAGGAGTTGGAGAAGAAGGTTTGATGATCTCTTTGGATATTATTTCCATCATCTTTACCTTTGTAATATGTCCTGGAAGAAGAAAATCATCTACAAGTAGTATATATGCTAATGCATTTGAACTGAACATAAAATAAGTTAGTAACTTCAAATGCTTAAGATTCTGTCAGTGGCATCACATGATGCCATAACATTTTTCCTTGTCTTACTTGGCTTATATTCTTCTATAATTATAAAAAAATGAGTTATTCAACTTGTATTAGTTAAGAATTATGAATAATGGTAGGTGATGATTAATTAATTAACAACTGGGAATTAAGCTATTCATTTTCAGTATGATGGTTAACTGAACGTTTTACATAATAATATTGTCAATTATTAATTAGTTTATTAAGATACATGAATATAAAGTAATTGAAAACAGTAGAAAGTTATGAAAATTACCAGTTTTCATGCAAATTATGTTCATGTGAGTACAAATTTAACTTTACAGCCGTGAGATAAACGATGTTCTGACTATTCAGGGTACCCATCAATTGGTTACAAATGTTAGGATTAAGTGGCGTAGCGGAATAACCAATTCACAATGAACACGCAATAATAAACGAGAAAATATAAAGCACGACATACGAACACGAGAATTTTACGTGGTTCGGTTCCAGTGGGGAACCTACGTCCACGGGCTGCAACTAGGGATTTATTATTAAGCTCTGACAACTATTACAATTACAATTACATAGACAATATATATATAAAGAGACTTATCTATGGTTTAGGCTTGGTGAACAAGAAAACCATAACGGGCTTTCTAAACATCCAATAAAACAAGTCCAATAGCAATAACTAGCCCAAGGACTTTACGCAAAACAATCTCCCACTTGAAGGCCTTGCGATAAACACCAAGTCCGCCAACAAGAACAAAGCAATCCATGTCTTCAGTAATCCGTAAAGTTCAAACACACACAGGAACAGAAGTCCTCCAGGTCCAATTTCCAAGAACAAACCAAACTTCAAACCATGTATCCCCAATCAACCTAGTTACAGCCCGCCAATCATCATCAGCAAAAAGAAAGGCTCGTTGAAGCCCCAGATGGCTTCAACCCGGTCTCACAAGACCCCGTCTTCACATCCTCAATCCCAACTGATTCCCATAGACACAAACATCAGATACATGGATTCCCAGAGGAACACTCCCCACTAGCAGAAACTTCTCAAGAGAGACTTCATTCAGAAACTTGGTCTTCTGAACCCAACGTCGATTTCCAGACGATGTCGGAACACTGCCCGTGCTCCCACTGCTACAAAAATCCCGTACATGTTCAGACCTCCGAATATGCTCAAACTGATTACCTGAAGTCCCAAAGTCCTTTTCTGCAAACTGAACTCGTTTAACTGTCGAATCAGTAAGCCTGACTTTGGCGTTCGTCTTAGCAGGGACGGTCACTTCCCAAGACAGAACAGGCACCATATACAACGAGCCCTTCTTGAAACCGCTGGCAACCACGAGATTACCTTCAACGACCTTTCACTTTCCACCACTGAACTGAACGTCCAAATCTTGTTCGTCCAACTGCCCAACGGAGATCAACTTCGTTTCAAGCCTTGGAATAACCCTGATGTTACTCAAATTCCAAGTAGTGCCCAAAGTAGTAACCAGATCCAAATCTCCCATGCCAGTCATATCAAGAATTTCACCGTTTCCCAGCCTAACCTTGCCAATATCGCCCTTTTTAATATTCCGCATGCCATCATTGCTATGGGTAGCATGGAATGATGCACCGGAATCCATGACCCGGGATTCCACACTGCTTTCAACACATAGTATCAAAGAGTCATCCTCAGAATCGCTTACCGCAGCAGTGGTCAATCCACCAGAATTCTTCGATCCTCCATCAGAATTTTTGTTCGGATATTCATTCCTATAATGTCCCCTTTCATTGCAGTCCCAACAACGCACACTCAGACGAGCCCTGGACGAGCTCCTGCCCTGACCCTTGCTGCTCTTACTGTTCTACTATTTCTCATTCCCCTCCTAACATGTAACATCTCAGAAGATGACCCTTTAGTATTCCAAAACCTAATACCAAATCCCGGATCTTTTCAAATGTTAACCCTTCAGGCCCCACTGAGTTAGTGACAGCTGTCACCGTCCCGGACCAACTATCAGGCAGTGAAGATAGCAAAATCATAGCTTTGGTCTCATCATCGAATTTTATTCCCACGGATGACAATCTGAACAGAAGAGAATTCAACTTATTTATGTGCTGGGTCACTGAGCTTCCCTCTTTCATTCTCACTGTGAACAACTCTCTCATCAAGAACACTTTATTAGCTGCAGACGGTTTTTCATACATATTCGACAGAGCCAACATCAGACCACGAGCTGTGGTTTCAAACATGATGTTAAATGCAACGCTCCTCGTCAACGACAATGCAATAACACCTCTAGCTTTCTTGTCCTTGGCATTCCATAGAGCTTCCTCAGCTTTATCCATTTTCTCCGGTTTTTCTTCCACTACCATATCCAAGTCTTTTTGACCCAACAATGCATCAATCTGCATTTTCCACCAACTTTTTCAGTCATCAATTTCCCGTCTTCACCCATAATGATAAACAAAAAATAATAGACCAAAGTTACATGGTTCCAAGTTGACAATACTCGGTCAAAAACTGACAAACTCCACATAATTTTCAATCTAATCCTGTAAACCTAGTTGAACAAAGGCTCCAAAAAAACCCTAATCGAACTTGAACGCAATTTTCGATTGAACAGAAAACCCAATTCAAACAACCAAATCATAATATAGATTAAATTCAACTTGGTATCTTTATTTCTTTTTAGTCGATTTAACAACCCACCAAGAAACACCCAAAGCAAACCTCGAAACCTAATCACAATAATCACGTAGAAATCAAACTGAACCAAAAAAACTAATAGCTTAGTTTGGCGGCTGAACAGATTTCACAATCAACGAACAAGAAAAGAAACTAGCAGCGGCGGCTTTTTTCACTTCGATAACATAACTCCTTTTCTTATTATTTTTTTTTCTGGTTGACCCACAAACATACAAAATAATAAAACATGCAACCTCCAATGAATTAATTCATCTAGAAAAACGTGTCACACATTTTTTTTAATTCGCTCCTAGGGTTCTCGATCACCAGGCATTAAACCGATTGAACAACAAAAGATAAATTTAAACCAAAGATGACGCAAAACGTAACGTGAATCCAACGAGCCAAAGCTCTGATTCCATTTGTTAGGATTAAGTGGCGTAGCGGAATAACCGATTCACAACAAACACGCAATAATAAACGAGAAAATATAAAGCATGACACACGAACACGAGAATTTTAAGTGGTTCGGTTCCTATGGGGAACCTACGTTCACGGGCTGCAAGCCTGCAACTAGGGATTTATTATTAAGCTCTGACAACTATTATGATTACATAGACATGATATATATAGAGACTAATCTAAGGTTTAGGCTTGGTGAACAAGAAAACCATAACAGGCTTTCTAAACATCCAATAAAACAAGCCCAATAGCAATAACTAGCCCAAGCAGTTCACACCCAACAACAAAAGCACCCCATATGCTCCTGGGTGAAGACACGTCTTAGGTGCCCCCATAGGTTTGGGGGAAACCTGACTCCCCACCCGCCCGTAGGCACGACAATGGAAAATCAGTAAAACTCGGTGGGATCAAGAATCGAACCTGGCACCTCAAGGAGGCTAGGCTCTACCCATCATTTCTCATGCCACTCGACCACAAGGGTGGGGGCACAGAGTTACAATTAAATGATGATATCAAGGATTACTAAGTTGACAAGCCGTATAAAGTTCCTCTTAATGGGTCTCCCCAAATTAATATCGGAACAGTCTTTCCACTTTACCACTCTCTATATACACACTCGACATAAATGAGGTAGATTTACAATTAGCCAAACACAATAACTTAAAATTAAAAGTTCAAAAAGATGGTTGTTCATTTGAGACACTTAGCAGATTATCATGGAACCATGGAAGGCCCGACCTGTTATCCTTCCAGTGTCGTGAGCGAGGGATTTTCACAGCTCTGTGGAGCCAACCTTACGCAGTACCACAGGCCCCTTACTTTTAGAGAGGGCACATGACCCAAGCTTTCGCTCGCAGTGCCCCCTACTTTAAAAGGGGGGGGGGGGGCACTTGACAAAAGCTTTCGCTTGAACCACATGGTACAACATATAGAGATTTAGTGAAAGATCGGTGTACCAATATTAACTCCCTTAATAAACATAATCATTTCTCATCGTTGATAGAAAAACATTGAAGGCCAAAACTGTCACACCCCGAAACATAGGCATGTATTGCTTTTACACATCACACATAGAAGACTTTGCAACATTAATCACAAAATTTCATTACAAGTAACAATACTTTATTTTAAATAAGTTGATAACCGTCGTCATGTCATGCAAACAACTAACTAACCTAGATTGCTAGTTAGGTAAGTAAAGTACCATATCCACTAGGAGCATATGGTGAGCATTAGACGTTTAGTTTGGCTAAGAAATATGATTATATGAACACACAACACATAAAAATATGAGATAAGAAACCAGTAAACACGTTCAGGCTCATATTTAGTTGGTTTATGTATAAAGTTAATTAATTACCAAGTTGAAAAGCTACATAGACATTACTTTGTTCATTGTATGGACTAAAGAACAATAATATGACTAAGGAACCTGATTGTGCTGACTTAAAAAATCTAGATCGATAAAGGATAATCGTAAGACCAAGAAATTTAGTTGTGCCGACATAACGATTTTAGACTATAATAAAAAAAATTACTACTATTGTATGATGTTTGTTACCAAGAACAATTGAAAGCTTCAACGATCGACTAATACGACTTTATTGAAGTAAAAGAAACGAATACATGAAAGGAATTGAAAGAATTACAACTAGAGAGAATAATACCAAAATTGAAAATTAAGACCTGTTTAACCTAATCAGCTCGTTAAGCGCCTGTTAACAGAATTTCAATTCATCTTTGCTTTTTTACATAATTGGTCCCTCAACTTAGTAGAAACTAAGTAATAGCCTTCAAACTTATTTTTGACTTCAACATGTTGACTTGATTCTCTACAATCTCCACCTTCAAGTCAACTGTCTCTTGACTTTAACCAACTCCCAATCCATCACACCGAGTCGATCCAACATTTTTTAAACCAACTCCCAATCCATCATACTGATCCGATCCAACGTTTTTGAAGGCCCTAAGCTAACTACAAATTCGGGGCCCTTTGAGTTTGTATAATTCAAAAAAAAAATACAAAATAATAAAAAAAATCTCTTATACTAGATGAACATTACAATCTCCCTTTTGGTAGTTATTAATCGATTAAATTATTTTGTATATTTTAACTAGTTACGCCATTTGATATATTGCAAATTGACAACGTTTTCCAATTTAAATCTTGAGCCCATTTGTGGATCTACGATTTACTATATATTTTTTCGGGACTTGATTATGGTTTTCTTAGCATTTACTTTGTTTGAGAAAGTAGATGAACATTATATCGTCCAATCCCTTTTGTAAGAGTTCAATACTTGATGACCCTAAAAGATTATCAATCAGCAATAGCTAATTAAAATCGCAAAGATTAGAGACTCAATCATATGTAATACATGAAAAAAACTTTGGAATTAACAATCTCCCTAATGAAGTGAAGTCTTACATTTATATGTTTAGTCTTTTCATGGTACATACAGTTTTTAGTCAGCTGCACTACACCTTGATTATCACAGTACATAACAGGACTTCCTGAGTCAATCCCTAACTCTGCAACTAACCCTTTAAGCCAAATTGCCTCTTTAACTGCTTCAGTTAGAGCTATGTATTCAGCCTCAGTAGTTGACAATGCAACTACACGTTGTAACTATGCCTTCCAACTCAATGTATTGCCAAACACTTTCACAGCATATCCAGTGATTGACCTACCCTTATCTGGATCTTTTGCATAATCAGCATCCACAAATCCTTCAATTTGTGTAGTACACTGCTTCTTATCAGTAAACAACAGTCCATAACTCATTGTCCCTTTCAGATACCTCATGACCCATTTAGCATCTTCCCAATGATTCTTACTTGGTGTAGTTAAATACCTGCTTAGCAGACTTACTGCATAGCCTAAATCAGGCCTAGTGCACACCATTAAGTACATCATACTACCAACTAAGTTGGCATAAGGCACATTATTCATATAAACCTGCTCCTCCTCTGTACACGGAGCATCTTTGGCTGAGAGATTGAAATGAGCAGCAAGTGGAGTTGTAACAACTTTACAATCCCTCATAGCATAATTTAGCATAATTATCAAGTAACTTCTTCACATACAAACACTAAGCTAACTTTGGGTCCCTTTTATGTCTATCCCATGAAATTTCCATGCCAAGAATCTTCTTAGCCTCCCCTAACTCTTTCATTTCAAACTCTTGTTTCAACAATTCTTTAGTAACAATAACTTCTTCTTTATGCTTACATGCAACCAGCATGCCATCCATATAAAGCAGCAAATACACATAATGGCTTGCTTGATACTCTTTAAAGTACACACATTCTAGGAGGAACTAACGGCACTAGTGATCCGACTAACTGGGACCATTAGTGGCCAATATGTCGAAAGTTGGGACCGCTAGTGGTTATTTTCGTAGTTGGGACTGTTATTGGCCAATTGTCAATAGTTGGTATTATTTATTTCAATTACTCCTAAGAATAACTTATTTGTCTTGTGGTTTGAGTAAACAAAAATGAAACTTAGCGGTAGAGGTGGCTGGCGGTTTGGTAGCGGAGAAAACTAAGGTGGTGGGGGACATGGTGCTGGCAGTGACAGCTATGATCAATACCATTTGGATGATTTTCAAACCAGCATGTATAAGGGTAACTTATTTTTACATGTCTTACGGTTTGAGTAAAAAAAATTGGAACTTAATTGTAGTTAAAAGTTACACAAATAAACCCATCTCAAAATATGGGCCATCATGATTAAATTCATTTCGTCTTTTTTTAACTGCTAATATTACTACTTTACACTAATAATCCTATACTATACACCATTGCTCAGGTTTGAACCTGAGACTTCCCCTTTAAAAGGCATGTGTCTCTACCCAGTAGATTACCCGACATTAGCACTTCATCATCATTTGAGGGGTAATTCTTTTGGGTAAAAAGGATGGTGTCCTGACAAAGTTTACTAAGATAAAGAATAGAGAATACAAATCTGTATGCCAATAGCTCACCGAAGACAATTCCTCAAGGGTCGATGAATCCTCAAATAGAAACCTATCAATATCATTGTGGCTGAAAAGTGAGTCATATAAAACCCAGCCCAAGACATTCCGTGTCTCATGTTCTCTTATAGCCCAAATGATCCAATTCAACATACAAGACAATATACTTTCCCAAATTGGGCCGAATTGTTGGCCCACGCCCCAAGTTAGTGAGAAAGAGATACGATTAGCAACACTCTTGTTAAACTGATTACAATGCTAATCATAAAGTAAAACGAGTGAATCTCCGGCATTGACCTTAGGGATGAGCTCAGTAACATACCGTACCGAATCGAATTCAGTGATACCGATTTTGACCAAAATTTGATACCAATTAATACCGAAAATATATGGTACCCTACATTACGATACCAGTTATTGATACCGAAAATATCCGAAATGGTTTGGTATCGATTCCTTCGGTAATCTCTAATTGACCTACTGCTAGAGTTGCTTTTTATGTAGCTACATCCCGGTAAGATTCTTTATTATCTTCAAGGTCACTTTAACACCATTTAAGCTTTGTTATAAGTTCACAAACTCTCCAAGTTATGCTCCAAACCAACTATGAGACTACCAATAATATCAATTGAACGCGGCAAGCAATAATTATCAGTTGTTAGAGCAGAATTAAAAAAATAACAAACCTTTAAGAAATATGAACAGATGTAGCAAAAAGAAAGCCATCTTTTAATGTGGTTGCTTTAATACTTTCTTCACAAAAGGAATACTTTTTAAATATTTCTGTTCAAAGACTACTTTAAAAATAAAACTGATGCTAACAAACCTATATTGTTCAAGGTCAAATTTTTGTTTTTTGAACGGTCACTTTCATATGAGTAATCAAATGTCACACTGCCTAAGCGGGCCCGCGCTGGTGTATCAAACTTGGTTACGACGTTCCCCCGGAAACCGTACTGCCTCTACACAAGTTTCCTCGCTGGAGTAACAGCTGGATGAAAACCGGGGTGCGGCTCAAGATCGAACGCTCTTTGGTGCGTTTGTCACCAGCATTGCCCGAATTCCGTAGAAAATAATGAGGAGAGTGAGAATCGAACCTGGGTCACAATAAACATCAAGTCTTTTCCCAACCACTCCATCAGTGCCTCATTCGATCAAATACATTCAAAATTCTTATATATTTCTATTTTAAATTAAAAAGTAAAAGGCTAAATCCAGCAAGTGAAAATGAAAGCAAACATAAAAGAACTTTACAACATTTTTGTGATTAAACAAGTAAAGGTTTGCTAGCTGCTAGTGGGCCAATTCCCACCATTTCAAATTCTTCAAATATTGCCATCATATAAAGCATAAACCCCACAAACGCTGGCATACATTTATACCATCATATATATCATTAGCACAATATATAAGCGTGTATGACTCTATAATAGTTGAATAATTAGGTTATGTCATTAGATTTTTTTTTTTTTTTTTTTTTTTTTTTTTGAATGGCTATGTCGTTAGATTTTATAAGTGTTATCAACTTTTACCTAGTGTCTAAAAAAATTGATTGTATGTTTCTGAACTTAACAAAGGGGTATTACTGTATTAGTTGCGTAACTTTAAGGGTGTGTTCATCTCACAGAATAAAATCTAATCTGGATGAACTGGAATTGAACAATAACGAACGAAAACTACATTCCAATTCCTACTAAATTGCATTTCATCACTTGAAACAAACACTCATAAATTCAAAATCAAATTTCAATTGTTATGCAAATTATAATTCCAATTCCAATTCCATTACAATTTACGAAACAAACGTTAACTAAAGTTTTTTCTGGTTAATATTCCATTTTTAATTTTTATCAAAATTGTTAAAGAAATTACTTGTTTTTCTTTCTTTTTTTTATTTTTATATTTTTGGGTTTTTTTTTCTTATCAATCAGGTCTATCTAAGCAGGGACTTAGGTAACTTAGGTGTATAAAATGTAAAGAAAAGAAAAATAACTATAAATCCAGTTTTACAAATTAATTAATACAATCTTATTTATAGGATTCAATTGTGAATATGACACATGAAGGGGTTTTTTTTATTCGTTAGAACACATCTAGTGTACTTCCGTGTAGAATCATCATTTTAAATGAAATTCAGTATCATCTTTATTCATATTCGTGTGTACCTCAAAGGATAAAAATAAGAGCATTTGTATTGTAATATACAATTGTGTCAAATTTAGTTAATTTCTTGTGGTCCAACTTCAAGCAATGGTTAATTAGATTTTGTATATATACCAAGTCATAAGCACATAGAGATATAGACCCCAACTCTCTATCTCTTTAACATTTTCTTTCTGCAAAGTGAACTAATTAGCAAAGAATGGGTGCACTTGATTACCTCTCCAACTTTTGTACAATCACAAGCACCAGCACAAGAAGCAAAAGAAAACCAATGCAGGCATATAACATTCTCTCTCTTCTCTCTCTCTCTCTCTCTCTCTCTCTCTCTCTCTCTCTCTCTCTCAAACATAAATCTGACAAACAAAAGATGGATCTTGGTTTCTTTTCCAGACAGTTGAAATCAAAGTCAAAATGGACTGTGATGGATGTGAAAGAAGAGTCAAGAATTCAGTTAAGCATATTAAAGGTACACACATGGAATTTTTATGGTAACATGACCAATTCTTTGTCAAAAGAGACATTCACAATGTCATCCCATCACCTTCCGCCAAATAAGCCCCGTTTTTGGCCGCGGCTAAGGCATAGCCCGTTTTCGGCTGCGGCTAAGGCTTAGCCTGTGGTTTTTGGGGATTATGATCCCACGCTTTTAGTGAAAGCGCTAGCTAAGCCAGCGCTTTTGGATGTCGGCTAAGGCTTAGCCAGCACCATCTAGGACAACTAAAACTAAAAGTCGATGACTTTTTGTAAAGAGATTTGTGCTTCTAAGATTTTTTATTATTTATTTATTTATTTTTGAAGCTTCCTTTATTTCAAGCTACTTCACTCACTACCTATGTAAACAAACTCGGCAAGTTCATTTGGGTGACAAGTAAACTCCATAACGTTTTACCAAACCTAACCGTTTTTTCACACAACTCCATGGTGTTCTCTTGTCGTCGAAGCAAAATGGCCAAGTTCGCTTAAAGGGTAGCATACTTACTATATGTATAAGAAAAATACCAGAAAACACCTAAAAGTACCAGTTTTTTCCTTCTTTCTGTAAGTTTGTATATATTCTAAGGCTTTTACGTTTTCTATGTTTATAAGGCGTAAAGACAGTGGAGATTAACCGAAAGCAAAGCCGGGTAATAGTTAGCGGATATGTGGATCCAAACCACGTGTTAAAAAGAGTAAAGAGTACAGGCAAAAGAGCTGAATTCTGGCCATACATACCTTATAATTTAGTAAGTTATCCTTATGTGACACAAGCATATGACAAACGGGCTCCTGCTGGTTATGTCAAGAATGTTGCTCAAGCTGTCTCAGCTCCGAATACTACTGACGAGCGGATGACATATCTCTTTAGCGATGATAACCCTAATGCTTGTTCGATCATGTGACATGGTATATTTAGTAACAACTTATATATGTTGAATATCTTTTAATTACTCGATTGTTTTCTTTGTGTTATGAGAAGTATTACTATGATGTGAAGAATTATACTTTTAGATATAGTTTGTCATGTCTAGTAATCAATATATAGTCTTCGGGCACGCACCCGAGACTTGTGTAATTGAAATTATCAATAATATTATGGGTATGTATTTGGTACGTCATTTAGTGTATGATATACTTTTTTACTATTTGACTTTACCAAATTATATTGTTTTGTACTTAATTACATCAACTGACTATACTTGTATGGAATATTTTAAGAGGGATACTATCTACACAACAAAAAAAAACCCTAAACAACCTTTATACGGATCGTGGAGGCCTTGATGGGCCGTTCTGGCCAAATCAGGGAAAATTGACTGAAAAGTTTGAAAAGGTGATTCACGACGGCCCGTGGAGGCCTTGACGGCCCGTAATAATCTCAGATTTAACCAAAACGTGATCAGCTTCTTCCCCATTTGAACCAAAACTTAAAAATCACCACCACCAAAACCCTCGTCCATCTCGACTTCCCGGTCTCATGATGTCATATTTACAAAGCTTTTCAACCGTTGACCTGTCTGAGAACGAGTCTTACGTCTCTGAAAGCGTAGGGTATGAACCCAGGGTTCAAGTTGGTGAAGAGGAGGTTAAATCCGGGGTTCATGGTAATGACGGGAACATGCTGCCCGATCTCAACCAGGAATATGTAGAGGAACAGGAGACATTTTTCATACCACCAAGCTACCCGCAGTACACGTACGGGAGTTACCATTCGCTCGGGAGTGGTGCTAAGGACTTCGAGGAAGATTATAACGGCTCTAACCCGAATGATGACAACCAGAAAGATGCTTATGAAGGTGTTAACATAAAAGTTGAACCTAAGCCGGATGTTTCGTATGAAACCGAGCAGGTGCGTTTATTTATTTACACTAGTATATCTTTACACGTTTTAGGGTTTGTTGGATTGAATTAGTATATATTTACAGTAGTATATAATTTAGAGTAGTATGAATTCAGACTAGACTCTTGTATAAATTTTCAGGTATTCAGGTCTGTTGAAGAGATGAAACAATGGGCTTACGATAGAGCCCTCGCTAGCCTGACCACTTTGCCTGACGACATGCTGATATCGTGGTGGCCCACTATCGATGGTGGTGTAGCGTATGCGGCGAACAAAGAGAGATATTATTATTTTCAAGTTTTAGCTTTATTAATATTATTACTGTTGTTGTTGTTGTTTTAGACGAGTTGTGTTGTCTGGTTTGTACAAAAAAAAAGAGGAAACTCTGCCGAAATTTTTATAATTTTATTATTATCCTGTGCAGGGCCAGCAACATCAGGGACCCTCTGATTCGTTACCTACACCGCGTGATTACATGGTCTATTTCCGGGCGGTGTAGTTCTAACGAAAGGGTCAATCAGACGGACCTTTTCTTTTTATACTGCGTTCTCAGGGGGAGGCCGGTTGCACTGCACAAGTGCTTTGGTGACTACGTTGCCGGCTACCCTCATAGGCATTCAGCCGGGGCTATTCCTATTGGTGGGTTGGTTACCGCCATAGCATTGCGCGTATGCCCGGCCGACTTGTGGGTCCATATTGAGGACCGGAGATTATCGATGCCGATGCTGCCCAAGTATGATTATTATTTATTTATTATTTATTATTATTTATTATTTAATATTATTGTTATTGCTGTACGTTTCAGGCGATTAAATATAACGACTATGCAGCAGATGAGGGTGGTTGCCCGAGTCCCGAACAGCAGACCAGCCGCATATTACCAGCGCGCTTAGGGTCCACCTGGCGATGCCAGCGAGCGTTTTGTTCCACAGCCGCTGGAACATATTGAGTGGCCGCGTGCCGAGGAGGTGGAGATGCCACGCGTTGGCGACGGCGATCCAGCGGAGGATGTACCGATGCTAGAGGTCGCTCCTGATGCCCGACGGCATGTTGGGCGCGTTTATCACGCTATTAGGTTGCCTGAGACCACGAGCTAGCTACTTTAGCATGTTCTGGATCAGATTGGGTCGCTTCGGAGTGAGATGGGGTCGATTCGGACTGACATGGGGTCGATGCGGGCTGATATGGAGGGGATGCGGGTGGATATATGGTGGTTGGTGCAGAGCGAGAATGATAGGAGAAGACAGATGGGTTTGCAGCCGCGTGAGGAGTCCACCAGTCAGCCAGGTGGGTCGGGTCAGCCGGACGGGTCGGGTCCGTAGTTTGTATATTTGGATCTTGTATTTTGAATATTATCGTTTCTTTATTTGAACATGTTTTATTTTGTATGTAAATGTTTGAATGTTATGCTTTATTTTATTTTATTGTTCGTATCTTTGGTTTTGTTTAGTTCGACAATATAAACGCTAATAAAAACCGAACATTCATATTCACATCCATATAAAAAAATCATATTATACAAATAAAAAAAAAATAACATTTATAAAAAACCAAACATTTATATTCACATCTCTAACCTATCTTAAACACCAACACTACACTTAAAAAAAACCAAACAATCATTATTCAATCGTTGCCAATGATTACCAATGATTGGAAATGGATTAGGGTTTGTTGACGGGCCGTGGAGGCCTTGATGGGCTGTCATTTTTGTCTGGTGGTGCCTCAATGGGCCGTGGAGGCCTTGACGGGCCATATGAGGTTGTGCAAATAAAAACCCTTGATGTGTAGATAACCGGAGCCTATTTTAAATGTTTTAAAAACCAGTTTTCTAAATCATACCCAATTGAGCTAAAAAACGGTTAAACTAATTAAACCGGATTGTATCGGGTAGTTCAACCAGGTTAACTAGTTAACTTTATAAAGCCACAAATTATAACTCAACTCAAAATATAACTTAAAAGTTGATGATTACATATTAAAACATAATCCAAAAGTTAATCCATAATAAAAAATAAGAATTTTTTATTAACGTTTTTTTAAATGAAAGTGTTTGATATTTAGAAGTCATTGGACTGGAATATTGAATGCATCAAGTTCACACTTACTTAAAGATGAAATTGGAGCAAAACTATCTCCATTTCCTACATTAATAATAAGAAGTGTTTTTTTTTTACCAGGCAACAAACATTTTTATTCATAAAGCTAGCAAGGAGCTAGCAAAAGTCCGAGATTACGACCGAAAAACCGAAAAAACAATCCGAAAAAAACCACTCAGGTCTTAAGCCATTTTCCGAGTGTCAAAAAAACACCAATCAACCCAAGTCATGCCCCCCATTTTCCCTCGATTAGTAATCCACAGATAGCTCATTATTTTAATCTCATCCACTATTTTCCGAACCTCAACTTATTTCTGGTTAAAAATGCAATCGTTCATCACCCTCCAGATGCTCCAAAAAGCCGTGAGAATGATCCCATAAAGCACCTTCCGAACCCGTTTGTCATTCCATGTCGAGCGATGGATCTGCAGTAGATCCGACACATGAAAAACAAAAGCATTCGGCACTTTACACCATGCAAAAATGATTTGCCAGACTACGGAGACCACCGAGCACCCTGTAAAGAGGTGGTCGACCGTCTCCTCGGTCTGTTGGCAAAGCTTGCACAGCTGCGAATCCATATTAATATTTCATTTCCCCAAGCCTTCAGCTGTAGGTAGTCTATCCAAGTAGGCTCGCCAAGCGATGACACCCACTTTCCGAGGAACCTAGTTACACCATTCATACAACGTTTCCGGGAGCTGATTTCTTGCTTCGAACAAGCTTTGTCGCAGCACTTTGACAGAAAAACCAACCGAACCACCGATAGCCCATATCCAAGTGTCCGAACCAGTTGATAAGTTAACTTCGTACAGCAGCAGTAAGGCGTTCAGCTGCTGCTGTTCAGTTTGAGAAAACAGTGACCGGCGCCACTGCCAGTTAAACTGGACAACACCATCAGCATGTACTAACCTATCTGCTACTCGGCACTTCCGATTCACATCAATGGCGAAAAGCAAGGGGAATTTTATCATCGAAGGCTCATCCATTATCCACTAATCATACCAAAACAGGATGTCCGAACCACTGCGCAGAGGACCTTTCAGCACACTATAAATATCAATATTCATCCCCTGCATGAGATTCGGAACAGAAGAAATCTGCTTCCAAGTTCCAGCAATCGAACTCTTGACGGGAAGAACATTTTAGCCCCGACCACTACCATGTAATGCCCAGATTACCTTTCGCCACAAGGAGTTATGATCCGTCTTAAAGCGCCACCACCACTTAGACAATAAGCCCAAGTTAGCGTCTCTAAGCGAGCCTAACCTGAGACCCCCATACTTCTCCGGAACCATCACTTTTTCTCAAGCAACCCAACTCATTTTATCTACATCCTCCGTACCACCCCAGAAGAATTTGCGCCTCAGTTTCTCCAAGGTATTAATCACTTGGATAAGGGCCCGAAATAATGAGAAAAAACAGAGTGGAAGTGAGCTCCAAACGGCTTTCAGCAAGGTTATCCGGCCACCATAAGATAAGCTTTTTGCCTTCCAACTCGACAACCGTTTTTTAACTTTTTCAATGACCGGCTCTGATGTGCTATGTATGGTCTAAAAATATAAACAACCTAGACACCCAGTAATATAAAACAGACTCCACTAAACTAGACCACACGACAGGCAAGTGTACCTATCAATGCAGTACAGACTAAGTAAGTCCGAGTATCGAACCCACAGGACACAACTAGAAAACAAAACTAGACTCGATTAAGACTTAAGAAAATTGGTTTTAAATATGATTTTTGGTTTTTTAATAATAATGAATTTAAATAAAATAAAATAAAATAAAGTAAATAAAGATAAATAGACAGCGAAGATAAGTGAGGAAAATATCAGGATAGGAAGGCAACTACCTAGGTCAAGAATCCTACATGCAAACTTACAACTCTCGGTAATGGAACACTGAATGGATACCAGAATTTAAAGATAACTCAAGAAACCTTAAGACATACTAGATCTCCTCCCGGTCTCACTAACACACCCCAAAGAATCCTAAGGAATAAAACACTGGCTATCTAGCTCGGATCACCTCCCGGTCTCACCTCACTAAGAATGTAAAGGTACTCTAATGACTCGATCACCTCCCGGTCTCTCTAATCACAATACACCTAAAGATGTAAAGGAGTAATCTAATTGGGTTAACTATGACTTGGAATTGCAAGAAACTTAAGACAATTAGGATAGGATCACCTCCCGGTCTCACCCAAAACCTAACACCTAAAGCTCTAGACAACCCAACATTCCATCACCTCCCGGTCTCAAGAATGGAAGAATACCTAAGTCCTTTAAATTCTCTAATCAAGTTCCTATGACTTTCGGATCCAAAACCATAAACTAAGCTACAAGCACCAAGCAGGTAACCCTAATAAACATCCAAACATGAAAGACATTCACTAAGACGTTTATGGAACTCTAAAAAATAATAAATTAGACTTAAGTACGCACACACATCATAATAAACACCAACTAAACCGTTACCAAAACATTAACCATTCAAAAATAAATCCAAAACCAAGAACTATAAAATTAACATGTGATCATCATACAAGACTTAGGTAGTGGTTCAAGATTTAGCTACTCATAGTGATGAAAAACAATAAAAACAAAGGTTCAACATAAAAATTAACCATGATCTCAATATTCATGAACACAAAGTAAATAAATATGAAAACTAAAACTTTAAATTATCGAACCCGTAGCTTCAGTCTTGAACCCGTGCCTCCCTGGCCTTCAATTAACCTCTAAACAATTATGAGCTGCTGTCGAGTTCTCCTAATGGCGGCTGTTGTCCTCCCTATACCTTTCGGCTGTGATAAGATGTTACGAAAATTAATGTTCCCTCCCCCAATTAAATTGTGCCGTCCGCTTTATAATATAAATGCCACACAAAACTTTGACCACATTGTTGACTTGGGCCACGAGCCCCAGTCCTACCATGTTTTTTTTTTAATTTAATTATTATTATTATTATTATGATGTTTCCGACTCAGGTGTTCTTGGCTCGACCAAAGTTCCTCATTTATGCTCCAACGCCCATGAATACTTGCTCTCAAGCGTTCGTGTCTCGATTAAAATTCTTTCGTTTTGAGCTCATTTTTCACGAACACCTATAAAATAATTAAAATAATAAATACATAATAAAAACGACTCAAAACGGGTACAAACCTAATAAAATATTATACAAAATATACGGGAAAACAGATGTGTTTTGCAACACATCAGGCTCCCAATTGCGAATCAAATTCATATTACAGGCTATTGGGACACCTAAATGCGTGAAAGGAAAACGCCCCGGAATACACTTTAACACAAAAGCCATCTCCACAATGGCATTATCTTCCACCTCCACCCCATAGAAAGTACTTTTGGATGAACTGATCTTCAACCCCGATAATAAGAAAAAACCCCGAAGAAGTCTTCTAAGATTAAGCGCATTAAACTTAGACCATTCACCACAAAATACCACATCATCAGCATAAAGAAAATGAGAGATTAAGGGACCCGTACCGCCAACCCGAATGCCATGGAAAGCGCCCACCTGACACGCCCTTTTAATTATACAAGATAAACCTTCCATGTCGAGGATGAATAGGAACGGGGAAAGAGGATCGCCTTGGCGAAGACCGCGTCGGCACGAGAACTCATAGGTTGGCGAGCCATTAACTAGAACTGAAGCCCGATAATTACTAATAATGGACATAATCCACCCTGCCATTTTGATGAAAAATTCATTTGACCCAATAATTCATCCAAGTAGTCTCAGTATAAGGTATCATAAGCTTTTGCTATATCCACTTTAAACAACATCCTAGACAAGCGCACCTTTTCAACCATGCAATAGTTTCATTAAGAATCAGCGGGCCATCAAGGATATTCCGATCGCTTAAAAATGTCGTTTGTTCCTCGGACACTAGGTGATGCATGACACTCCTCAGACAGTTAATCAGAACTTTAGACAACACCTTATTCCAAATCCCCACAAGACTTATCGGGCGATAATCCGAAAGTGTCGCTTGATCCCGACCTTTCGGTACAAGGGCTATAAAAGCCGAGAATACACCTTCACTGACACCACCTTTTTCATAAAACTCTTCAAATAATCTCTGAAAATCCTGCTTCAAAACCAGCCAAAATTTCTTAACAAAAGAGAAATTGAACCCGTCCGATCTCGGTGCCTTGTCTCCATCACAGCTCCAAACTGCATTAGAAATTTCTTCCAAAGAAAATGGAGCCTCCAAAGCCTGAACATCCTCATTTGTCAATCGTTTCACGGTTGGACACACAAAAGGTGGCATAACCCGATTAGGATGGCTGAATTTATCAGCAAAAAAAGAAGCTATTTTGTCTTTAACCGGATTAGTCTCAGCAATCCAGACGCCATCACTTTTAATACCATGAGTTCTGTTGTTGGCCTAGTTTAGTCTTATAATACCATGAAAATACTTTGAATTCTCGTCCCCATGTATTGCCCATTTGGACCGAGATTTTTGCTTGGCATCCGAGGCTTTCAATCGGTGTTCTTCGTACAAAGCTTTACGGGCATCTGCCCACTTAGCCAATTCATCCTCCGATAGAGGTCGGGTATTTGCAATGGCTTCTAAATCATCAACCGTTTTCCGACACTCCGATAATTAGCATTCAATTTTTTTCGCTCCGCATCCACACACAACCTGATTCTGCCCTTAAGCCATTAAAATTTTGCAGCCAATGAAAAATCAGCCGGCCCCGAGCACTCAAACCTACCTGAAATTGAATTCACAAACTCCACAAAACCCGGCAAAGTCAGCCACGAATTATAAAATCTGAACGGAATGTGACCATAATCAGTGCTCTTGAGTGCAAACAAAATCGGGCTATGATCCAAAAGAGCCCTAGACAATGCAGTAACACTCGCATCAGGCCACTTCAACATAACGTCTTTACAAACCAGAATTCTGTCCAGTTTGCTCAATTTTTCCCCCTTCCCAGACATATATGTAAACCTTTGGCCACACATATTATACTCAAACAATTCAGCCTCCCTAATAAAACCATTAAACAAAATCGCATGCTGCTGAAAAAATTCCGAATTTACCCTTTCCGCAGCTGTCCTAACCACATTGAAGTCACCCATCATAATCCAGAGACCTTGTAACGACCTTCTATAGAACAACAACTCATTCCACAAAACCCGACTACTAGCAGGATCATTTGGGGCATATACATTCGCTATATTAACATGTAAACCATCATGAACCAATAAACCAGACGTCACAAGAACATGTTTCGACTTTAAGACACCTGTCAGTCTAAAACACGCCGGATCCCATAAAGAGATCAACCCACAGGACGCACCATCCGAATCAACAAAATCAAAATTAAAAACAGAATTACCCCAAACTTTCGACAGAAACCATGACGCAGGAGCCGAAAGCTTTGACTCCTGGAGAGCCACGAAGTCCACACCATGTGCCGATTTTAAACCTCGTAACCAGTCCACCTTCCCTGCCCTACGAATCCCACGAACATTCAGAGATAAACAACTCATTGACAACCAGTGGCACCGACTTCCGAAATCACCTCTTCAGCTATCGAACCAGAAAAAGATTGGAGATTAATCCCCACCAGATCACAGACACGAACCGTAGCATCCACCTCTTCGTTAATCTGATTAGCCTCTGTAAAGACATCAACATCGCCGGTAGCCGGATTATCCGGAGGAGGTAACTCCACCTTAGCGACCGGCTCCTTTTCCATAACAACAGTATTGGCCTGTTCCGTACTGACATCCACCTCATCAACCACCTCCTCTACACTACTAATATTGAGATCCGGACACACTTGAGAATTAATACGAGCGGCCGACTCAGACAAGCAAACATAGGTTTGGACGTCTTCAGGAGAATTTTGAAAGAACAATCTTGATCTCTTTTTACTCTTAAATGTCTCTGTTGATTTCCCCAAATTCAAACAGATGGGCTCAGTCAAGACAGGCCCAATAGGAGTCCCAAAAGATTGTTGGCCCACTTGCAATACAACATCCCCTTGTGGGCCCACCGAAGATATAGACTCTTTTTTGGCCCAAACCCGATTCCTCCTGTTGATTTGAAACATGGGCGGGAACTTCATATAATTCCATGTTAGGAAAGTGATCAATACCATGCAAGTTTTCCGCATCACCTTCCTGAATTATTGGCTGATTTTCCGGTTGCATTAACTCTGGTACATCCCGGTCAACCTCGCCGGTCGGAGACGTATGAACGTTTACCTCCACCACTAGCTCCGACTGAACATCCGTGATCGGATCTCTGATTTCACCTTCCTCCATCCCGTCATCTCTTTCAATCAACGGAACCGACTCGAACTCCGGAATCCAAACCGAATTATCTTCAATCACCCAAACATTGTAACCTTTACCCTTCGAGACAACCGAAACTTCTTCGTCGATTCTTGAAGAACTACTAGTGAGGACATGGGCAAAACCAATTGCATTATCAATCCCGAGCCAAGAAAAATCAGATGGCCACACCACCTTGTAGAAAACTACACCTTCCAGAACAAGAACAGGTAACCCAACAATCTTCAAAACCACAATGCGTTCGAAAGGAATATTTTGTCCCGACCATGGCGAAGCCGAAACAAACGTTTCCTTCCATAATTCCTGCTTCTCATTTAGAAGCAACTGCATCTGTGCGGCATCCCGGAAAGTAACGAGAGTATACAAGCCTCCAAGGTAAGACACACCAGCCTCGTCAAACCCTGCCAGGACTAACATCTTTTTCACCGATCTCAGTTTAGCAATGGAATCCAAAACGCCAACTATTGCTCTACCAATCGAATGCTTCGGATAAAAGCACCCTCATCATCTAATTGTAAAACCTTCCGGGAACCAGATACACTACCATAAACCGTTGTCATGGCCGGAAAGTTCTCCTCCAAGACGTTCTTCTCTTTTGGAACCCAAGCCTTATTCACCACCACATCTTCTCCATACGGTAACTTCTTATGAAATCTATCGAACATCGCCAGTGACACAGAGATCCTTGAATCCATAATAATTATCTCATTCAACGCTGGTAAAACCTCGTAAGGATCAGACAACTTCTCACATCGTACAAACCCGAACACTTTACCCTTGATACTCCGTCGACGAGGAACCCATGCATCTGTTACTTTAACAAAAGGCCGAAAAGCCTCACGATGCTTCAATCCTGTTACCCGATCCGAAAAGTTTGTTATGTAGAAGGTTGTTCTGGAAGAAACGTCATCAGAATCCCGATAAACATTCGATGATTGCCGGTGCTCTCCACGGCGGTTAGGGTTTCCCATAGAGAGCGTTTTTATTTTTTTTACTAAAATATTTAGTATCCCTCCGATTTCTTATTAAATCATATCTCTAAAAGAAAATATCATTAATAATAAGAAGTTTTAGTTAGTAAAATTATGTAAGATAAGTATTACATTTAATGTTGGTTGTGTTTATCGAATTGATTCATGATCTTCCTCACCAAACATTTTATCTATATTATTATTATGAAGTCCTTCTCATTATGGCTCTTCCTCAACCACGTACCCAAAAAATTCATAGTTCAAAACCCAAATTTTTATCTTGGCCGGTACCGGTATAACGGTTTAAACCGGTATACCGTATTTTACCGACTGTACGAACTTGATACTATTCCGAGTGTAACGTACCGGACTCCCATCTGAAATTTGGTATTACCGGTACAACCAGCCGATATGTACCGGTTTTTAAAACGTCGCTTGTATTCCTTTAACCCCTACTAATTTTTAGTATGAGCATTAACTTCCCATCCTGCATATTTTGTGAGAATATCCCCATATTTAAAAAGCGGATTTGAGTTGAGAAATGAGAAAAAAGTTATTCTCCGTCTTTATATTTGGGGATATCATTCCACCCTATTTATTTTTTAATATTTTCTAAAAGTGGTTGTGAGTGGAAGAGAAAGAAAATATATTGATAAATGTATAAAAATATTATTTAATTAAAAATATTAAAGAAAATATAGTAATTTTTAGTATAATTTGATAGATGAAGATGGAGGATGGGATGTGAATACTCTAATATTGAATGTCTTTAACTAACAAAATTGAAATATTACATTGGCGTATACTTTAACCTGCATTAACTCCACTTAGGTGTCATATTACCCGCTTTTCCACATTTTACTCAAAGTAAATGGGTTAATCTCGTTAACTCGACCTAACCCAATTTTCAATGGTTTTTGTTTTAAAAAGGAAAGAAAATTTAATTTAATCTTTTAATATCTAGTTAACAAATAACCTCTTTAACTCCAGTTAACACAAAGAGAGAGTGGTATACAACTCCGATATGTTATGTCACCTTTAATACCCCAGATGTTAGGATACATCACAAGACTACCGATCCTTAATATCTCAGATGTTAGGTACACTACAAGAATACCGATCCAAAGCTGAGTATTACTGAATGTCTTTAACTAAAAAAATTAAAATTATAGGATACCAATCCAAAGCTGATATTAATATTAACATATCAGATTAGAAAGAAATAAAAAAGAAACCATTCATGATAAGAATGCGTTACAATTAGGAAAATTATTCTTATCATAGTATTATTCCGTTAAGAAACGAAAGAAAATAAATCAAGATTTTAACATATTTAAATAGAGAGACCGAATATATGTATGATATACTCAGTTATCGCAAGCCGAGATTCCTGAAAACGTAAAGGAATGTAGATGACTAGGGAATCTTTTTATTGTCAAGTTTTTTTTAATGGCCAACAAATTGGAATCATTCACGGAACCAGTATCATCGTGTCACCAGTGTTGTCACGCGATCATATTCCACCACCAAGTCACCAATTCAGGAGGAAACTCATAATTGTGAGAAAACCCCCTTTGTGAGATTCGAACCCATGACCTTATGGCCCCTAAGTCTTATCTCACCACCAAGATACCACTAGGCTATAATGCCTTGGGTTATTATTCGTTTTTTGTCAAGTTTTATTATTCGTTTTTAAAACATGCAACCTAATCCGATTAAAGGATACGTATTAAACTTTTGCTACATGTGAGATTCCAACCCATGATCTTCAGTGGCGAAGCTTAAAAATCTGGACCAGAGGGTCGGAAGTATATAACTCTTTTTTTATAAAAAAAACTGGGGGTTGAAACCGTATATACCAAAAAATTTCTATACGAATACTGTCTAATCGGAACTTTAGAGCAAAAATTCAAGGGGTCGGTCACCCCTCCTCGCCTCAAGGAAGCTGCGCCACTGATGACATCCACTTTGGAATGTCACGAGACTGCCAATACACTAAAAGGTCTTTCGCAGTTATTTCACTATGTGAATTGACAAATCACTGTTTAAATTTATAAGACGACAGTTAGTGAACCATTCATGAGAGTGTATTTGGCTAATGTGTCACGACCCTTAGTGACGAAGCTTGAACGTTTGGATGGTGGGGACCGAAAGTCATGAGGCCTAAAAAGTAAAAACAATTAATCGATGCCGGCCGAACTCAAAAAAATACAAAATTGTTGGATAAAGCCGAGAAAAATTACAATATAGAGCCAAAAATCAATGAGGCCCGTGGGTGTTGCCCTTGCCCGCCCTTGCGAAGAGCTGCATCGGGGAGACTTGCGCACATAGAGAGCGTCGGTTGAAAAGAGTAAGTGAGTGACCACGGGCTAGAGTTAGTGGGTCAAGATAAAAAAATTTCTTTATTTTGTACTAAATTATCCCCGGGAGGTTCTCATGATAGACAAATCTAATACGAAGTGACAAAATGTTTTTATCGCAAAAAGAATAGGTCGTTTTTCAGAAAAAAAGAATTGTATACGATCAACACTCGATAACTCATAAAACCAACTTCTAATTCTATGTTTGCACTTTTTTTTATTTTTCTACATATGATTGTATATGAAAGGTATATTTTAGATATATTTACATGCTTTCAAAGCATCTTTATTTAACATTAAACAATCCAATAGACATGCACATTACGTACTTAATTAGCAATGATCTGTCATTAACTTTGTTCCTGTAAAATAAAAGAAATTAGATTCTTACCAAGTCGATTACATCTGTGAGTATATAAATAGTTAGCGGATTCTTATATGTAATAGTAGGTTCAAAAACATATATACTCTCTTAATATGATTAGTGACTTGCCTAGACATGCTTAAAAAATTACGTCAAGGCATTGTACGTGGGTTTTTTCTGCATGAACAAAAACCCATAAAAAGTCGTTTTTTTCCATTTGTTGTATAGTACTATGGTACTACTTGGAACGATAATAATCGTGAATTTGATGTTATTTTTTTAATGTCAAATATAAAGTTACTAAAGTTTAAAAATTATGGGAGGAAATGCACGTGCCATGCACATAAGAGAGACAAAGACTTTTGGAGGAAAATCAAGGGGTGGTAAGGCATCACCTAATGTCATGTGGCATACCCCTTTTCGTTTATTATATATATAGATTGATGTATTGTAGGTGGATCAATTTTAAAAATTTGTACATCACGTTAATTTATATAAATTATTGAAGAAACAATGAGTCTAATGAGTATACAATGTGGGGTGGCTACTCGTGTTCGCTACAGGATATAATCTTTTACTCACACCGAGACTATATCTGTGGCCCGTGAGATAAAAAGAGAGTGAAGAAGGTCTCATTGACTTACGTCCACTATAAAAGTATAATCTTTATTACTCAAACGATTACAAGTATAAAGAAGAGATACGAGTGTATTACAAGTTTGTGTGTTTGAGTGGTGAATTCATTGACCTCTAGAAAGGAAGTGAACCCTCATTTTTATAGAGGGTGCATGGGCCAGGCACTTGCGGCCCATTTTAGGAGCGACGGGCTTGGGCCCAGGAGTTGGGCCTGTCTTCCAGAAGCCCATCTAGTTGAGTTTGGACCAAAGGTTTGCATAAGCAAACCAGATCGAAATGGCGCCCTACCATTGGTTCACGTGGCGCACTGTGATTGGCTGTCAAGGGCGGCGCCCTGCTACTGGTACATGTGGCGCGTTGTGGTTGACTGCAGGGACCTACTTTTCTTCCTGCTGCCAGGATGTGTCAAACGGCTTTAGCTTCCTCTAGAAGATTAACTGAAGTGACCTCTGATACCTAGGAGCCTATGCAGCAAGTGGGGCTCAGGGAAGCTGCATCTTCTCTGCTGGAGTGCTGGACAGGCGCAGGAGGCCTGAGGTGCATGTTGTTGTTGTCTATTGCTGGAGACCATCGCCAGGACTGGCGCATGGTGTGGCGCGGGTGGATTGCACTCCACATGTGATAGACCAGGAGCCTGACCTTCGCGGGGCCTAATGCTTCGCGGAGGTGTGTAGTGCTTTGAAGTTAACCATTTCGAATGGTAAGTCCTCCACGGGTGTATTATGACGACGATGTTGTGAGGTAGGGTGCGCCTGCGCACCAGAATTGGTACCCTACCCCTTCAATTATTTAGCAAGAAAAGATTTATTTATTATAATTATAATACTTTAAATATATTCTTATAAATAATTATTTGGTTGAAGTTATAAATTAAGGAATTGGTTCAAATGAGAATATTTGGTCAAATTGAAAACCATTCAGGACCACACATTTCTCTAAGGCAACTTTTTTTTTTTGCTTAAGCTCTGCTTTTTATATAGGAATAATTTTTTTTTTTATTTTTTTTCAATATACACATGTGTATAACTGCAATATACGCATATGTATAATGTAATATATACATATGCATAACTGAAGTATACACATATGTATAAATGAAAGAAAAATTAAAAAAAATTCTTGTATAAAAACGTGCGATTAAGCAAAAAAAGTTTTTTTTTTCTTTTATAGAAATGTGTAGTCCATAATGGTTCTACTAATTAATATAGTTAATATATTTCATAAACATCTTAGACAATAGTTTAGTTTTTTTTGTTTACATTTTGGCCACTAAGGTTTTTGTTTTGAAAAATGTGCAATCTTTATTTATCTTATTCTCTTGCCCCCAAGCAAAAGAGAACATGCCACCTTCTTCTTCCTCCTGCGGGACATAGGCCAGTCCGCCATCTAAAGGGCCACTTGCCACCATCATCCGCCATCGTGGTGGACACATCGGTGTATATCCCCATGTGTAGCACAGGCGCAATCTACTAGTTAATATATTTCATAACATCTTAGGCAATAGTTTAGTTTCTATTCTTTTCATTTTGGCCACAAAGGTTTTTGTTTTGAAAAATGTGCAATCTTTATCTATCTTGTTCTCTTGCCCCCACACAAAAGAGAACATGTCACCACCGTCTTCCTCCTGCTGGACATAGACCTGTCCGCCATCAAAAGGGCCTCTTGCCACCATCATCCGCCATCGTGGTGGACACATCGATGTATATCCCTGTGCTAGCACAAGTGTAATCTACTAGTTAATAGTTAAAGAACAAACTTATCTGTCGCCCTTAGACCCACTATCTCCTTAACCCTAAGCCCTAAGTAGGGCAATGTCCATGGCCATGTCTTTGCTCCACATTCCATCCTATGCCCCACATTCTATCCTTAAGGTAGTGTTCGTTTCACAAAATAAAATGAAATTAAAATTTAAATTTGCATAGAAATTGGAATTTGAAGTGCCACGGGTTGACAGGTCGCTCGGCCAAGGGGCTGATTAGGTTGACACGCCACGTGACCCCTTGGGTCAGGTCGAGACATTGTTGCTCGGCAGCATGCTGGCCCGACTGAAGTGATGCGTGTCGACGATTGACCAGTTTAGGTCGAGACGTTTTTCAAAATTGATGACAGGTCGAAGATTCTATTAAGTTTACTTGAATTCATTTAAAAGCTTGTTAGGATATCAAATTCCTTTGATACCCAAACACGATTAACCATGCAATTTAGATTTCAATTCTTTCGTTCCTTGTAACAAACAACATAAAGAATGGAATCTAAATTCAATTACATCCAAATTCCATTCTATAATGTGAAATGAACACTACCTAAGAATTTGTAAGAAAGTTTGTGTGGTTAAATAGAAAATGTGTGGTTTGTATAATGTAGAGATGTGCTCGACACCGGTAGCGGTACCGAAAGTACCGGTCTTGAAAATACTCAAATTGGGTACCGGTACCGAAAGTACCAATACCAAAAATGTCTAAAAGTGGGTTCCAAAATTGTATCGAAATGTCTCGATACTGGTATTTTTCAGTAGACGGTATACAATGATTATCCCTGATTTTAAATCTAATTTGACATTTGTATCTAAGGGTGTTTTTAACCTTTTGCCCTCCGGATGGTCTACAAATGTACAAACTTTGAATCTTTTAAAGTCAAACACGAAATGGATGGTGTACATTGTATATGTTAATGATGTATGCTTGTTCTTCACCCATATCCATTCTTTTAGCTAAAAACATCAAAATTCGGGTCTTACTATTCTTATCAACAAGACACTTTTGGGATTCTTTCGAACATTCTACTTTACTTTCTTTCACCATCACACCAGCTTGGATTTGTTCTTTTAGTCATCAAACCATTCATTGTAAGAATCTAAACTTATTATTGATCGTGTGTTATGTGGTGAATGTTATGTTATTAAAGAGTGACAATAACATGCGTTCACTTAGGTAGGCATCACGTAGTGCTTATGTAATATTCTTTTTAACAAATCTTTGAGTGCACAAATCGTACGCTTGTGTGGCACAAAAATTCGATGAGAATGCTTTTGTTAAATATAAAGGGAAGGAACGTGAGTTGGTGAAAAGTCAAATCTACATATAACCGTTCAAAAGAAAACCATGATTTTTCTAAGCTTAGTTTTTTGTTAGGAAGAACATGATTCTTAGTTGCCACTTTAACCCAATTAAGTTGATGGGGAACCTAAAGCAAGATTGTTGTTCCATTAATATCTCGTTAACTTTTTCTCCTGTCATGGTCCATAGTTTGAGGTAATAATATGAACTTGATTATAAGATAGAGTACTAAAATATGATTAGGGAACTAACGATATATAATGATCTTACAAAAAAAAACCCTTAAAATGACCTATACACGCATACAAATGGTATTTAAAAGTGTTAAAAAAGCTACCATGTCTACAAACTATCAGAAGAATTTTAAGTTATTGATTAAGGGTAACTAAATGTTATTTACCCTTTATTAATTATTAAATTTTGGTCCTCCTTACCACTCTTAAGACTATCCATTGGTTGGGTTATTACTCGCACAACCACTGGTGGTTACTCACTCGCGCCGGCAATCACGTGGTGGATTTATTGCTTGCTCCGGTGATCGCTCGTGTCCCCCCTCTCTCAAAGTTCCAAACAATCCAACCGTTAGCTCCCGTGATCCCTATAACTTTGGCTCGCTCGCGCTGGCAATCACGTGGTGGTGCTATGGTGTTCGCGAGCCATGTGGCTCGTGAACTTGATGGCGATGTGCTTTAGCGAGAACACATTGGGTAGCCTAACTTTTGTTCATCCTTACAAATTTTTATTTTTATTTAGATGATATTGGTTTTGATTGATCACCTCTCCATCTTTTTTGGTTTTGAGTTGTCACCATAAAAGTGGAATATTTTTTAACTTAAAAGTTGAGTATATCATTTCTAGAGTTAATATTACATACAAATATGCTTATTGTACGAAACGTACGAATTAAAGAAAAAAACACTGTGATATTTCTGTAAATATTGATAACTTTATATAACTAGAGTAATTATATAATAAAAGTGATTGTCATTATTTACGAAAATGCCACCACCTATATTTTTTGATTCCCTTACGGTTCGTACGTTGTATTTGATCTTTTGACATCATTTCTGTATCAGTTATTAGAAAAGTTCTTATTTAAAGTGTGTTGAACTAGTTGTGTTTGACCGTGCATCAATATTGCGTGAAGAGGTTTGAAGCAAACAAAACTTTAAAGCGTAAGGATTTAAAAATGCGTTATGATTTCCATATGAGTACGTTATGATTTTCTATCTTCGGCCCCGGCTTTAATTTTATTTTTTGGACGCATTAATCCCACCCTTTTGAGACACTTGGCGTCTTCTAGTGTCTTCTATGTTCAATGGTTATAGGTTAGTATACAAATGTTATATTTCGTGATAAATGTGAGAAAAATTAAAAAGTAATATGTAGACGACATATTTTGGACTTTTTAATGATGTTTTGGATTGTATAAACTAAAAAAAATAAACATAAAATTAAAAACACAAAAGCAATTTATTTCCGGCTTAAAACTTAAAACACCATGCCAAGACCATGTGTTTAAATTAGTGTGTTCTAGTTGTGTTTTAAATTCCATGGCTATAATACATCACATTTTGTTTCAAATTGTTGTGTTTGGTGTTTTTCTAGCGAAATCAACCCAAAACATCATGCTTAAATCCAAAACATGATGTCTACGTAAAACTCTTTATGGGCTTAAACAAGCACCGAAGGTATGCTTTCAATGACTTAGCACCTTTCTCAAAAACTGAGGTTTTCTTTGCGGTAAAGCCGACACTTCTCTTTTTATGTTCAAAAATGGTAAGGTGCTTCTCTATCTTCTTGTCTAGACGACATTATCCTTACCAGGAATGACACCTATGTCATACGGGATTTTACTCGTCAACTTCGTAGTGAATTTGCCATTAAAGACTTAGGCTCTTAGGGTACCTTCTAGGTCTTGAGGCCGCACGCACAAAATCGGGTATATTCTTATCCCAACATAAGAATGCATATGTCATCTTAGCTCATGTAGGCCTTCTAGATGCCAATTCAGTAGCAACACCGCTGTCGACATCAGAATCGTTTACAATCGTTTACTTCAAAGGGACTGTTATTTCATGACCCCACCCTTTACATATCGATTATTGGTGCACTACAATATCTAACTATTACCGGCCCGATCTTTCATATGCTGTAAATCAAGCCAGTTAACACTTACAGTCTTCGACTGTCTCTAACTTTCAGTCTGTTAAATGGATTCTTTGATTTGTGAAAGGGACACTTACAGTATTACCTCACGTGAGGGGCAAACATGTCATTTCACCTAATTCTCATCTAATAATCAATAACCCTTGCAAACATAAGCTCATCTTCCACATTCCAAACCCTCTTACTCATTAATTTCTTTTCCTCATCCACCTCCCCATTCAAACCTCGACTTTCTTCTTCTTCTTCTTCTTTGTATTATTATTATTATTAAAACGACATTTTGACATTGGAGTGTTATCAAAGACATCAAAAAAATTCAATTCTTTTAGAGTGTTTGACAACAAAATCAGAAGCAGTTGGTGATCTAACATTGGAATCAGATTCAAAGATATAAGAAAAATTAATGGTTTTTGGTATACCCATCTGAATCTGAATCGGATTTTGATTCCTCTTCAGATGATAATTCAACTGGGATTGAATCAAGTTTTATGAATTGGGAGTTTTCTTCTTCTTCCTTTTCTTCTTCATAAGATGAGTAAAATGTTTTATGGTCTTGTTCGTCTTCTGTTTCGTTGTCATCTTAGGGAATGCAGTGGGGGTGGAGGTTGAAGATGGTAGTAGTGTAGTGGTGGTGGAGGTGTTGGTGGGAAAGTATTATTGAACAATCGGGATGCATCATCAAAGACGGCCAGAAGTCATAGATGGTTTCTCTCTCTGTTTCTGAGCAATCGGCCGACCGTAGGTTATGGCCGGTGACGTCTTTTGCCTCGATCTCCTCTCTCTCCACCTCCGCTTTCTTTATCTTCTTTCTCTATCATTTCTCTCTCTACGTCTCCCTCTCTCCTCTCAGCTTTTTCTTCTCTCTCTAGTTCTCTGGACGATAGAAGTATGTTGTGTGTGGGTTTTTAGAGAGAAAAGGAATGGGCAAGGTGAAATGAGTGTAACACCCCAACCGATGGCGGAAACATCGGGATGCCACGTAGTGACGATTGTTCAATAGCTCATGGTGACTAATAAATGTTTCAATAGATTAATTAATTAAATTACAAACATTACATACAAATCAAATAAGTTCAAATGACAATAACATGTTTAATCTAAGGCTTCAACTCCTATGTGATCCAAAAGCAAATGTTAACTTCCAAGCAAAACTGAATACCTGAAACATGTTTAGTTTTGGAAAATAAAGGGGGTCAACTATAAAGTTGGTGAGAATACATAAGTTTTTGTCAAAACGAAGTATAGTATCAAAAAGTTTAAGCATACAATTCTGTGTCAATATGTAACATCTTGGGCATACATGTGAAAACAAAACTACAGCAAACTGGGGCATAATCAACCCTATGTTGACAAAGTGTAAAGGTCCATCCCATAGACATGGTTCACCTAAGTTTAAGTTTCAGTTCCAATCACCCGCGCTCTCCATAGACATGGTCAACGAATCTAGGTGGGGTTGTCAATCCAATAGATCTATCATTGTTACTGTTGGCTTGATCAAAGTTAATAATTATGCAAGTATTAGTTGAGTTTACTTAGCAAGTTTAAGACACGTAGCACAAAGAATCACACAAGACACATAGTTGACTTGCATAAGTTTAAAGAATAAAGTTTAACATGTTTCACCCCGAAAAGCATTAAAAAACCGTAAAAGAGCGGGGATATGTAAACTCACCTTAGCAAGCAAGCAAGCAAAATCCCAAGTATGCAATAGCAGGTAAATATTATTCCCAAAGGTATCAACCTAGATTTAGCATTGTAAAGTCTAAATGTCACGAGTCTAATAAGTCTAAGATGTCTAGGTCGTTCGATTAGGGTTCTCTAGTTTTGGGGAAAGACGCTTAAATGTTATTGCTTTAGTTAAAAATATAACTTTTGAAACTAAGAAAAATATATTTCTATAAATTATTGCCCATTTATTTTGTATTCATAACAATTTATTTACACAAAAGATTATAGGATAAAATATAAAAGTAGGTTCAAACCGGTTCTGAGAGGGTTCGAACTCGGGACCTTTGGATTGAAAAGCAACACACCAACCATCTGGTCTACCAGATCAGTTGGTGTTTATTCCTGATAGAATCTTTATAAGCAAACTATCTGCAGATCCAGTTTCTTTTTTTAAAACAAAAAGCACTAACCCGGTTCTGACCAAGGGTCGAACCCGAGTCTTTATCGTATTAAAAGATTGTAGAACCAGCTGGTCTAAGGGACCAGATGTTTAACTTTTCGATCAAAATTGTTATAAACAGAGTTGCTTAAAGCCATCTTCCCCAATTGTAACCCAAACCAAACCCTAACCCACATATAAGATCAATTCATCCCGAAACGAACTCGGTAACAGAATTACGTTTAGGGCTTTCAATTATTGATTAAAATCGACCTAGAAGGAAGAATTAATTGGGTTCAAACTTACCAGACACGATAGAAACAGCAAGGAATAGCAGGCGAGTACACAGGTTCAATTTCGGACTTACATGCCTCAATCTGATGGGATTTATTTGTGGTTATTGTTGGTATGAACGCAAAGAGTAATGGGGAGGGTATTTATAGGACGTTAATTGATAAGGAAAACGAATTGTGGATCGAAGTTGATAAGGATCATGGTGAATTACGAATTGGATTCATTATCAAATAATCAACCTTTAAATCACAACTAGAATGGGTTTAAGACCGGTTTTCATGTGATAAACATGAATTCAAAATGAAATCTTGATATGATAACTGATTTGGATCGATTTAGAGGATTTGAATGAAGATAATGAAGATAAGGCTAAAGATTTCATATGATATAATCGGTTAGACAGAAATTATAACCAACTGATCATGCAGATCAGCTGGTTGGCACGCATGTTACTATCATATAGGTCTCAAGTTCGAGCCTTAGGTTATGCTTGTTTAATTTTTTATTGTTTATATATATATATATATATAATTATAAATATCCTTTAACATAAGTGATATGTATTAAGGGAATTAGTTATAATCAAATAACACTTCATTTATGATATAGTTTATATGAAGAAAACTAACTTTTGTAAATACATATATATATATATATATAACTGTTAAAATCATAAAAAAAAAAATTTTAATGCCAACATAGTTAAAATAATAAAACTTTGAGGATAAAATTTAAATTAAAAGGAACATAAAGAGTCTTGTTCAATCAATATAGAAATAGGCTAAATAAATCATAAATGGAAAATATGCGAGGTTACAATGAGGAAGAAGATAAATGTGAAATGAGGAAGGAAGAGAATAAAGGTGAAATGACATGTTTGCCCCTCACATGAGGGACACATGTCTTAGTTAACGAGGGTTTTTAGTGGTGGCTACCCTAAAGGACATAAGGTGTAGCAAAGTTAGAAAAGAAAAGACACAATGAGTGAAAAATTAACTTAATGGACATAAGATGCAATTTCAATAATAACTTGATGTATCGTAAGATACATCTATTTCCAATGTAAAGTTTGTATAATTTTCGAGTCGTTTATATAGTGTTTTTATTAGTTTTAGGCTTGTACGAGTCTATTTTATTTAGTATAGGTTTTATAGATTTTTATTAGTTTTGTGTCATTTTTAGTACTTATTTATTTATTTTATATTTTGTAAGTGTTCATGGACGTTGGAGCGTAAACGAGCAACTTTGGTCAAGTCAAGAACACCTGAGTCGAGTGAACGGAGTTATAATATTATATATAAATAATAGTTATTAGAAATAATAATAAAAATAATAATAATAATAATAATAATAATAATAATAATAATAATAATAATAATAATAATAAAGAACACAAACGTGCACTTGCGAGAAGTCACGGCCCAAATTCAATTTGGTGAGGGCCCGCTCCATTACAAAGGAATAGATTATGATTAGAAGAAAAAAATATAGCAGGAGAGGGAGGCCGCATTATTATTCGGAGAGGATAGCAAGCAGCAGCCGAAGAGATTATTATTCCTAACACAGCAGCGGCAGCGAATTGTATAGGGGCATTCAGGAGCAGAGCAACAAATATTATTAGGGAGGCAAGCCAAGGATCAAAGGTTCTAAGCTTTGGGAGCGAGTATTCGGGTGTCAATCATTCGGTTTCTTCGTTTCTTTATTATCTTTATTCTTGATAATGATTGCTGAACTTTTATTTGTTTTTGTTTCTATTTTCAAGATGATTTGTGGCTAAAACTTTTATAGCTACCTAGACTAAGATAAATAACTATGTTTTGATTTGCTTTTTCTATGGTTTTTGGAACTTGTTTTGGATTTATGATTCAGTAAAGATTTTGATCTCTCTAGATCTGGTGTATGTGCGTATCTATTATTTTTTTTAATTGTCATTTATTTACTCCACTTGCACTTTTGTGAATGTCTTTCATGTATGAGTGCTAGTTAGGTTGCAGACTTTGTGTAGCAACTAGTTTATGGTCAATAGTCGCGAATATACCATAGGAGTGATATTTGGTGGTTAGAAGATTTTAGGTATTCTTCCAAGTTCAATAGCTGTGAGGTGAGGGCTTGTTGGTATGTCTAGGTTGTTAGATTGCTAGGTTAGAGGCTTTGTGAGAAGATCTGCCTAGTTTCCCTTTCACTTCTTGCATATCAAGTTAGATCTAGGCTTCAATAATTACCCCTTGCATCTAGTGTATTGAGGCTTTCGCGCTGTGAGGTAGATTGTCTAGCGGGTACTCGATCATAAGAGTTAGATAACCTGTGAGGGTTTGTACTCCAACCGGTAGTTTAACAGCACAACAATATTCTAGGGTATCCCCTTGAGAAGGGTCGAGGGTGTCTAGTTTATTCTTGATGTTTAGTATTTTAAGATCCCGGTTCCAAATCAGTTCCATAACCATAGAAGCTTATTAGGCATAGTTAGGAGTCTGGTCTAGGTAGTGTCTTGTCATCATCTGAATTCAGCTCAGTTAAGTTCGTGTCTTTAGTTCAGTTTAGTTAACCTTAGGTAATTTTTGTTTTATTGCAATTTATTTTTCAGTAAAACCCCCCTTTAAAATAATAAAATAATTTAATAGATATTTAGGATAAGTAATCGAGTCTAGTTTTCGTTTTCCATTAGAGTCTCGTGGGTTCGATATCCGGACTTACTTTAGCTATACTAGAATCGATAGGTTCACTTGTCTGTCAGTAGTTTAGTTTTAGAGAGTCTAGAGTATTACTAGGTGTCTAGTTTTAGGTTTAATTTAGTTATTTTTATTAAACTACTTTTAGCACATCATAACTAAATGACATTTTGTGTAATTCTCTCTTTATATTACTACTTTTGGACACAATTGAAAACAACTACTTTTAAAGAACAAAAATATAACTTTTAAAGGAAAGACAAATTCAATATACAAATTTATTTACTAGGAATCGATATTTGAAAAAAAAAAAAACCATTAATAACAAAAATAGGTGCTAGGTAATACTGAAATTGGAACAAAAAAAAATGATAAAAGAAAATAGAAAAATACTACTTAATATAACAAAGATAAAGATTGGACTTATTGAAAAGCATACAAAACTTATAACAATAAGCCCCTTATTTAGACATTTTTTAACATGTGGTATGTGGGTCTTATTAGAGGCTTGAAATAAAAAAAATAGGTGTAATGGTTTCAAGCCCCTAGTAGAACTCACATGATATTTATTATTTTTTTATAAAAAAAAATAATATTTCATTTAAATATTTTCATTCGACTAACATAAAAAAATTACAATAACCCACGAAAATATTTAAAAAAAACCCTTAGGAAATAACTAAAAAAACGAACATATTAAAAAAACGTACAATCTAAAGATTATCTATATCTATATTATATTATATTATTATCTTGTTAAGGAAGAGTGACGGCTAAGATAGTAATTTTTATTCCTGTACAAGTTGAGAAGTAACATGCACAAGTGATTAATGCTTAAATAATGAGGGTATAGTTGGAACTTTGTGAACATTTAAAACACTTTCAAGGGTGTAATAGTAAATTTGTAATGACATTTTAGTTAAAACCTAAAAATGTTTTCCATCCCTGCCCTTTGTCCACACTAATCGACCCTCGACATTACTAATTCCACAACTCCTCTTCTTCTTCTCAAACTTGAATGGGGTTAAATGTACATTTAAGTCGCTTCATCATGTACATCAATCATCAACACGATTAACTACATTGTTAGTTGCAAATTCATGGACAAAATCAAGTTCTCTCGCAAGCAAACCCCATCTCCTGCAAGTAAGTTTCTTTCTCCTACCTTTTCTATCCAATTCAGCACTCAATTTCATCTTCTCTGTTCTAATTGAAAGGGGAGACATCACCCATAGCTTCATTGTGTGATGGTTTTTTAATCAAGGTATAAAGACATGGAAGGATTTGCCCCGAATTCGTTTTTCAAACTTGCTAGAGAAAGTAGATGTTGCACTATAACAGAGAAGATGGCCTTGCTTTTAGTGGTAATCTTTTTTTTTATGATTTTTAAGTTGATTGCAGACATGAATAAATTGATGGTTAAATTGTAGTGTTATGGATATTATTGGATATTTGAATTGGGTTAGATTGGAATAAGATGGTTGAATAAGTTTTTGTTTTTGTTGTGTTTATGAATGTGTGTAGGTGGATTTGGGTCATATTTGTTGTCAATGGATGAAAGGACTGATAATTTGATTGGTCCAGATTACCCATGAAATCGGGCTAAGAATGTTAAGAACCCGAGGTTGTTGTGGATGATGGGTTTCATTTTTGTTGTTAGTTTTCTTGGTCTGTTCAGTCTTGTTCCGCTTCGTAAGGTACCAAGTTTTTGCTTTCGTTTTTTTGATGATTGTAAGGATTTATGTGTTCAAATAAGATAAAAGTTACCTTATTGAACTCTTTTGGCTGACAAATATGTTTTCTTAACAGGAACCATTGACATGGACCTGATAACCTAAAAGTGTGTCTACAAGTGAAAGAATGAGAAAGGGCGAGTTTAAGAATATTATGATTGTATACTTAGGGCATCCGGGTAATCTGCAAATCCATTTTATAAAACATTCTTATTGTTTTTCAATTAGCATTTTATATAATCAAATTTGTACCAACAGGATTGACAGTAAAGAAGCTGAAGATGTTCTGGTTAATGCAGAAAAAAAAACGCAACTGAAGCTTTTGAATTTGCAAAAGAAATAGGAGTGATCATGTATGACATACAAGATTACCCTAGAAAGCATTGCAAAATGGAAACATCAGCTAGGCATGGATGAGAATCTCCAACTCATACGGTTACAACATCATTCGACACAACGTTTGAGGTTGATAAACAAGTGGCAATTGCTGTGAAGGCTGCATTTGTCAAGCTCTCAACTTGTGCATCCATAGGCGAACAAGAATTTAAAAAAATCTTGAAAAAAATTAGTCATAATCCTGACTTGGATGAAAACCATCAAGATAAAGATACATGTGATTTCTCTTCAGAGTGTGAATCAGAAGCGGGTCTCGATTTTGATTCACAATGCCATAAAAATGATATGAAATCAAATAAGGAAGTGCAGAAGGAAAACCTTGTGGAAATGATGTTGCAAAGGCTAAAATGTTTACGCGAAGAAGAAATTGCTTCTCTTGCCACTATAGTTGCAACATGTGGTCTAAATGCTGCTTTAGCTAAAGCCGACAATGGTTCTAGCAGTGCTAATGGTGGTGGGCGTGTTTCTTCTAAAGAATCACTTCCACGCCTGGACAAGTTACTGGTCAAACGTATGACACGACTTGAAAGAGAGATTCAAGATACAAAAAGCGCTAAAACTAACATTACATACAAACAACAAGAATGCAATACAGTCTAAGGCTGTTGTTCCTGATTTGGGAAGTATGCTAACCAAGCACACTTCAAAGCTCAAGAAAGAAATAGAAGAGATTAAAAAGAAGCATGGGAATGAATACGAACCCGCTCACAAGGGGAAACCATCTGAAAGACTGAAACAAGATATGAATAACAATATGTCAGGCCTTGGTGAGGTTTTGGTAAAGAGAGTGTCACAGCTTGAAAAGGAGGTACACGAAGCAAGGAAGGAAAAAGAAATTTGGTGCCAGTTTTGGTGAATTGTTGTGCAGGTTTTGCCTTTTGAGTCCATCAGAATCGTATTTGAATATTGGCTACTCTCCTTATTAAGTTGATTTCAACGACTTGATGATTGAAACCACTTTTTATCAAACTGCTTTGAGTTTATTGAAGGTACTTTTGTAGTTAGGGTATTTAATTGATGTTAATCGTGTATTGCTTGAATTTGTTCGATTTAGGTATGCAGCGATGAGTACCTACACTTGATATAAGTTTATTGTTGTTATTTATCCGTTTTTAGTGACTATTATCGTGTTTATATCACCCATATTTTCATAAAAGACAAACACACATGTTTCTAATTTGGAGTTTATATATATTTAGATAACTAACTTTAGTGATGGTAAAGGTTCTATGGTTCTTATAGAAAAAATCTCTGCTAATACATTCCCACCAATTAATCGCTTTTCTGAAGGTAAACTAAGTGGATGGATTAACTCGTTTCTAGACAGTTTATCCATATACCTATTATTCAAGGCTTTAGAAGTCAAAGCAAGTTTAAACCATGGTGATCTCTTGAATTCTTCAAATCTTGTATGTTCTCTTGGTATATTTGAAAATTCAAGGCTTTAGAAGTCAAAGCAAGTTTACACCAGCCAATCCAATAAAAAAAAATTAAACTAAAAACGTAAAAATTAAAATGTGGGTACCGATCAAAAAGCGAAAAGAGAGAGACCAATGAATCAATTTCCAATAAAAAATATACAATCGCTTCAAATGAGGGGATAAAAAGACTAACCAGGTATTGGAATTTTGATCGAGATGAAAAATGTTTGATTGGCTTAGAATTTGAAAGACATGAATATTATGGTGGTTTTATGATTGAGCAAAGGTTTTAGGAAAGTTATTAATAATATTAGTAAATGAGTTTGACCAAAAGTAATTGAATGATTTTTCTATTTAAAATAAATCAAAATTTTATAAATTCTCACATTTAGCCACTTGGCACAATATGATAGGCTACACAATTGAGGAGCAATATGGGAATGTCAAGTGTACACATTGACTTTCATTTATTAGTTGTATAGATGTTATATTTAAAAAATAACATATGCCATTTTGAAAAAAAAGCTTAAAAATTATCTATATATATTAATAGAAAGACACTTCAACAGTGTCTTTCTATTAATATATATATTGGCCACTAACTTTTACGTTAATTTTATTTTCTGCCATTAACTTTTAGGTTAACTTTATTTTCTTTTAGTTTGACCACCAAACTTTTAGCTTTTAGGATTTAAAACTTTGGCCACTAACTTTTAGCTTAACTTTATTTTCTTTCAATTTGACCACCAAACTTTTAGCTTTTGGGATTTCAAACTTTGACCACCAAACTTTTAGCTTTTAGGATTTCAAACTTGGACCACTCAACCTTTTTAAACTATATATATTAATAGAAAGACACTTCAACAGTGTCTTTCTATTAATATATATATTGGCCACTAACTTTTAGGTTAATTTTATTTTCTGCCATTAACTTTTAGGTTAACTTTATTTTCTTCTAATTTGACCACCAAACTTTTAGCTTTTAGGATTTAAAACTTTGGCCACTAACTTTTAGCTTAACTTTATTTTCTTCCAATTTGACCACCAAACTTTTAGCTTTTGGGATTTCAAACTTTGACCACCAAACTTTTAGCTTTCAGGATTTCAAACTTTGACCACTCAACTTTTTTAAACTTGCATTGCACTTTGGCCAAAATTTTAGCTTTTAGCCACTAGTATTTTTTTGAAGCCTACACGAGAATAACTGTCACTTAATATTATCTTTTATGTCCACGAAACCCTCCACGCAACAGGAGCTTCCACAGCGACGCGCGATCTTTAACGTCCGCCAAACACTCAACACAAAAGGAGCTCCCGCTGCGTTTCGCATAATAGGCGCACCCGCGACGAAGCGCGGGCAACTAATACCTAGTTGTGTTATATAATTGTGCTATTATGAAAATCACAGAGTGTTGTTATCGTGTTGGTTTAAAGACTAAAATCTAAACATTGTTGTTATAAAATGTACACAACTTTTCAATGTGCTAGTTTAAAATATTGTGCTATTATAAAAACTAGTTTTTTATCCGGCCGCGCGTTGCGGCGGCGTCAATCTGGTTTAGAAAGTGATTAAATAATGACATTAGCGTTGTGATATTTCAAAATTCCAAATCAATCCTATATCAATTTTCATACAAAGGTCACATATAAAATGAAATGAATGCTAAATAAGTCATACCTATATAATTAGTTTTTCTTATGGTTTAAGAATATGTCAAATAAGAATTTGTCTACAAACTCTTATACTATGATGTTAGATGCTCAAACAAACACCCCTGCTCTCCTAGTTGACTAATCATAAGCAATGCGCAGAACCATAATTCGAGCCATAATATCATATTCTTTTTCTTTGGTTCAGAATAAACTCATGAAGTTTATGTATGGATGATGTACGTTGAACTGAAATCTAGACAGCTGCTGTGGAATGGTGGAAATGACAGGCCCGTATCTCTGCATCCAAGAGCACAAACAATTAGGATTAAGAATAAACCATACCAAAGCATAATAAGAGGCATCAATCTAGTACAACTCAATTATCGAGTCCTTTATGCAAACACTAAATTACTAAACTAATTATGTTAAGTGCAACTTTCAAAGGTCTATATGATTTCAAGCTCACTGTTTCTTGTTCTTAATAATTTTAAGAACAAATATTTAGGTCCTCAGTACCTGAACATATAAATTATGGTGCGGTGTCAAACAACCTACTTTGCTCGTCCTCATCGCCACAACACCACCATCGTCGAACCACTCCCCCTTCTGTCACTGATCCACCATCACCAGCAACAACCCTGATAAGGCCTAAAAAGAAGTAGATCAAAACTCGTCAAGGTGCATATAACCTTCTAATGTATTTTAGATAAAACGCATAACGGGTCAACCCAAGTGTATGTTTTGAAACAAATCCATTTGATCTAACCCACCAAACCCGACTGATTTCATAGGTTAAAATCATTTTTGAAGTCATTTTTTTTACCCAAAGTAGATAAAACTTTGTGGCCTAGACATGGAATCAGGTGTCTTTCGATTTATAAGATCAGGTCACTGGTACCCCCCGTGCTTCACGCCAGGGAGCGAGACACTGGCCAACAGGTATGACTTGTCTTTTTGCCTGAGTTTAAAACTATTTGTGTATGCTGATGTATGAAGCCTGTTGCTGCACAATAGTCACAGAGGAAAAAAGGGCAAAACAGCAGGCATCATTTTATTGCATAGCGACATAGGTTTGTGGTACGTTGAGGCATTTACGCCTATGATTTACACAGCCACCTATTTGGTGATATGTGGTTCTACATGCGTCAGACCTGTTAATATACATAAAAATGTCTCAGAATTGTCATTTTATTGCATAGCGACATAGGTTTGTGACTTTGTGGTACATTGAGGCATTTACGCCTATGATTTGCACAGCCACCTATTTGGAGAAATGTCGTTCTACATGCACCAGACCTGTTAATCTACATAAAAATATGTCTCAGAATTGTGGCGTAAACCTATAACGCAAGAGCCGTCTATGGTTTCAATAAGTTTTTTGGCGTCAACATTAGTATATATTTTTTTTGAAAATAACAGCGGTTGGCATTGATTATACTATCAATAAAGGCCTACACTTGTTGGTGTTCAAGGCCATTTTTTTCACTTCTAACTAAAAGTTTCTACATGAAGTAGTTGGCAACGTCGTCTTCAGTGAAGGTGCTTTCGGCTGGAAAAGTCAAATAAATTTGCTTTCACCCGCTAACAATTGGGCCCGGACTTGGAATGTTATGATCATAGCAGTTTTCCATGTACCTTGATGCATCATCAGCCAAAACTACTGCATGCTGTCCATGAGGTCTGCAACTTAAAACAAAATCCCAAATTTTAATATAAATTATAATAAACCACAAAAAAAAAAAAAAAATAAAGATTCAAGCAAACCTGCCAATAAGCCGAATACTGTTCTTTAAACGCGCAAGAAGTTTAGTCAAACTATAACCTGCCTTACCATGCCTTTGACCTGGGATTTTCAGAATAACAACACTTCACATTTAACATCCTAATAAAGTTTACTTATTTAATGAGATGATAACAATATTATACCTTCCTGTTCCAAGCTTCTCAACAGGTTCAACTAAAGCTTCCACTTGAGAAACAGAAAATGGACGACGAATCCTGCGTTGTGCCGCCTCAGTTCCCTTCGTTACTAAGAAACAGAAACGGGAACCACCGCCAGCTCACCCACGTTACTGGCTGGAACCGTCACTAAAGCCCTTGAATCCACACCACTTTTATCATCCACGGACATCCCATGCTTACTTTCAGTTATGTTCCTAGAAATTGTCATTGGCGAATCCACTTGCTGCTGGAATACTACTTCATTAGCTACGGTCTGTGGTGGCGAGTACCTGATACAAGATCATCCGTTTATTAAAGTGTCCAAAATTCTACTAAAATATCATAAATGTTTACATATGACAAATCAAATACACCAATGACTACAACCAATATACAATAAAAGGTTTATCAGTAACAGATTTTACCTGTTGGTGCTCTGTTAGAAACGGTTGCTCGGGCCAATGTACCATCTGATAGAGTAATATCCACCTACAACACATATAAATCAGCATACAAATTGCAGGAAAATAATCTTATATGTTCCGTGTTGCAATAACAAAGCAACACGGAACATATGATAATTCATATGCAAGATCGTGATGTCTATGGCTCAGAATTTCCGTAAGTTATGGCTGCAAGGTGGGTTGTAGTTAAAACCTACCATCCGCAATCCTTGCCGCGCCATCGTCATTGATTATCGGGCGAAATTAGGAATTCATCTTAGCCATTTAAATATAAATAAAATATACGTACAACCATGGAAGAGGTTGGAGGTAACGTAGGCTCGATGAGCCACCATACGCCATCGTCCTTTCATATACATAACGAAAGAAGCTTAATCGCCGAAATAAACCGCTATCGCCACCAGCCACCATCATTAACAGACATGGAGGCGGCGTAAAGCAGGTCCAACTCCGGTAACCAACACGATAACCACAACCATCTGAAAACCCTTTTGGAAACCAAAAGGGTATCCTGAATCAGGAAACAAAATCAAAATAAATCTCATCACATAACCATGTTAAAGAACAATAAAGACTATATGATTCAACATATCAACATACAACAAACCATATGTGGCTCAGAGTTTAAGTAAAGAAACTGGTTGCAAAGCGACAATAGGGGGGCATTCAGCGGTATCAGATGGCTCAGACATCGAAGAAAAGCAAGGCGCAAACGCAATATGGCAAGATATCAGCTGGTTGCGTTGCCAATGCATTACTATTGGCATCACCCTCACAGGCAGTATGCAAAGCCAATAGCAAGCGCCATAGCTATGGAAAACCGATGTTGTCATCATCGCCTGAACGCGCAATAAATACCACAATTATCAGCAGACATCCGGCCATAAAAGGTGGCCTTAAGGCATCCCTCTTACACACTACAACAGTCTCCAAGGGTCAAACTCTCCCAAGAAATTATGGCTTACACCCCATCATAAAGTAGAACAACATCACAGACGATAACAAAAAGTAAGCTTTTACAACAAAGTCACCAACCCATAATCGAAGCAACATACCTGTTGTTGTTTGTTTCTAGAAGAAATCAAATATCAAGATCGTAAAGATAAGAAACAAACCATTTTTCAAAGATACCAACTACACAATACTTTTTGTCTGCTACGTTGCTACTTTTTGTCATCAGGGAGCCGACCGTGGGCGGTTGTACCACCGCCGCCTAAGACGGTTGTCGGATGAACCGGCCGCCGGCAACGGCTCGTTCCTGGTGTATACACCGTAACAACCCGAACAGAATAACCCCAAAAATGAGGTCTAAAAACCCCCAATATACAAGTACCTAGAAAACAACGATTTCATCTCCCCCTTTGTCGAACCGTCGCGTACGTCGTTTTTGGAGTTCAACCCCCCCCCCCCCAACAAAAATACAAAGCTCTGCCTTGAGTTGTCGAATACTATCGCTCTGACCGCCGCCACCTAGGGTTTCAGATTGAAACCGGCAACAACGGTCGGCAACAGAGACAACCGGTAACCGCGAACAAATTTAGAGCTCATTACACAACCAGCAAGAAGCAGTTGTTGGTGTGATCGGTACAAAGAATGAGGATCACAACAAAAGAGGCAGAAGCTAGAGAGAGAGAGGGGAGAATATGAAGGAAACACGTATCACAAAAAAGAAGCAGATAAGAACACGTATCACATACACACTTAAAAGAAAAAAAGCTACTGTTCAATTTCATTGCTCTATTATAGTTATATAACTATTATAGTTATATAATTATAATCTGCTATTATAGAAATAATATTGTGCTATTATAGAAAACATGTGATAATGGGCTACTTTTACAAAAATGCGCTAGTTTAAGAAACATACAAAATTAGTTTTGATTAAATACATAATCTTTGATCCTACAAATCACTGATATTTCATCAAAAATTAAAATTAATAATCTAATGCTTCTTAAAAGTAACACCGCGTAAAATAAAACAACCCTTTGTGGTGGTTTTATACAAAATCAGTTCAACAAAAATAATTTCGTACATCAAACATTGAAAAAATAGTTTCAAAAACATGAGCATAGCACCATGAATTTGTAAATAGCACTCTAAAACACATAGGATCATTATACTTATTATTTACCATATTAGAAATTGAAAGTTCTTGAACCATGATAGCATTGGAATGATCAATTATTTTGGTATACGAAAATAGGGTTGAGTTATTCTACAAAAGCTACAAAAAATGAGAAGGGTGAGAAGCCACTAGAAAATGACATGTGTCCAAAGGATTAACAAGTGGGAGGGGTAATTTTGTCAAAAACATATGCACATGCAAGTCACATGCCATTTCCACCTTCATTTTTAAATGCCCGTAACTTTTTTATACGTCATCCGTTTTTAAAAAAAATTATACCATAAAATTGAGCGTCGTTTTATCTTTAATATGAGTACCATATTGCTATACTTTTGAAAAAAAAAAATTCAAAACCCACTTGCATAAGACACAATGGAATGTAAAACACAATGAACACCAATTAAATATAGGGTATAAAACATAATCAAGAGTCTAGTAAAACACAATGGACGACATAATAAGACACAATGAATAGAAGACTAAAACACAATGAATACTTTTGAAAAAAAAAGTTGAAAACCCAGTTACGTAAGACACAATGGATGACATACGAAAGACACAATGAACAAAAGACTAAAAAACAATGAATACTTTTGAAAAAAAAAGTTAAAAACCCAATTGTGTAAAACACAATGGACGACATAATAAAGACACAATGAACAGAAGATTAAAACACAATGAATACTTTTGAAAAAAAAGTTGAAAACCCAGTTGCGTAAGACACAATGGAGATAACGTAAAACACAATGAGTACCAATTAAATATGCAATGAACAATACGGTATAAAACACAATGAACAGTCTAATAAAACACAATTGACGACATATAAAAAACACAATGAACAGAATACTAAAACACAATGAATAATAGACTTAAACACAATGAACAACATAATAAAACACAATGTACGCCTAAATACAAAACTCATTTACGTAAAACACAATTAAAAGCATACTAAAAACACAATGGACAAAGTTAAATCATGTGTAGACTACAAAAACATAAATAACATATTTATAAAGCACACATGCATACTATAACACAATGAACGTGCAGAAGACACAACGGAGAAAAAAAACCCATTTAGCACGATTTTTTTTTTCAATTTTAATGTAGCAATGTGGTACTCATATTAAAGATAAAAAACGCTCGTTAATATGGTGAAATTTTTTTGAAAAAAAAATGTCGTATGAAAAAGTTATAGACGTTTTAAAATGATGGGGGAATTGACATGTGCATTGCATGTGGAGAGAGAAAGTCAACAAATGTGGTTTTCCTTTTATGCCCTTTCTCTAATTTATTATTTATTTTTTTCAAACAAACTAATCTCAACCCTTCAAATATATGATCAATGGATCATAATCCTTCTCACCCTTCCTAGAAAAAGTGTCTTGTGTATTTGATCCTAACCCTACGAAAATAATAATTTTGGAAGAAGACGAGTAGAGACAATATAGAAGAAGATGATGGTAAGTTTGTTAGAAAGACATATAATCGATGATAATTATAGTTTAGATTGATATTTTTATAATAAAATACATAAATAATTGAAGATTGCATGAAATAAGGAGTTACCAAAACAAACAAAATGGTTGTGACCAATTTACCCCTTTTGCCTAATCAGCAAATAATCCACATGATGAAAAGGTAGTGGTTCTTATAGTTTTTACGTGAAAATGGGTTTGTATATGATCCTATCACTATTTATATGTGTAGAGACCTTTTTGTATAATTTTGTTATATACAATTTTTTTTATATAAAATATGATTTTTTTAATAAAAAATACCAGTTTTTTCATACAGTTTTTGAAACCGTTTTTTTTTTCTTTTCTAAACCGGTTTTTTGATTTAAAACCGGTTCGAGTCGGGTTCGATAAGAAAAATGTTGAATGGATGACGAACCACCGGTCCATATATGGAACCGGAACTTATTCGGGAAATACCGGTTTAAGAACGGTTCCGGTTGGGTCGGTTCCACCGGTGCGGTTCCTCAAACCGGTTTTTTCTTGCACCTCCACCTAAGGACGATTAAAGATGTGTAACTGATTTTATAAATCTGGGTAACGGGCCCGCCACCTGAGCTCTGGATTAATAGGCCCAATATTTAGATAGAACGTAATCCCCCAAACTTATTAATGGGCACAATAGTAGATAATTCAATGGCACCTAAAGCCCAAATTACCTTCAACGATTATCTTTCTTGAGAGTTTACATTATTAACAAGTTTGAATGACTTGGGAGATTTGAGATGTTATAGGTGGCCTACTCTTTGAAATCATGCCCATGCGTATTCATTTAAAGTCGTATGTTTTTTTGTATTGCTTGCAAGTTGCAAACGCCAATTTACCATAAAACATATATAAAAAAATGTAGAAATTTTGTGTTAGAAATATCTTAAATAGCGTTTGACCTTCAAACAATTACGGTCCCTATACTTACGTAGCTGGAGGGTTTCGTTTTAGGGTTTGGGTTCAACGAGCCAATCCCAACACAAGTGTAATAAGTTCAATCGGAGTTCGTTTAAACCGGGTATTGAGTTTTTTTTTAATACTTCTTGCCTTGTAAGGCAAAAGAAATTGTCATCTGAAACTAACCCTCTAATTTAATGAAAGTTGACATCCTAAAAGCTTAATATGTTAAATCAAAAGGAGAAAAACAATAACAACATTTAGTAAAGATTGGTCATCATGACTTCATCTAAGTTCCCTAACAAGTTTTCTGACCCTTGTTCAATTTTACTACATTTGGTTAACTTGAGATTTGTATAATTGATGTCTTATGTAGAAAAATTATTCTACAATTCAATCAGTATAAAAATGCATTTGAAACAATGTTCGTATTTGTTAGGTTAATAACTCTAGTCTTATAAAAAAGATTTATCGAACTAAGGGCGTGTGAGGTTATATCAAGCTCTGTATCTAAAATGTTACTCCCTCCGTCCCGATTTAAATGTCCCATGTCTAAAAACACACATTTTAAGAAATGTTTTGTTTGTATGTGGTAAAATGACAATAATATCCTCAAAAGTGGTGATTGTGTTTTGTCTTTTATGGGCAAAACTGGAAATTACATTTCTACTTTTAGAAAGAGACATTTAATTTGGGACAAACAAAAAAGGAAAGAAGGACATTTAAATTGGGACGGAGGAAGTACTTAAAATATAAGAACCAACGATATTGTATTATACAATCATATATAAACGTTATAGAAATTGAAAGTAATGATAAATCCATTTTCCATGCATGTATAAAGGTAAAAATAACTGGACATGAAACAAATCTAACGATATAATGGTCTTACAATATTAAGTTATTAACTGACGATCCACTGTTTCTAACTACTATATTTAAAGGTTTTTTTTGTTTTGTTTTGTTTTTATTCAGAGTTAGCTTATTAGTTTTTTTTTATTCGGAGTAATATCAAAGAAAAACCGACAAAATAAGTCAAGGGTACACAAAAAGTTTTGAAGTTCAAAGATAAAGAGAGCAATTTAAGTTAGGGAAAAATCATAAAAAATCGACATCGACTTTTTCTTTTTGCACAAATAGACATCTGAGATGCCTAAATTTGGACATCTCACTGGAAATGATGCAACGAAGTGTCTAAATTTAGAGAGCCAATCACAAGTTGACACATGAACCGTCTAAATTAAGGGGCTTAAAGTCCATGCATCTAAATTTAGAGGCTTTAATTCCCAGACGTCTAAAAGACTTTTCACCCCCCCCCCCCCCCCCCCCCTTCCACATGTTTTAAACAGCATAAATTTTTCATACAATAATATTTTTTTTAAAGTACACTAAACTAAAGATAATAGTTTAGTTTTTTTTAAATATATCATCGTATGAAAAAGTTATACCCATTTAAAAAATGAGGGGAGTTTAAATGTCTTTTAGACGTCTGGGATTTGAAGCTCCTAAATTTAGGCGTCTGGACTTAAACCCCCAAATTTAGACGTTTTATTGTATGGGTTTTTGTAAAGCGTCTAATTTTAGACGCATCAGGTGTCTATTTTTGTAAAAGAGGATAGTCAATCTTATTTTCGTGATTTTCCCGTCAAGTTAACACTTGGAACAAGCCAAACTACATAAGATTTCACAAGGGGACGAAAAAGAACTATGGCATTGAATTTTTACATGTCCGCATATAAGTACGAATAATTAATATGCTAACTATTATGTTAAAAAAGAAAAAAAAAAAAAAAAAAAAAAAACTTGTATAAAACTTCTAGGATATTCTGTGATTTTAAATACATCAAGATACTATACATTACCCATGTTTTCTTTTCTTTTTTCAAATCCAACGGTTTTGTTTAAAATTTTATAAAAAACCATACCGGTACCACTTCAAGTGTGAATCAAATAAAGAAGTAGACAAGGAGTAATTGGCCTACCCCACTTCCTTCTCAATCAATCTCATCCAAACACAATATTCCTTCCATCTTGTAATCAAAGTTCTTGTTTATATTATCAACCATAAAACAACCACCAACAAATCCCCTAAATCTCCATATATGTAACTAATATGGGGAACACTTTAACACTTGCATGTGGAGATAATAAGAAAGCCAAAGTGATGAAGATCGATGGTCAAATCTTTAAACTCAAAACACCTATAAAGGTGCTTGAAGCCATCAAAGATTACCCGGGTCATGTTCTATTGGAATCGAAGGCGTTTAAGCGATTTGGTATTCGAGCTAATCCGTTGGGTTCGGATGAATATTTGGAAGCTGGGAAGATTTATTTTCTTGTGGAATTACCAAAGCTGCCTGAAACAAGTACAAGGGAAGAGAATGGTGGGTCGGTTCGGGTGAAGGTTAGGGTGCCGAAGGCGGAAGTCGAAAAGATGATTGGAGAAAGTCGAGATGAGGTGGAGCTGGCGGAGAGGATTGTGGATGTTTATGTTAAGAAGAAAGGTGGTGATGATGGTCGCGGGTTGGGTAGGGTGGAGATGAGGGGTGGTTAGGGGTGTTTTTGGTGGTGTTTAAAATTGTAGATAAGAAATTTGGAATGTTTTGGAAAATGTATGACTTGAATGTATGTATATTTTATTTGCATGGTTGGATTTAGGTTTTTTTTTTTTTTTTTAAGAAAATGATGTGATGCTTTGTTTAAATAGCTTTGGCTCTTTGGCTTTTGAAGCTGTCAAATTTCTTGAAAGTGCAGTCGTTAAAAAATCAAACTTATGTATTTAGTAGGATTAACTTTCCATTCAAAAGAGGGTGACGTCACAACTTGTTGTCTGCCTAACTGTCTTTTTAGTGTAATTTCTATTTTCGTTAGAGAATTTAATTTGTACGAGTTTTAATTTAACCCATAAGTTAGGGTTTGTAAGAGTATTTGAATAGTATCACGTTTGAGAAGGTGATTACTATTTTGTAGTGGTGGAAAAAATGCATTTCATTAGGGTCTGTTTGGTATGGAGTAATGGAATGAGAGAGGAAATGAAATAGAAGAGGTAATGGAATAGACATGGTAATGGAATGGATCATTACCATTCCATGTCTTGTTTGGTTATCATGTGGTAATGGAATGAATTATTACTTTGTGTTATTTGGTATGTAAGAAAAAACGAAAATATAAAATCAATGGTGAGTGGTGGGTGGCGGCAGTGACGGTGGTGGTGGGTGGCGGCGGCGACGGTGGTGGTGGCAGTGGGCGATGGCGGTGACGATGTTGGGTGGGCGACGACGGCAGTGGTGGGTTGCAGCGATGACGGTGGGTGGTGGTGGCGATGACAATGGTGGAGGCAGTGGGTGGCACTGACGATGGTGGTGGTGGGTGGATGGTGGTGACAATGGTGGGTTACGACGATGGTAGCAATGGTTGTGGGTGGCGGTAGTAGGCGGTGGTAGTTGGGTGATGACAACGATGGTGGGTTGTAATATAATAATAAGAATAATAATAATAATAATAATAATAATAATAATAAACCAAAGCAATTTTAATGACATGTCACTAAAAGAGACATTCTCCTCTTTGAGTGTGCTATGTGTCATCCCATGTGGCATTGAGATATTTTAGGAAAAAAATAATTTAAAAACAAAATAGGATTTTTCTCTCTTATGTTTCCTCCCATAATTCTTAAACGTAAATATCTTTTATATACGAGATTTTTTAAAGAAAAAAAATTACACCAAATTAACGAGCGTTTTATTATCTTTCCAACGAGTATCATAGTGCTATATAAAAAACGGAGAAAAAACGACTATTTTTGTGTGTGGTACTGTGGTTTCGTTCATACAGGAAAAAAAACACAAAGTGTTCAGGTAAATCATTAATCATGTATAGGCAAGTCACTAATTATGTTCAAATCAGTAAACACGGATTCTATTTTCAACATGCGTTAGCATTAGAGTTATACATTGTTTTAGGTTAGATATTAATATTAGAGTTATAAATTGTTTAAGGTTAGGCGTTAACATTGGAGATGCATTTTTAATTGTTTTAGATTAGGTGCTACCCGAAGCTTTCCTGTATGTAACTGTAAAGCGCATCATTCTATTTCATATGTAAAATTAATATGTCATATTAGATTTCTCAACCCCGGGACGTTCCCGGGATATAATCTAGTAATAATATATTTCTTTCCATTCCTTGAAGGAATGAAAAAAAAACACCACCTTACCAAGGAATGAAAATTCTTAAAATGGAAGGAATCACATTCTTTGTGGAATGACCCATTCCATTACTACATAATAACCAAACATGTTTAATTTCATTTCATATGAATGATCTATTCCATTCCACCTTTGATTCCTTCATACCAAACACTACCTTATTCTCATTATTCTTAAGCTACATTAATTAGTACAAAATCAACTTTGATTCCTATCGTTTTCATCCTCAATTCATGTAAATCATGAAATCCCTTATCACCATCCTCAAAACATTTTTAAAATGTTAAACAAATATGAAATGAGTTGGTACCCTCTCGATCACCACCAACTTCAGTATGATCAACGTGGCCATCCTAAATTCCAACCTCAAACTCGGTACCGAGATGGGTGGCTGGTGTTCCCCTCAGTTTCGGCCCTCCCCTTGACCATCCAACATGTCCGATTGTGTCTTGCCTACCCTTATAGTGAAAGGAGTTGCAAAGTGGTTACTACCTATCCTTTATGAAGAGTTATACACCCGTAATCTATAGCTTTTTAGAGAGATCAAAGACGTTTTAGTGGCTATACTCTTGATTGGAGAATTAAGGAGAGACTCGATTTGTTAACATCCACTTTAACATCTATAAATTAAGGTATATCTTCCCATTCATTTTAGTCATGCAGTTTGTGCACATATGCCATTTCAGACCAAAAGTTTTTAAATTTTTTTGCTTTAGTGTCCCTGACGTTTGTAAATTTTAGACATTTTCGTCCAACCCACTAACTGTCAATTTGTGTACAAAAAAATGTTGTTCATTTATGTATGTCCATTGTTGTACAAATGGAGTGGTCGCTATCGTGTGTAGAATATCTTTTTTTTTTGAACGGCCAATGGTACACACCCATAACGAAGCTCCGCACCCTTCAGGTCCAGTCCCCGGGCCTCCCTAAGGTCCAGCCCCTCATTTCAGAATAACCCTACTCTGAGTGGGATTCGAACATGTGACCTCCCAGGGTAGGAACCTCACAAAGTGAGTAAACCTTCCCACCTCAATTGCAACCACTAGGCTACAACATCATTGCAACCCTACTTTGTGTATAATATCTAATTTGGTTATAAAATTGGGTTTTGGTGATTGAGTATATGTTATTAATTGTAAGTGATACAACTCATTTAGTAAGTGTCTTAATGAATGAGCTCCAAGTATTAACACCCAATTACTCACCACTTTTGTAGAGTCTCTTCTCCTACCCCTTTCATCGTCAAAACTTTGTAGAGAGAGAACCCGGTTGACCGGTGTGTCTACGTGTGTGTGTGAGAGAGAGAGAGAGAGAGACAGAGAGAGAGAGGATCTCCCTATGTAAGTGTGCTAATGTAAACTCTTTCGGTATCAGTGAATTTGTGTTGGTTCGTGCATTTATTGTTGTTTTGGTATTGTTTGGATTTTTCACTTTCTTACACCAGATTCGATTCGAACCCGGATTCTACAATAAGCTAACTGTGTTTCCCATGTTATCCCGGGCTATGTTCAACCGGTGTATAACAACAATATTTACTTCAAAAATAATTTAATTAACAAACATAAATTTTCCATTTCCTCTCTGTATATACAACCTAAGCCAACAATTTGTATCCCTCTCTCAGATTATCAACCTATCTTCTTCATATATTTTTTCTTACAAAATGACATGAAGATTTTGGACCGACGTAGAAGAATGCCCTTATCCAAGGCTTGGGTGAATTGGTATGTGGACATTGTACTAAGAGCCATTCCCTCAACAATTGGGTGCATCTGATTGCTTGGCCCACCTACTTACTTCGAAGTGGAGGTATTTGTACCAAATCTTCAAATGAAATGTATAAAATTATGTTAATTGTTAGAAAATAAATCAAAATCAAAGGTCAAACAATAAGTCAAACTGGTCAAGAAAGTTTGAGGGACCAGTTGTGACATTTATCAAGGTTCTTTCCAGGGTTATAATAGTTCGTGTCAATAAAGACGAAGCTAAGAAGATTGAGGGGCTGATTATGTCAAGTCTGAAAGTCTTAACAAACTTTAATAGACTAATTGGGATTTAGGGATTATATATTCCAATTAGGTCTAATAATCTGTAAGTCATTTTCTTTTGAATTCCTTTGTAATTCATATTCGTTTTCATCAATAATAAGCTCTCGAAGCATTTGTTTGTGATTCTTGGTTCAATTTCATAGTTTATTTTTCAACAATTGGTATTAGAGCCTCGTTGCTCAATTCTGTGAAATTGGAGTTTGTTATCCGTGTTTAAATATCAAGAATGGTGACAACAAAGTTCGAGTTGGAGAAGTTTAATGGGAAGAATGATTTCAGCCTGTGGAGGTTGAAGATGAGGGTACTGTTGGTCCATCAGGGTATTGTTGATGCTCTGTTGGGTGAAAACAACATGCCTGTTGGATTGACAGAGAAGGAGAAGAAAGATATGTTGGAAAAGGCCCATAGTGCAATCATTCTGAGTCTTGGTGATCGAGTTCTCAGGGAAGTGTCCAAGGAAACAAGTGCAGCAGGTATTTGGGCCAAACTTGAGTCATTGTACATGACTAAGTCTCAGGCCAATTGGCTGTATTTGAAGAAGAGACTATGTAAGTTTCAAATGGGCTATGGGAAGACAATGGAAGATCATACTGATAAGGTCAATAAGTCGATGTCGGATCTTGAAAATATTGAGGTTGAAATTGATGAAGAAGACCAGGCAATAATCTTCTTGACATCATTGCCTGAATCTTATGAGCACTTTGTAGATACCTTGATGTATGGGAGAGAAACTCTCACCATGGATGAAGTTCTTGTAGCCCTGAACTCAAAAGAGTTGAAGAGAAGGGCTGAACCCAAGGAAGAAGGTGGAGAAGGACTTTTGGTGAGGGGAAAAGGTGATCAAAGGGGTTCAAGATTCAAGGGAGAATCAAGATTCAAAGAAGGTGTTATGTTTGTCATTCAGAAAATCATTTGAAGAAAGTTTGCCCTGAAATGAATAAAAGAAAGGGAGAGAGCAATACACATGATCACAGTCCACAAGATGGATCATCAGAAGATTATGATGATTCTGATGTTCTTGTTGTGACATGTGATGAGTTCTGTGATAAACAGTGGGTGATGGATTCATGAGGTTCGTTTGGAATGACACATGTGAAAGGGTATTTCAGTAATTTGAAATATGATAATCTTGGGGTAGTCAAGGTTGTTGATGGCAGAATCTGTGAAATTCTTGGAATTGGGTCAGTTACATTTAGATTGGATAATAGAATGGTGATGGACATTCATCATGTAAGGTATGTTCCTGATTTAAGAAGGAGTGTTTTGTCATTAGGTTGTTTTGAAAGGAAAGGCTATCATATGATGTTGAAGGATAGTAAAATCCTGGTAATGAAAGATTCTGTGATAGTGATGTCAGGGACAAGACAAGAAAATAATGTCTATGTTCTTGATGGTTGTGTTGAGCCTCAAGTTATAGAGTTTGATGATCACAATGGTGAACATAAAATAGTTGGAACCTGTAAACAGGAGGTTATAGGTGCGCTACAGGGTGATATTTTGAAGTATTGGGTGAACATGTTAGGATTCTTTGAAATGGTTCAGTCAAATAAGGTTCATAGTGTTGTGTGTGGGATATCAAAGGTTAGAACTCTAGGTGGAGGTGGTATTCTGATAAGAGAAGATTTGTTTCCAAGAAGGGTAGTTTTGGAAATGGTTGAAAGGTTAATTGGCTTAGAGAATTCTAGACAGGATAAATGTGAATCAAGAGTAGGTGGTTAATGTGTTCTTGGGATATTCTGATGGTAGGATGTTGATCAGAATTTATGGTCTAGGTGATGAGAGGCCAAGGTTAAAAGGTAGTAGGCTGATGCTATGTAGAGATAAGGTTTGGACTAAGGTGGAGCCTGTACAGAAGAGGTGAAGTCTGTTCAGATTCAGGTGGAGTCTAGGGATGTTATAAGGAAAGATTCTCAGTTGTGTAGTGTTGTTTGTGGTGAAAAACTATGTTGTGATAAGGACAGGTCAAGGTGGAAATCTGGGAAGCTTTTGATTTATGAAGATTTTGGAAAATCAGCTAATATGGACAAGTGGTATAATGAAGTGAAGAAGGAATTGTATTCATTATGGGGTAATAATGTTTTGTTCATGGTGGTTAGGCCTGAAAAGGTGGTTAAGGTCAAAACTGACTACAGGGGTAAAATGCTCATGTTTTGGGATGTTTCTGAGTGTGCAGAAGCAGAAGGTTATGAATGGGTCAAAATTGTTGATGCTTATCAGGTCTTAGAGTGTTGTTTGAGTTTGGAAAACAATATGGAATATGGGTCAGACTTGGAGACTGCAGAAGCAACAATAATAGTTATGGCTAATTGTTTAAAAAAAAGGCAAAACGGTCCAAGATGAATCTGGTGTGCATGCAACTGTTTTGAGGTGTTCAAATCAGTGGTGAACTGATGTTTGATTCATGTTTGAATTGGTGATAAGATGGATAGATGTTTGATTGTTGACTTAAGGTGGAGATTGTTAGAAAATAAGTCAAAATCAAAGGTCAAACAATAACTCAAACTGGTCAAGAAAGTTTGAGGGACCAGTTGTGACATTTATCAAAGTTCTTTTCAGGATTATAATAGTTCGTGTCAATAAAGACGAAGCTGAGAAAATTGAGGGGCTGATTATATCAAGTCTGAAAGTCTTAACAGACATTAACAGACTAATTGGGATTTAGGGTTTATATATTCCAATTAGGTCTAATATCTGTAACTCATTTCCTTTTCAATTCCTTTGTAATTCATATTCGTTTTCATCAATAATAAGCTCTCGAAGCATTTGTTTGTGATTCTTGATTCAATTTCATAGTTTATTTTACAACATTAATAGTGTTGCTTACTTTTTACTCATAGTTTACAAATATTTATATAATTTTTCTGTAATAACTTAGATGAAGGACCACTGAGGCGATCATACTAAGGCAGGTGTGATTGTTGAGGCTCTTCAGGATTAGAAGAGGCACTACTTTATTTATGTTTATTATTTTTTAAACATTAAAATTATAATATTTTGTATTACAATATTAAGGTCATTTAATTACATATCTCCTTTTTCTAAAGCATACATATGTAAATGGTCGATCACATATTTCTCCTTCCCAAAATGATACATAAGAGGTTGGGTAAATATGTAATTCATTGTGTAAAGAAAAACCTAATATTATTTATTGGACATAAATTATATGTTTAAAAAAGGTTTCGGGAACATCTTGGAACTCCATCCACATGTGTTACAAAATCAAAGGAAGTATAGGGAAAAACTGAGTTGTCATGCTATAAATAGTTGTTGGTATGGGAAGGTTAGGGGAATTGAAAGATGGACTCCTAACACCCTTATGCCCCTTATGCTTAAATGACAATCATTCACTTAATATTTTCGTTTTTGACAACACAAATTTGGTCTTCAATTGCACATTCTGGTGGTAAGTAGTGTACTCCATTATGTTAGAAGTTCAAATCTATAATATGCAGGCTGTAATGTATTTATCCCATAAATATCCAATATTTGTTGTTAAAAACACAAACTTTAATCATAGCCAGTGGCGGATTTAAAGCTTAGGTACGGTGGGCTGGTGCAACCGCATTTAGTTAACCCTTCGGTCGGAAAAAAACTGCATGACCGGATTATTGACCCTCTAGATTGTCTGATCTAGAGCACGTAAAGTTAAGAGAGAGAGAGAGAGAGAGAGAGAGAGAGAGAGAGAGAAGAGTGGTGATGTTTGAAGCTTTTCCAATCATGGGGTAACAGAGGACGACGGAGTTATAGGTTCTGTGAAAGTATCATAAATAGAACGAGGGTTGAAAGGTTTTATTCATTAGACAAGAAAAGTACTAAAAACTAATATATTACATTTTATTCTCTTGTTTTTTCATGAAAGAAAAACCACGTTGGCTAATGGCTAGCATCTGCCACCTTCTGCTTCTAGACCTCACTTATCTTAATCATATTGTTTCAAAATGTTACAATTGATCATTAAGTCACAACTAACATAACTTATTATAATCTGATTTTGTTGATTAAAATTATAGTTAAACAATTGGATATAAAAGTTGTTTCTATTATCAAATCTTTGATTTTATTATTTCTGTATTCCTTTTTCATATCTAGATATTTTATGAGCTATGCTATTTTAGCATCATTTTTGTGTCGGGCTCTTTTTAGCCGATCCGTATTGTGCCCCCGTACATAAAATTTTTGGATTCGCCAGTGATCATAGCCAGTCACAATTTAAAAAAAGCGAATTAATTTGAGCAAAATTGAACCCTATAGTGTGTATTTGAGTCATGCAAATTACACATTATGGTCAAAACTGAAGATGCATAACTACTATAAAATTTGTTAACTTGTTAAAAGTGGCTATTAGCAATAGCATTGTTTGTTGTTATCTATATTACATTATAAAGGAGGAGCAATAGGTAAAAATGTCCAAAATGTCAAAGTTAAGGTGACAACTTAAAAGTCACAAGTGTAATTCTCTAAACTTGACCACTTTTCTTCCTTTTATGCCCTTGTCAATGCATTAAGATGCTTGTACCATGTGATGCATTAAGATGCTTGTACCATGTGATGCATAACTCTACCCCATATGTTTCCTTTGAAATTCCACAGCCATGAATCGACCATATTGTCCTGCAATTAAACTTAATTATTATGCATCAGGTAAGAAGCCAAGAAGTCACCACCTTCATTTGTTTATACTGAAATTTGTACCATGTAACCCTCTAACCCAATCAGTTACTCCCCCTAACCCAATCACACGAACCATCTTACGTTTCCTTCTACCATCATTATATGCAGTCTCGAGTTGTTAATGATGTTCTGCTTCAGGAAAATGTCCGTACGGACACAAGCTCTCCTTTCTTTGACCTGAATGCTTTAGATTCCATTGAATATGGAAAGAATGTTTCTTTGGAAGCTCCAAGGTACAGCACTAAAACTTCCTTGATACAATTTGTTGATTGTTCATACCAAGTTTTAGAAGTCATAAGCATATAGATCAATCTTTGTAAGCAATCTAGATTTTCCATGCTGATTTCATGGATGATGAATTGAAGATTTGCATACAATATTTGTGTTCTTGATGAATGAAATAGCCCTTCTTCAAGGATCCATTTAGAAGGGGCAACCATATCAACCATATCCTGGTACATTTATCAAGATTCCTGAATCATAGTTTTGGGATTTAATATTTAGTATGATTTGCTTAAATATTGCAACTTTAATTTTTTATATTAGGTGATGTTATTGCTCACACTCCTACGGTGAGCCGATACCGACTAACAAGAGATGTGTTGCTTCTAAGATCTTCAGCAACCCCAAGTCAAGAACAAGGTTCCATGGTATTGCCCTTAAATCGCTTATCTTAATTTCAAGAAACTCTTATGAAAAATTCAAGTAATTTGACTAGAGATTTGATGTCTTCAATGCTAATAGGTATGGAATTGAACAAGAATCAGGAGATGCCAACTAGCCATTGGTTTAGCCTCAAGGTGATTTCCCTGGTGCACAATGATCAATCTTCTTGTTTTCTTCCTAAAAATGAACATGAATTGGTTAATATTTAGCAAGCTAAACATCCTGTTCATTATTTTTTTTAATTAGAGGCCATACTACTGCAATATTGGTGCTGATAAAGCTTTCGGATGTGATATCATTGCTTCACATTATAAGGATTGCGTTTATGATGGTATCAAAATTAGTGGCATCAATGGGGAGGTTATGAATGGCCAGGCACATTTCTAAACGTTTTGACCCGACCTGTCTCTCATTTTGCCATGTCTAACCCTATAAAACATTAAAACTACATTTTCATATTCCTACACAGTCGGAGTTTCAAGTTGGTCCTTCTATAGGTATTTCAACATGCAACGAATTGTGGGTAGCTTGTTACATTCTTGCGGTGTTTTGAATTACTGTCTTGTTTTCGTTTTCTTGACACATACTTAAATGGTAATCTTGAATTCTTGACATGGTTTTTTGTTGTTCTACATAGATAGCTTGAGTGGTTGTTTCAATTGACTCAAAGCCAATTCCGGTTACTTTTATTTAACTTTAGTCTTGATCATATTTATGATCGGATGTGAGAGTCAGGTATTATAGATTTGACTGTGAACAGGGTGAACTTTTTAATTTCAAATACTGCTGAAAAATATGAACCAGCTTCTATGTATGCATCAGTAGACTTTCAATTTCTTCTATGGTTTTCTTTAACAAAATACTAATTTATATCTTTTAGCCATTAGATTTATTATTTAACATGCGATTCTTGAGAAATTTGTTTGAATAGCTCACTTTATTTATCAACCTATTTAGCTGAACACACTCACTATTCTCAACAAAAAAACATCTACATAGGTATGTGCATTAATTTTTTAGCAAAACAATAATGTAAATTGGTAAAGTTATTAACAATTCTATACTGATGTGTTAAAAATTTACAATCTTTAATTCGAAACAATTCTCTATGTATGTGCAGGGAAGTATTTCATGCATTTGACCCTATTAAGGCCTCAAAGTTGAATGATAAAAAAATACCTACACCGGAAACCCTGTGACCTGCGACTTTCTCTTCTTTCAGAAGTGAAATTACGAGGAATCAACGAAAATGCCCCCCAAGTTTTCAAGGTGTTTCTATGTTGAATATTTGTCTATTATCCCTTCTATAATCATATTTGATCTGTCAATTTTTTTATGTATTTTTAGAAGTTGGACAAAAAGTATATCTTGTCCATCGACCCATTTCAACCCATATAAAAGTTACCCATTTTCATCCGTACAAAAGTTACGTAAATATTTCCGCATTTGTGGTGATTGTGTTTTCAGCGGTACCGAGAATTGGGGATAGGTGATTTTGCTGTGTCACCAGCACTGTTTAATCCATTGGACGAACCAAGCCTGTTAGGTTTACGTCTCTAAAAGATTCCGTCTATGTTGGATTTGATTCAAATGAGGCTTGTAGAAGGAAGCGCATTTGCAAATATGGGATCTGATGGTAAAAGAGGAACAAAAGCACTGGTGTTACTGTTACTATTGATAGGTTGGCTTCAAACTTTCCTGCATAAGTTCTTAAGATATATATGGGAGGTAATTATTCCACTTTCATGTTCTCATGACTATAGGTAGTGATCAGTGATCAACTCTTTGATTTTCGCTAATTGGTTAGTGATCGCGGCTTACAAGTTATATGTTAGTTTGGTTATGAATGTTTATTAAAAGGATCACACAAACTCTTTTCACATCTTTAACTTTTTTTTTATCATGATTTACTTCTTTGATCTTGCATGTTGATGAGATAATGAAATGGAAGATCACTTAAGAGCTTATGACGATATGTATTTTGGATCACTGTTTTTTTAATATAAATGTTGGGTGCAAATGCTGTCTGAAGCTAGAGTTTATATGTAGGTTTCTAAAGACAAAAATTACAAAATATCATTAGAACACATTTTAGCAATTCCTGTTGAAATTGACCAACCCTTTTATGGTTTTATAGTATAAATCAAGATATGAAGGGGACTTGGTGGCAAAGTATTTCTTTGCAAAGCATAAACTTGTATGGGAGATTCTTGATGGTGGTCTCAAGAACAAGATTGAAATTTAGTGCTCTGACATTACACCTATAAAGACAACTTACCTTGATGATGGGCCTGGTACTCTTGGTATAAGGGTAATTCTCATTCTCTCACCACATTAATCTTTATTCTTTTGTAGTTTAACTAGTGGGAATGCCCGCGCGTTGCAGCGGGTGCCCGACTAATATCAGATGTAGTTATATAAGCCATCTTTTTAATGATCTATATCATTTTGTTTGCAATCATTAGTCAACTTTGGTCAAATCTATTTCTCTATATGTTTCAGATTGATTGTATCAATAACTAAATGAAACTTTCCGAGGCTTATAAATTGTTATGTACTTGTCCTATATTTACTTTATTTGTGACTAAAATTATCAAAAATAAACATCCGAGCAGAACTCGTTCGATTCGGCCTAGAGTTGAATTCTCTCAACTATATCACCACTTGAATTATGCCCTTTTGGCCTCTCAGATGGTGATTCCTATAAATTAAAAAAATAAATATTTAAATCCCATTATCAATCAAATCTAAAAAGTTGTATACTTGTAGGTGTGTATGTGTGTGTATATATATAGGTATGTGTATGTATAACACATGTATTAATGTACATACCAATGGCTTTTGTCCTATAAGCATAGGATGATCAAATGCTGGTTGAAGATGAGAAACAAGTAGGAGAAAGAACACTTACAAACCATTGTCCAAGCTTACATTGAACTGTTTTTATAGATTACGTTCACTAATCAAAAGAAGTAAAAAAATAGCGAAACTATAGCCGAAGTATACAGTTGGATTGAGAAATTTTATATCACCTCAATTATGTGCACATGGAGATATTGAATCTGTGCTCCAATATGTTGTGGGCTTCCCGCCAAATTCTCTTAACGGGTTCTTAAGTGAACTAATCAATGTTTCGGGTAAAGCAACGTCTTTTCCTAGTGTAAATCCTTCCTTTTTGACATCTAAGCTGCACATAGTGCGTATGCAAGTATCCATATGTTCTTTATTATGAACGGGGTCTGAAGTAATATGTAAATGGAAATAAGAAACCTGAAATTTTAAAGTTGGAGATGAATAATGGATTTAGAAATGCACAAGACCCGCGCCTAATAACACCTGGTCCTAACATGGGCAGGAAAAGGCCGGACGTCTTAACATGAGCCGAGAAGACCTGTCTCCTGAAATATTGGCATTCATTGGACCCGTCGGCCTACGCAGTCCCATTAAAGCCTGGTCCAACTTTTTTGTTTTGTCTGGAAAATAACTGAAAAATGCTTACCTTACAAAAATCTTAGTAGATTATATAAACCCTTGACAATAACTCAAAAGTGTTATAAGAAATACTTCAAATGATGTTTATGAATATTAAACTAAAGATATTACACAAAAAAAAGATTTAACTAAGTATAAAAGATTCAAAAGGTTAAAAACTGAACAAAAATCAAAAGGGGTTTGTAGGACTTGCCTTATTTCTTGGTGGCACCATAAGGTATAGGCATTATAAAGCGAGTGGGAACCCCTTAAACAGATTTTGTCAAGTGTTTGTAGCTGCATCAAAGAAGTGGAGGGTTAAATTGCCACAAGGTAAAGAGTGTCTGTTTGAAGAAAAGGACACTTCTTTAAGTACCGGACAGAAGATACTCAATACACATGAATTCAAGTAAGCATGATGTTATAAATCTATGATACTTGGTACAAAACACAACCCAAATTGACCCGTTCATAAGTTAACGAGTAAAAATACCACAGCCTCTTACGACATAGCTAATATTAGCTTAACTAATACAGGTTTTTGGATAAAGCAGTATTCCTTACCTCGAGAGATTTTAATGACCCAAAACAGAATGCTCACAACACCTGGACTCTATGTCCTGTTCCACAGGTTGAAGAGGTGGATACTGAATGGCTTTGGTTTCTTGAGTATTATACTTGGAAGGTGCATATTCAATAATTCATTTATATTCATATTTAGATTCATAACAACTATTAAAAAATAAAAAAATTAATGCTTACAAAATAAGAAGTGGGAGCAAAACCAAATCCACCGAAAAAACCAAGTAGATCACCAAAGAAGGGAAATATCAAAACCATGAACAACGTGAAAGCTGCAAATTTTTTATTAATATTGAAATTAATGAGGATCAAACTCAACTCTAAAATTGTTTATATATAAAAAAATATATATATACTTACCAACATAAGTACAACAAACACAAGTTTAAATGGTAGTCCAGAAGGGACATTGTATTTTTAGCCAACCCTTTCTTCATCAAATCAAATAATGGAATTGCAAATACCTGAAATTTTTTTTTCTTTTTACAAGACAATAATAAAATCTTACTGTTTTAAAAACTTTATAAACTAACTAAAATCTTAATATGCTACCTGATAGCTTCCAAGAACATGAATCACCACCATCAAATTTGCAGCCGCAATGAGCCAGGACGGTTTTTGTAGCGCAACCAGAACATTATCCGTTACATCTTGTCCAAATGCCCAGTACCCAATGATTGCAACGGGAAAATAACATATGGCGTTCACAAAATACGCGCCCATTGCACCTTTCCACATTGCTACTTTGGAGGGTTTTCCATAATCATGTTCGGTACTCTAATTTGAAACAACAGCATTTCCAAATATTTTATTGAAAAAACGAATCTTACTTTGGGAAGCAGCACGGTTTGCAAGATGTGAAGAAGCCACATGATTATCAACTATATAATCCAAAAGAGCACCAGTAGCACTCTGACCGCCTTCAGTTAGCCACAACTCAGGAACCATAGCTAGACATATTAAAAAACGTGAGAATTAAAATAACAAAACTTTTTACAAAGGGGAAAATTAGCAAAGCAGAAGCAAGAAAATATATATTTTAAGTTAAATCTAGTGTTTACAGCAAGACATTGATTAGCAATAGAGATACTGGAGATGAAATCATGGATTATGCATGGAAAACGTGATATTATATCCGGATGCAGGATATCTGATGCAGTGTTTTGTCACACCAAGGATATAGCCATGATGGTGGTCCACACACTTTTAAAACTGAGTACAAATGATATTAGCAAAATTATTTAGGGTGACTTGTACGCCCTACTTACGGTGTGCGCATATAATGTATATATGTGTGGCCCTCGGGGGGCAATAGTAAAGTTGCACTATTTTTAACGTTATTTTACTGATTTCGTGAAAATAACGTTAAAAACGACGGACGGTTAATCATGCATCATGTGGTGGCGTTGATAGCCAAAAGACAAATGGGTACATGCACCGATCAGGTTTGTCCCGATTGCTAAGTGTTCTGTCCCTTATGTCCAAGGCTTGATAGCAAACCACATCGAGCCGGGGGTCTCACTGGAAGCAGCCTCTCTATTCTTGGGGGTAGAGGTAAGGCTGTCTACATCTTACCCTCCTCAGACCCTACCTTAGCTTTGCTATAGGTGGGATTAACTGAGTATGATGATGATGATGATGATGATTTAGGGTGACTTGCAGAAAAAAGGTAACCAACTTAGTCAAATCTCTCTTTTGGGTAACCAATTAAATTTACCCCAAAAAAACCCATCAGTCACACAATTTTCTAATTAAAGTGATCTTCCATGATAACCAGTTCCCAGGTGCCTCTCAGCATCACATCAGGAAAAATAAATTAAATGAATTAAAGTTGCCACACGTCTACGAGGTAATCAGCTCTTATTACCTTAAATTGCGATATTTGAAAGTTATCGCAAATGAAAGTTCTTGTAGCCTAGTGAATTGTTGGGGTAGACTAAGTTGGTTATTAAAACAGAATTTAACTTGGATTTTTCTCTTATTTTTGAAAAAAAATAATGATTTAAAATTACTTTTTTAATTATCCCAGCAACTTAAAGCAAACTCTTGTGTGAAGGGCGAAAAGCATACCGGAGTTCCGGACCAAAATGGTCCCCAGACACCTGGGATAAACAATTTGCTCCTTGCGACCACCGTATGACATGTTGAAAGTTCCACACACCAACACCATACGTCGGCATATAGCATCATCATCATCATCAGATTCTGAGAAACAATACGCTAACATAAGAAAACAACAAAATAATCATATCATGCATCAACAGAAGGTAGGAAACAGGGTAAAATGAAGTATAACCGTTCGCTTCAGAGTCAGGCACACTTTCCATCACTCCAACACCGCCAGCATGAGCATCAATCTGTGAAGTTCCTACCTGAGTCCCAGTTATAAGACCGAATTCCTGAAGAATAAATAATAATACTACTGAGTATAGCTATAGCATATAGTGGTGGCCACTTTGACCTTAAGAATGGGTCAAGTTATGTTTCATGCCTTCATCTCTATCAGCGGAGCTAAAAATTAACTTTTTAGATGGGGTCAGACTTCAGAGAGGTCAAATGAGTTAAGAGTTGCCCACAACTTATTTTTATATTAGGGGTGACAATTTTCAGTTGTGTTCAACCAGCACACAGAAAGATTAACTAATCAGTGTCCAGATGTAGGTAGAACCTGAATCCAAACAAGCTATAACACGAGTAACTCGAACATAACCCCACACAACACGATAATCCAACTGACCCAAAACAGAGCGCTCTCAACATGTGGACTCTATGTCCTATTCCAGAGGTTGAAGAGGTAAATGCATACTAAGATGGCTTCCCATTTGGCTATGCACAATAAATATACTCAATTGTATTTACACAAATGGCGTCTCTATTCGTCGAGCAAGGTTTGGCCATGAGAAGTACAATAATCGTAAAAGAAAATTCATATTTTCTTTCTCAAATTCAATTGCCATACTACATCTGCCGACTACTATCGCTCAACACAATGCCCCAATACGCAATGTTAATGCTCAAGTTATGGAAATAAACTCAAAACACATGGCAGATTATGAAAACAATCCAATAAACACAACAAAAAAAACAAAAAAAAATAAATAAAAAATCAATACCTGTAGATCTTAACACTAACACGATCCTCAACAGTTGGAGCTACAAATTAAAAAATGAAACTTTTACCAAATTAGCATACGTAAAACGTAGATGGAGAAAATACGAGTAATAATTACCGGTGGTTGAATGAGGGGGAGTGGAACTGAGATCGGTCATGTGATTGATTGTCTGGATTGGTGTTCATCGTAATTGATCTTCTGTGAAGGATTAAATTGGATATAGAGTGAATAAGAAGAAAGGAGTGAACTTCATTTAGGAGAGGAAACGCAACGGGGATTTAGGAGGACGAATTGAAGGCAGGACGATTCAGATGAAGGCTTTAATTGGATATTATGATTAGGTTAACTGAAACAGGCTTCTCAGTAGGTGAAGAAGGATTAACAATCATAACTTGCATTAGTAATTTGTATAATTAGTATTAAAAATTGTACATAAGGGCATAAAAGGAAGAAAAGGGGTAAAAAAATAGAGGATTATACTTGTGTCTCTTGACATACCATCTTAAATTTGTCAAGTTGAACATCATTACCCATTGCTCCCTCTTTATATTGTACTAGTGGGTTAGCCCGCGCGATGCCGCGGGTGTCACTAACTATTTTTTGGGGGAGCGGAATCCAACCCCGGCTTATCATAAACAATGATTATATTTTGAACAAAAAAATAACATCTTAATATTTTAGGAAAAAATTAACCTACATCAAAGAAAACCTATGACTTTTAATCAATTTTATGATATAAAATTTCGCCTAAAATCCAACATTATATTCTTTTCGTATTTATGGTATTCAATTTTATGACTTTTAATCAATTTTATGTAGTCAACAAACTAATATACTTACGGAATATGAATCAGCAACAATTCAGCATATCTGCACAGTGAGGAAAAACTCATTATATATTATATACAATCAATCTTGCATTATACAAATGCTTAATATACCAAGAACTGTAACATACTAACAGCTAAATTTAATTGTCAAGGCTCAAGCTTCTTTTTCCATGGCTCCGTCCAAAGTTATGCCTGTATGAGAAAAACAACATAGTGAATATTTATAAATAAGCAATTAAATGCCCACAAAATGTGGATATATGAGCCATATGACACTGATAAACAGTATAGTTTATCACATCATGCCCTTTTATCTTAAAGTACAAGAGATGAGTTCAAGAAAATTACAAGTGGTTCCCCTGTTTCAGCAGATATATATCAAGTTCCGTTGAGTGAGTCAGCACAGAAAATTGAGCATCAGCAAGGTTTTATCTACGTTTACAATCACATAACCATATAAATATATTGAAGCATAAGCCACCAATGTGTACACCATTGCTTTTATCTTCAGACCTAATTATGACAGCACGTTAAACCACAACCAAAACAACATTGAATATAGAAATAGCGACCAAAAAAGGGGGAGAACTCACCAATTTCCTGAGAGTTATTTTCAACTCCTCGCTATAGAGATGTGTAAAAATGAAAGAAATGAAGTCAATTCTCCATTAATAGATGAAATGGAAACCGAAAATAGGTGAAAAGGTGACATTGAGTTGGGGAATTGAATGGCAGTTTCAATTGTTTTTAATAGGGTTTCAATGATGACTTGATGGTGATGATTATGAGGAGAAGGAAACGCCTAATGTTTCATTCAAGTTGTAATTGAATGAAGAAGATGGTTCGGGTGACCTAGATAGAAATAGAAAATAGAAAAATATAAAGAGGGAGTTAACTTATTTCTTTGGGTTACATGGTAAAAATTAATGGTCATAATTTTCAAGATTACTTGCATATAGATTTATGTTCATTATTTGATTGGCTAATGTAAATGAAGTTTTGAGGAAAAAAATTATGTTACTATAGTGTAGTCGTTTGCCATGTTGGTCATTATTGCTTTTCTTAAAGTTTCAATATAATTGTATATGATCAATACCTATGGTTAAATTTCTCTTGTAACACACAATGTGTCTTGTCTCAGGTACGTTCAAATTGACATTGCAGTTTTCAGAAGATTATCCAAATAAGCCACCAACAGTACGATTTATTTCTAGGATGTTTCATCCAAATAGTAAGTTTTCAATGAAAACAACATTTTATCTTTTTAGTTTAGGCATGTGTGTGTCTAGAAGCATGTTAAAATTGTTAAAGCACATGGTACAAGCATTTTAATGCATCACATGGTACAAGCATCTTAATGCATCACATAGTACAAGCATCTTAATGCATTGATAAGGGCATAAAAGGAATAAAAGTGGTCAAGTTTAGACAATTGCACTTGAGACTCTTGGGATGCCACCTTAACTTTGACATTTTGGACATTTTTACCCATTGCTCCTCCTTTATAATGTAACTAGTGGGGATGCCCGCGCGTTGCGGCGGGTGTCACGCCCGATATCATTTATGAACCACAACACATTCCGGGTTTCTAACATTCTATTCCATCCAACGAAAAATTTCCAAAAAACCTATATTAAATGTTACCCGCGCTTCGCGGCGGGAATGACTTGTATTAATTATCAAGGTTGAACTACACAAAATCTTCAAAAACTATAGTTATGAATGTGCAATCCTGTAACGTGTCTCTTTTCTCGCGCTTCATAACAGTTCAATTTTGTTTTTTACTAAATGTTCCAGAAAATCCATCCGCAAATGATCAGTCCAAGGGCATCCAAGGGAGCTTCACCACTTGCAACCCACTTGTTCACCTAAACCAACATCAAGTAATAAAACATCAATTTTTTATTTATTTTTTATGTGTAAATATTTTTGTTTCAAGTTTGAAACACATAATTTATTAGCTTCTTGGGGAATCCATCCAGCAAGAGTAATAGGATCATTTACAGTAAGTAAATAATGGACTAACCGCCTTCATAAACCTGTATTAAATTGATTAACATAACTTTTTATGCAATTCAAAGCAAAGGCTTGCATACATGTTGTATAAGTTTGAAACAGTACCTTGGCTTTTAGAGACTCCACGTCTCCACCAACATCAACAAATCCATACACCAACCAGGTTGTTGATATCAATTAGACGCTCTCTATGGACCTCCTCTTATGGTGCTGCAAACAAAATCAAGGAAATTGGTGTTAGAGTTTTAAACAAACAGTAAGTGATAATAATTGAGGCTTTCGGTGATGGAGAGAAAACCTTTATAAAACCTTCTGTTGGTGAGAGGAATAAACGAAGAGGATGAATGATTATTAGTGATTATGGTGAGTTATGGGGTATTATTGGTGGTTATGGTGAGTTATAGTGAGTACTGATTATGGTGAGTTATGGTGAGTAATAGAACGATGGGCACGATTAAAAACACAAGTTGGAAGTTCAAGTTCCATGGTATATGAAAATGCATCACATAATTGTTAAAGCACATGGTACAAACATCTTAATGCATCACATGGTACAAGCATTTTAATGCATCACATAGTACAAGCATCTTAATGCATTGATAAGGGCATAAAAGGAAGAAAAGTGGTAAAGTTTAGACAATTGCACTTGAGACTATTGGAATGCCACCTTAACTTTGACATTTTGGACATTTTTACCCATTGCTCCTCCTTTATAATGTAATATAGATATAGACTAGTAGACTAGTAGACTAGTAGATTAGCCCGCGCAATGCGGCGGGTGTAATCGAGACTTTTATGAATAGCGAATTTGACCCCATCTGCCTTAAAGACTGGTTCTATTATTATTATTATTATTATTATTATTATTATTATTATTATTATTATTATTATTATTATCACGATTGTCAAACTAAACAAGAAGTAGACGTAGAAACCTTTAACTACGCGCACATGTTGCAGCGTGTTAACTCGCTAAATTCAAACCGAAACGTCAAAAATTATCATAGAGAAAAATAACTGGAAAAATATTGATCGTGTCGTATGTGGTAAGTCGAAATGCAATGATGTTTGGGCTAACATGATTACTTCCACCTTCGCTTTTGACATTACCATCTTAACAACACACACCAAACTCATGCAAAATGGCAACTCCTACCCTCCCCATTCGGCGTCCACATTCACCAAACTCACACACGCCAAATGCCCTTCAAACCGAAACGTCAAAAATTATCATAGAGAAAAATATCTGGAAAAATATTGAACGTGTCAAATGTGGTAAGTTGAAATGCAATGACGGTTGGGCTAACATGATTACTTCAACCTTTGCTTTTGACATTACCATCTTAAAACCTTCACCATCACTTGCCTGTTTAAACTTGAATATTAGTACATAATAAAGTTAACAGGAAATTAGTTTTGGCTAGTCCTATGAATACCTAAGTTTCTTCAAAAATGATGTTGAGCAATGAGTCTGCTTTTTTTTAATGCCAAACTACTTTATTCATCACCAAAAAATATTACACCCCTTTGCTAGCAAGATGCTAGACTATGCATCCAAAACCTTACACCTCTATACATTATACTTCCTAAATTTTTCGCCTAATATCTTATTATAACATGGTTTAGAACTTAAAAATGTTATAGCAGTCGATAATCCTGGACCTTGTGTCCAACAGTGGTATTAATTTCCACAATGAGTGTCATAAAATTTTATCAAACCTTTAATCTCAAATAATCCATTGCTATTAAATGCAAGACCGAGAAAACAAACACACATTAAATTTCCACAAGTATTCCTTTTCTTCGTTCTTGCTGGCTTCTATCAAATGTATATAAAATTATGTTGTCATTTTCTTTGTTTTTGCTTGGTGGCCTCTTCATAACTATAATTGTCCTTCATTTCAAGTGACTGAATATATATGTGAGACCATGACATTAAGCTGGATGGATCTGAAACCATATCAAGCAGCCCTCATAACTTTGAACGCCTGTGACAAAACCGACTATTGTGCTCAGTATTGCTTCTACTTTTATATATATCCCAAACAGCAGCCCTCATAACTTTGAACGCCTGTGACAAAACCGACTATTATGCTCAGTATTGCCTCTACTTTTATATATCCCAAACTATAAATATTCAGACTCTTTTGTCGTGCTTTTCTGATGCCTCAATAAATCACAAAACCAAAACAGATGCGCCAATGCTGGACCGCTGCAGCAGTATAATGTATATTCTACCTTGATCGCCGATTTAAAGTTCCCAAAGTTGCAAAAATCTGCATAGAATAAGTTTCTCCCAAGAAAGGACCACGCCACGAAGCGAATGTAACACGAAAAAGGAATGTATGTTCAGCTGGGAAAATTAGCGCCATACAAAATTGTATAATCTTACCCAATTAAACTCACACCAAGACGCACTCTAGGCGCTAATTACCACCCACCCAACCGGCATACATAAAACACCAAAGGCACACACGCCAACAAGATAAGTGCATCCCCTGCCCCTCCCTTTTAATTTGATGAACCAGCAGCAAGAAATGTAAACCATAACACCCCCAAGAAAAGAATAGAAAAAAACACGAAACAATTCGACACGAAGCGACTATGGACCACTGGGATAGTTGGCACTACACCGATTGTTACCCCAGGCGATTATTTTAAGAACACATACCAAACTCATGCAAAGTCACACACGCCAAATGCCCCAATCCCCATTCGCACTTGTATTTTTATATTTCAAGTAATCTAATTGTACCATTCCAATGCGACTTGTTTTGGTTCGAGAAATGCTGAACCTGGCAGAACTCTACCATCTGAGTCCATCAAACACTACAGTACCTGGTTCACAACTAAAAATGTTAGAACACTTCCACTCTAATTACCAGAAGATCCAGATCAGTAATTACATGAAGAGTGTTTATATTAGAAGATAACATGTGAAACATTTAAAGGGAACTTTAATAAAGAAAAAGGGTGTCAAATCCATTCAACCAACACAAATTCCAAACTCACACTAAAAGTAATTTGATTTTTCCCGAACCAATATGAAGCGTTTGGAAGCTGACCTTTTGCTGGACGTGGTGCCCGTTTCATCTGATTTAGCTCCTTGATCACCTCTTACCATCGTTTCACTAAGAAACTACTGTTTTACACCTAAAAAAAAAAATCAGAGCCCAAAGTATTTTTGAGCAACCTGTTGAAGGATAATAACGACTTCTTTAACAAATCACTATGAAAAAGGTATACGCTGCCCCTTTTGGCCCTGCTCTTCCCCTTCAACCAGTGGTTGTTGCATCTATCAAGGACCATCAACCGATGCACCATCTAATGAAACGTTGTAGTGTGGAAAGCATATCTCATCCACACATCTGGTTATCTCACAATCATATAGACAAGACATGTATCAAGGAAAAATTAAGTGTAAAGAGTCAGTGGAGTCCTTCAGAAAATCATCAGAATCGCTGCAAAGCGTTGGACAGTTGGCACAAATTAACAACCCTCAAAAGAAAGAGAAAAGTAAACAACATACTTGCAATATGGCAACATCAAAGAATCACAGCTATATTCACCAATTATTATATGTGTTTAGAATGTGTATCAAGAATGAAAGGAATGGGAGGCATCTGAATGCTAATAGGAAGGTGATGCATATACACTTATCAGAGGCACTTAAAGGTCTCATGTTATATGTACGCATCCTAGGCTCTATTTAGTGAAATTGAATATGGTTTTATTGGGTGTTATGAAGGGGGTTAGAAGTTGAGAGAGATATAAATTGTGTATTACATATATATACAATGGGCATTATATGTTGTACACAAGGGTATAAATGGAAGAAAAGGGGAAAACATTTTGGGATTACACTTGAGTCTTTTGGGATGCCATCTTAACTTTGCCAATTTGGACACATTTAGCCATCACTCATCCTTTATAATGTAGTATAGATTATAGATTATAGATTATAGATAGATTATAGATTATAGATTATAGATTATATTATAGATAATCACAAACGACATTAATAAAGTAAATTCTCAGGTTCGGGTTCATCTAAAATTTTTGAATACGGGCCGGGTTAGAGTGTTAGACCCGCCAACCCGTAGACACGACCCGTTTTGGTTGGTATTCATACATGTACATGTTCATATTGTTTTTCCCAAGTTCATCCATAGAATCAGTTTAGATCAAAACGGCTTCATTCTTGTGATGTACCTGTTTAAACTTTTCATAACCTATATTTATGAGTTTCAAAATTTAATAACATGTACCCAAGCTTTCATGCGTTCTTCGTTACTCGTGTTGAGATACAAGAAAAATCCCCGTTGCTACCATGGTTCCAAATTTATGATCTATATCTGAGTTAGAGCATCACTATCAAAGAAAGTATCCTGAGCACCTGCAATTTTATTTCAAAAGGTTAATTTGAAAAACATTGAGTTTACTATTGAATCCGCATTTTTGCGTTTTTATTAATGTATTTCAAGTTTTCTTTGGTTCCCGCCGCAACGTGCGGGTAAACCCACTAGTTGATATTGATATTGTACTAATTAACTTGATTGTCAAACGCTGGCTCGTAAGACTACAATCCCCGAAACCCCTTCTAACATGTAATAATATGGGCTTGAGAAATGCTAGAATCCAATAGAAGTCTCGCCGGACTTGTTTTAGCAACATAGGCTATATTACTATATCATTTCAAATGTTGGGCTTATCAAACCATATAAATAAATTTAATAGCTCAATGGCCCAAACTAGCACAGAATGTTTGCTCCAGCATAATCGCACAAACAGAAGGGACCAACAAAAGTTACAAAACTGGGAAAGAATATGTCTAAAAATGCGTGACAGTTGCTAATATTACAGCCTAATTTCACCACTATTCAAACACCCTACATCTTATTTCGACAACCCGTCCCCTAGGCTTATACGGCCCATATAGGTTTATATGAGTAATATAGTTTTTTTTTCCTAATTGTATGAACATATACGGGCAATGTAACACTATATGGCTGTATAAGTGGTGTCAAAACAAGATTGAGAGGGTACCCTTATTAACCTTTTTTTGTTATTCAAATGTGTGGTTAATAAAAAAAATATAACAAGACACTAAAAGTTTTGTTTCTCCTGGATACTTGCCTTTGAACTTGTAAATTTAATATATTGTCGATAAAGAAGCAAGATAATATTTTGTATACTAAAATAATATGTATGTAAATGATTACATGTGACCGATTTATAAGGTCTCATTTAGTAAGGCTATGTGCAGCAAATAGGGGTGTTCAGAATTCGATTCGAATTCGAAAAATTCGAAATTCGACTTAATTCGATTCGATTATCAAAAATTCGATTCGATGATCAAGAATTCGTAATCGAATTCGATTCAATTCGAGTTCAGTAACTCGAATACGAATTTATGATTTTAAATTCGATTCGATTCGAAATTCGAATAAAAATAATACATATTTATTTATATTTAAAAATATATAATTATATACACATATATAGCTTTAGAACTTGGGTTAAGTTATAAATTTAACCAAAGTCATAAATTAGCCCATTACCAAGCCCAAGCCTAACTAAAGCCCATAACTTACGTTTTAACCTTAAACGAATTTATTCGAATTCACTTCGAATTCGAGTTTCTTATACGAATTCGAGTCGAATTCGAATTGAGTTTTTTATTTGAATACGAATTCGAATCGAAATGGTCAACTTTTAATCGAATTCGAATCGAATACGAATTCAGTAAAAAAAATAAAGTATTCGAAAAACTCGATTCGAATAATTCGAAAATTCGTTATTTGATTCGATGAATACCCCTAGCAGCAAACTCACGCCCACGGCCACATCATTGCCAACATGGCACCACTTTTGTAGGACTTGGGTGTTTTCGGGGACGTGTCACCTTGATAGCATGGAGGGGCACGAAGAGGCCTAAATGAGCAAAGAGGTGGGGCATGAGGCATGAGGGGGGGGGGGGGGGGGGGGGGTCAACTTGGCTTCGACATAGGTGTGGGAATTCCGAGTGGCGTGAATCGGCTACACATAGCCTAAATTTTGTTCGCCAAAAAGTAATTTTTTTCAATTAACTATGAGAACCGCTATCAAAAAACTCATGAGTCCCATCTGTAAGCTAACCAATAGGACAAATATCCTTCAAGAGGTAATTATAGTAGGAAATCAGTAAAGATAACAATAAATGACAGTAGAAATGACCCTTAAGACACCTAACAAGCAAGATTAAATAAACGTAGCTAGGGCACAATTAACCCTAATTCTAAAAGTCTAATTGCACAAAAGTGAGTGAAAGATTTAGGCTAAGAATAGACCCTTAAGTTGTTATAATGGAACATCACAAACAATAAGCTAGCATACGGTATTCAAAAACGGAAAAAGCTTTAACATAAGATCTCAAACCTGAATAACATACAAAGGATATACGATATGCATAAGGTTAACGTTTCTTTCTTTTTCGCACAACAGGAAGACATTAGAAAAAGCGTTTAAGGGGCTCGATTTTATTCTCGAAATATGTAAGTATATATGAATCTAATCGCGATCACTCTTTATATATACATCTTTAAACAAAAAATGTTTCAGAGCGAACATAAAACGGTATAACATGTAAGAATTTGAAAAAGTTCACTTGGTTTGCTAAAACCACAAACACAAGAGATTGTGGAATGGAATAATAATAATGGAAAGGAAGAAATAAGGTTCTTTTGCCTTTGATGAGCATATAGGAAAGGCAAGATAGCCTTTGATCATCACATCTTTAAGAGGGTATATGATTCCCGCATCCTATCACTTCTTCACTTTTCAAATTAATGCTTCTCTTTCAATCATTAAAATTTTGTTTTCTTTTTTCTATTCTTGAACTAATACATATTTACAATATATATATATACACATGTTACTACCATGTTTAATGAGTTCTATTTCTTGCATTGTGCCCCCTCCCCCTCTCTCTAAGCATTCTAACACACACACACACACATTAAAGGTTAGGTGCTAAAATATGAAATCATCAATTCAATCTTTTGCTTTGGTCATGATTATTCTTGCAACATTACCATCTATGAATGGTGACAACTTTGAAGATGCAAACATGGTGCCTCCCATGCCGGACTCATCGATCAAATGTGGGTCATGCCCTTGCGCAAACCCTTGTGAACCCCTTCCGCCGCCACCATCACCACCACCAGCAGCACTTCCATGTCCATCACCACCGCCGCCACCACCACCTCCACCACCCCTTCCATGTCCATCACCACCACCGCCTCCACCACCGCTCCCACCACCACCACCAGCCACTCAATGTTGTCAACCAGTTGTAAAACCACCGCCTCCACCACGCTTTATTTACGTCACCAGCCCACCTTCTAGTGTGTATCATCCTTTTCCCTTGCAAATTTACTCCGGTTTTGGTGGTGGTGTTACTTGTTGGATTGTGGTTGTTGGTTGTGTAGTTTTACAATGGATGTTGATTTAAGGTAGTAATAGCTAGTTTTATTTGTTGAATTTTTCATTTACTTGCTTCTATATTGTTGATTAATTGTTAACGAAATAACACATTTATTTTCATAGTCTTTAAATATTTTTACCTTGTCAAGACTCAAAAGTGGCATGTCTTAGTATCTCATATACACATTTGAACAAGATATGCATTCAGTTTTTTTAGCCAGAATTATGTGTTACATGTCACTCTTCAAAAATATATGGATATATAAGTAATACATAAAGAAACGAGTTTCAAATATCATATAACACATGTCCAAACACAGGTTATATATAAAGCAACGGATTCGGTGTCAAACAAGTTTTATTGTCGAGTAAAATAACAAACATTTCGAAAAAAGAGAAGACTATTATGCATGTTAATTTGATATTTAGACGAATATGGTGATGTTGCCATCCGGTATTTCAAATTAATATTCAATACTAACTATATATTAAATATCATGCGAATATTGTTTAAAGTTCATCAATCTTAATTGAATTACTTGCTTTTTTTAAAGAGGAAAAAATTTACTTAAATTTACGTTTTCCTAAATTTCTGTACATGTAAACTATATACAATTACTGATTATGAAGGCAATCACACATGTACAAGGCTACAATCTACCTCACATAAAAGAGAGGTAAAAAGACAGATCAATTGCAAAAGTTTCAACGAGTGAAAGTAACATGTGAGAATGGTGGAGGTCCGATCTAACACTTTATTTATACGAACCTTTTAATAGAGTGATTAAATGGTTGCGGGTTAACTTTGAATATATGTTTTGCCTATTTGCTTTTAGCTTATTAATGTTAATTATTACTTAAGTTTCTTATTGGTTAAAACAATTTTTGGTTTTCTTCACCGCCTCAAATTTAATTGTCACTAACAAAGGTTTCTACCGTTATTCACAACAAATTATCGAGCTACAAATATATAAACTAAAGTTATAGCATCCGCCGGTAATCATCTACAGATGAACATGAGAATAACAAACTTTCTGACCAAGTGATCATAGAAAAAGTTATGTTTTTTTAGGAATCCATTGTGATATGCACTAACAGACCCATGAATCATTTTCTGGGGTGCGATCGGGGGTTTAACTGAAGTTTTAAAGGGTGCGGTCGGGATATTTGCTAACAAATTACGCTAAATATTATTTTTAAGAGAAGGGGGGGGGGGGGGGGTGCCCTCCTTGGAACATAAATAGGTCCGCCAATGGTGATATGTCAGAAATAATCAACAGATATTGACGAAAGTGTTGAGAATATATATATATGATTACTAGCGGATTTTAAGTATTATATATATTCCGTATATGATTTTGTTCGAATCATTTCGGTCATTGTCAAGTGCGTGCAATTTGCGTTGGGTGATTTGTTTGTGATATGTTCGTAAGCTTGATGGTAAGATATCAGATAAAATTTCTTTGTAGGGTTTTTAATTTTTCCTCGATGAAGATAAATTGTGCATTCGTCAAAAATGTTTGTTAAACATAATCTCTTCTCTCTCTCATGATTATTCATTCTAGATCTACATCTAGTGGTAATGTATGTGCATATCTCCTTGTTAAATGTTGTAATCATTGGTTTCGGAATCAGAGTTTGTGAACTATGGGCTTGAATTCTGGGTCTGTGCTAATGTTGTGAAAACATGTTATGTATCTTTCACATGACCTAGTACCAACATGATCATCTAGGCACTTATACGGGCCATTTTTAAATATTTGGGCCTATGTATTTCACCATGTTTGGGTCTATTGAGTGCAAAATCCGTATATTCCATATTGCTATTTTAAGCTCTTAGCACCTGAAGAACTACTCATCTAAATATACTGAAGTAAGTAAGAATAATAAAGAGATGTTTATTATAGATGATCTAGGCTATTACAAGATGATTAAATCATAGTTGTTTAAGTGATTACACGGTATAAAATACATTTTTAGGTGTTTTAAACATGTATAAGAGTTATCTAGGGTTAGTTTAGGTTGTTTTAGCTTGACAATAGACTTGTTTAGGGCTGGTATAATTTTTTTAGACCTATTCAGATAACCGTTGGCCGGAATTCTGGCGGAATTTGACCTGAAAAATGAGCCTAAGGGCCTGAAAGTAGGGCTTTTGAAGTGAAGCGAGAAAGTTGCGCCGGGCCTGAAAAGTGAGACTAGGCGTGCGCCTTAATGGGCTTTGACAACAGAGGATTAAACTAGTTTAAGTAAACAATGATTCGACCACATTGTTTCTACCAGTAATCACAAATAACTAAGTGTGTGTTTTTCTATGTGAAATGATCGACCCTTTCTTTCTAGGAGGAAGGGGTATTTATACTAATGATTGGCTCGTGCTCATTGATTGGCTCTTGTAGAATGACAACCATTTTTGTAGGCCCCACGTTTGACTATCGTTTAGGGATTTTGGGGAAATAATGTGTTGCCCTTCTCTGATTGGTTGGCTGTCCCTTTCACTTGGCCTTCTGGTCCTTGCTGCCCTAAACTGATTGGTAGGAGATTTTATGGAGTATAGAATTCTCCTATTTGATTGGCTAAATGTCCCTTTCATTGTCTCCTTGCAGCTAGCAGATCCTAGGTGGCGCTCGGGGCCCATAAAAGCTTCTTGTGATTATTCTTAGTGCTTATGTGTATCTGTGTGGGCCCTGGGCGTGCGAGGATACATATCTCTTCAGTACTTAATCTTATTATTTTCCACTAGCTACAAGGATCAGTAACCATGTATAACTCTTGAAAATATAATGTAGTTGGAATGTATTTTTATGTTGGAATATTTATTGTATTACACTCAGTGTCACAAACAAAAACTATTATGTAACATGACATGGTCTAACCTAAAAGAATGTAATATATACTACGTTATAAAGGAGAAGTGATGTACCATAATGTAATTTTGTCAAGAGTACAACTATTGAAGCAACAAGTTCAAGAGAATAAAGCTTATTTGATAGGGGTAGATTAGTCAGTTATGTATAAATTAAGATGCTTGAAAGGTTAATATGGTAAACTTACATAGACCTTATGGTTAAAACCAAAAAATTAGTTCCATCCTTACCATTTTGTCATACTAATAGACATCCCTCTTTTCATTCAATTCTGAGACTACTCAATTGCCCATACTATCAGACATAAAATCTACAACCAACCATCACCGGATGAGCAGCTGAGATAAAAGAACCCTAATCATTCGCCCGTCACCACGCATTAATACCAGCATACTGCTCCTTCACTGGCCACACCCAATCCTCATGTACCATTTTGTTTGTGCTTCATTTGTCATATAAACCAAAACGAAAATCGCATTTGATGTTTGTATTTTGAATTGTTCCGTGCAATTTGTTGGTAAATTAGGTTTCTTATTCTATAATAAAGTGGACACACTAAAACCAAAACCATCTTAGATGCCTTATGAGGAAGAGGAATTGCTAAATGCTGCTGTTTGCCGCGTTGATGCCTTGGAAGCTAAACTCATTGCTACGAAAAAGGTAAAAAAAACACATGTTAATCTCCTTCCTAACATGGCATCCTTGTTGGCAAGTAGTAGTCAGACATGACTATTTTTTGTGCAGGCGCTTCATGAAGCTCAGTCTGATGAGGCAAGAAGAATTACTTGCTTACATAGACAGTCAAGAGAAGAAAAAGACGAGGGTAAAGTTTGTTTTAGTTGAGATATGTTTTAGAAAGAAATAAAGGGTTAGATATAATAATTTACTAGTTGTTTTATGTATTTGCAGAAGAAGAAATTTTGATGGTGAAGTGCACTGACATGATGGTAAGTCAGCTGTTTGTTTCTTTTCTGATAGTGTTTGTTTATTTTTTTTATGAGTTTGTGTTTGATTTTGAATATGGTTTGCATGAACATTAAACTTTAGTGATATCTTAGTGATGTGTTGTTTAAGTTTTTTTTAGTCTTTTGGCCATGTTATGTTCCTTTCTTTTGTCTCATACTTCTTTTCCCATCTTCGTATTGGATATTTGAACCCACTAGGCCCGTTAAACGCCTGTAACGTCCCTAACCACCCTATGAAGACTAGGCCATAGCCCCATTTTTAGTGAAGCGTATTAGTATGTGCTGGTCATGTATGAACAATTTCTTTTTTGAGTATTTTTTTACAGAATTCGTATTCGATTCTAATTCGATTAAAAGCTAATGAATTTGATTCGTATTCATATTCGAATAAAAAACTAAATTCGAATTCGTATTAGAAACTAGAATTTGAAGTGACTTAGAATAAATTCATTTAAGGTTAAGACTTAAGTTATGGGCTTTATTTAGGCTTGGGCTTGATAATGAGCTAATTTATGACTTAGGTTAAATTTATAGATTAGCCCAAATTTTAAAATTATATGTGTGTGTATTATTTATATTCGAATTTCGAATCGAATTTAAAATCATAAATTCGTATTTGATTTACTGATGAAGAATATCCGATACAGTTCGCTAACTATTCTAAAATAGATAAAATATGGCAAGAAAGCACAATCTGGTTTCCTAAATCTGAAAGGACAAATGATATGCCACCAGAATTAATAAAGCGACTGTATGGTGATAATTCTAAATCATCAAAGGTTCATGTCACTCAATTTGTCAAGCCTAAAGAAAAAGTGAATGGATTTGTTGAACAGACTTATTCACTAGAGCCTGCTTCTGAGAGTTTAAGGCGACAATGTAATAAGGATCAATACCCGTTCAACACATTCGCTAGCTTTCATGACAGTAACTCATTTGAGGAGTACAGAGCCTGTTTTAAGTGTGGAGAGAGAGGGCACTTACTTGCTCACTGTTCATACGTAAGACGAAAGAGGCTAGAAGTTGAAATTAGGCATAACCATAGGAATCCGAATGTTGGTTTTCCTCAAAGATCTGTTTATCCTCAAAAGCAATTTTATAACAAACCGAAATTTTACCAAAGAGGAAATCGACCGATTGTTTATGACAATCGAAATCGGATTGCTATGGATAATAGAATGAAGAGACCTATGGTGAATCCGATTATTGATAGACAAAAGGTTTACTCTAAACCGAATGTCAAATCAAAGTTTGGGCCTTCGCCTGTTAAATCAGACAAGGTATCTAGGAAGGTTCCACCAAAGGTCGTTTCTAAAAATTCTAACAATGTTCAACCAAAATTTCAAACACAAGTCAGAATTTTGAAATAATCGGAACATTCTTGGACATCAAAAGCATCTTAAGGTGTCTCAGGTTCAACTTCAATTCCGGTAAAAGAAGTTACTAAAACGAAAGTTTTAGAGAAACCGGTTGTTGAAAAGAAAAGTGTTTCTGAGAAAAGTGAATCTTTGAATGCATCTCCTAATGATACTCAAAGACCCAAGACCAACAAGGCTTGGGTCCCTCATAAAAACTAACCATCTTGTGAATGGTGCAGGGAATTCCAGCTGGCCCTGTTAGCAGTCTCTGGATTGTTGACAGTGGAGCTTCCGGGCACATGAATGGAGATATGTCGCTCCTGTTTGATATCAAGAACATAAATGGAGGGTATGCCGCATTTGCAGGAAATAAAGGTGGTTACATTACTATGGAAGGGAGTGTTAGTAATGGAGTTGTGAGTTTTGAGAAGATTTCCTATGTGAAGCAGATTAATTATAATTTGTTGAGTGTATCTCGGATTTGTGACAAAAAGTTTTCTGTACATTTTGATGATAAGTCTTGCTACATCTTGAAGGCCGATTTGTGATACCTAAGGAGTGGATCATGCTTAAAGCTCCAAGAGTGAACAATTTGTACATTTTCGACATGAGCAAAGCAACTACGACCCAAGGCCAAGTGACTTGTTTTCTGTCTAAGGCTACCGAGAAAGAATCGATTATGTGGCATAGACGGATTGGGCATATCACCTAGGGAAGATGGATAACTTGGTGAAGAATGGGCTAGTAGAGGGCGTGAATGTTAAGCATTTTCATCTAAATGATAAATGTGTTAGTTGCAAGAAGGGAAAACAACACAAACATTCCCACAAACCAAAGAAAGTGAACTCTGTTAACATTCCACTTGAACGTCTTCATATGGACCTATTTGAACATGTGAAGTGTAAGAGTATTAATGGAGATCTTTACTGTCTTGTGGTTACTGATGACTATTCAAGATTCTCGTGGGTGATCTGCATGCAACACAAAAGCGAAACATTCAACAATTTGAAAGTTCTGTTTGCCCGGTTGGAAAACATTTATGGATTGAAGATAAAGCGAATCAGAAGTGACAACGGGACGGAGTTCAAGAATTCTTTGATGGATGCATTGTGTGAAGAAAAATGAATTAATCATGAATACAGTGCTCCATATACTCCTCAACAGAACGGTGTTGCAGAACGCAAGAACAAGACTCTAATTGAAGCGGCTAGGATAATGCTTGCAAATTCTAATCTTCCGGTTATCTTCTGGAACAAGGCTATTCATGCAGCTTGTTACACTCTGAATCGTGTGTTGACAGTGAAGAAGTTTGGAAAGACTTCTTATTAGCTGCTTAACAGACGCAAGCCGAACTTAGAGTTTCTAGAGCCATTCGGGGCACCATGTACAATGCTGAATCCTACAGAGAAGTTCGGAGCAAAAGCAGAAAAGGGTTATTGTGTTGGATACACGACACCATTTAAACGCGTGTTTAACAAAAGAACTCGTCAAGTTGAAGAGTGGGCAAATGTGGATGTTAAACGCCTTAAAATACTTTTTAAATAACTAACTTATCCCCTTTATTAGAACATTACAGGTCTAGGTTTTTGAAAAGTAGTTGATCATTTGAGCTTTTCCCCATTCTGACCTATTCGACCAGTGAACAACTAGAATGTCTGGTATTGGTCTGGTTTTAAAAATCATTGATAAAATAAGCGGACAATTAGAAAAACTTAAATTAAGAATGGGTTGTGGTTTGTAATACACGTCGTAATTGAATATGATATCGGTCGCGACACCCGTCGCAACGCGTTAGCATCCCCACGAGTGCAACCTAAAAGACGTAATTAACACAAATAAAACCCAACGGTGAATAATAAGTAGACATGGTTAATCAATCATTAACATCCAAATGACTTATTATAACCTAAATTAACCGAGTGTGACCTCAAATAAGTCATCAACACATATTAAGGCCCACAAAACAATATTAAGTATGACTATCCGTTGTGGCTAGAGGTGAGCAATGACTCTATCTTCTCATATTGAGCCACGTAAGCGCCCAGTTGGCAGGGTGATAAAGCTGCTGCTCACTAGCCTGATGATGTTGTGGCTAGAGGTGAGCAGCAACTTTATCCAGATTTTTTAATTTTTAATTTTTTTTAAACTTTGTTATTTTAAATTTATAATATTTAAATTTGTAACACAAATTAAATAATAAACATAAAATTTTCATTAATAAAAAATAAATAAAAAGACATAATTAATAAAAAAAACATAAAAAACTACTAAACTACTCGTCCTCGTCATTGAAGTGTTCTTGTTCTAGTTCGTATTCCTTCACGAAACGCTCCTGTTCTCGTTGAAGTATCGCCCGACGAGGCATTGGTAGGTTGCTAAAGTCTTTCGCTAAAAAAAGTCCATGTTCCTCAATCTTAGTTTATCGACTTTAGCTTTCTCCGTCATCTCCATTGCTTTACTTATTTTGCTAATTTCCCCCGCGAACACGTTGTCTTGTTCGTTAGCAGTTTGTTTACCTTTCGTCTTGTCCCTTCCATCGGGTCAACCTAGGGGAGACGGGGGAAGACCGTCATCAGAGTTTAGGTCAATCCCCACGTGAGCATCCGAGCTTGTGGAGGAGATATACCCACCTGATGAAGACGTTTTGGCCGTTTTGATGATGAGCCAGCCGCCTTCGCTCATGTCTTCAATCGAAATTAGCTCCACCCATTTGGAGCAATTACGTAGGATTTTCCACAAGTAGTCTTCATCCCACATTTTGTTGGTGTTGTACTTGCGTAACACATCTTCTTTCCACTCATCGCAAGTAAACTAATAGACATCAAGATTGCTCGACCCGCTCACTCGCAGTCGGGCAGCGTTCTTGTTATGAAGGTTAGTAAACAACCCCACATACTTTATAATCTCGGCCCACCGGCCGGAAATCATATCCGCCGAACGCATTTGACTTCCTACTTGTTCATAGAATAGGTCTCGGATTCGTCTCCAAAAGACCTTAGCCCGTTGATAGTCGGCTACAAATATATATATATATATATATATATATATATATATATATATATATATATATATACCGGCTTTGCGATCTTCCGACACTTCAAGCCAAGCCCGACAAAGGGCTATTTTCTCCTCTTTGGTCCATGGCGTCACTTGACGCTTTGGTCGAATATCTTGATCGGCCGCTTCACCACCCTACCACCACTTCGGCCGGCCGACCTTCCTCGACCACCACCTCTAGCCGTCAACCTACCACCACCTCTGCCTCCTCGCCTTTGGGTTGGTGGTTGTGAATCCGGAATCACGAAATCCGGCGAAAGTGGTGGCATTTGACTAAGATTAACTTCGATTTCGTTGCTCCCAACACCACCATACTCATCTTCTTCAAGGATTTCCAAAGCGGGTTGGTAGCATCCTTGCCATTGTGAGGAATCCACAGATCGCTCGGTTGTGTTTTTAATTATAGCTTGAAGAGTGTATGAAGTATTGTTTGTGTGAGTTAAAAAATGTTTTTTTTTTAAATTTATAGCCAAACTAGCCGTTGCCAACGGCTAGTGGCTGCCAACGGTCGAATTTCAGCTCGTTATCACACGCGAGTCCACTAACGGCTACTCGCTTGCGCCAGCGCTCGCTCAACGATGTTGTGGTTCCAGCTAGCCATGTGAATTAGTTTGTGGCTCGCTGCTAGTCGCTCGCGGACACAACGGAGAGTCTAACTTATCTTCGAACATAAGAACTATGGACTTATCATCAAACATATGTCATTAACACCTTAATAACATGTGACAACCTAATGGAACTTCTTGTAACTTAATATAACTCATTAACACATATGTCATTAACACCTTAATAACATGTAACAACCTAATGAAACTTCTTGTAACTTAATATAACTCATTAAAAAATAGTGGATGAGATCGATGTGAATGCTCTTATAACACATCCATCAAAACGGTGATAGAGAAAAAGAACAAAACATGGATTCAAAAGAAAAGTTAAAAGAGATGTTAACATGTATTAATATGTGTACTACACATGGTTTGGCTAAACCAGAATGTTCAACTAGAAAATTGTTTGGTCATATAGAAGTGTCGTACCAAACCAACTAATTAGACAATTCTAGATCGACCAATCCTTTGTATCTAACCGACTTACCCGCTTTTAGTCTAACAAACCACTTCCACTAATCCTTTAGTGCTAATCGAATGCTTATCTTGACTTCAAATCACAAATTTATACCCACTTCAACAACAAAACTTCCATTTTGGTACCAACAAATTCCACCCAACCAGTCTTTGGTCTTTTATTAGGCCCCCTAACTTTGAAACCACCCATGTAAACACCAACACATCATCATTCAAAATACTATAGCTAATTTTGACCACCTTTATCAAGTAAAAAACAAATATTATTAATACTTAGGAAAAATGGAAATAAATAATCCCAACTATTGACTATTGGCCAATAACAGTCCAAACTACGAAAATCACCAATATTGGTCCCAACTTTTGACATATTGGAAACCAATGGACCCAAACTAACGGAGTTAGCCTCCGTTAGTGTGATGCTGACGTGGCATGCCACGTAGGATGCCACGTATGATCATTTTGCCACGTGGCATGCCACATAGGATGCCACGTAGGATCATCTTGCCACCTAAGCATGCCACGTCAGCATCACACTAACGGAGTTAGCCTCCGTTAGTTTGGGTCCATTGGTTTCCAATATGTCAAAAGTTGGGACCAATATTGGTGATTTTCGTAGTTGGGACTGTTATTGGCCAATAGTTAGTTGGGATTATTTATTTCCATTTTTCCTAATACTTATCATAAAAATTACCCATGAGAATATGATTTACAACCCTTCAAAACTTTCATGTCTTAAAAAAAAAAAAAAAAAAAACCTTACACTCTGTCACTAACGAGACTACGTTAGGCGCTATTTCTCTCTTGCCCATCTCACAAAAACGACTTCTCTTCTCCATAGACGGTCCATGGTCGCAAACCGCAAGATCTCCCTCTGACCTAGTGATATCAGAGCATTCACAGTAGAGCCTCCATAATTTTGTGAGAGGGGCCTCCATATTAGATACAGTGTGTATAAGTGTTTGTGAGTAGAGAAAATGGAGAATATATAGAGAAGTTACTGTTCATCAGCAAATTTGATATGGAACTGTTCATCCTCCATAATTGTTTAATATTTTTGAAAGTGATTGTGAGTAGAGGAGAGAGAAAAGGTAATGATAAAAGTATAGAATAAATATTATTAAATAGAAAGAAGTGAGAAAAAGTAGTGTTTTTAGAGTAATTATGGAGAAAATATGGAGAAGCTAGTGTGAATGCTCTCATGGTATGAAAAGTGATGTTTCTCTAAAAAAAAAAAAAACACTTATGTATCAACATTCTCTGGACTTAGCCAATCACTCCCTGTAAAAAGAAAAATAAATTCAACATCCACCAGTCTCATGATACCTCATCACCACAAGGCCTGGACTGGCTAGTAAATAGTAACATACATATTCTTTGATCAATAACAAAAAAGCCTAGCTAGGACTGACAAAGATTTACTTCAAAGACACTTCAGAAGCACAAGAAGCTGTGATTGGTAGATCAGATGAACTACAAACCAAAGCCCTTTGTTGCAAATGTCTCAAACTCTGTTCCATACTCACTTGCACCATTTCAGCTAGCATCTTTTTAGCATTCCCACATTGTTCTTCACCCTCAATTTGTGAAATTATATTGCTCAAGATGCTCTCAAGTGTTTCCGATTCAAGCTCGGGTCGTTGGTATGGCGATTCGCGTAACAACCGAAGCAATGTGTGCGCTTTTGTTCGCGATTTTAGCGTTCCTTGTACCGTTAGTTCTAAAAGCCCCGGGATCACACCTTCTTTTAGTATCGGTTCTCGATATTTACACCGATCCGTTTGACACATGGTTAAAAGTGTCCCTACCGCGTGCTCGCGGCTCTGATGTGACCCACTCTCCAAAACTTCCACAACCGCGAGCACTCCACCTTCTTCCGAAGTTAACGAACCCCTCGCCTCTTCAAACTCGACCAACAATTCAAGGACCGAGATGCACCGTTCCGTGATTTTCGACGATTTTTTGGAATTTTTAAAAATGTTTACTAAACAAGGGACCGGGTTAGACTGCAGGATTAATGTTAGATTGTCCGGTTCGGTTGAGAGATTTGAAAGAGCCAAGATTGCATCCAACTTCGCTTGCAGTGAACCATGGTTTAAGATTCTTATGAGACATGGGATGCAGCCGGATGCACCGATGGCTCGCTTCTTCACTGGAGATGCAGACAGAGTGACTAAAGCCGCCACCGCGTGTTCTTGCATACTTGAATCAACAGATTGAAGAAAACTAACTATAGGTTCCAATGCACCAGCTTCCACAATACTGATCTTGTTGCTGCATATAACAAGATGTTAAATTTGTCATTAAAAATGTTCTTTTGCACAAGTATCATTTGAACACATAAACAAACTAAAATGTCCTAAATATTTAGCAAGATGAACTAATTATTTTATGCTATAAAAACAAACATGTCTTGAACAATCATTTTAAGTATGAAAATGAAAGATATTAATGACGAGTAGAATACAACAAAGTTGAAAAAAGTTATGTTCATTATTTATTAAATTGATGGATTAAACAGAACTATGCACACGTATACCATAGAAAGTGACAAGTTCTAATTCCAACCACAACTTACTTCAAGATTAATCAATCAAGATCTTAAATTGTTTAAAAAACTACAAAAATCACAATCATTACATTAAATAAACAATACAAACTTTTCGACTTGGGATTTCAAGAGCACCCAAAATCATCCCAATAAAAATTTTTTGAAGCATCAAGAAAAACCCAAATTTTTTTTGTAACATCAGACCCTCATACCAACCAATAGTATCCGTTTACCCTCGTATTCGTTTTGTCGTTTAAAAGCTTACGAATCTACTTTAAATTGTAAAATAAAAACTTCCTAGAAGGTCATCCATAAGCTCTCAGTAAGCAAAGCAGACAATATTTATACCAACTAATATTGTCCGTTTTAATGAATTAGGAGCTTAAAGATTTATTTTTTTGTTGTAGAATAAAAAATAAAGAACTTCCTATTATACTACTCATCCAGAACTACTATACAACCAAAAACATATTTGTAAGGGAGGTCGGGAGTTCAAGTCTCGTAGAGGCAAAACAAAAGGTGCATTTAAAAAGGGTTGAAAAAAATGGTGTAAAAAATAGGAAGAAAATAGTCGTTAAAAAAAAAAAAGAATCCACTAGACAAATCAGACAATATTAATTGCTACAAAAATCCATGTTAGAAGATAATTCATATTCCAAGCAAAACTTCATTTACAAAGGAATCACTAGATCAAATCAACTAAAGCAAAATCTTTATTATGTTCAGTAACCCAAACTCTTTATTCTTACTAAACCAATCAAAAACAAATTATCAAAAAAGCAGACAGACCACCAACTTTTTTCCAAATATTAATCAAACCAATGAAAAAAAGATGCAAACAAACAACAAAAGTGACATAACTGACCATCCTTATTAATAAAAAATCAATCAAACTATACCAATTCAATCAAAATTTAATAACAAAAGCCAAAACATACGTTTCATCCTTAACAGCAAGATTAAGGAGAGCAAGCAAAGCTGCCTCGTTGGCTTCAACAGATTGGAAACATAACATGGAAACAAGCGGTTTGATGGCGGGTGATAATTGTCGTCGGAAGCGGTGAGAGGTTTTGGTTAGGCGACGGATATCTTTGGCAGCTTGAATATGGGAAGAGAGGTTGGTAGGGTCATGGAGGAGGTGGAGGACGGTGGTGGTGGTGGTGTCCATGGAGCCACCGACGGTTAAGGGGACAAGTGGTGGAGAGAGAAAATAATAGTAAAAATAAAAATATCTAGGAAAGGAAAGGAGATTACATGAAGAGGTTGGTTTGGTTTGTTGTTATAAAAGAAAAGATGAAAAGAAAACGTAAGGTGGAGATGAAACGTGGGAACGATGGCGTGGCGTTAAGCAACAGTTTTTTTTTTTTTTTTTTTTTTTTTTTAAGGAAGAGAGGGAGACTGCTTTTACTTTTTTTTTTTTACTATTTATTTTTGGGTTTGAAAGTCTTATTTGTTTTTTTATATTGCTTTTATAGTTAACTAGTGAAGTTTATTGTTAAAAAAAATAACTTGAAACATGATTTTACATGAAAATGTATTATATTTGACCGGATTTGTTTTTAATCATAGTTAAAGTCATAATGTAGGTAATTGAAAACATATAATAAAAATATATACAAAAACATATTATATTTAATCTGACTTAATTTTAAAACAAAAAAAATGTCGAAACGTAAACTAAACATGAAGACATAGGCCAAAATAGAGTTTAAGTTAAAATGCAAACCAACTAAAAAATATATAAAAATAAACGTAAAACATATTATACCTGACCTGACTTTTTTTCTAAAAAAAATTACGTTGAAACGTAAATTAATTGTTGAATGTATAGCGACACGTACATAAAAATAAGTATGTAAGACAATAGTGTTTTTAAGTTAAAGAATGATAAAATTGAAACTTTAAAAACTCCGGATTAAAGAATAGGACTAAAACAAAATTTTACAAAGTTTTTAGTAATTTGAAAGGGTGTAAGTGATAAAAGTTCACTCTTGAAGGAAAAAAAACACCACTAAAACATAAAGTGGCCATTGTAGCAACTTTTCAAAAATTGTTTTTTTGATAATTTGAGTTTACTATTTTAAGAAAAGATATTAAAATATTTTAACAAATGGACGTTGGTCTATGATAAAATAGATATTTCCAAACTAGTCAATTAGGAGATGCTAATTATGATTCGTTGGAGGCAAAATTTAGCCGCTAAAAATATAAAAAAGCCCTTTTGAAAAGCATGAAAAGTCTAAAAAACAAATCAAAATAATAAATATATGTAACTGGCTAAATTCAACCAGTGGATAAAAATAGAGGGCAAAACTATAGTTATGGCTGGCAGATAAAAACGCATGCTAAGTTCTACGGGCGGATAAAAGCTTGTGCTTAATTATTCCATACCCATTTATCCTGTTGTTGGTCCAGCGACGTCTCTTGAATCAAAGCTTTCAAGTGCTGCAACTGTTGTATTTCATCGATGCTGAACGGTCCCTTTTCTAGTCCCACACGATTAAGATGTTCGACACAACAGCATTTTTGTTGGCTTCAAGAGTAAACAGGGCTGGAAATCTAAGTCTTAAAGGGCAATCACCGACCCACCAATCTAGCCAGAAGCGCACGTCAACCCCGTTACCGACCTTCCCTTTTATAATAAATTTGACATCCACATTTTGTTCCAAAAGATCCTAGTTCAATATGTTAATTGCATTCCATGTACCCGCTATACCTGCTTTAACTAGCATGTATGACCAAGCGTTTGGATTTCCGTGAATCGACATAATAACCTGCTAATGCATTACACTTGTTCCAATATGTAAGGCTATTATGTGGACCCCTTTGTAATTCATAGTAAGTTTTTCTGTCGACTAAGTCATAGACGTCTCAGCCCACGAACCCTATTTGTTATTTTTTTAATTGACCATTTAGACATGTTTATTTTAGAGCATCCACAATACATGGACTGATCTAAAATCCAGAGTTGTCATATCAACATGTCATAACATTCCAAACCGTAACCAGTCCAAACCCTTGTTTTTTCTTCAACACTTCACCATTCTGAACATCACTTCATCATCCACCACAATACTTATCTTTTCCTTTAATGTAAACTATATATTTTTAATTTATTCAATTAATAATACTTTTTTAACTTATATTAAAGAATATATTTTAAAATATTTATTTATTATTTGTAAATAATAAATTTTATAATAGACTATAAACGAATAATAATAGATAAAATAAATAAATGATAAAAGAACATTTATTTTTCCAGACGGCTGTTTTTTCTGGTTGTCATTCCATTGACACTTATTTTTTTTAAATGGATACTATTCCAATGGCTATATTTTAACGGTTATTTTCCAAACCCTATAAATATAACCAACGTTGCACCTCTCACTTCACAATTCACTTCAGATACAGAACTAATTCAAAGATATTGTTGGGGCACAATACCTAAGAGCTCTCGTAGAACCAGGCATGTGTCCATGACCATAACAGACACAACTATGAGGACTTGACGTTGTCAGGGAGAGTCTTGTGTGAAGCGTATTGACGTCTACACAAACGGCAGACGAGTTCAAAGACATCGCTGTCTACTCAGATGCAGTGGGCTAAGTGTGTTTCATGAGCGAAGGTTCAAAGGGTCACACATACCTATCGTATGCAAAACTCAACTGTTGAAATTTAATCGGAATGCTGGTTTTTATGAGAATAACTCCCATTTATGTGGGGGATTTTTGGAAATTTAAATGTGAATGTGAATTTGGTTTGTCCCACATTGGTTGGGAGATGAAATATTGATGGGTTTATAAAGTGAAACCAAATGGAAGAGATTAAATTCTTTGTGTCACATTATACGATGGCACCTATCCACGCTCGCAGGGGGGGTTGCAAAAATGGGTTCTGGTTCGGGAAAAATTCTTGAACCAACGTGAAGCCCGCACGACCTGCGGACACGAGTGCAGCTCGAAAAACCCAGGTTCGCGTGACACTTGTTTTTGCTACCCATTTTATTTTCATGTAACAAACAGAAAGCTTCCAGAAGACTGACTGTTACGTCTCCTGGTCTTCAGCTTCCAGAAGGGGTTTTAATTCCTGGTCATTAGTTGTGTTTAATGGCCTAATCAAAGTGATTAATTGAAATTAATCACGAATTTAAAGAGCATCAGTTTCATTCTTGGTTTTGAAAGCCTATAAAGGCCTGCTATAGTGTTGCAGCAAGACACACCAACAGAAACATTCTCACATACACTGATACACTACAGAAATAATTTTTCTCTCGCATTTTCAGAAGTAGCCCTGTTCCGGTTAATTTTCTGGCATGTAGGATAGTCCGGAAGTGCACCATCACCACTGTTAGCAACCGGTGTATCCTGGGAACAGACGACGAATCTATTTAAGAGAATTGTGTTAAACACAAGCCCGATTTTGTTTGTTAATCTGTTTTGCATTTTCTTCCTGTTTGTTTCTTTCATATTCATCTCAGTCTTAATTTTGCTGTGAGATTTCTAACAGATCAGACTAAAGACCATGGCCACAAGCCACACCTCAAAAAGTGAACAAAAGAGAAAGCCAAAGCCGACCCTCTAGATATTTCGAACACTTGGATGTATCTGTCACTATGATGAGTTTGCAACAATATAATTGTTAGATAGTGTTCCGTTGGCAATCCAGCAACAATAATATAATTTTTTTTTGATAAAGATTTCATTTCAATAAAATGGGCAAGTTACATAGGAATAATAGGTAGGCGGGCAACAAGCTGCGCCGTCACCCCCTTCTGGATAGAGAACCCTAATCTAGAGAAAACAAAACCTCGCTCCTGGGGAGTTGAGAAGTTGTTGTGGACCACCCGCTGGACTCTTGTCAGGAACCTGATCGCTTCCGGTGCCAATGAGAAAAGTGTCAAAAGCCAAAGGGACAAAAGCATGTTGGTTATCATCGCACGCTTTAGCGTGCTTTGCCACTTAGTTGGACTCTGTCTAAGTACCGCTTGCCCGGCCACAAACCCACTCTCCCTAAATCCCGCTAAGGATGACACTCCCGTAAGGTCCACAATATGACATGAATGTATTCTAATAATCTAATTGAAGATCATAATTAGCTATGAATGTATTCTAATAATTTTACTCTAAGCACTTCAACACTCACACAATATGACAAAAGTTTCAGTTTTCCTATAACAAATCCTGATAATTTATATATCCAAGGTAATATATATAAAAAAATCTAATGATGTTTTAAGTTATACGGAATAACTTTTGACTACTTATAAAATATTAAAAAAAGGATCATTTAATTATAGTAAACACGTTTGTTTATGTTTAATACTCGCACATCAACTTCAACATTCCTACATCGTAAAGCAATATATCTGTAAATATATATAGGAGGATTGTGATTCAAGACTTATAAAAAGAATTAATAATAATAATTTTTATTTCAATTAAAGTAGCTTTGACAAAAGAACAATTATAAATTAAGCTTTGGATGCCCGTTTGAATGTTCAATTAAAGGTTTTCAAATTCTTTTAGATAATCCAAACTTACGAGTACATTAAAAAAACTTTTATTTATATAAATATAAATGCAATGTTTGTTGGCATGTAATAATGTAATAAGATGACTATCGAATTACAAAGAAAATGACGTAAAGACCATATCGATCTGTGTATTGGTTCGAGCCATTATTTGCCTTACACATATTGTATCACTAGTTATCTTACGGGAGCTAACGGGGATAGACAAATCTAAAAACTTATTAACATTTAAAAATCATGAGGGAAAGTTATTAACGTTTAAAAATCGTGGGGGAAATTGAATGTGTCATGCACATGAGAGAGAAAAATGCAACTTTAGTAGTTTTAGGATGGTCACACCAAGTGTGATGTGTACCAAGCAATATGGTTAACAGTTATAACTAAAAGATTATAATTATAAAAGAAACTAAGAAAAACATATAGAAACAATATCTATACACAACGTTTGTGAAACGACTTATACAAAAGTTGTACTAGTTTTACGATACGATTGCCATTATTTAGTATTAACTATGCGAAGTATGTTCTATATGTAAACCATAACATGTGTAACTAGTTATGTTATAATAGGTTCATTGATCTTTTCTATATTAAAAATGCAATGTATATTTGGTTGTTTTTTTGTGTGTGAAATGACAGTAATAAGTGACCTAAATGATACAAGTCTTTGGAATTACGTAATGACTTATGAAGCATCTAAAACATGTTTTAAATACAAAAAGTTAAAATAAAATAATAATTGCCTAAAATAAAATAATAATTGCCTAAAAGCAAAAGGTCATTCATTGGCTGGTGACGTAACTTTCATAGGGTTGTGGATTCATACACTCTTACTTTAGGATTTATACACCCGGGCCCACACCACAACCAATAGGAAGCTGCCACATACCCAGAATGTGATGTCATACACCCTAAATATGATGTCACGGGGTGTATGAATCCTAGAAACCATTCTTATATACCAGCATATAGCAAGCTTTACAAATCATTTCCGATATACATTATATATTCATCCTACATATATGATTAAATCCAACAATGTTCCTATACTTCATGTCTTTAGGATGTCAACGTAGTTCTCTATTCAAGATACCTAAAATATACATAACACATAAGTGAACTATGTGTTGACTTCAACTTGAATGATTTCTATTGATCAAACATAGTTCAGAGTTCTTGTACAATTGAGTATCAAGTCAATTTCCTTTAACTCAACATTGCTAACATATATTTATCTTTATTATTCGTAATGTTTTAAATGTGTAATGTTTTGTTATATATCATTAAATCAAGGCCCCACCCCTCGTGTTGTGGTGGTAAAGGTGTCGGAGTTTCAAATGGAAGGTTGAAGTTCAAGCCTCATAAAAAACAAAAAAAAAATGTTTAATAAAAGGGTGTAAGAAAGAGTGTACAAAAATGGAGAGGAAATTAGCCGTTTAAAGAAGTATTAAAGTTTACTTTTAAAATAATATGAAACGTTCACATGTATTGTCATTTTTACTATTTTGCCATTGGGGTTTGAAAAACGTTTTCAATGCCAACAGGCAACAACTGCAAAATTGCTCTTTGAATAGACTAGAGAAAAAAACAAAACATTTCCAATCGAACAAGTGTTTTGCCAAAAACAAATTGGGCCCACGTTCGGTGTATTAGCCCATGTACGAATTCAGATTGTTGGGTTTTCAATATCTTTATCATTAACTTACATTTCTACAATATGATAATCACATAACAAATATGACCGTTCCAAAATACATAACAAATATGAAGTAAAATTATAAGACGTTATGTGATTATTTATTATTTAGTTATAACTATGATATTGTAAATTTTTATAATTTTTAACGTATGTATATCTTTATACCTCATAAGATAAACATAAAGCATAATACTAAAGATCATAAAATAAACATAAAGCTTAATACTAAAGAAAAACTTAGTAAATAGCAACTCCATGACGACAATCCAAGGATGCTATTCAAGTGATGTTAGTGTGGAAGCATTTCTACGTGTAGAACAACACGCCCATGATGCCCCACATGAAGCACCGTACAACCCTCCATAAAGCGTATTTCCCGATAGAAAGATTTTTTGTCAGGTCTTTCCAATAACTTGACAAATCTGTTAGTACCAGGTAAACTGCCAAAGACATTATAGTCCATCGGCATCTTGGTGGTGAGATAAGACTTAAGGACCATAAGGTCCTGGGTTCGAATATCACAAATGGGGTTTTCTCATAATTATGAGTTTCCTCCTGAATTTGTGACTTGGTGGTGGAATATGATCGCGTGGCAACATTGGTGACACGATGATACTCCAGTGTTCCGTGAGTGATTCCAATTTGTTGGCCGTTCAAAAAAAAAGTACCAGGTAAACTTAACACATACAATTTCACCATTAACCTTAGTGAAAAAAAAATCTATGAAAAGACCGTTCAACGATGTTAATTTTAGAGGAAAAAGAATAGCAATTTACTCTCCTCTGAATACATTTTAGCCTTTTAAAAAACACATCTCATCTTCAAAGTACAAATCATTTCAATCAATTTTACACAAACCATGGATAATAAAAGTAACCCCTTTTAGCTCCCGTCTTTGCTATCAAGTTCCTACGACCCAAATTCCGTCCCCAACCCAACAATTCCTCTAACGCAACCTAAAAATATTTTGGTTGCTGTTGAAACCAACAAACTTTACCCAACCCAAACCTATTCCTGACATGTTATCGTACCCGAAACACAAACTGAACGATCAACCAAAAAATCAAAAGGTTTCAAGAAACTGGGTCCGTCGAACCCAACAAAATGGTCTATTACTTAGCATGTATGGTTAATTAACCTTGTTTATGAGTTTGTACTATGCAATGTTATTTTACCAAAGCTATGTTCGCATCAACTTTTTACTTGGCATATTTTAACATGTTTTTTCATGTAATGGAAATTAAGGATTGTTGCATGCTCACATAGGAATAGGATTCAAGGAGGAAGACTTAGCTAGTTTTTTTTTTTTTTTTTTTTTTTTTTTTTTTTTTTTTTTTTTGACTTAATGTAATACAACATGGGATATTTATATGTATCCTTGTTGATGCAATTCGTTGTGCCGACGTTTCCGCCTTAAGCTGCTGTGGGGTGTCACAAATAATGATCGACATAAAATTACATCTACTCATATTATTCACGTTTTTTTATGATATTACATTAATTTCATTTATCAAGTGGTGTATATGTTGTTGAGCTGTTTGTTAGTAGCATACCGACAATGAACAATGTGTAAAAATCATGAAAGCTATAAGACAAATCAACAAATTTTGTCAACTGAGTTAATGATGTCAAGGTGGCCGTAGTTCACTAAAAAACAAGAATAGTTGAGTTGCAAAGAAAAAAAAAAGAAAAAAGAAGAAAGAAAAAAAAAACTTCATAAAGTAATAGTAATTGATGAACCTCTTGTTTCAATTGTCGAACATGATGGCTTAAACGAATATATGGGAACAATTTGCCCTACTTTTAACATCTTTTCAAGCCATACTACATGTAAGCATTGTATGGAGAGTTATTGTTTATGGAGAGTTCAAAATTACAATAAGCAAAGAGTGTCTGATACATTGACCTCAATGGTGAATTAAACGTGTTTGACGGCACATTATTGTTGACAATTGAAATTTATAAAACATAATAACTGAATCGAACTGAGTAATAGTCATAGAGAGACGTGATAGGTAAAATGCATACTATCGTTAAACATGCTTTATTCATATCCAGACTTCATTGTAAAGTAGCAAAGATATACCACATGTCTTTATTTCTTTTTCAAATATTCTGTATAGTTGCTACCATTCTTTATATATTTATGTATTTTTTAATATGCTGTAATTAGTTGGTCAAAGTCTGAGAATGTATTTGAAAGGGGATTGCTCAAGAACAGGTGTAATAGTGAATCCAATATATAACTTGGTTAGATGGGTGCTAGCAACTCAATGTAGTCAACATGAAAAGAAGGGGGGGGGGGGGGGGGGGGTTACAAAAGTAGTGACGTTTTTCTTCGTATTGAACAAGACTATAAACATTAAATAAAATAGTACACAATGATTATCCAACAGATGAGTATACTTTTCAAAAATGCTTATTCAACACACTTTAATACACATCTAAAAGACCCATATATCACCTTACACTCTCCAACTTATATCACCTTTAGTATTCATTAGTTGCAGAGGTCGTAGGTGATTGACCGAAAAATATTCTGCAATGTTGATTTTTTTCACTTAAGTACTCTCTAAATTGTTCAACACTTGTAGCCCAGTTGGTTGAGGGCCTAAAGTTTTCTATGGGAGGCTTGGGTTCAATTCTCACTAGCTACATTTGGAAGACATTGTTGGAGGGGAAATGAGGGATGACCCAGCCATTGGCTTGGGTTCGAGTCCCGATCCCGACCGGTTTTACCGACTATTTCACTGTCGTGCCTTATTGGTGGCAATTGGTGGCCCGGGTACTCTCGAGTACCTGATTCGTCAAAAGGGTGCCCGAGAGTGCTCGGAAATTGATTCGTTGGCCGTTAAAAAAAATAGTACTCTCTAAATTGCTTTTGAAAGTTTAAAGGGTGGCAATTGCATTTTTTGTTTGGTCCCCCCCCCCCCCCTCAAGATGTTAATAGACTAATTTTGTTTTCGTAAAATGGGTGCCCCTAGAACCGTAGGTTCGCCACTTGGTTATAGAAAGCATGGTCCAGATCAGATTGGATCTGTTCAAAAACATGATATCAACTGTAAACTTTCAAGAAAACATTATTCAAAAGCTTTCAAGAGAAGATACAAACCAAAAATAGAAACAATCTCTGAAACAAAATACAAAACAACTCTCAAATAAAAACCAAACTCTCACACTACCTAAGACACAGATTAGCCTCACAAATAACAACAAAGTGATAAATCTATTAGACTATCTTTAATGCTAAGGGTGCCCTTAGACGCCCTTAGTCAGCTGCCACATCATATCCTTACAAATCCTTAAAAATCCTTACAAATCCTTAAAAAACTCACTTTTACCTCCAACCATACAAACATCTTCACATATCCTTACATTTTCCATATCATCACCCATTTTTTCTTTAAATTTAATTACTTGATTTATTAAAATGTAGTTAAATAATTAAATGCACAATAACCAAGTAAAAAATCTAAGGTTAATTGAATATTTAAATAATTTTAATGCACAATAACCAAGTAATTAAATGCCCTTGGTTATGGACATATGTAAAGGATTTGCTAAATTTTTGGAATTTAATGCGCCTGAATTTTTTTGTTTCTTCCACGTGGTTAAGGGCGCCAATTTAATGGCGCATTAGTGATAGTCTTATACGAACTATGAAGATGAAACCCTAATCATCTAAAGGAGAGAGAACTTAGAGAGGGAAACAAAACGAGAGAAAATATATGGTGTATGAATGAGGGATTTCTAGAACCCTTTGACTATTTATACTACACGCCTTAGTTTTGTTATAACAAACTTGACGAATGGGCCTGATAACATTGAGCCCATAACATCTACACCTTGGGTCCAATACTTCCGCTTCATTTTGCTATAACCTGAAAAATAACTCAAGAAAATATTAAAGTAATTATTACAACAACTTATATTTAACTTGAGGATATTATATTGTAACTTAGGATATTAAGTTGTAACTTTTTAAACACACCCCCACACACACAAAAAAAAAATTAATATCCGAAAGGATCAAACATGTTCAACATTTTACATAATTCTTTATGTTGTCCTGAACTCAAGCCTTTTGTAAAAATATCTGCTACTTGATTAACAAATTTAATATCACATGTTTTTATGAACCCTTTAAAAATAAGTTCTCTTAAGAAAAATATATCTAATTCGAAATATTTAAACTTGTCAAAGAAAACAGGATTTGCTATTATAGACAAAGCAGTACTATTGTCACAATGTAAACACACATGTAACTTTATTTCAACATTTAACTCACGCATGATATTAATAAGCCACAAAATTTCATAAGCAGCATAGCACATTGCTCTGTATTCTGCTTCTGCTGACGACCTGGACACAGTAACCTCTTTCTTACCTTTCCATGAAACCAATGACTCACCAAAGAAAACACAAAATCCAGTTACTGATTTCCAAGATTCTATGCATTTTGCCCAGTCAGAATCTAAATAGGCAATAAGATCAAAGTTTGAATTCCTATTGAACAAAATCTTTTTTCCTGTATCGCGCAGCATTTGATCATCTTCCCTGCTCTTTATTACCAGATCATCAACGTACCTTTCTAAGTTAACGCCGATTTCATTAACAAAGGTGACGTCCATGAGGCGCTGATAAGTGACCTCCACGTTTTTCAGGCCAAAAGGCATCTATGTGTACCATAAAGTGCCCATGTTTGTGTAGAAAGTGGTCTTATCTTCGTCCTATTTGCCATTTGTATTTGGTGGTAGCCCTTATACGTGTTTAAGAAGCACTTAAAATGACACGGAGCTAATGATCCCACCTTTAAATCGATCTCGGGCAAAGGGTAACAATCTTTCGGACATGCCTTGTTCAAATCCTTATAGTTGACACACATGCGCCAACCACCCGTTGCTTTCCTGACCATAACGGGGTTTGCGACCTACATTTGGTATTGATGGGGTCTAAGATGCCTGATTTGAGCAGCTCCCTGACCTACTCGTTCATAGCCTCCGTGCCCGATTTGCGCTTCTTTTGAACGGCCCATTCTACCGATCTAAGCATGTTGAGTTTGTGTTCTGCTTTGTCGCATGGAACGTCAACCATGTCAGGTGGCTACTAGGCGAAGACATTCATGTTGTTGATTAGGAGTTGTTTCAAATGAGTATGGATGGTGTCAGAGAGTATAGGGCCAAGAACCATCGTTTGGTCTGAATATCTTGGGTTGAGAACCATCAGTGCTGTTTCCACCGTCTAGGAAAATGTAACGTCTACGGTAGTGTTCAAAGACTCCGGAGAATGTAAGCGAGGAGGTGGAGAAGGCGCCTCCGCGGAGCCGGGGGAGGATGACATGCACCTATTTCCAAGCATCTTCGTTTATTTCCAGTCATGGTTGTTTACCCAGGCGTTTGTCCTTTCCTCTGTCTTTCACAATGTAGTGGTGGTGTGGGGTATGCTCTTTCATATGGGTTTGAAGGTTGCGGATTGTTTTTCACGAACCTTCCCACTGATAGACGTTGTCGTTACTGCCCCGCGTATTTTTATAGACGTTTTTACTAAATGCCCAAGTTGTCCGGTCTTCAGCGTAACCTCGATTTCCATCTTGAGGCAATAGCAATTGTCGGTGACATGACCGAACTCGTTGTGGTATTTTCAAAACTTACTTGTACCCACATTCTTTCTTTTTTCAAGGGATTTTGGATCCTTGAAAGTGGTTTGTTCCGTCTTGAGAACTTGAGACGGTATTTTTGTCAACGGAGTTCAATTGAAGTTCTTCTTAGAGTGACCACGTTGGTCCTGTGACTGTTTATTGCGCAATAGATGATACACATCCTGGGAGTTGTTCTTAGAGTGACCACGTTGGTCCTGGTAGGCAGTGGCGTTGTTGTCGGAAGGATTTTTTGGACGACGCATAAATCTTGGCTGCCCTAATGATGTCCTCCCATGAGTCTGAGACACCATCCTTGACCATGAGGCATATTATTAAGTCGTCATTGCAGAGTCCTTGTAGAAAGCCGGCGCGAGTGAGTTCTTCCCCGCAACTAATTTGCAACGCCTCATTTTTGTAGCGGTAATCCTCCACGGATTCATTGTCATACCGCTGGCATAAAAGGATATGCCCTCTTTCTTATGTTTTGTCTATTGAGAGAAATGTTGGTCAAACTTTAAAAGCAAGTCATCGAAGTTGTCGATCGATCCCGAGAGGAGGTTATCGAACCAGACCATGGCCGCGCCAGTAAGGGTTTGGATGAAAAGATGGCACCATGCGGGCAAGGGCCAGTTTACTGCGCTTCCCGCAGCCTAGAAGTCATTTCGATGATCATCTTGATCTGCAAGGCCATCGTACTTTTTAATGCTGCTAGGGAGTTTGCATTTTTTGGCAGTGGTGCTAAAGGCTATCCGCTATGTGAACTTAGAACTCTTCGCGAAGGCTCTCAACTTGTACAGTCTAGTCAAGTCCTCGTCAACAGCGTTTGCATGAGTAGCGTGTGTCGTAGGCGCTGACCGAGAGTTGTGGTGATAACTCTGGCATCATTTGTTGATACTTAGCGGCTGTTTTGGCCTGCTCATGGAAAAGCCACTCATTCGGGTTTATAGGTGGCTCTTTGTTATCAGTATCAACATGGTGTAACTCGAAAGATGGTTTTTGAGTTTTCTGGGTTATACCCTTAATGACTTTAGTAGGTATCTGGGTGTCATTTCCAACTTGCCCATGTTGTTGTTTCTCGAGTAGGAGAGCAGTGGATTGTCAGTTATTTTCAACCATGCGGTCATCTAAAGGATGAAACGAAAAAGTGTTCTAGCTGGTACGGATGTCGCAAATCTAAAAACAACGTGTATAATCTCGGGGGACTAATGATATCTTAGCTTGGTTATACGGACATTTCTGTGGAATACTATCCTTTGCTAATGCTCGTGAACTCGAACAAACGTAAAAGAAAGGAACGATGGCCGAACGAAAGGAGGCGACCGCTAAGATGCTCGAGAGCTCTTGTTTATAGACACAAAAAATTATGTTGGTTTATTTGGAATCACAAAACATGTCCATATAAGGAAGATAAGTTTTCTTTATATAGGGAATGCATGGACCAAAATCACTAATCCTTAACCCGATATGGGCTTGGGCCTAGGTTAAGGGGTGCCTCCACTTTCGGCCCAAGTATTAGTATTTAGGAAATATAACAATAATGGTTAATGGGAGAATGGGAATGTGTACCGCCTTTGATGGAGCCACGTGGCGTGGCTCTGCTGGGGAGAGAGTCTACAATGAACAGGTATCACTCCGGGGGTGGCCACATGCCCTAGGGTCCTGGTAGGCGAAATGGTGTTGACCTGTGAAGATTATGATGTGACGTCTGGCGTCTTGCAGGGCGACGTGTGTGTCCACAGTGTTCTGAATGTACTGTGCACAACATGGTCCAGGCGTGGAAGCTAACACGTAGCTATGCTAGTCAGGGTGGTTGATCCAACCATGATAGGTGTCGTGCCTTGGTTAGTTAGGCGTGCGCCCGTCTTCTAACCATACCTTCTATCTTTGATTGGATCGTACCAATTGTCCTTGTGTACGATGTTGCTTATTTGTCTCGCACGTATACTGATCTACGCTGAATGTTTTGGTCTGGCGAATGAGGCACTACATGTACCTTGTATAAGGCCTTGTAGATGTAATCATGAGCTTTATGGGATTACGGTTAACCTCGTCAGCGCGAGGATATGGGACCTTATCCCTTGATCGCCAAAGGCATGATAGGCCTGCGACACTCTGTGCTTCTTTTAAAGGTGAGACTTGGGGTTCAAATTATAGTTACCTAATTCGTGGGGCTCTGGTACGGGTACGCACTCCGGGCATATCATTATCTAGAAGGGAAGTATTTAGTACGAAGGGGGATAGTTTCATTTCGGTACGACCGGGTACAGTGTACCATGGTGTCCGGTTCGATGTACCCATACCAAAACAAAAATTACCAAATTCATTAATCCCGATTAAATCAGATCATAAATTTTATGTATAAATTTATTAGTTTCGTGACCAAAAATAAAATAGTAAAAATGAAGGGGACTAAATGTTAAAACCCAAAGTTAATAAATCCATAATTCACTCCACCGTTCATGACACGCTATTTCTCCTCCCCGATCTCCTTTATTCTTCAATGCAACAACCCAGAGACACAAACCCTAGCCAAAATTCACCTAATTTAATAGACTTGAGCTCGAAATCATAAAGAATAATCACATGCGGCATTAGGGAGACCCTCGACTGGGTCGGTTTCACTCAAACTTTGTCCGATATGGCTCAAATCGTGGTAAAAAGTCATTCCGATTGAACGATTTGGTCCAATGTTGACCTAATTTTTGACCGAATAGTATTGTTGTTCTAGTAAGCTGGATTCACAAATTTTGTGGCGTGTAGTACGCTAGCGTATTGCAATTTGCAACATTGCATAACAATACGCAATTTTTGGCTATTTGAGTGAATTAGGTCATTATGGTTCAAATATTGTTGCAAGCAAATTTCTCCTGAAAAGTAAGTTAGAGGGGTTTTACGAGCTAGCCGGTTCCCTCTTGGAACGGTTGGGCACCATTCTTGAGCATTAAACTAATAATGGACGGTCTTAATTCTATGTGAGGTATGGATATATATCTTAACTATGAAGAAGCAAGGTACTTAGACCAAATACGTCACCACTAAAAAGTAATTAATCTTATTTTATTACTACTATTATAAATAATAAATCAAATACAAATGAACTAACCTTATTTATTTTATTATTAGAGAACTATTCTACATATCAACAAACACAAAGTGCCTTTGGCGACCCCAAGTCGGTTGGTAGTTCCCCGGTGAAGGTATAACTTGTCAGGGCCATTGGTAAACTCAGCCGAGATGTTATCCTTATGATTTCCAACGAATCACAAACGGAAACAAAATTTCTAACTAGCAGACAATGCTTGAAAAGCCTCAATGAAATCTTATATGCTATCTAATCCTTGAAATTTTTTTGATGATCCATCGGTAACTATTTGTGGACTACCTCACTACCAAGTACCATCAGACAGAGCATAGGCGAGTGATGTGATATATGTTAGTAGTGTAATGAATGGCATGATTGGAAACATGCTTATCCCGTCAAAAGGTTTCCTATAATAGATAGAAAGATATATCAACGGTGTTGGTGACAATTTATTTGAGTTGTTCAGTTGTCAATAAGGAAAA